>CM038675.1:714783671-715383671 GCA_021605145.1 Aegilops bicornis
AAGAAGAAGAAGAAGAAGAAGAAGAAGAAGAAGAAGAAGAAGAAGAAGAAGAAGAAGAAGAAGAAGAAGAAGAAGAAGAAGAAGAAGAAGAAGAAGAAGAAGAAGAAGAAGAAGAAGAAGAAGAAGAAGAAGAAGAAGAAGAAGAAGAAGAAGAAGAAGAAGAAGAAGAAGAAGAAGAAGAAGAAGAAGAAGAAGAAGAAGAAGAAGAAGAAGAAGAAGAAGAAGAAGAAGAAGAAGAAGAAGAAGAAGAAGAAGAAGAAGAAGAAGAAGAAGAAGAAGAAGAAGAAGAAGAAGAAGAAGAAGAAGAAGAAGAAGAAGAAGAAGAAGAAGAAGAAGAAGAAGAAGAAGAAGAAGAAGAAGAAGAAGAAGAAGAAGAAGAAGAAGAAGAAGAAGACGAAGAAGAAGAAGAAGAAGAAGAAGAAGAAGAAGAAGAAGAAGAAGAAGAAGAAGAAGAAGAAGAAGAAGAAGAAGAAGAAGAAGAAGAAGAAAAGGCTGCACCAAATAGGAGGGCATTATGGATGGATGAACTATTTCCTCTTGTAAAAAAAAATTTATTCCCTCTTGGTGTATATTGATATAGATGGACTATTTCGATGGTGTGCATGTCTTTGGAACAGAGTTGTAGCGTGGGTCCGCTTCACTATAAGGAACTATTTATCCGCATATATAGCTTTCTCTGCTACTCCTTCAAATGATCGGTATGTAGTGCATGTGTCCGTAGACATGACATCTTGTCCATGGAAGTTCAACTACGGCGACCATCACGTTTCATCTCGCGATTCCCACGACGCCTCTCCAACCCACGGCACCACGCCCCCCGACGTGTGCCTCACCCCTCTCGGCCGCACCGCCCCTCTGCCTTTATGTGCATGTGAAAGCACAAGTGCTCCCTAGGTGGTTTTGGTAATTAATGACAACATATCTCTTGTTGGACTAACACTTTTATCTAGTATGTTTCATATAAGTTCAACAATGGACTGGCATGGACTAAAGGATGTGGGAACTCCTTCAAGATGCTAAGGACAAAGGATTGGCTCAAGCTTTAAGCTCAAGACTCTTGATTTTACATTTTAGTGATCCAAGATCACATTGAGTCTACAGGAAAAGCCAATACTATCAAGGAGGGATGAGGTGTTGCTTAATGAGCCTCTTGCTTCATGTGCTTAGTGATATGCTCCAATACCCTCAACTACTTTCCCACTTCCACGCATTTGTCCTAAACCTAAAGTCAAACTCGGCCCCACTGATTCTTTCTATCCGGTACACCGAAGTTTGGATGTCTTAGCCATCGCCACAAACCGTAGGGCAAATCGGTCTCACCGATAGGGATCTCTGACTCACCGAGATGGGATTGTAATCTCTCCGTATGTCCATTATCAAAATCGGTCTCACCGAAGTTTGAGCAATCGGTACTACCGAGATTACAATGCAAACTCTCTCGTTAACTAATTATCAAAATCGGTCCCACCGAAGTTTGATAATCGGTCAAACCGACTTTGCCTCGACTCAACTCTCTCGAAAGCTTATTACCAAAATCGGTCCCACCGAAGTTTGTGTAATCGGTCTTACCGAGATTACGTTATGCCCTAACCCTAACCGAATCGGGTCCCACCGAGTTGCATTCCGTCCCACCGAAACCCCGACAAATACATTATTTGCTAAATCGGTCCGACCGAGTTTAACGATTCGGTCCCACCGAGTTTGGTAGATTGTGTGTAACGGTTAGATTTGTGTGGAGGCTATATATACCCTCCACCTCCTCTTCATTCGTGGAGAGAGCCATCGACCGAACCTACACTTCCAAAGATCCTATTTTTGAGAGGGAACTACCTACTCATGTGTTGAGGCCAAGATATTCCATTCCTACCATATGAATCTTGATCTCTAGCCTTCCCTGTTGCTTTCCACTCAAACCCTCTTTCCACCAGATCCAAATCCTATGAGAGAGAGTTGAGTGTTGGGGAGACTATCATTTGAAGCACAAGAGCAAGGAGTTCATCATCAACACACCATTTGTTACTTCTTGGAGAGTGGTGTCTCCTAGATTGGCCAGTGTCACTTGGGAGCCTCCGACAAGATTGTGGAGTTGAACCAAGGAGTTTGTAAGGGCAAGGAGATCGCCTACTTCGTGAAGATCTACCGCTAGTGAGGCAAGTCCTTCGTGGGAGACGGCCATGGTGGGATAGACAAGGTTGCTTCTTTGTGAACCCTTCGTGGGTGGAGCCCTCCATGGACTCGTGCAACCGTTAACCTTCGTGGGTTGAAGTCTCCATCAACGTGGATGTACGATAGCACCATCTATCGGAACCACGCCAAAAACATCCGTGGTTCCAATTGCGCTTGACTCCTCCAATCCCTCCCCTTTACATTCTTGCAAGTTTCATGCTTTATTTTCCGCTGCTCATATACTCTTTGCATGCTTGCTTGCTATATGTTGTGAATGTTAAACTTGTGCCTAAACTCCACTCAAACTTTAAAGAAACTTAAAACTGCAACTTTGGTACTTAGTGTCTAATCACCCCTCTAGACACCTCTTCTCAAGGTCCTACAAGTGGTATCAGAGCTTTGGTCTCCATTGCCTTGGTTTAATTACCATTGGAGGAAGATGGATGAGTCTACTTTGGGGAGTCTTAGACATAGAGTGCCTATTCTTGATGGAGAGTATATTTGTGAGTGGAAAAATGAGATGCTTGTCATTTTCAATCAATATCATTTTAACAAGTACATTGCTAGCCCTTGTGCTCCTCATGTTGATCCTATGCATCCTACCCTTGATGAAGCTATTGACATGACTAGAAATCTTAGAACTATTAATCTTATCATTAGAGGATTGCCTAGAAATTGATTAGAATCTTGCCTACTTTTGAGTGTGCCTACACTATATGGAAATTTCTTGAGGAACGCTTTCCAAATTATTCCTTGAAAAATCTAGATGAGATTCTCTATAAATCTATTGCCTTGAGTAAAATGAATACTAGTGATCCTATGTTTGGTGATCGTCTATTTGAGCTTACAAACCTTATGCGTACAAAGGAAATGTTGGTATTATTAGTGACATTATTTCAAGCTATAAGAATTCATAGACAAGATTATTGTCAAACTCATTCTAATGAATCACCCTCTAGGATTTGATCCACCACATGACGATGTTGAACATGGATACTATGATGAGGATGATGATAGTGACTTCGATCTTGATGATGCAATGAGACATTTTGGTCTTATGGAAAATCTTCTGGGATATATGTCGAGGAAAGGAATGGGTTCTTGATGTTGGATGTACCGATCACATGACCGGAGATAAAGACATGTTTCGTGAGCTTGCTGAAAATGATAGTCCTCGAAAGTATGTCACTTTCGGTGACAACTCAAAGGGTAAGGTGGTTGGCCTCGGTAAGGTGGCCATATCACATGATAGCTCCATACAAAATGTTATGCTCATTGAATCTCTTGGTTACAACGCACTTTCAAGATTCAGACTTGCTGATTTCGGTTTCAATGTTCTATTTATCAAGTAGATTGCCAAGTGTATCGTCGAGCGACTCCTAAAATGGTCTTTACTGGAGTGCGGAGAGGTGATCTATACATTGTTGATTTCACTAAAAAGGCTCAACCTAAAACTTGCTTCATTGCTAAATCCTCAAAAGGCTGGTTATGGCATAGACGATTAGGTCATGTTGGTATGCGTAAACCTTGACAAGCTTATTAAGGGGAATCATATCCTTGGAGTTAATGATGTCATATTTGATAAGGATAGACTTTGCAAAGGCTTGTCAAGCAGGTAAACAGGTTGGAGGAAGGCATCCTGTGAAGAACATCATGACCACGAAGAGGCCACTCGAGCTACTTCACATGGATCTCTTTGGTCCCAACTCTTACAAGAGTCTCTGTGGAAATTCTTTTGGTCTAGTTATAGTTGATGATTTTTCCAGATTTACGGGTGTTCTTTCTCGATGATAAATCGCAGGTCCAAAAGATCTTCAAAACTTCGCTAGGAAGGCCCAAAACCAATTTGAAGTGAAGATCAAGAAGGTTCGCAATGACAACGGAACGGAGTTCAAGAACGCAAATGTGGACACCTTTCTTGACGAAGAAGGGATCTCACAAGATTTCTCGGATACTTACACAACTCAACAATATGTAGTTGTTGAGAGGAAGAACCTGACGCTCATCGAAATGGCGAGATCGATGCTTGATGAGTACAAGACGTCAAGCACTTTTGGGCGTAAGCGGTTGAGACAGCTTGTCATGCAACAAATCGCTTGTATCTTCACAAGCTACTCAGAAGACGGCAAGATACGAGCTACTCACCGTAACAAACCCCAAGTTGGATACTTTCGAGTATTCGCTCAAAGTGCTACATTCTTGATAAGCATCGCTGCTCTAAATTTGCTCCTAAGTCTCATGAAGGTTTCCTACTAGGTTATGGCTCAAACTCTCACACTTACCGTGTTCACAACAATTTCACCCAAAGGTTGAAGAGACGGTAGATGTGAAGTTTGATGAATCTAACGGCTCGCAAGTAGAGCAATTGCCAATTGATGTAGGAGACAAAGATCCTTCGGAAGCAATCCAAGACTTGTCTATTGGCAAGGTCCGTCCAACGGTGGTGAAGGAGAGTACCTCGTCCGTCCAAGTGGAAGCTTCTACTTCACGACAAGGTGAACCAAGAGTTGATACTAAGCATCCACAAGTGGGACACATCAAGATGAAGAAAACGAGGAAGTGCATCAAGATGAACGTCAACAACCTCCTTCTCCACCACGACAAGAGAACGACAACGCCAACAATGAAGAAGGCCAAGAAGAAGAACAAGATGAAGAAGATGTTCAATGAAGACCCAAGCAAAAGCTTTCACGAGTTCGAGCAAGAATTTCTAAAGACCATCCCACGAAAGCAAATCTACAATGATATTCAAATCGAGAATCACTCGCTCTAAAACTCGCTTAGCTAACTTTTGTGAAAACTATTCTTTCATCTCTAGCATTGAACCTATGAAGGTCGAAGAAGCATTGGAAGATCCGGATTGGATAAATTCTATGCATGAAGAGCTACACAACTTTGAGAGGAACCAAGTTTGGACATTGGTTGAGAAGCCCGACAACAACCACAACATCATCGGTACCAAATGGGTGTTTCGCAACAAGCAAGATGAAGATGGACAAGTAGTTCGCAACAAAGCACGCCTCGTCGCCTAAGGCTACACACAAGTCGAAGGTATGGACTATGGTGAGACTTACGCCTGCTGTTAGACTTGAGTCCATTCGCATCTTACTTGCCTATGCTAATCACCATAATATCACCTTGTACCAAATGGACATTAAAAGTGCTTTTCTAAATGGTGAAATAGAGGAGGAAGTTTATGTTAAACAACCTCCCGGCTTTGTCAATCCTAAGAAACCCAATCATGTTTACAAACTTCACAAACCTCTTTATGGACTTAAACAAGCTCCTAGAGCATGGTATAAATGCTTGACCAAGTTCCTTATTGAAAAAGGCTTTGAAATTGGGAAAATTGATTCTACTGCTTACTAAAAGGGTTAATGGTGAACTCTTTGTGTGCCAAATTTATGTTGATGATATTATATTTGGTCTAACTAACCCTCATTTTAGTGAAAAGTTTGGGAAGCTAATGTCGAGAAGTTTAAGATGTCTATGATGAGTGAACTCAAATTCTTTCTTGGTTTGCAAATCAAGCAAACTAAGGAAGGTACTTTTGTCTCGCAAACAAAGTACACCAAGGACTTATTCAAGAAGTTCAATATGCAAGAATGCAAAGGTATTACTACACCCATGCCTACTAGTGGACATCTTGACTTAACCAAAGATGGTGAACCGTTGATCAAAAGGTTTATCGCTCTATGATTGGTTCATTGTTATATCTATGTGCTTCACGTCCCGATATTATGCTAAGTGTGTGCATGTGTGCACGATATCAAGCTGCCCCTAAAGAATGTCATCTTAAGGCCGTGAAAAGGATAGTGAGATACTTAATCCATACACCAAATTTTGGCATTTGGTATCCTAAGAGGGCCTCTTTCGATCTTGTTGGCTATTCCGACTCGGACTATGCCGAGACAAGGTTGATAGAAAGTCCATTTCGGTACTTGTCAATTTATTGGTAGATCTCTTGTGTCTTGGTCCTCCAAGAAACAAAACTCAGATCCTTATCCACCGCCGGTTGAATATATTGTCACCGGTTCATGTTGTGCTCAATTACTTTGGATGACCCAAACTCTTAAAGATTATGGGGTATATGTGAGACATGTTCCATTGCTTTGTGATAATGAAAGTGCTATCAAAATTGGTCATAATCCTGTGCAACATTCACGAACTAAGCATATTGAAGTTCGTCATCATTTCATTCAAGATCATGTTGCTAAGAGTGACATTGATCTTAAGCATGTTCGCACCGAAAAGCAATTAGCGGATATATTCACTAAACCTCTTGATGAGAAAGTGTTTTGCAGGTAAAGAGGAGAATTGAACATCATTGATGCTTCAAACTTGGAGTAGAAACTCCATTGGATACATGCAAGACATGAGCTTATGACTAATCCTTGATATTTCTCTTATGATGAAAAACTTATGTCTTAGATATATTTGTATCTTGCATGTTATCTAACCCAAGTAGGTACTTGGTTGAATCAAATTCCATGAGGTTGAAACCTACTCATATCTTGAGCAATCTCTACATCACCAAGTCTCTACACAAGGTGGTTGAAGACAAGGAAGCACGAAACCATTCAAACATATCCTTTGACAAATTCTATGTTGAGTTTCTTGATTGTCTTTTCTGGATATTCAAGTGCTCTTCCTTGCAAGAACTAACCCATGTAGGTAGATGGACTCAAATTCCAAGTGGTGCTCCTAATTCTTGATGAGCTACATCAACCTTGAGCAACCCACGCAAGTTCAACTACATGGACAACACCACCAAACAAGGTATGTTATTCCATCTTAGAGAAGCTTTACTCCGAGTCATGAGTTAAAGCAACTCGACAAGATGTGAATACATCAAGATGCTTACACAAAAAATGGCAACCCCATTTTGAGCTTAAACGATGAGTATGGCCTATGATCAAGTGATCTCACTTGACTCCTAAGTCAATATACTCTAACATAGGTGACTTTGTCGCCGACCATCTCTAGATGAAGTTCTCCTGTGTTCTTTTATGAGTTTTTGCATTTGTCTCATTCATTTGTGTTTCCCTTTCAAAAAAACTTCATCTAGATTTCTTTCTGCTTTTCTCTGCATTTTCTCGCATCTAATTCCTTGCATATCTTTCAGCTTAATTCCTTGCAAATCTTTGAGAGATCTTACTAGTCTAGTGAGCTGAGGTGACAAGTGTTCTCTCATGATGAACTCGGTTACACCAATTTGTTATTTTCGGTCCAACCAATCTTTTCAAGACGATCAAGCATACCACTCGGTGCCACCGGTTTCATAACAGGAAAAACTCTTTCCCACATATTCTGTGTTTCTTCTGATCCAGCTCCACTCAACGAATCTTGTCCTCTACAAGCATCACATTTTCATCATTGCTGTATGTTGTGACTCAAGGATCAAACCCATTCACGACAAATTCCAGAGGGGGAGAGAGAGATTACATCTTTATCAAGCCCTTCTTGGAAATTGATGTCAAAGGGGGAGAGAGAGATCACATCAAAGCTTATCATTTAGAGAGAGAGAGAGAGAGATCACATCAGAGAAGGAGAGAGAGATCCTTCAGGGGGAGAGAGATATCTCCAGGGGGAGAGAATACTAGTAGAAAGTATTTCTCAAGGATCCCAGATGCTTGGTGTTCAAGAGGAGAGATGTCCTCATGTCTTCTTGAGGGGAGATACATGTTCATATGATCTGTTGTGCTCATTTTGCATTAGCATACATTAGCTCTGAACTTTAGCTCTGATCATAATTCATATCTTTCAAATTGCTTTCCTTCACTCTGATTTTCTGTTCCCTATCTTCTCCTAGTATCCCATGTTAGATTCAGGGGGAGCAAGACATCTAAGGGAAAGAGATCATTTAAATTCATTGCATATCTCAACTCTTGGGGACATGTATAATCCAATGTGGTACTCAGTACGCACTCTCTACATGTCATCCCAGTCTTGGTATTCTTGTGGTTTCTTCCTGCTTGCTCGCTAGTAGATGCATCCGTGTTATCTAACCTTGTTTTCACTGGTTCATTCCATCCTAAGCCAACTCAAGACCACAAGGTAAGTATATGCATCACAATCATGTGTATGAGGAATTCTTGCCGATGTACATACTGCTTGCAAGAAGGACTCATGGGCATGAAGGTATTCTCTTTAATACGCTTTTGCTCGATGCATATAGCCAAGATACATGTAACACATTGCCTCGCTTCTATCATGGTTATGCTATCACATGCTTCTATATTTCATATTCACATGATTGCATACATGTAGGGGGAGCCTATGCTTGTTACATGTCTTTCCAAAGCTTTACTTGCTATTCTTTATATCTTTATCTAAAGCTTTGATGTATGTTGCCATCAATTACCAAAAAGGGGGAGATTGAAAGCACAAGTGCTCCCTAGGTGGTTTTGGTAATTAATGACAACATATCTCTTGTTGGACTAACACTTTTATCTAGTATGTTTCAGATAAGTTCAATAATGGAGTGGCATGGACTAAAGGATGTGGGAACTCCTTCAAGATGCTAAGGACAAAGGATTGGCTCAAGCTTCAAGCTCAAGACTCTTCATTTTACATTTTAGTGATCCAAGATCACATTGAGTCTATAGGAAAAGCCAATACTATCAAGGAGGGATGAGGTGTTGCTTAATGAGCCTCTTGCTTCATGTGCTTAGTGATATGCTCCAAATACCCTCAACTACTTTCCCACTTCCACACATTTGTCCTAAACCTAAAGTCAAACTCGGCCCCACCGATTCTTTCTATCCGCACCACCGAGTTTGGATGTCTTAGCCAACGCCACAAACCCTAGGCAAATCGGTCTCACCGATAGGGATCTCGGACTCACCGAGATGGGATTGTAATCTCTCCGTATGTCCATTATCAAAATCGGTCTCACCGAAGTTTGAGCAATCGGTACTACCGAGATTACAATGCAAACTCTCTGTTAACTAATTAGCAAAATCGGTCCCACCGAAGTTTGATAATCGGTCAAACCGAAGTTTGCTCGACCAACTCTCCGAAAGCTTATTACCAAAATCGGTCCCACCGAGTTTGTGTAATCAGTCTTACCGAGATTACGTTATGCCCTAACCCTAACCGAATCGGTCCCACCGAGTTGCATTCCGGTCCCACCGAAAACCCTAACGGTCACATTTTTTAGCTAAATCGGTCTGATCGAGTTTAACGATTCGGTCCCACCGAGTTTGGTAGATTGTGTGTAACGGTTAGATTTTGTGTGGAGGCTATATATACCCCTCCACCTCCTCTTCATTCGTGGAGAGAGCCATCAGACTGAACCTACACTTCCAAAGATCCTATTTCGAGAGAGAACTACCTACTCATGTGGTGAGGCCAAGATATTCCATTCCTACCATATGAATCTTGATCTCTAGCCTTCCCAAGTTGCTTTCCACTCAAACACTCTTTCCACCGCATCCAAATCCTATGAGAGAGAGTTGAGTGTTGGGGAGACTATCATTTGAAGCACAAGAGCAAGGAGTTCATCATCAACACACCATTTTTACTTCTTGGAGAGTGGTGTCTCCTAGATTGGCTAGGTGTCACTTGGGAGCCTCCAACAAGATTGTGGAGTTGAACCAAGGAGTTTGTAAGGGCAAGGAGATCGCCTACTTCGTGAAGATCTACTGCTAGTGAGGCAAGTCCTTCACATGGCGGCGGCCATGGTGGGATAGACAAGGTTGCTTCTTCGTGGACCCTTCATGGGTGGAGCCCTCCGTGGACTCACAAGAACTGCTACCCTTCGTGGGTTGAAGTCTCCATCAACGTGGATGCACGATAGCACCACCCATCTAACCACGCCAAAAACATTCGTGTCTCCAATTGCGTTTGAATCCTCCAATCCCTTCCCTTTACATTCTTGCAAGTTGCATGCTTTATTTTCCGCTGCTCATATACTCTTTGCATGCTTGCTTGCTATATGTTGTGAATGTTAAACTTGTGCCTAAACTCCACTCAAACTTTAAAGAAACTTAAAAACTGCAACTTTGGTACTTAGTGTCTAATCACCCACCTCTAGACACCTCTTCTCAAGGTCCTACAACATGACATGTGGGCCACCTAAAATGTGGCGAGCATCAAGTTTCTACCACAGCCACAAGCGATTCCCACGACGCCGCTCGAACCCATGAAACCACACGTCCCCCGACCTGCGGCTCACCCCTCTTGGCCCCACTGCCCCTCGCCGGGAGCATTACATGTGGATCACCACCCATCGGGTCCACATGTTATTGACTCAAAGGTAGGTGTAATACAGGCTGAAGCTCAGTCCGACGGCCCCGAGAGGGGAATGTAACTCCTGCACTGTGGCTTGTGGTGCTCCCAAGACCTGAACTCGTGCCAAACTCGAGATTTGTTTCTTTACTATACATGCACGCAACGATATAATGGACATTGTAATCTCAACATGTGATGGGGAGCTCTAAATTTGAATTTGAAACTTATAAACCGAAAAGATTCAAAACAAATAAACTGGGAGAGAGGGAGTATATCGTAGGATGTGTCCCATACAAAATAAGTCCCCTCGTTTGTCACCGCGAAGATGCGGTTAGAAAGGAGCACAGCGTCTTCCTACTGCAGACGGGAACAAATCGCCGCAGACAAGATGGTCCGCCTTTGACCGCCATGTGCAAGGTTCGTGCTATCTTATTCAATCTCACCGTGGTTCCATCGCACAATTCATGCGGTGCCCCGTTGCATGGCTGATCCCAATGTTGGACAAAGGTTCTACAGAACGGTGTCACCGTTGTAAATGTTGTGTGAATTGATGTTGGTACCCTCCCCGCATATATGCAAGCCAATCTCCACTGCACCGAGCCTAACCCGTGAAACAAAGGTGGGGGAGAATTAGGAAATGGACACGGAAGTAGTCTTTAGAATGCATTTACTACGTGATCAAACTCATCTTACCCGCTCATCGGAGGAAACCGAGTGCCCCTCAACGCCGGCATCTCAAGGGCGCCAACTTGCAACTACGGCCACGCCGCTACCGGAGAGACCTCAAGGAAACATCCTCGTATGCTCCACGGCACATCAAGATGCATTTGTATGAGTAGTTTATCTTGTGAGAGCAAAGGATGAACGAGGGAAGGCCTCTAGAGATAGATATGGACACTACTACTACCAATGTGCTGGCCCATGCGTTGCAATGGATCCAAAGTAGTAGAATAGTACTTGTTCACGTGCTTGAAATATAAACACTCTAGTTTTGATATACATGTGTCAGCAGATATGACAGCTTGCCCATGGAGGTTGAACCACGGTGACCATCACGTTTCTTGTTTCTACCACTGCCACACCCACACGCGATTCCCACGACGTTGCTCCAACCCACGGCACGACGTCCCCCGACTTGGACATGGATCCTCTGACGTGGCTATCACTGCCTTGCCCTACCTTTCCTTCGCTCACAGGTGGGACCCACGCTTATGGGTCCCACATGTCAGTGACAGAATGGTAGGATTGTTCGCGTCAGGGGATCCTCATCCCCCGACGTGCCCCTTATCCCTCTCGGCCCCACCGCCTTCCGCCTTTGTGTGCATGACATGCGGGCCAAGCTGAACTGCGGCGACCATCAACTTTCTATCACAGACACACCCGATTGGACGCGGTTTGCTGCTCCGCTCTTGTGCCCGATCCGCATCTCCCGCACCATCGAATTTTCATCCAAAGCTGTGACACATTTTGTCCCGGCATCAATCCTCACCGAGTACTTCTGTACTACAGGTAGTACCCGCCGGTGTGGCCATCTACGCCTCGTAACGCCCCGACGCCCAGCTGTGGCACCCTCGCCATGGCCACGCCACCACCGGCCGGTTCATCTCGAACGAGTGAGTCGCGAACCATGCCACCACCATGAGAATGACATGTGGGCCAGCCGCATTTAAGGTCTGCATGTCATTGACTCATAGGACGGGCACTAAGCCACTGAAGTTTGGTCCCGTGGGCCCCGAGAGGGAAATGTAACTCCTGCGGCAGGCCTTGTGGTGCTCCCGCAGTACGAGCTCGTGCCAAAACTGGAATTTGTTTCTTACTACTACCAACTAGTACTAGTAAGGTACACGTGCATTGCACGTATGAGATTCTGGTGGTTTGTGCATTATGCTTCTACATGTGGAGTTTTCTGGATTCTAACATGTGGCAAAATCTGGTGGAATGTAAGGTTAGGCAAGTTTGATTAACTTAGGTGAGTGTTTGGTTCAAGCCACACCTTAGGCAAGCCACACTAAGGCCCCACATGAAAAACACACAAAAATGTGGCAAGATTCACTTAGGATTGCCAACTTGTGGCTCTCATTTTGAAGAACTAATAACTTTGCCTAAGCTTAGTTGTGGCAAAGTTAGTCATGAATTAAGTTCAACCATGGAGTCTTCTAGATTATACATCCGCGTAATCGGTGGATGATATCCAACGCCAGTAGTGCTCAGATTTGCCATCTTTGTACCGTCAGATTGGCTTCATCCAACGACCAACTTTCAAAGTTTTTCACACACTATATAGGGGGTATAGATATAGATGTGCCGGTCCGTTGCAATGGATCCAAAGTATATCTATTTAGTGGAGTGCACTCTAAACACATTGTCTATTTATTTTTCTCTAACCTTCCGTAGCCATGCAACCAACCCACATAAGCTTCATGGGTGCCCCCACATCATATTATTCATACTATGTTGATTGAAAAAAAAGATAAATCACCCAAAACAAGATCTTCCCATTTTTGTTCCTACGATGTTGTGCCGTGCACGTACCTACTAGTTGTATAGTGGTAGTACTAGTAATATAGTATTAGGAGTACAAACTTGGTACTAGTAGGAGTAGTACTAGTACGGAATGCTCCTACTCTATCAACGAGCCCCGTCTGACACCAAATTTCTTGGCTTCCGAGCTACAGCTAGATCTTCCCCTCGTTTTTGTTTTCCAACCCGACGGCGGGTGGGGTGTCGGTTTGCTCAATGGCGACCCCACATGAAAGTGAAAATGCTAGGCAACCCACCTTCCGTAAGCTATGTGTCGTGCCGGACTGGCCGTGGAGTACTCCCGATTCCCGGGCGTGTGGGGGTGCGACACGAACGCGGCAGGCCTTTTCCTTTTACTAGCAATGTGCCCATGCGTTGCGACGGATCCAAAGTAGTAGAATAGTAGTATTTGTTCACAAACTTGAAAGAAATCACTATTGTTTTGATATACTCCTAATATATTACTCCCTCCGCACTCTAAATATTTGTCTTTTTGAGATTTCAAATGGACTATCACATACGGATTATATAGACATATTCTAGTGTTTCTAGCAAGATGCTGCTGCGTTGCTGCGAAGTTGATGGAAAAGGTAAGCACAACTTATAAATTGACGGATGGATTACTAGTTGCGTTGATGCATATAATTAAGCAAAGGGATCGCACATGTCGGTATTGATCGGAACGAGAATGCAACAAAGACAATAAGAATTAAGGCCAATGGCGATGCAATCGCAGTGGTGGTTCTGAAGCAAGAAGAAAGATGGATCCACGAACGTACGACCTCCTCCTCCTCAAGTTAGTGCGCCGGGCCACCGACCGGCGGCTAAGGAGCGGCGGTTTTTGTGGCGAGGTCGAGGTGCTTCTCAGCAAAGGCATCCAAGGCTTCCAGCCGGTTGAGGAAGGCCAACATCGTAGCGTCCTCCCTGGCCTTGTAGATACCTATGTACACGATTTGCTCGTACACATGGATGTGTAGGTCAACGAATTCTTGCAGGGCGAGGCACCTTGAGGCGAGCGCGGCCTCCAGGTGGACATTCTTCGTGGCGTCGGCGGGCAGTCGCAGGGCGACCAGTGCTTGAAAGAGGTTCCGGCCATGGAGGCCGATTAGGGTGGGAGGCAATTAGGAGCCCGGGCGCGCGGGCTGGAGGAGTACGGCGATGTCGTGCGCGAGCTTCTTGAGGGCGGTGAACTTGTTGCTGGTGGCAACGATCATCTGGTCCAACTGAGAGTCGTAGTTGGCGTCGACGGCGGCCATCCACCAGCCGGTCTCCAGCACTGTCTGGAGACGATCCTCGGTGCCATGCCGCAGGCCGACGTCGTGGACCATCTGGGACAGCCACTGGCCTCTCACGCGCATCGCCGCCATGGGTCTGGAGTGGGCTCTTTTGCACTTAGTGTAGGTGCTTAGGCAAATGCTTAGGTGCGTACGATGTGGAGATGCATTGGAATGGAGGCGCCTTTATATGAGGGCAATGAGGGAAAATCCGTTGCATTCACATCGCAGCCTCTTTTCCGAACCTCCTCCCATTACTTCCTCATTCATTAATTGAAGGAGGATGCATTGGTCGCTCAACATATCGGGAACCGCTTACTCCCTCCCTCCTCTGCATTAAAGCCGTATCGGGAATCAAGGCCTCTGTCACAAATCAAATACTCCCTCCGTCTAGGTGAGTATTAAGTCATCTTACTGAAAACCAAATAGTAAACACATAGGCGTGGTGCATTAACTCTCACGTTGTTTCTTATTTTCGACATAAATAGAGGAATCAACCAAGAAGAGATGTGGGGCTTGTATGCTTTTAATGACTTGAGACTATCAAACATGACATGCAAGTGGTCAGTTTGTTGCACAAGAACAAATACAACCCACGCCAAAGACACACGCATCTTATAGCATCACATCCAATGACTATAAAAGATGAATGAGACCAAATTATATCTCATCTAGATGAGTTCTAGCAAAACTGTATTAATAATACTTAGTACTCCTGCGCCATGTATCATATATTAGTATCACGTAGTACTTTATTTATTGCCATGCATGACACATAGTACTCAACTCTCTCTCTTTCTTCATTTAATTCTAGGACACCTCATCAAAATTGCTAAGGCTAGTACCATTACAACCAGCTTTAGCAAATACTAAACATTAAGTTCTCTCGTTTTCCTCTCCACCTTGGTCACCTAGACGGAGGGAGTATACTGCGCGGGCTTTTCCTGCGCGGTAGGCGGGGCAGTTCCGCCTAGTCGGTTCGACAGAGACGCGAGAAGACGAGGGAGTAGGCTGCTGCAAACGTAGGGCTGTGTGATTTGACAACGAGTTACTGCTGGACAGGTGGGGCCCCGTGATTTGACTTGCCATTATCATTTTAATCATGGCGCCACGACCGCGTGAGTCTCCCGATTCCTGACCACCTCCATACAGTGCCTCTCCCAAAGCTCCACCATGTAGTAGAGGCTGGCTCTTGCATGAGAGCCCACTTCTCCACTTTTTCCTTGCCTCTCTTTCCTCCACATATGCAAAATGCCATGTAAAGCGCACTATTGTACTTACTTGCTCTCTAGGTGCTTATGCTTGCCACACAGGCATAAATTCTGATGTGGCAAGTTAATCAAGAAGAGAGAGACTAGTTTGGTGACCCAAGGAAGAAACGGTGCTAAGCGCGTGTACCTAGGTGAAAAGACAATTTCGAGTCTATAGTTAATTAAATGAAACAAACTTAGCAACACCATTTCATTGGAAGAGGTCACTCCTTGGCAAATGCAATAAATACTAGTACTCCCTGTGTCCCATCATATAAGAACGTTTTTGGCACTGCACTAGTGTCAAAAACACTTCTTATATTATGGGACGGAGGGAGTACGAAGAAAGAGATAGAGAGAAGTAAAAAAATAAATACACTTATAGCCAACCTTGTTGTAGTATGAGTGACTAAGTGATGACTATGTATGACATGCCAACATCAGATATCCTAACGCACCATATCAAATCTCCAAGGGCGCGACGACGCGAGCGATGCGACGGTCGTGGTAGGCGCGGCCATGATATGGGCTGCTGGCAGCCCTTGGATCTGAGATCAAACGGTCGCATGCTAAATTGCTGAAAATTTGCATAATAACCCTCCAGGATAGGATATTCACCCATAGGTATAGAATCACGCCATGCAATCGTTCGATCTCAGATCCAAGGGCTCTCAGAAGCCCATATCATGGGAGAATGGAAAGCCACTACCTCGCTGCTCGCACGCCGACAGCTTCGCTCCTACTCGTCCCTCAAGACGCCCTTTAATACTACGGCGGTTCGCTCCTAGTCGTCCCGTCCTTTCACATTACGACAGTTCCACTAATCCTAACCCTCCTCCCAAATCCATGGCGTCACAAATCTCCACGATCGGCGGTGAGTACAAGGTTAGAACCATCACCGGCGATGAGTTCGACGTCATCTACACCCGTTCTTCCGCGATGGTGTAAGGATGCCTTTCTCGCTTCAGACGCATGTTCAAGACTTCGATGATGAGTGGGTCATTGGGCTAGATGTTGAGTACACCACAGTCCTGGGACGAGAGAAGGATCTAAAGGACGAAGAGAGGAAGAAGCCCGCCGTGATCCAGGTGTGTGTGCATGACTTATGCTTGGTCTACCACATATGCCATGCCGACGTTGAGTGCCTGGATTTTAAGGACTTCCTCGAGAGCAACCTAGTAAAATTCGTTACTGTAGACTTTGGTAACGATAAAGAAGTCCTGGGTTGGATAGGCCTTGTTGTAGGCAACACCTTCGACCTCTAGAAGAATCGGCTGGTGTCCTCTCGTCAGCCTTCACGCCGACCTGGCAGGAGCCATGGTTCATCCTTCGTACGGTAAACTGGAGAAACCTCCATACACGTTTCATCGTTATGCATGGTAGCGGAATGTACTAGATATAGACCACATCCACTATGATGCAATGGATGGCTACCTTTGTTTCAATATTTACAAGTGTTGGATGAAGAGCAACAGCCAAGTTGGCGGTTCAAGCAAAGAAGTATCGGCCAAGAGGAAGAGGGACAAGGACGAAGTCGAGGACGTGGACGAGGACTCTGAGTAAGGTGGCAGTGTCGTTGCTCATGGTGGTTCTAATGCAGTGTCTACCGGAATAGTTGCAATGTTTAATTTCAGGTGTGCTTAATTTAATTTGAGGAGTGTGTTGTGCTGAGCCCCCAACAGAACTATGTTATGTTTCTTCTTGTTACTTTAACTCTTCAAAGACGTACATACTAGTATTTCTTACATTTCATCTTTTAGTTGGTATAGTACTACCACTCATTTATTCACATTATATACGTACAATATATATGGCCAACATCATATAGCCAGCAGTTTAGTTGTCAAAGAATTTCAGGGTGCTTAGTTTTGTCAAAGAATTCCATGATGCTTAGTTTTATTTGAGAGGTGGGTTGTGCACTTGTGCTGGACACCATTATTGTGACAAGCCTTTTTAATAGTACTATATGCATAATTTGGCTATTTAGCGCTCTCTATATGTACCACCTTTTTTTAATTTCAAGTTTTGCTCCATGGCGCAATCCATCGACATCGAGTACTACTGCATAAAAGTGGAGTATATACATTTTTAAAAGGCTAGAGGGCGGGCAGTCTAGCTCGGTCGGTTTCACGAGAGGCGAGGGTTTTGTGATTTGACGGCTCATTACCGCCGTCAAATCGAATAATCTTCTTGCCGCCCGCTGCCTTGACGCCTCCATTAAACCCTCCATTAAACCCGCATGCAAACCGAGAATCCTACTCCGCCACACGTCTGCTCATGAGCGGGCTGGAATTAAACGCAACACCGGCCGAGCTCCTCCCGTCCGCCCTCACTTTAAACGAGGCTACACCGCCAAGCTCCTACCGTCCGCCCTCTATTTACACGAGGCCGATGCATAGACAATGGGCAAGAATCGCACCCCTCCGCCGCTCCCCCATCTCCTCCTTCACCATTTTCTCCACTCTTCCGATGGCTTCCGATGAGCCGTTCTCCGGCATATTCCCGCCGATTCCTCCAGATACGGGCGAGGCCGCTCGGTGCTTCACCAACCTCGCTTGGCCCGACGGAGCCAGTTGCCGCCCCAAGCAGGCGCGTTGTTCAGCACCTTCAAAAAAAATCCGGCTCTCTTGTATAATTAATACTCCCTCCGTCCGGAAATACTTGTCCTAGAAATGGATGTATCTAGACTTATTTTAGTTCTAAATGGCCTCCCGTGCCTGCGGCAGCGCCATGCAGACAGAGACAGAAGCCGGGTGCGTGGAGAGCGACGAGTCGATGGCCAGCTTCTCCGCCGAGGCCGCCGCCACTTGGGACCCATGAAGGCCACCGCCGAGGCGACGACCGCGGATTCAGGTGGTTTCTTTGCTGCTTCGTCTCTTCCGAGGACCTTCGTCGAACCCGCAACTGTCTGACGGACATGAGGAAGACAAAGGGATCCGCGGGTGGCCATTTAGAACTAAAATAAGTCTAGATACATCCATTTCTAGGACAAGTATTTCCGGACGGAGGGAGTATTAATTATACAAGAGAGCCGGATTAGCACCTCTTAGTTCATGTAAATGTAATGAAATCCATCATGTTTATATGAAGATCTGACTTTTTTATACGAAATCCTTCATTCTTATATGAAATCAGTCCGTGTTTGCACGAATTTCATCTGGTTGGTTAGAGTTGTAAAATGTATGCATTTGGCGTTTGATGTCGCCCTCCATGGAAGGAAGCGGGAGGAAATTTGCCGCTGCTGTTGGAGATGCTCTTTATGCTGGAAATAATAGAGTGACATCCAATCCATTTGAGTTAATTGCCTGTATGATTGTCCCTCTATAAAAAGTTAATTGCATATACAGTGTACACGTGACTTGCAGGGTGGCGATAACTTCGTACAGAAAGTTAAAAAGAAACAAGTACATCCTTAATCTTGTATTCTAAGTACTCTGTGGGTTCCACTGTCAGTACAGTAGCAAAAGAAGTATATATTAAATAAGTAGAGTAATATATAATATAAAAATCTAAAGTTAAAAGACATAATTCGAACTCATGTCATCGCGTTGCGAGCATCCAGCACTAACCAGCCCAGCACATTTTTGTTGTAGACCATGCTTTGGAGATATATCTCCATGTCTACTCTTATATATACTCCATTCGCTCCTAAATATTTGTCTTTTTCAGATTTCAAATGGACTACCACATACGGATGTGTATGTAGACATATTTTAGAGTGTAGATTCGCTCATTTTGCTCCGTATGTCTTTTCGTGAAGGGGTCAGATTTGTCCTTGATTTATTTATGAGGTATCCGGATGGCAATCGCACCGCCAAGAAAAGAGGGTAACATCAAAATTATGGACTAATTTTTTGAGTATGTTGGTAAGGTCCGGTCATAGTCACTTCTTGAAATCTCTAAAAAGACAAATACTCCCTCCATCCGGAAATACTTGTCATCAAAATGGATAAAAGGAAATGTATCTAGACGTATTTTAGTTTTAGATACATCTCTTTTTATCCATTTTGATGACAAGTATTTTCGAACAGTAGAAAACAGAGTTGATGATGATGGTGTGCGTGCCATCCTGCAATATAGGCCGTCGGATTTATATCTAACGGATAGGAAAGAAACTATGGCAATTTTGCAAAAATATACCCACACGTCTCTCCATGTTCACAAATAAGGCCTTCCCTCGTTCAGCCCTTTCTCTCACAAGATAAACTACTCATACAAATGCATCTTGATGTTCCGTGCAACGCACGGGCAGCTAGCTAATTTCTTTTAAAATAGTTGCTGCGATAATTGGGTTGAAGTGATATATTTTATGTCTGCCCCGAATGATTTCAGATTCACTAGTAGTAACAAAGAAAAGTTTGCCTTGTTAATTAACCGAAAACAGGGTGAAAACTATCACATGAGGCCGGTAAAAACAAGGCACACTGGGTTCAACGTCATTGTCACTACCGAGACACACTGCGCGCGCGAGAAGTCTACATATCGAGGGGGCTACTGAGCGAGGCACCGAGACACAATGTTTGAGAGAGAAACCAATTGAAATATTATGATCAGATCGAGTTGACACCAATATGCTATCATTGTTGGGGGGGAGAGAAAGACGTCTTGAGAGTGTGCGGTAGGCACAGAGGCACAACTAAGCGAGTGTGTGTGTGTGTGTGTTTTTTTGAAAGAGGAGTAGATAGATTATTATCAAGATCGATGTGCCACCCTACTCCTTGATTGTCGGGTAGTGTGTGTGTGTGTTTTTTTGAGAGAGACGCCAGTGTATAGTTTCGTATCAAGCTCAAGGTGTCACCCTACTCCTCCGGTGTGGGGAAGTGTGGTTGTGTGTGGGGGGGGGCAGTGACACTCACATATCTCTACTCTTATAAAAAACCAGAGTTGGTGATGATGGTGTTCCTTCCAGCCTGCAATATAGGCCATCCGATTTATATCCGACGGACAGGAAGGAAACTATGGCAACTTTGCAAAAAGATACCCACACCCTCTCCGCATTTGCAAATAAGGCATTACCTCGTTCATCCTTTTCTCCCACAAGATAAACTTCTCATACAAATGCATCTTGATGTTCCGTGCAACGCATGGGCATCTTGCTAGTAGGGAGAAGGAGTTTGTGTGACACATATCTAGCTATATTAAGGGATAGGTAGATAGCATATGTGTGAGAGACATTATTATACTTTGAGACATTAGTGGCTGTGGGTGGGCGTGTTATACATAGAGAGCGTGTGTGTTTCTGTGTGAGAGACTTGTAGGACGGGGTAGAAAGACGAATTTAACCCTGACAGAGGGAGAGAAATACATGAAGTGCGCATGTGTGATTCCGATGCCCACAGGGAAATGAGATATGTATGCGTGTGAGAGAGATTGCACAATTCATTCACGTATCTCTATCTAGCGATCGTGGACGTGTATCGCTTGAACATAAGTCAATATCTACTTCGTATCGTGGCCAAAGGTACAATATCGATTCAACGCTATGAAGATTGGACACTCACATATCACATTTTTTCTATTTAAATAAACCTTTTCAGTTGTGCATGCCAAAGTTACAGTGATGTTTCTTCAAACAACCAATGTAGCTATCATGTACATGCACCATTGTTATTCTTGCATTCAAATTCATTAGTCTTGGAGGATTTAAGTTTCTATTTTGAAGTAATATATGTAATATTCATATATGAATTCAACGGGTACACAATTTATGAGATGGAGGCTATGTAATCATATGAGGTAACACTTTTAAGTAGCTGACTACAATATCCATTTCTTTTTGTGCGCCTCTACACTAACACGGAAATGCATTATGTTTAAAGTAAATAACCAATGTCACTAAATTATCTATTTACACGAGAAATACATAGGCTGAGCGTTTGATCCCTTTTTTTGTGAACGCACCACTACACCCGTACGATTGGCCGCGCCCGTGTGAACGTCCAAGTTATCGGCGCATCATCCCGAGTTATTGTCTTTTTTTCTGGGGTGGACTTCACACCGCTATTAATTGTCGACGCTGCCCGTGTACACAGTCTAGCATGACCTTCCCGCTAGCATGGTCCAAAATTAGTTTAAACTGGATACGAATGATCCCGTGGACGTCAAAATCTCCCGCCTCCTTCTAAAATTTCCGCCACCTTAGTCTTTAGCATGCGAAATCCCCCTTTTGTCCTTGGTGCACGGAGACCAACAGTTACAATACCGCCCTCATCTACATGATAGGTCAGGGCTGCTTTGGTAATTTCGGTTCCCCCACTACACGGCACCCCCATTTCCTCTCCCTCCCGCAAAAACGACTAACTCCACAAAGCACCAGAAAGCATCTTACATCACGCCGTCCGTGCATTTCATCGCCTTTCTCCTCCTCCTCTCGAAACCCTAGATCGATCATCCACCGCGTACCATAGCCCATTCATCGCCAACAAGGCGTCCACCTCGCCGGATCTGCTCGCGGCTGCATCTACCCTCTCACCTCCCATAGAAACAAGTAGATCGCTCATCCACCATCAGTACCAAAGACATTCAAGGTCCGGCCTTGTCCACGACGCCAGATCTGCTTCGCCGGTACTCTCGTCAACCGCCACGCATCTGCAGCGGCTCATTCGTACTCCCCACCAGAGATGCTTCGTCCACACCCCCCGGAGCCGCCCCACTGACGCCCCCGTCGACGGCCTCTGATCCTCTTCGCCGACACCTTCCTCAACCCTACTGCCGCCACGACACCTTCCTCAACCCTCTGGAGCCACTTCACGACACCATCGCTAACCCTACCGGAGTAGCTTCGCCTATACCATTCTCAACCCTACCGGGGCCGCTTTGCCAACTCACAAGTCCACGGCCTCAGATCCGCTTCCTCGCACTGTCATCCAACCTACCGGAGCAGCTTCTGACGCCCCGTCCACGGCCTCAGATCCGCTTCGCCCACATCGTAGTCCACCCTACCGGAGCCGCTCCACAAACACCCTACTCGACGGTTCTAGATCTCCTTACCGGACCCTGACAGCCAGCGCAGCGTCATCACCCTCGATGTTTCTAACCTGATTCCCACCGTCTGGAAAGATGCCAAGCACCCGTCATGGCCTAGGTACTTGTCACCTTTAAACCCGTCCAGCATCACCTGCCCGATGTACTTCAAATATACTAACCGTCATCGTTATTCGTTATGCAGCTGGCAAAAACTACAAGGACGATGTTTCTTCTAGATCTAACAGCTTGGCCAACCAAGATCCTGGACTAAGGCATTGCTATGATCTTGTAAGCACGTCTCTCTCTCTCTTGTATTGTTTTGTGCCTACCAGCGTGCTTTGCTAGGATTTTCGACCAGTAATCCCTTTGTGCAGACAATGATTTCTACTACTGGCTGCTAAATTAGATATGTAGATGTCATACATAATACTACCTCGTACCTCCGTTCCTAAATATAAGTCTTTCTAGAGATTCCACTATAGGCTACATACGCTGCAAAATGAGTGAATCTACACTCGAAAATGCATCTATATACATCTCATATGTGGTCCATACTGGAATCTCTACAAAGACATATATTTAGGAACATGGGCAAGACATTACACAAAATCGTAGGTGGCATGTAGGAATTCCAAAGGCACTACATTAGCCTCCCTTAGAGTGCCTGCTAGTCCAGCATACAGAGTCATGGCTAGTTTATGGTACGCACACAATCGTTAATTGGTGGTTTAAATATGCACAAGGGATATGCAATGTAGTATCATGTAGAGATGTCTCAAATTAGCCGTGTCAACTTGCAGATATGGTTACACAATGAAAAAGTACAAGATGTATGTGGCAATTTCATGGAACATCACCAAAAAAAGGAGAGGCAGCGGTGAGCCTATACAGTGTGCTATGGTACGTCACTCCTCCATTTCAATCAACGTGACATGTTATGTGTATGCCAGTTCTATTAGCCAAGTTTCTTAGGGACAGTTATTACGAGTTATCCTAAGAAAATAAGCACCTGTGAATATAAGGTCCATGTAATAAGCCAACCAGTTCTTTTCATTGCGTTTTCAGCTTATCTTTGGTATGATCAGTGGAAAGTCTAGATTGCATTATATTTTTTTCATTTTGCTGCCCATATGGAAATTAATTTGACTTGCAAACATAACAAATTGAACCCAATGCAATAATTAATATGATAGGAAAACAGACCATCACTATTTGCTCAAAATGCAAATACAAAGATACCATCTACTTGGCACAATCTACTTTGGTCAATGTTTTCCATAGAGATCCCATTGCCTAATTTAAACGAAGAACGCATGACCCACATTTAAATGAAGAACAATTATTTATTGAAATTCGATGGTCCAAGTGGCTAGTTATTATCATATAGCATCACCACGAAAGCATCATATAGCAAAGCAGCTCATAGCAACTCATCATACAAAGCAGCGATGCGCAATTCATCATATACCAGCAGCAGCTCATAGCAATTCATCATATAACAGCAGCAGGAGCAGCTCATAGCAACTCATCATATAGCAGCAGCAGGAGCAGCTCATAGCAATTCATCATATAGCAGCAGCAGGAGCAGCTTGTAGCAACTCATATATAGCAGCAGCAGCTCATATCAATTCATCATATAGCAGCAGCAGCAACAGCTCATAGCAACTCATCATACAGCAGCAACAGCTCATAGCAATTCATCATATAGCAGCAGCAGGAGCAACTCATAGCAATGCATCATATAGCAGCAGCAGAACCAGCTCATAGCAATTCATCGTATAGTGGATCAGAATTAAAATTTGGCAAAAAATCAGAGGAGATCCTCACCTTGTTGGATGAGCTCATCCTTCAACAAGACCTCAAGGCCATGGCACGGGAGGAGGAGGAGGGGAATAAGGTGCCTTCACGCAAAGGTGGCATCACCGTAGTTGTGCAAATACCAGAGTAGTGCGTTGGGACGAACCACGGGAGTAGTCAGCTGGAGACCATGAGAATGAGGGGCGGCGCCAGAGGGAGGAGCAGCCAGGGAGATTTGCTCCTACCCGCCAGCCATGTAGCCTAGCTGGACATAGCATCGCCGAGGACCAGGCCAGATGGGACCAATGGCGACGGCTCGCTGGAGGAACCCTAGTGTTTGCAGGCAGGGGATCGAGGTAGAGGGAAAGGGGAGAGGAAATGCAAGCGGGCAGGGCAATGAATGCTTGCGTGTTTGTTTTTACTTGAGGGCCAGGTGTGACACGCAAGGCCAAGATTGCATTCTCGAGTGTAATATAGGCGGAACAATGAGTCATTTCACTATTCCCTTCCCTTCAATTTTTAGTGAGGTTCTACCCAAACACCCCTCCAAAGCGAAATTAGTTAAGCCCAAGCCCATAACTCAAAAATGACTTCTTTACATCTTTTATGGATTATTTTGACAATATGCCCTGAAAAGGCGGAATCGAATTGGCCCTTAACCTGTAATTCAATTGTGCGTGCAATGATGAATCACTCCCCGCTCGCTATCTGTACATTTAGGCATCATCATACATGGCATAACCTAATACATGTGCATTCCATTGTAGAATCTGGAATATGCAATGTTTATGTTAGTTCATACGTTGCACATGATGTTTAGATGCCCCTTAAATCTGGTCAGTCAAGTGATGGTCTTTAAGCCTCCTTCTTTGCTTCTTTTCTTGACATGTAAGATTTGCTCACACATCTGTTCAATTGCTTGTTTGCATCAGCCAGCCATACTAGGACTGTTTGCTTTGATTACTTGTTGTTCTTGGCCTAACACTCTAACAGAGCTTGTAAACGATTTAAACACTAAGGGCTGCTGTAGTGGGGCCTTGTCTAACTCATAGGTGACATAAAGGTTTGGCTGTACACTACAGTAAGCTCTCCAAGAGTACCTGGAGATCCAGTTCGAAGGTATGCCTAGTTTTTACATAGTGCGTATATAGTAAATGCTCATTTCATTGTGTGCAAGTGCAAGATATGCGGCATGTTTCATTATGTGGTGTTGTTTTGTTATAATCTCATCCTTTTGTGTTCACAGACCGAAAGTATGCATATTTATCTTCCAAGGAGACAAGTAACTAGTATTTGTCACCTTGCATAGGGGGTGCAATGAAGATAAGATTGAGGATTTCAAAGAACAAGATGCTAGGAAGCAGCATTGCAAGAGAAGTAGGAGCTGCAATGAGCCACTACAACATGCTAAGGTAAGTCAACGTATGCAACTCAACAGTTCAATTCCTTGTTTGTTTCTCGCATAGTTAATTTTCTCTTTTCAATTGCTTTATTTGTCCTCGCTAATGAGATGCCCAAATAATCATGCATGATGTTCGGTACTTGTATCACTATTAGTTGACATAATTAAAGGCCGTACCATTTAATTACTCTTGCCAAGTGTGCCTCAAGCTTAGAAGTCTATTAACCAACTATTATTGCATGAGGCTCACAATCTAGTTTATACTACGCTAATGATTGCATAGTTTTGCCTGCTGTAGTATGTTTGTATGAAACCCTCTGCTGTTCATTATGCTCCCTAAGACTTTAATTGAGGTACAGAATGGCCAACTGTTTGCTTACTTATATGCAACGTGTTGCCTAAATTTGTAACTTGTCTGTGTTTTCGATTGGGCCCCAACATCATGCTCCTCTAGTGAGCTAAGAGGGATTTCTGTATGTAGGCTGCACAGACTATCTTCTTTATAATTTTTAAAATATCACCTACTTATGCTTCATGACGTGTAACATTTTTTTTGAAAGTGATGTGTAACATTATTGTTAGTCATGTTTTTCCATGTAGTACAAAATAGTGTCTTGTTCGCTTCACTGTTGTAACTACTCCCTCCGTTCCAAATTACTCGTCGCAGAAATGAATGTATTTAGAACTAAAATACATCTAGATACATCCATACCTGCGACAAGTAATTCGGAACGGAGGGAGTATATTTTTGCCCTAGTCATGTGTACTTACAGAAACATTTCAAGATGAAGTGACATCAACACAAAGATCTCATGCGCAAAGGCGGCATGGCCGTTACCGAATGATTATGGATTGGAATTGGAATGTGCTAATGTTCTCGAGCATCAACTAGAGGTGGCAAGATAATGTGTACATGATTGTCAACGTATAATCAACAAGTTGAGACTAGACATGCAGGTATTAGATGCAGGAGTAAAAAAAATGAAACAAGACTCTGAGGTAACCATGATGGAATTGGAGATTTTGCAGACTGAAATTTGTGCTATCTGAATCTGGCCAATCCTATTTTCTAAAGAGATTATAGTTCAAATGGAGTTAAGTTGATGTGCGTCCATGATGTATGAGCTGTATTTGCCCAGTGTATGTAATTTGTTGTTTGTGTATGCTTTATTATCACCTGTGTCGAACCATAATGCCGAGTGGGTATAATCGGCTGTAATTTATTTATTGTATAGTGTAGGATTATTCTACCTTTCTATGCCTTGATCTCTTTGTTGTATAGTGTAGGCTTTTTAGAGGTGATAGTATTGAGTAGGATAATTCTTTGAATATGCTATATCGTTCAAACGGGGGCCAACTTGCCCGACCATGGCCCTTCACGGGCCGTCGGATCCATGGGCCATGTACGGGCCATCGGATCGATGGGCCTTCTACGTCTCGTAGGATCCATGGGCCTTGTAAGGACTGACTCATTTATGGGTCTTGTACGGGCCTTTAATGGGCCGTAGACGGGCCTTTAATGGAAATCGTACGTTTTATGGGCTGACCATAATGGGTCGTTAATAGGCCGTATTTGGTGATGCTATGAGAATGGCCAACAGACTAACGCTTCACAAACGGGCCGACTTTAACGACGGGCTGAATTTGGCCCACAAGCAGAAAATGACAGTAACGGGCCGTAAGTAACCGAATGCTGCAAATGAGCCCAAGAATAAATGGGCCCTCAAAAGGCCGAAAGTTAACTTGGGCTGGAAAAGGCCCAACGAAATAACGGGCCGTTAATGGGTATAATGTGATACACTGTTCATTACGGGCCAGTTTCACCACAGGCCGTTAATGGGTGTAAAGTAATACACTGTTCATTACGGGACAATTTCAGCACGGGCCGCTAATGGGCCAAGAGTTACAAAGGGCCTCATATGGGCCGAAAGACGTCATGAGCTATACATGGGCCAGAAGTGAAAACGGGATGGAATCATATTGGATGGCCCAGATGATGCTACTGGGCCTAATTCGGATAGGGCGTAACGGGCCTTGGGTTAGCGGGCTGTAAATGGGCTATATGCGAATAGGCCATTAACAGGCTTTCCATGGGCCGGGCCGCCAGCTTTTGACCAAGTCAAACGGGCCGGCCTTTTCATAGGAATGGGCCACTGTTGGGCCGTGCCACGTGTCGACATATCATAGGCGCCTTTTGTCCAGTGGGTGGTGTTGGGGAACGTAGTAATTTCAAAAAATTTCCTACGCACACACAAGACCATGGTGATGGCACAGCAACGAGAGGGGAGAGTGTATGTCCACGTACCCTCGTAGACCGAAAGCGGAAGCATTATAACAACGCGGTTGATGTAGTCGTACGTCTTCACGATCCGACCGATCCAAGTACCGAACGCACGGCACCTCCGAGTTCTGCACACGTTCAGCTCGATGACGATCCCCGGGCTCCGATCCAGAAAGCGTCGGGGATGAGTTCCACAAGACGACGGCGTGGTGGCGATGATGATGCTCCACCGACGCAGGGCTTCGCCTAAGCTCCGCTGACGATATGACTTCATCGGGCGCAGGGCTTCGCCTAAGCCCCGCAACGATATGACCGAAGTGGAATATGGTGGAGGGGGGCACCGCACACGGCTAAGAAACGATCCGTAGATCAACTTGCGTGTCATGGGGTGCCCCCCTGCCCCCGTATATAAAGGAGCAAGGGGAGGGCCGGCCAAGGAGGAGGAGGCGCGCCCAAGGGGGGGAGTCCTACTCCTACCGGGAGTAGGACTCCTCCTTTCCTAGTAGGAGTAGGAGAGAAGGAAGGGGAAGAGTGCGGCCCCCTCCCCTAGTCCAATTCGGACTAGGCCTTGGGGGGTGCGCGGCCTGCCCTAGGCAGCCCCTCTCTCTTTCCCGCAGGGCCCAATAAGGCCCAATACTTCTCCCCGGCGAATTCCCGTAACTCTCCCAGACTCAAAATACCCGAATCATTCGAACCTTTCCGAACTCCGAATATAGTCGTCCAATATATCGATCTTTACGTCTCGACCATTTCGAGGCTCCTCGTCATGTCCCCGATCTCATCCGGGACTCGAACTCCTTCGGTACATCAAAACTCATAAACTCATAATATAACTCACATCGAAACCTTGCGTCGCGGACCCTACGGGTTCGAGAACTATGTAGACATGACCTAGAACTATTCTCAGTCAATAACCAATAGCGGGACCTGGATGCCCATATTGGCTCCTACATATTCTACGAAGATCTTTATCGGTCAAACCGCATAACAACATACGTTGTTTCCTTTGTCATCGGTATGTTACTTGCCCGAGATTCGATCGTCGGTATCCAATACCTAGTTCAATCTCAAGCATCGCAAGTCTCTTTACTCGTTCAGTAATACATCATCCCGCAACTAACTCATTAGTTGCAATGCTTGCAAGGCTTATAGTGATGTGCATTACCGAGTGGGCCCAGAGATACCTCTCCGACAATCGGAGTGACAAAACCTAATCTCGAAATACGCCAACCCAACATGTACCTTTGGAGACACCTGTAGTACTCCTTTATAATCACCCGATTACGTTGTGACGCTTGGTAGCACCCAAAGTGTTCCTCCGTAAACGGAGTTGCATAATCTCATAGTCACAGGAACATGTACAAGTCATGAAGAAAGCAATAGCAATATACTAAACGATCAAGTGCTAGGCTAACGGAATGGGTCATGTCAATCACATCATTCTCCTAATGATGTGATCCCATTAATCAAATAACAACACATGTCTATGGTTAGGAAACATAACCATCTTTGATTAATGAGCTAGTCAAGTAGAGGCATACTAGTGACTATATGTTTGTCTATGTATTCACACATGTATTATGTTTCCGGTTAATACAATTCTAGCATGAATAATAAACATTTATCATGAAATAAGGAAATAAATAATAACTTTATTATTGCCTCTAGGGCATATTTCCTTCAGTCTCCCACTTGCACTAGAGTCAATAATCTAGTTCACATCATCATGTGATTTATCACCAATATTCACATTTGTATGTGATTAACACCCATAGTTCACATCGTCATGTGACCAACACCCAAAGGGTTTACTAGAGTCATTAATCTAGTTCACATCGCTATGTGATTAACACCCAAAGAGTAATAAGGTATGATCATGTTTTGCTCGTGAGAGAAGCTTAGTTAACGGGTCTGCATCACATTCGTGAGCCGTATGTATTTTGCAAATATTCTATGTCTACAATGCTCGCACGGAGCTACTCTAGCTAATTGCTCCCACTTTCAATATGTATCCAGATTGAGACTTAGAGTCATCCGGATTAGTGTAAAAAGCTTGCATCGATATAACTCTTTACGACGGGCTCTTTTATCACCTCCATAATCGAGAAATATTTCCTTAGTCCTCACTAAGGATGTTCTTGACCAATGTCCAAAGGATCTACTCCTAGATCACTATTGTACTCCTTCCAAAATTCAGAGCAAGGTATACAATAGGTCTGGTACATAGCATAGCATACTTTATAGAACCTATGACTGAGGCATAGGGAATGACTTTCATTCTCTTTTCTATTTTCTGCCGTGGTCGGGATTTGAGTCTTACCTTGCAACACAGGCAAGAAACTCTTTCTTTGACTGTTCCATTTTAAACTACTTTAAAATCGTGTCAAGGTATGTACTCATTGAAAAACTTATCAAGCGTCTTGATCTATCTCTATAGATCTTGATGCTCAATATGTAAGTAGTTTTACTGAGGTCTTTCTTTGAAAAACTCCTTTCAAATACTCCTTTATGCTTTGCAGAATAATTCTACATTATTTCCGATCAACAATATGTCATTCACATATACTTATCGTAAATGTTGTAGTGCTCCCACTCACTTTCTTGTAAATACAGCTTCTCCAAAAGTCTCAGATAAAACCATATGCTTTGATCACACTATCAAAGCGTTTTATTCCAACTCCGAGATGCTTGCACCAGTCCATAGATGGATCGCTGAAGCTTGCACATTTTGTTAGCTCCTTTAGGATTGACAAAACCTTCCGTTGCATCATAGACAACTCTTCTTTAATAAATCCATTAAAGAATGCAGTTTTGACATCCATTTGCCAGATTTCATAAAATGTGGCAATTGCTAACATGATTCGGACAGACTTAAGCATCGCTACAGTTGAGAAAATCTCATTGTAGTCAACACCTTGAACTTGTCGAAAAACCTTTGTGCGACAAGTCGTGCTTTGTAGATAGTAACACTACTATCAGTGTCCGTCTTCCTCTTGAAGATCCATTTATTTAACATGGCTTGCTGATCATGGAGCAAGTTAATCAAAGTCCATACTTTGTTCTCATACATGGATCCTATCTCAGATTTCATGGCCTCAAGCCATTTCGCGGAATCTGGGCTCATCATCGCTTCCTCATAGTTCAGAGGTTCATCATGGTTCCAGTAACATGACTTCCGTAACATGATTACCGTACCACTCAGTGCGGATCTTACTCGAAGACCTACGAGGTTTGGTAGCAACTTGATCTGAATTTTCATGATCATCATCATTAACTTCCTCACTAATTGGTGTAGGAATCACCGAACTGATTTACGTGATGAACTACTTTCCAATAAGGGAGAAGGTACAATTACCTCATCAAGTTCTACTTTCCTCCCACTCACTTCTTTCGAGAGAAACTTCTTCTCTAGAAAGGATCCACCTTAGCAACGAATAACTTGCCTTCGGATCTCGTGATAGAAGGTGTACCCAATAGTTACCTTTGGGTATTCTATGAAGATGTACTTCTTCGATTTGGGTTCGAGCTTATCAGGTGAAAACTTTTTCACATAAGCATCACAACTCCAAACTTTAAGAAACGACAGCTTAGGTTTACCGCTTAAACCATAGTTCATACGGTGTCGCCTCAACGGATTTAGATGGTGCCCTATTAAACGTGAATGCAGCTGTCTCTAGTGCATAACCCCAAAACGATAGTGGTAAACTGATAAGAGACATCATAGATCGCACCATATCCAATAAAGTGCGGTTATTTACTTTCGGACACACCATTATGCTGTGGTGTTCCATATGGCGCGAGTTGCGAAACTATTTCACATTGTTTCAAATGAAGACCAAACTCGTAACTCAAATATTTATCTCCACGATCAGATCGCAGAAACTTTATCTTGTTACGATGATTTTCCACTTCACTCTGAAATTCTTTGAACTTTTCAATTATTTCAGACTTATGTTTCATTAAGTAGATATACCCATATCTGCTCAAATCATCTTGTGAAGGTCGAAAATAACGATACTTGCCACGAGCATCAACACTCATTGAATCGCATACATCGGTATGTATTATTTCCAATAAGTCAAGAGCTTGTTCCATTGTTCCGTAGAACGGAGTTTTAGTCATCTTGCCCAAAAGGCACGGTTTGCAAGCATCAAATGATTCATAATCAAGTGATTCCAAAAGTCCATCAAGATGGAGTTTTCTTCATGCGCTTTACACCAATATGACCTAAACGGCAAGTACACAAATAAGTTGCACTATCATTATTAACTTTGCATCTTTTGGTTTCAATATTATGAATATGTGTATCACTATGATCGAGATCCAATGAACCATTTTCATTGGGTGTGTAACCATATAAGGTTTTATTCATGTTAACAGAACAACAATTTATTCTCTTACTTAAATGAATAACCGTATTGCAATAAACATGATCAAATCATATTTATGCTCAACACCAAATAACACTTATTTAGGTTCCACACTAATCCCGAAAGTATAGGGAGTGTGCGATGATGATCATATCAATCTTGGAACTACTTCCAACTCTCATCGTCACTTCACCCTTAACTAGTCTCTGCTCATTCTGCAACTCCGCTTCGAGTTACTAATCTTAGCAACCTAACTAGTACCAAATATCGAGGGGTTGCTATGAACACTAGTAAAGTACACATCAATAACATGTATATCAAATATACCTTTGTTTACTTTGCCATCCTTTCTTATCCACCAAATACTTGGGGTAGTTCCGCCCAATGACCAATCCCTTTGCAAGAGAAGCACTTAGTCTTAGGCTTAGGACCAGACTTGGGTTTCTTCACTTGAGCAGCAACTTGCTTGTCGTTCTTCTTGAAGTTCCCCTTCTTCCTTTTGCCCTTTTCTTGAAACTAGTGGTCTTGTCTATCATCAACACTTGATGTTTTTCTTGATTTCTACCTCCATCGATTTTAGCATCACGAAGAGTTTGGGAATTACTTTTGTCATCCCTTGCATATTATAGTTCATCACGAAGTTCTACTAACTTGGTGATGGTGACTAGAGAATTCTGTCAATCACTATCTTATCTGGAAGATTAACTCCCACTTGATTCAAGCGATTGAAGTACCTGCATAATCTGAGCACATGCTCACTAGTTGAGCGATTCTCCTCCATCTTTTAGCTATAGAACTTGTTGGAGACTTCATATCTCTCAACTCGGGTATTTGCTTGAAATATTAACTTCAATTCCTGGAACATCTCATATGGTCCATGACGTTCAAAAACGCCTTTGAAGTCCCGATTCTAAGCCGTTAAGTATGGTGCACTAAACTATCAAGTAGTCATCATATTGAGCTAGCCAAACGCTCATAACGTCTGCATTTGCTCCCTGCAATAGGTCTGTCACCTAGCGGTGCATTAAGGACATAATTCTTCAGGCAGCAATGAGGATAAACCTCAGATCACGGATCCAATCCGCATCATTGCTACTAACATTTTTCAATACAATTTTCTCTAGGAACACATATAAAAACATAGGGAAGCAACAACGCGAGCTATTGATCTACAACATAATTTGCAAAATACTACCAGGACTAAGTTCATGATAAATTAAAGTTCAATTAATCATATTACTTAAGAACTCCCACTTAGATAGACATCTCTCTAGTCATCTAAGTGATTACGTGATCCAAATCAACTAAACCATGTCCGATCATCACGTGAGATGGAGTAGTTTCAATGGTGAACATCACTATGTTGATCATATCTACTATATGATTCACGCTCGACCTTTCGGTCTCCGTGTTCCGAGGCCATATCTGTTATATGCCGTGCTTGTCAAGTTTAACCTGAGTATTCTGCGTGTGCAACTGTTTTGCACCCGTTGTATTTGAACGTAGAGCTTATCACACCCGATCATCACGTGGTGTCTCAAAGACGAAGAACTTTCGCAACGGTGCATACTCGTGGAGAACACTTCTTGATAATTTTAGTGAGAGATCATCTTATAATGCTACCGTCAATCAAAGCAAGATAAGATGCATAAAGGATAAACATCACATGCAATCAATATAAGTGATATGATATGGTCATCATCATCTTGTGCTTGTGATCTCCATCGCCGAAGCACCGCCATGATCACCATCGCTACCGGGCGCGACACCTTGATCTCCATCGTAGCATCGTTGTCGTCTCGCCAACTATTGCTTCTACGACTATCGCAACTGCTTAGTGATAAAGTAAAGCAAGTACATGGCGTATTCAAATCATACAAAAAAGCGACAACCAAATGTCTCCTGCCAGCTGCCGATAACTTCGGTTACAAAACATGATCATCTCATACAATAAAATATAGCATCACGTCTTGACCACATCACATCACAACATGCCCTGCAAAAACAAGTTAGACATCCTCTACTTTGTTGTTGCAAGTTTTACGTGGCTGCTACGGGCTGAGCAAGAACCGTTCTTACCTACGCATCAAAACCACAACGATAGTTTGTCAAGTTGGTGCTGTTTTAACCTTCGCAAGGACCGGGCGTAGCCACACTCGGTTCAACTAAAGTGAGAGAGACAGACACCCGCCGGTCACCTTTAAGCAACGAAAGTGCTCAAGCGGTGAAACCAGTCTCGCGTAAGCGTCACGCGTAATGTCGGTCCGGGCCGCTTCATCTCACAATACCGCTGAACCAAAGTATGACATGCTGGTAAGCAAGATGACTTATATCGCCCACAACTCACTTGTGTTCTACTCGTGCATATGACATCAACGCATAAAACCAGGCTCGGATGCCATCGTTGGGGAACGAGTAATTTCAAAAAATTTCCACGCACACACAAGACCATGGTGATGGCACAGCAACGAGAGGGGAGAGTGTATGTCCACGCACTCGTGAGACCGAAAGCGGAAGCGTTATAACAACGCGGTTGATGTAGTCAGACGCCTTCACGATCCGACCGATCCAAGTACCGAACGCACGGCACCTCCGAAGTTCTCGCACACGCTCAGCTCGATGACGATCCCCGGGCTCCGATCCAAGAAAGCGTCGGGGATGAGTTCCACAAGACGACAGCGTGGCAGGACGATGATGATGCTCCACCGACGCAGGCTTCGCCTAAGCTCGCGACGATATGATTTCACCGGCGCAGGCTTCGCCTAAGCCCCGCAACGATATGACCAAGTGGAATATGGTGGAGGGGCACCGCACACGGCTAAGAAAGCGATCCGTAGATCAACTTGCGTGTCATGGGGTGCCCCTGCCCCGTGATATAAAGGAGCAAGGGAGGGCCGCCAAGGAGGAGGAGGCGCGCCAAGGGGAGTCCTACTCCTACCGGGAGTAGGACTCCTCCTTTCCTAGTAGGAGTAGGAGAGAAGGAAGGGAAGGGAGGAAGGTGCGGCCTCCCCTAGTCCACCCGGACTAGGCCTTGGGGTGCGCGCCTGCCCTAGGCAGCCCTCTCTCTTTCCTGCAGGGCCCAATAAGGCCCAATACTTCTCCCCGGCGAATTCCCGTAACTCTCCCAGATTCAAAAATACCCGAATCATTCGGAACCTTTCCGAACTCCGAATATAGTCGTCCAATATATCGATCTTTACGTCTCGACCATTTCGAGACTCCTCGTCATGTCCCCGATCTCATCCGGGACTCCGAACTCCTTCGGTACATCAAAACTCATAAACTCATAATATAACCGCCATCGAAACCTTAAGCGTGCGGACCCTACGGGTTCGAGAACTATGTAGACATGACCTAGAACTATTCTCGGTCAATAACCAATAGCGGGACCTGGATGCCCATATTGGCTCCTACATATTCTACGAAGATCTTTATCGGTCAAACCGCATAACAACATACGTTGTTCCCTTTGTCATCGGTATGTTACTTGCCCGAGATTCGATCGTCGGTATCCAATACCTAGTTCAATCTCGTTCTTGGCAAGTCTCTTTACTCGCTCAGAACACATCATCCGCAACTAACTCATTAGTTGCAATGCTTGCAAGGCTTATAGTGATGTGCATTACCGAAAGTGGGCCCAGAGATACCTCTCCGACAATCGGAGTGACAAAACCTAATCTCGAAATACGCCAACCCAACATGTACCTTTGGAGACACCTGTAGTACTCCTTTATAATCACCCGATTCGTTGTGACGCTTGGTAGCACCTAAAGTGTTCCTCCCAGAACGGAGTTGCATAATCTCATAGTTACAGGAACATGTATAAGTCATGAAGAAAGCAATAGCAATATACTAAACGATCAAGTGCTAGGCTAACGAATGGGTCATGTCAATCACATCATTCTCCTAATGATGTGATCCCATTAATCAAATAACAACACATGTCTATGGTTAGGAAACATAACCATCTTTGATTAATGAGCTAGTCAAGTAGAGGCATACTAGTGACTATATGTTTGTCTATGTATTCACACATGTATTATGTTTCCGGTTAATAAAATTCTAGCATGAATAATAAACATTTATCATGAAATAAGGAAATAAATAATAACTTTATTATTGCCTCTAGGGCATATTTCCTTCAGGTGGATGACATCTGTCCCAATGATGAGCCGACACGTGTTTCCTCCAGCCAATGATGATTTTACACGTGGAAAATCCCCATTGGTCGGGGCTGTTAACGGGTTATCGGATCCAAAACCCGACCAGATAGATTAACGGCATTCCGTTACAGTGGATGCCACGTGTCAGTCACCCTTGACGAAAGCACTTCTGTGATGCGCGTATTATCGTCATGGAAGTGGACACTTCCGTGATGATAATTTTGGTAATGTCATGGAACACGTCTCACGACAAAGACATGTATGACTATCTTGATTACATCATAAATTTGTCATGGATGTACATGCATGAAAGAAAACGTGACCTACTGTGACAAACATGTATCATCACGGAAGTGTATTTTATTTGTAGTGTGAGTAGTTTACCTCAGACCTTCGGGTCCATAGTTATTAGCTAGATGGCTTCTTCTCTCTCTTTGGATCTCAATACAAAGTTCTCCTTGATTCTCTTGGAGATCTATTCGATGTAATCTTCTTTTGCGGTGTGTTTGTCGAGATCCAATGAATTGTGGGTTTATGATCAAGATTATCTATGAACGATATTTGAATCTCCTCTGAATTCTTTTATGTATGATTGGTTACCTTTGCAAGTCTCTCCGAATTATCAGTTTGGTTTGGCCTACTAGATTGATCTTTCTTGCAAAGGGAGAAGTGCTTAGCTTTGGGTTCAATCTTGCGGTGCTCGATCCCAGTGACACTAGGGGAAACGACACGTATTGTATTGTTGCCATAGAGGACAAAAAGATGGGGTTTATATCATATTGCTTGAGTTTATCCCTCTACATCATGTCATCTTGCTTAAAGTGTTACTCCGTTCTTATGAACTTAATACTCTAGATGCATGGTGGATAGAGGTCGATGTGTGGAGTAATAGTAGTAGATGCAAAAGGTGAGTCGGTCTACTTGTCACTTGACGTGATGCCTATATACATGATCATACCTAGATATTCTCATAACTATGTTCAATTCAATCAATTGCTCGACAGTAATTTGTTCACCCACCGTAATACTTATGCTATCTTGAGAGAAGCCACTAGTGAAACCTATGGCCCCCGGGTCTATTCTACATCATATAAGTTTACATCTATTTTACTTTGCGTTCTTTACTTTTAATCTTTATCATAAAAATACCAAAAATATTATATTATCATATCTATCAGATCTCACTTTTGCAAGTGGTCGCGAAGGGATTGACAACCCCTTTATCGTGTTGGTTGCAAGGTTCTTATTTGTTTGTGTCGGTAAAAGGGACTTGAGCATGGCCTGCTACTCGATTGATACCTTGGTTCTCAAAAACTGAGGGAAATACTTACGCTACTTTGCTGCATCACCCTTTCCTCTTCAAGGGAAAACCGACGCAGTGCTCAAGAGGTAGCAGCGGCCAGCCCTAGGCCCTCTCCTCTCTCTCCCACAAGGCCCATGTTCGCCCATTATATCCCCCGGGGGTTCCGATAACCCCCCGGCACTCCGATAAATATCCAGTGACCCCCGGAACTCATCCGGTGTCCGAATATAGTCGTCCAATATATCAATCTTTATGTCTCGACCATTTCGAGACTCCTCATCATGTCCGTGATCATATCCGGGACTCGGAACTATCTTCGGTACATCAAAACACATAAACTCATAATACCAATCGTCACGGAACGTTAAGCGTGCGGACCCTACGGGTTCGAGAACTATGTAGACATGACCAAGACTCATCTCCGGTCAATAACCAATAGCGGAAGCTGGATGCTCATATTGGTTCCTACATATTTGATATGTCTCCAACGTATCTACTTTTACAAACACTTTTGCCCTTGTTTTGGACTCTAACCTGCATGATTTGAATGGAACTAACCCAGACTGACGCTGTTTTCAGCAAAATTGCCATGGTGTTATCTTTGTGCAGAAACAAAAGTTCTCGGAATGACCCGAAACTTCACGGAGATTATTTTTGGAAATAATAAAAAATATTGGCGAAAGAATCAAGGCCAGGGGGCCCACACCCTGTCCACGAGGGTGGGAGGTGCGCCTGCCCCCCAAGGCGCGCCCCCTGCCTCGTGGGCCCCCTGGAGCTCCACCGACCTCAACTCCAACTCTATATATTCGTGTTCGGGGAGGAAAAATCAGAGAGAAAGATTCATCACGTTTTACGATACGGAGCCGCCACCAAGCCCTAAACTCTCTCGGGAGGGCAGATCTGGAGTCCGTTCGGGGCTCCGGAGAGGGGAATCCATCGCCATCATCATCATCGACCATCTTTCATCACCAATTTCATGATGCTCACCGCGGTGCGTGAGTAATTCCATCGTAGGCTTGTTGGACGGTGATGGGTTGGATGAGATTTATCATGTAATCGAGTTAGTTTTGTTAGGGTTTGATCCCTAGCATCCACTATGTTCTGAGATTGATGTTGCTATGACTTTGTTATGCTTAATGCTTGTCACTAGGGCCCGAGTGCCATGATTTCAAAATCTGAACCTATTATATTTTCATGAATATATGTGAGTTCTTGATTCTATCTTGCAAGTCTATAGTCACCTACTATGTGTTATGATCCGCAACCCGGTGACAATAATCGGGAACACTCGGTGATGACCGTAGATTGAGGAGTTCATGTATTCACTATGTGTTAATGCTTTGGTCCGGTACTCTATTAAAAGGAGGCCTTAATATCCCTTAGTTTCTGTTAGGACCCCGCTGGCACGGGAGGGTAGGACAAAAGATGTAATGCAAGTTCTTTTCCATAAGCACGTATGACTATATTCGGAATACATGCCTACATTACATTGATGAATTGGAGCTAGTTCTGTGTCACCCTATGTTATGATTGTTACATGATGAACCGCATCCGGCATAATTCTCCATCACAGATCCAATGCCTACGAGCTTTTCACATATTTTTCTCAGCTTATTTACTTTTCCTTTGCTACTATTACAATCACTACAAAACCCAAAAATATTACTTTTACATCATATCAAGCGTTACTATCATACTACTTTGCTACTAAATAATTTGCTGCAGATACTAAGTTATCCAGGTGTGGTTGAATTGACAACTCAACTGCTAATACTTGAGAATATTCTTTGGCTCCCCTTGTGTCAAATCAATAAATTTGGGTTGAATACTCTACCCTCAAAAACTGTTACGATCCCCTATACTTGTGGGTTATCAAGACTATTTTCTGGCGCCATTGACGGGGAGCATAGCTCTATTCTTTGAGTTACTTGGGATTTATATCTGCTGGTCACTATGAAGAACTTGAAACACGAGAAAACAAAAATTTATCCCTCAACTACGAGGGGAGGTAAGGAACTGCCATCTAGCTCTGCACTTGATTCACCGTCTGTTTTGAGTAAGCTTGCGACACCAAAACCTGATTCTGCTATTAATTCTGATATGTCGCATGTTATTGATGATGCCACTTCTGCTATGCATAATACTTATGATGAAACTACTTCTATGCTTGATACTACTGTGCTACTTGGTGAATTTCTTGATGAACAACTTGCTTGGGCTAGAGAGAATGAAATTATTGAAACTGATAATATTGATGAAAGTGATGATGAAGATTCTCCCCCTAGATATGAATTGCCTATTGTGCCTGAGGGTTATGTTATGGATGAAGAAACTGCTAGAGACTTTCTTGCTTGCAATGATAGGAGTGATCTTAAGAAATTATTAGCTAAGCTGAAAGAAAAAACTTTGAATGCTAGAATGAAATATGATCCTGCTTATGCTACTTCACCTATCTTTGTTACTGATAAGGATTATGAATTCTCTGTCGACCCTAATATAATTACTTTGGTTGAATCTGATCCTTTTTATGGCTATGAATCTGAAATGTTGTGGCACATCTTACTAAATTAAATGATATAGCCACCTTGTTCACTAATGATGAGAAAACTCGCTACTATTATATCCTTAAAATATTTCTGTTCTCATTAAAGGGTGATGCTAAGATATGGTTTAATTCTCTTGATCCTGGTTGTGTGCGTAGTCCCTAGGATATGATTTATTACTTCTCTGCTAAATATTTTCCTGCTCATAAGAAACAAGCTGCTTTAAGGGAAATATATAATTTTGTGCAAATTGAATAAGAGAGTCTCCCACAAGCTTGGGGGAGGCTTCTCCAATTACTTAATGCTTTGCCTGATCATCCTCTCAAGAAAAATGAAATACTTGATATCTTTTATAATGGACTAACTGATGCTTCCAGAGACCACCGGATAGTTGTGCTGGTTGTGTTTTCAGGAAAGAACTGTTGATCAAGCTGAAATTCTATTGAATAATATGTTGACTAATGAAAACAATTGGACACTTCTGAACCAACTCCTAAGCCAACTCAAGAAAAGGGGTGTTCTATTTCTCGATCCACGAAGGTATGCAAGAGGCAAAGAAATGTATGAAAGAAAAGGGTATTAAAGCTGAAGATGTTAAGAATTTACCTCCTATTGAAGAAATACATGGTCTTAATTTACCATCTGTTGAAGAAATATATGGTCTTAATTCATCACCTATTGAAGAAACACATGGTCTTGATAACCTGACATAGGTAGTAAAGGTAAATTCTCTCTATAGATATGATAAAGCTGAAATCCCGCCTACTAAGTTTGCTAGCCAATGTTTGGATGAGTTTGATAATTTTATGGTTAAGCAAGAAGACTTCAATTCTTATTTTGGTAGGGAATTAAAATGCAATGCTTATATGATTGAACACTTGATTGATTATATGTCTAGAGTTAAAGGTGAACTTAAACTTATTAGTAAACATGCTTCTATGGTCACCACTAAAGTAGAACAAGTACTTAAAGCTCAGAATGATTTGCTCAATGAATTGAATAGTAAGAATAATGACTTTGCTTTTAGAGTTGCAACTAGAGGAGGTAAAGTGACTCAGGAACCTTTGTATCCTGAAGGTCACCCTAAGAGAATTGAGCAGGATTCTCAGAGAACTAATGTAGATGCACCTAGTCCTTCTAAAAAGAAGAAAAAGAAAAATGATAGGACTTTGCATGCTTCTAGTGAACCTGTTGTAGACACACCTGAGAATCCCAATGATATTTCTATCTCTGATGGTGAAACACAATCTGGTGATGAACATGAACCTAGTGATAATGTTAATGATGATGTTCATGTTGATGCTCAACCTAGTAATGACAATGATGTAGAAATTGAACCTGATGTTGATCTTGATAACCCACAATCAAAGAATCAACGTTATGATAAAAGAGACTTTGTTGCTAGGAAGCATGGTAAAGAAAGAGAGCCATGGGTTCAGAAACCCATGCATTTTACTCCTAAACTGTCGTGGTTTTGTCACGACAGATGTCCTTAGCGTCAGGACTTAGTTGTGAGGCCAACGCATCTATGTGGTAGCTTGAGAGGGGTTGAGCGGAATCCAGAGACGCAACACAAGACAGGTATTTAGACAGCTTCGGGCCCTGGGAAACATCATCCGGTAACAACCCTACATGCTGTTTGAGGCTAGGTCTCATTATCATCACGAGGGAGTCGCCGGAAACCGGCTCTCCTCTTTTTGTCTAGCCCTAAGATTGTTTCTTCTTGCTTGTAGCTTGTCCCTCTTTGGGGAGCCCTACCCCTCCTTATATATGTTGAAGGGGCGGGTTACATGTAGAGTCCAACTCGGACTTAAGACTTAACTATTCTAACTTATATTCATGGGCTTCTTAACATCTTGGGCTTCATAACCCCTGACAACCCAGTTATCACTGTTTGCCGGTTTAACATTGTCTGCCGGTTTAACATTGTCTGTCGGTTTAACATTGTCTGCCAGTTTAACATTGTCTGCCGGTTTAACATTGTCTGTCGGTTTAACACCAGTCGGTTTACCGTCTGTCTTGGCCATCTGTCTTGACTCTCTGTCTTAACTCTCCGCCGGTTTACCATCCGCCGGTTTACCAAGTCCCAGCCGGTTACAACTCCGGCCGGGTCATACCGCGGGGTATATCCCCGACATTAGCCCCCAGTTTAATCTGGATTTATCCATGTTAAACTGATCCTGAGCATCTTTAAATCCTTGTCATTTCCTTCTAGAAAATCCGGGTCAATAAGCCAGCTTCATAATCAATTTGCTGACATTGGTTTGTCACAGAGAAATATTGTGAAGAATAACTTCTTTGACTCAGCTCCCAGTGACTTAACAAAAATATTGGTCCTCGAGATCCTCATCTGATCTTTAGCCGGTTTAAGAATGTAAAACTTGCCGGTTTATCATTGCCAAGATCACCGGTTTATAAATATTTATAGCACCGGGTCATACTTGTAGTTAAAATCCAGCTTGAAAATATACCTCTTATATGCCTGTCACTTGTAGCCCCCAAGTTTTAAGAAGGTAGCATAGCAACAGCTTAAGAATTGCTTCAATATAAACATCACAATCTTGAAGAAATCCAGGTTGTTCATCTCAATCACTAGTCAGAATTGAGTATTCCACATATGTAGCCCGCAAGTGTCGGGTTGTCATGCTTGCAGCAACCTGGGACTTTTAATTGCTTGATGCTCATAAAAACTTCAATCAGTGTAGCCCCCAAGGGCCGGGTCATTATCCAATAATGAGCAGGGACTTTGTAAATATAATCATGTAAACTTTGAACAGCAATGGTGTAGCCCCCAAGGGCCAGCTCAGTAAGATAATATTGAGCTGGGACTTTGATATATACTTCAATGCAAATTACATCATATGATGTAACCCCCATCATGGGGCTTGAATTCACGTCCACAAGGTTAAGAGCCTTGTGCTTTACCAACTGAGCAGTGGACCCTTCAATGTAATGGATAAAAAGCTTTGTACCTTAAATTGTTGACAGAGGCAATTGGTAGCCCCCAAGGGCCGGCTCATTATGATGTGATGAGTCGGTTCTTCAATAAGACTAATAAAAATGACCTTGCATTAGCCCCCAAGTGTCATGGTGCATGCTTGCAGCGACATGAGACTTGCATATTTGATATAATCTTAAGTTGAATAATGTAGCCCCCAAGTGCCAGGTCGTAAGCCTGCAGCGACTTGGGACTATTCCTTCAATTGTAAAATAAATCATATCCATTGATAATATAATAACCATTGCGCTAAAGCGACTTTTGAAAACCTTGATCATAATACTGGTTACTGATAACCATAATAAAATCCAGCCATGTTGGCTATTTGAAGATTTGAATAATATAATCCAATGATTTATGAGCGCATGATTCCAATAGCGCAATCCAAATATATGTTGGCGACTTATAGTCGAAAACCGCATCGGGCTGATAGTCTCCGGATTATGATTTAATCGTGTTCCGTCAATCTGGAACTAACAGTTGAACCGGATTTAATAATGTTGGTTGAAAACGCAATGTAAAAAATATTTTATCAAAAGAAAATGAAGCAAAGGCAAAGATAAACCATTGCAAATGAGGCTTTGAGCCGATCAAGTGGCATTACCATGGTCGGACAAGAACATGCCCCCAAAAAGGCGTAGCTATGGTTCAAGTCAGCCAGGTCCCCAAATGATGCGTTGGCATTACGCCGATCAAGAGGTGTAGTGATGGTTCGGGTTCGACCAAAGCCCCCAAGTGATGCTGTGGCACTAGGCCGATCAAGAGGCGTGACTATGGTTCAGACATGACTAAGTCCCCAAGTGATGCTGTGGCTTTTCGCCTACCAAATGGCGTTGTTATGGTTCGGATACGACCAAAGCCCCCAAGTGATCAATAATATGATAAGCCAATAAGGCATGATACCCATGTTTGAACCGCGCATCATGGCAGCAGGTCCTCTTTGGCACCCTTTAACTTTTTGCAAGAGATAAATCCTTCTTGAACCGGACGATAAACCGGATATTGAGAGCTTCAAAGCTTTGTGGGAGACATCTTTCCCTTGAACCGAATTTTAAACCGGAATCTTCATTTTCAGCCAGAAATTTTCTGACGGCCTTTAAACTCGAACTTGCGAGAAGTTAATTCCTTTTTGAACCAGATATTTTTAAACTGGATTTGAGAGCTTCAGAGCTTTGCAATAGATAGTTTCCTCTTAAACCGGATTTGAACCAGATACTAAGAGCTTCAGCACTGTGTGGGAGACGGGATTCCCCTTAAGCCGGACTATAAACCGGAAGCATCATTGTGAGCCAGAATATTTCTAACGGCCTTTAAATTTTCATCAATATAACAATAGCCTCCGGGACCGGGTTTCCCTTCAACATCCTGGGGCACTTGAATTTGCTGAAACTGGCAAGACTTGCTGCGTCATATCATCGTAGCCCCCGAGTCTTAAGATGACTCAAGGAGTTGTCTTGAGATTCTCTGTACTTTGACCATAGAAGAAGGTATATATCATCGGTGTTAATAATGCGATGTAAATCCACAGAAGGTTGAGGTGACTGCGGCGGGTTATAAATAATCCCGTATGAGCCGTGTCAGCAGCTCAGCCAATGGTTCCTTCCAACTGGCTATTTGAAGTTAACCAAAAGCTGTAATGGCGACGACTTGTGCGCCTGCCCATTGAACCATCCAGTGCAGACGGTGGCTGAATGATAATTTGCCTCCAATTTATTGAAAGAAATCCAGGCTACCCAAGCAGTGACTTTCTCATACTCAATAAACAACTCATGCAGACAGGTGCGGTCTGGTATGTTGATATAAACCGGGTCCGCAGAGGCGGCGTCTTTGTGCACATCCATTGAACAGCGAGAAAAAACGATCCTGGCAAGTTGATGTAAACCGGGTCCGCAGAGGCGGCGTCGGACAGCAAGTCAATCGCGAGCACGCTCCCGGCAAGTCGATGTAGACTGGGACGCAAGGGCGGCGACTTGCGCGCGTCCATTCAACGGGTAATACGTCACGGATTATCGTCGGGCGGAACATTATCAGCCCATGCTCCATACCGTGGTATAAACCACATTTGTAGTGAATAATTATCCTGCATAAAAATATACAGATCAAAGTAATTGTTCTTTGACAAAAACAATATGCGCTAATAAATAAACTTAGATGGATGTCACCTGATGCCTTTAAATAACCGACGATATTGTTGTTCTCTGCTGGACAGCAGATGACTTTTGCTTGGACAAAAGTTTTTACTCACGGTGGAACTTGTACCTCGTCTGGTCTGATGTTTTAATAAACCAAGTAGCAGAACCAGTGCCAGAGTGTAGCGGTAGTTTTGATTTCTCTACCACATGATCTTCTTTAGAAACCTTCTGGGCATAACAAGTCAGAATGTCTTTGTTCTAGCAAGCTGCGTATTTTTTAACACAAAATCTTCTGTCCGTCCGGCTCGTAGGAGGTGGTGGCAACTCGGGGTGCACCTGCGGACGGAGAACAGAGGCGGAGGTGGCAACTCGGGGGAGGCGTGGCCCAAAATCTACCTGGCAAGGTGACGACTGACTCGACACGGCCGGCGAGGCAAATAATAGCAGCAGGAAACCGGTGACGTAAAGATTAGATGGAGGGGCTTGGCGACTCGCTGGAGAGGACGCAACGACAGGGTGACTCGAGGCCGGCTATGGGCCGGAAAAGCGGGGGTGTCTCAACGCAGCCACCACAGCGGAGGAGCTCAGCGGTCTTTAAGGTGGCGGAGGGGCTTGGCGACACGAGCGATTCAGAGTTGAGGCAACGGCGAGCAGAGCAGGCCGACAACAGAGTTGAGGGCAGGGGCGCCGCGGCACAGCAGAGTCAGCGGTGACGGGGGCGGCCTGGAACAGCGGCCAACCGGAAGTGGCGAGGTGGAAACGGGAAGAAACCGCTGGCAGTCCTCAACCTGCTGCTTCTCCAAATACATAGAAGGAAACACTTTGTCGATTTTGACTGACGAAAGCGTATGCGCCTGTTCGTCAGGAAATTTGATCGGGTGGTTAAACTTGTGCAGTCTTGATTGGATCATCCTGCGTATAAAGCAGTACACACTAGAGACTTCACATGGAACAGTGCCTGTCATCCATGAAGCGTTTGAGGTTCACCTCCATCAGTATTCCACGTCCATCGATTAACTCTTGAAATACGCATCCAAGTAGTACTTCAACCAACAGCCAGTTTGAACCACAGCAGCGAGGGAGAGGCACCGGTGACTTAGCACAGGGCCACGACGGGCCGATAGTTTTTGACGAGGCACGGCGACTTGTGGTCGTATTGGTCGTTTAGTAAAGATAACAGGGGCGACGTGAGGCCCGTGAGGCCGGATCGATGCTGCATGATAGTGGAGGTGATTTACGGTGATTGCGACTCGACGGGTCAACGCCGGGTCAAGGTCACGGCAGCAGGGTGGTTCAAGGTGTGGCCGGTGAAAGGCGCGGACGGCGAGCGACGACTCAAGGCCAGTCGACGCGGCGGCGCAGGGTGCTGCGTGGGTGACCCGGTGAGGCAGGATCCGGTTGAAGGCCGTGCCGGTCGAGGCGGCTTAGAAGGAGGTCAGCGGAAGCGATTCGGCGACTCGTTCCGGCGGACCAGCCTCAGGTGGAGGCGGCTTGTGGCCCGGCATGGCGCATGGCCATGGCGACTTTGGAGCCAACCGGCGGCAGCTCGGGCAGGGAAGAACCGGCGCCAGCCACATGCAAATGTGACCCGGCGGGGCGACAGCTGAATCGGGCAGAGATAACCCGGCGACTTCGCGCAGAAGCCGGGGCGCTCGGTGATGAAGACGGCGGTCACTTGGAACCGTGCGCAGAACTAGGCCATTGGGGCGAGCTAGCACGGTACGGCATGGTGGCAGGCGGTCGACGAGGCGACGGCGGCTCAAGGATGCGCTAGGGGCATAGCAGCCCGGGTCGTGCTCGGAGCTGTGGCGATGGAAGTGACCAAGGCGAGGTCGGAACTTGATGAGGCAGCTGGCTTTCCATGTTTTTCAAGATCCGGTTGACTCTGCTTCAGGGCATCATGAGGAAGCCGGCGACGGCGGTTGTAGCTTGACGCAGAGAAAATGACCCAGAGTCACGAGTCCATAGAAGCGGCCTAAGGCGGAATCCATGGTGACTTGGATCGGAGGCCCGCGGGCGTGCAGCCGGAGCAGAGGCCGGGCGAGGACGAATCGGAATCGGACGGTCGTGGCTGAGGCGTTAAGCCGGCATGGCGGTTTAGCAAGTCTGCGAGTGAATCAGAGCTTGCGGCAACGGAGTCCGGCGGTTCAACGCGCGGCAGGTTGCAGAAGCATTGACAATGGCCATGGAGAAGTTGTGAAGGGGAAACTGATGGTTTGTTGGATTTAACCCTGACGCGGCTGCAGCGAGGTTCGCCTCTGATCCGGAACACAAGATGTCTTCGGTAGATTTTTGCAGCGGTGCGAAGGAAAAACTTGACGGATTAGCGCTGCCGCGAATATTGTTTCTTTTTTGGTATCAGTATACTACAGATCGTGGCGGCGACATGGGACTCTTGGAGGGGCAGGGCAGAACCAGTGTTGGAAACAGGGCGACCCGGTGCGGCGGGTTGGCCGAGTTAATAGCTTGAGGATTAACGAGCCGCTCGAAGAAACAGAGGGATCCGTAGGCAATACTAAGCGCGCTTGACCTGGCGTCGTTTGGCCGATGGCTGGTTTTTGGACTTGGCGACTCGGAAGAGGTCGGCGGTTTTTCCATCCTGGTCTGTGTATGCTGATGTATGACACCTTGTACTATTTATTGGCTTGATGGATGTAGTAGCAGCATGATCCTGACATGGCTTCGGGACTTGATCCATCGTAATAAACATCTGACGTTTTGGCTGCAGTAAAAATACTATGTTGTTCTTGGCGATTTGTGCCTCGCATCGACTGATTTCAGCGAGACTCCGACCTATAGCGACAATGCAAATTAACCCGGCCTGGGCGGATCACCTGATCCTGTGCGCTGGCGCATAAACACAACCCTATTTTTTTGACTGTTCATCGGACGTTTTCTGCGCCAGCTCTTCTTTATCCAATACATCGCGAACTTCTCAATCCCTCAGATAGATCCCTTCAAGAATATCAACACCATCGTACGCAGGCCCCACGGTGGGCGCCATCTGTCGTGGTTTTGTCACGGCAGATGTCCTTAGTGTCAGGACTTAGTCGTGAGGCCAACGCATCTATGTGGTAGCTTGAGAGGGGTTGAGCGGAATCGAGAGATGCAACACAAGACAGGGATTTAGACAGCTTCGGGCCCTGGGAAACATCATCCGGTAACAACCCTACATGCTGTTTGAGGCTAGGTCTCATTATCATCACGAGGGAGTCGCCGTAAACCGACTCTCCTCTTTGTGCCTAGCCCTAAGATTGTTTCTTCTTGCTTGTAGCTTGTCCCTCTTTGGGGAGCCCTACCCCTCCTTATATATGTTGAAGGGGCGGGTTACATGTAGAGTCCAACTCGGACTTAAGACTTAACTATTCTAACTTATCTTCATGGGCTTCTTAACATCTTGGGCTTCATAACCCCTGACAACCCAGTTATCACTGTTTGCCGGTTTAACATTGTCTGCCGGTTTAACATTGTCTACCGGTTTAACATTGTCTGCCAGTTTAACATTGTCTGCCGGTTAAACATTGTCTACCGGTTTAACACCAGCCGGTTTACCATCTGTCTTAACCATCTGTCTTGACTCTCTGTCTTAACTCTCCGCCGGTTTACCATCCGCCGGTTTACCAAGTCCCAGCCGGTTTACAACTCCGGCCGGGTCATACCGCGGGGTATATCCCCGACATAAACCATCCAAGAAAAAGGATGAAGAAGATTTTGAGTGCTTTGCTGAAATGATTAGACCTATCTTCTTGCGTATGCGTTTGACTGATATGCTCAAAATGAATCCTTATGCTAAGTATATGAAAGAAATTGTCACTAATAAAAGAAAGATACCATAAGATGAAATTTCCACCATGCTTGCTAATTATACTTTTAAGGGGGACATAGGAGATCCAGGAGTACCAACAATACCATGCTCCATTAAAAGAAATTATGTTAGAACTGCTTTATGTGATCTTGGAGCCGGTGTTAGTGTTATGCCTCTCTCTTTATATCGTAGACTTGACTTGAATAAGTTGACACCTACTGAAATATCTTTGCAAGTGGCTGATAAATCAACTGCTATACTGCCAAGATTTGTGAGGATGTGCCTGTTGTGGTTGCAAACATTACTATTTTGACGGACTTTGTTATTCTTGATATTCCGAGGGCGATAGTATGTCTATTATTCTTGGAAGACCCTTTTTGAATACCGTAGGGCTGTTATTGATTGCAACAAAGGCAATGTCACTTTTCATTTTAATGGTAATGAGCATACGGTACACTTTCCGAGGAAACAACCTCAAGTCCACAGATCAATTCTATTGGAAAAATTCCATCGATTATTTTTGGAGGTTTTGAATTTCCTCTTCCTACTGTCAAGAAGAAATATGATATTCTTATTATTGGGGATGTGATCCCCGTTGAGGTAACATAGTGTTATTCGAAATTTTTCTGGTTTCATGTTATTGGAAATGAGTTTGTTAACAAGACCTGATCAACCTTGTTAGTGGATTCCTTTTGATGAGCATGAGATGGATGAAGTTAGAAAGCACAACCTTCTGTACTCCTTCTACTTTCTGTTATTTAGTTGAAATGAAGTAAAATAGTATTTTCTATCAGTTTTCTGAATTATCCGTGCAATAAAAAAATACCCCGAAAATAAAAGTTCTCCAAATGCCCCGAAATTGAAATATGATTTTTTTTCTGGAATATTTGAGAATATTTGGTACTGAGAACGCAACAGGGGGAGCAAGCACTTGGCCACGAGGGTCCAGGGCGCGCCCCTTGCCTCGTGGGCCCATGGTGGCTCCCCTCCACTTATTCCAGCCACCACACACTCCTTCCTCCCAAAAAAATCACCAACCAGCTCAAGCACGAGTTCTAGCTCATTTTGTTGCGATTTTCGATCTCCTTGCTCAAAGCACCTCTCACAAAACTGCTTTGGGAGATTATTCCTTCATATGTAACTCCTCCAATGGTCCAATTAGTTTTTGTTCTAGTGCTTTATTCATTGCAATTTTTTGCGGCCTAGGTGTCCCTGTTCTTGAGCTTGCATATCAAATTTATATGGTCCCAAGTAGTTCTAATGCATGATATAGTCTCTAGGCACTTGTAGGAGTAGATGCTATCAATTTTGTTGAGTTTAGTTCACTTTTATTTGAAGTTACTAAAAATTTCAGAAATTTTTCAGAGGAAGAAATATGTTTAGGAAAATGTACCAAGGTAGCCCTTCAAGGAAGCAAGGACCCAGGCTCGCAATGAGCGATGCCGATGATGAACCACCAAGGGAAGCTCAAGTGCGGGCTTGTGAATGGCCCTCAGAGGACTTCATGGATCGAGCAGGAATCAAGGAAGAATTTAATGCATATGTGCGTAACGCTGATCTTGTGAGCTTCGAGGCAGATAAGTCTTTGTCGATTACCACTATTTCACCGATTCCTTTGTGAGGAGGTTTGAATTTTCATCATCACGCAATTCTCAAACTGTCCTGTTTGATCTTTATGAAAATACTTATACTATGGACTTAGAGGATTTTAATACTGCTTGCAAGCTTCCACAATGGGGTAGTCCTAGTGAACCTCGCAAATCTGAATTTAGAGATTTTCTTGCTAGTATAACTATGGGGGAGTCTAGAGATATAACACAAGCTACCATAGGGAGCATTCATTTTCCTGATATACATTATTTTGCTCTCTTCATAGGTAGGTGCATAAATGGTAATGATGAAGCATGCCACATGTGTGTCCCTGACCTCAGTGTTCTCAGGAGTGTTGTATTAGGAGATAAACATTATAATTTGGGAGCCATTGTTGCACGTAGGTTGCATAATAATAGAATTAATGGAGATTTCTTTGGCGGAATTTATGCAACCCGTCTAGCTAATTTTCTTGGAATACCCATACGTGAGTATGATGTTGAGTTGCCTCCTGTTTATTTAGATTATGAGGCTATGGTTCGTCATCAGTTTGTTGAGAGGAATAATCAGTTCCTCCAGTACCGACTAATCTTTGACAAACGACGCACCTATCACGTCGCTCTCTCTGCTCCTACTTTCTTTGACTTTCAGGCAAAAAGGAGATATTTTATAACCAGAGAGGAGGCGGACGAGTATAAGAGGAGGACGGAGACAGCCCGCCTCCAAGCTGCAGCCCACGATGCAATAGCCGTTGCATCTCAGTACAACCCCAGTTACAACTTCGGGTATCCGCCAGGCCAGCCGTGGCCATAGACCATCTTAGGCCAAAAGCCTAAGCTTGGGGGAGTACGTATCTCTCACTGACATTACATTCATGTTTACACACTCATTGCTAGATGTCGGTGCTTATACTTTTTCACTATGATATCCATGCTAGTTTATTTTCCTTTTTATGCTTTCTTCTTGTGTGTTTGAAAAACCTTAAGAAAAACTAAAAAAAATAGTAGTAGCTTTTAGCTAGCTTATTTTCTTGCTGTAGTAGTAATAATTAAAAGAAAACCCAAAAATATTTCCCGTTCTTCTTTTGCTTGTTGGGAGCTTTCCCGTGTAAATAGTTTTATTTCTTTTCTTTTCTTTGGGGGTCGATAGGAGAAGACCATAATGAAAATGTTGAAGTGGCTCTATTATGCATCATTGTTGATTTAACCAAAAGCCCATATTGCCTTGTCTTCTCCTGTTTATTGAATGTTCGCAGATTCCAGCTTAGTCCAATGCACATGCACTATTATTATTATTCACATCGTTCGGTCGTGCAAGTGAAAGGCAACTATGACGATATATGATGAAATGATTGAGATGAGAGAAGCTGGTATGAACTCGACCTCTCTTGTTTTTGTAATTATGATTAGTTCATCGTTCCTGATTCAGCCTATTATGAATAAACATGTTTGCAATGAAAATTAGAGATTATAGTTGCTTATGCCATGCTTAATTAGCTAGGAGTTTATAATGGTTTACCTTGCGTGCCAACATGCTATTAAAATGGTTGTGATGTGGTATGATAGGGTGGTATCCTCCTTTGAATGATTCAAGTGACTTGACTTGGCACATGTTCATGCATGTAGTTGAAACAAAATCAACATAGCCTTCATGATATTTATGTTCATGGTGGATTATATCCTACTCATGCTTGCACTCAATGTTTATTAATTTTATTGCATGTTCATGACTGTTGTCGCTCTCTAGTTGGTCGCTTCCCAGTCTTTTGCTAGCCTTCACTTGTACTAAGCGAGAATACTGCTTGTGCATCCAATCCCATAAATCCCAAAGTTATTCCATATGAGTCCACCTTACCTTCCTATATGCGGTATCTACCTGCCGTTCCAAGTAAATTTGTATGTGCCAAACTCCAAACCTTCAAATGAAATTCTGTTTTGCATGCTCGAATAGCTCATGTATCTACTAGGGCTGTCTGTATCTTCCATGCTAGGCGGGTTATTCTCAAGAGGAGTGGACTCCGGTCCTCACTCACGAGAAAATGGCTGGTCACCGGGATGTCCAGTCCCATGCTTTATGCAAACTAAATCAAAATAATTGCAAACAGAACTCCCCCGGGACTCTTGTTAGTTGGAGGCACTCGTTGTTTCGAGCAAGCCATGGATTGATGCTTGTTGGTGGAGAGGGAGTATAAACTTTACCATTCTATTTAGGAACCGCATATAATGTGTGTAGCATGGAAGATATCGCCATCTCTCGGTTGTTATGTTGACAATGAAAGTATGCCGCTCAAAATATTATTTATCTCTATTTCAAAATCGAGCTCTGGCACCTCTACAATCCCTGCTTCCCTCTGCGAAGGGCCTATCTATTTACTTTTATGTTGAGTCATCACCCTCTTATTAAAAAGCACCAGCTGGAGAGCACCGCTGTCATTTGCATCCATTACTATTAATTTATATTGGGTATGACTATGACTGGATCTCTTTTACCATGAATTACAATGTTTAGTCACTCCTTGATCTTTAAAGGTGCACTGCATTTATATTTTGCGGTCTCAGAAAGGGCTAGCGAGATACCATATTGTTATATCATATTATGACTGTTTTAAGAAAGTGTTGTCATCCGAGATTTATTATTATTGCTCGCTAGTTGATTATGCCATTGACATGAGTAAACATGAGACCTAAATGTCATTGTGAATATGGTTAGTTCATAATCTTTGCTGAAAACTTGAATGCTGGCTTTACAAATTTACAACAACAAGAGCAAACAAAGTTTGTAAAAGTTTTTCTTTATCACTTTCAGTTTGTCAACTGAATTGCTTGAGGACAAGCAAAGGTGTAACACCCCGGATGTAACTTTCCATATTTGTAACTCCAACTCTTGCCATTTTCGGCATTGTGATATGATATTCCCTCTGTGGTTGGGTTTTTTTCTTTCGTTTTGCATTTTGTTCATGCCATGCACCTCATATCATGTCATCATGTGCATCACATTCGCATACGTGTTCGTCTCATGATTCCGAGCATTTTCCCCGTTGTCTGTTTTGGAATCCGGCACTCCTATGTCCCCCGGCGTCCCCTTTTACATTTTTCCGTGAGCGGGTACTAAACCTTCTCGGAATGGACCTAGGTTTGTCAAGTGGCCTTGGTACACCACCGGTAGACCACCTGTCAAGTTTCGGGTCATTTGGAGCTCGTTTGGTACTCCAACGGTTAACCGCACTCTCGCAAAGGCCTCTTTTAAGTTGCAGCCCAACACCCCTTCAAAACAGCCCAATAACCCATCTAAGTCACTTCCATGCTCTCCGTCGTTCGATCACGATCGTGTGGCGAAAACTACACCTCATTTGGAGCTTCCTAGCTCCTTCTACCTCTAAACACACCCCTCCTCCCGAAATTTCGGGTCATTCCACCCCTAACCCTAGCCCCGCTCCTCTCCGTGCCGCCGGACACGTCCGGATCGGGCCGGACGCGTCCGTCCGCCGCCGCCCGGCCAATCCGGGGCCGCCACGTAGCGCGCCCCACTTCGCCCGCCGCCCGCTCAGGCGAGGCCCTCCCGGCTTCTGCGCCCCGCGCCTCCGCGGCCCGCCCGTCCGGTCCCGCCCCGGCCCTCCTTCCTCCTCTCTCTCCGGCGAGCCGCCGCCGGCCGCCTCGGTTCGCGCGCCGGATCTGGATCCATATCCACTGAGACGGTTGACTTCTTCTTCCCCCTATTTTCGTCTAAGTCTTTTACCTGTGATTATTTTGTTGCATTTTCATCATGCCATAACTTTGAACCAGTGGCTCTGTTTGGGGCGTATAGCATACCGAAATGTTCGCCTCGATGAGTACATCATTTCATCTAATTGCATCATTTTCATTTGAGCTCATCTTGTTGCCCGAAATTCTGTTGGAAGAGGGCTATGTGATGTTAGTTTCAGATTCTTATCAGAACATGCACTTTTGTCATTTTTTCCATGATTGATGTGTGCACCCTATTGTCGGGGAGGCTGATCGGACCCACGAACACCTATGGGACCGGCGGACCGAGTCCCTTTTGGTTCGGAGGGGGGCAGAGATCGCGAAGAGCGGATCGAGGCGGCACACGAGCAGCTTTACCCAGCTTGAGCTCTCCCGGAGAGATAATACTCCTACTGCTGCTTGTCTAATTGTATTGTGTTCTTGCTAGGGAGCGCCGAGAGCTACAAGATACTCCAGCTGCTAACGAGACCTAGCGTGAGAGTGTTCGAACCCCCCACGCTATGCATGGGCCTCCTTTTATATGCTCAAGGGGTCTCCGGCAGTGGCGGCGTAGATGAGGTTACTAATGGAAAAATAGTAGTTGGTACAACTACTTGAACAATGTACAGTGTACTCTACCTAACCCTGACGGCAAGGGACAAAAGCATTAAATGCCCGTCCTCGCCGCCTAAACAAAGGCAACAGGACCGTCAGAGCGCCACCGTTCGCCACGATGGCAAGCTTGTCGGGCCGCTTATCGCCGCTTCTCCCGGCGGCTGCACAACCTCTTGACACGCTGCGCATGGAATGGTCCCATGGCGACACGTTGGTGGATGAGCTGGAGCGGAGATGAAGAGAGGTTGCCTGCGCGGCAAGTGCCTTGCCGCTGCTGAATCCTTTGTCGGGTCCGGAGGCTTGTCGCTCTCGAGCCTTCCTGCAAGCTCCTCTTGCCGGGTCTTGTCTTCTGCGTGCCTTGAGTGGCCTTCCCGACAAGCTCCTCTTGCCGGGCCTTGTCTTCTTGGTTAAATACTTTGTTCTTGAATGGCTCCAGAGGAACCACGGAGGATCTTGGCGGTGACCAGCAAGCCTTGCCGCTGGTGTCAGAATCGCCTGCGGCACGAGTTCGGGATACTAGGGTACCCCTACTCTAGTACACCGACACCTATGAACTTGAGTCCTACATGTGTTTTGTAATATGCCATGCCATCTTTACAGGGGTGTATGCCATATATTTTTGTGATCTCTGTGGTGACTAGCACAAGCATGCAAACTAGGCTTCATGATGTTGCTGATTTCACCCTTTTGTCGATATTTTTATGCCATGTTAATTTGATGCTACCGGGAGATCCATGCATATTTTGAGATACTTCAGTAAGGATGTTTTGAACATATGGTTATGCTCTATCCATCCATGCCCTTGTTTGCAATTATGGAGTGCCATAGCTTGAGTCAATCGAGCTCTACTTTTTCTATCTGGCAGATTGTTTACATGTTATTCAATTTTGCCAAGGTTGTTGTAGTTGATCCGTGAATGCTATGATGTTGTTATTGCCATGTATAGATTCTATGCCATGTCTTCTTGATGGATGCATGCTTAGTTTATCATGAAATGCTCTGTAGTAAGTGCATCGAGCTCTTAAACATGCCTTCTTGTTATCTGTTTTTGTCATGCCCTGCTTTATTGAATCATTAATGAAACTTGCTATATTGGCGTGGGTGCCATCATGTCTTCTGATCCTTTTTGGCTTATGGTCAGTAAGGGACTTTTGTTCTATGCTTTGATTAGATTCATCCCATGCCTTGTTTTGCTATTATAAGTTCCGATAGCATGTCGTTTGCTTGCTCTGAACATTGCTTCCTGATGCTGATTCTGCCATGTTCAGTATTTTCCTGTCTGTGAAGCTGATATATTTTGCACTTTTTCCATGCTTGTTTGGACCTGTTATGTTGTGATTTAGCCATAGCTCAGTGTTCATATTTTGTCAAGCATCTTGAGTAGATCACTGCCATATGCTTTGCTGGTACGTTTGGGTGCAGTAGCTTAATTTCTTGTTGCTTGCTATGTGGCATCATGCTGTTAATGGCAGATTGGTGTCATTCTTGTTTTGCTTGTCATTTGCAAACCGTGCATCCGATTCCGGTGATCTTTATATCGATTTCAACCGAAATCATCTCATCTTTCCAGCGGCATACTTGGTTTGCCAAGTTGATGCCTGGTTCATCATTTTCCTTCCGGAGCACGCATATGCATTGCATCTCACATCTCGCATATCATGCCATGTTTTGCATCATGTTGCTTGTGCATTGCACCGTGATTTATTGTGGTTCCATTGTTTGTGTTCTTGCTTTGGGTAGAGCCGGGAGACGAGTACGTGAATGAGGAACCTGTTGAGAACGCTTACGAGGATCAAGCTTTCGACAACTCGAGAACTTTGAGCAAGATGACCATACCCTCGAAATCACTTCTATCTTTGCTTGCTAGATGCTCGCTCTTTTGCTATGCCTATGCTACGATGCCTACCACTTGCTTATCATGCCACCCATATTGCCATGTCAAACCTCTAACCATCCTTTCCTAGCAAACCGTTGATTGGCTATGTTACCGCCTTGCTCAGCCCCTCTTATAGCGTTGCTAGTTGCAGGTGAAGATGAATTTTGTTCCTTGTTGGAACATGGAGATGTTGTTCCTTGTTGGAACATGTTTACTTGTTGGGATATCACAATATCTATTTTTTAATTAATGCATCTATATACTTGGTAAAGGGTGGAAGATTCGGCCTTATGCCTGGTGTTTTGTTCCACTCTTGCCGCCCTAGTTTCCGTCATACCGGTGTTATGTTCCTTGATTTCGCGTTCCTTACGGTTGGGTGATTTATGGGACCCCTTGACAGTTCGCTTTGAATAAGACTCCTCCAAAGAAGGCCCAACTTTGGTTTTACCATCTGCCACCTAAGCCTTTTCCCCCCGGGTTTTCGCGAGCCCGAGGGTCATCTTTATTTAACCCCCCGGGCCAATGCTCCTCTGAGTGTTGGCCCAAACTAGAGCGCTTTGCAGCGCCCCCTCAAGGAAACTTGAGGTCTGGTTTTAGTTGTACGGACTGCTCATCTGGTGTGCCCTGAGAACGAGATATGTGCAGCTCCTATCGGGATTTGTCGGCACATTCGGGCGGCTTTGCTGGTCTTGTTTTATTGCTGTCGAAATGTCTTGTAGTCCGGGATTCCGAGATTGATCGGGTCTTCCCAGTAGAAGGAATATCCTTCGTTGATCGTGAGAGCTTATAATGGGCTAAGTTGGGACACCCTGCAGGGTATTATCTTTCGAAAGCCGTGCGCGGTTATGAGGCAGATGGGAATTTGTTAATGTCCGGTTGTAGAAAACCCGAAGTTGACCTTTATTAAAATACATCAATCAAGGTGTGTAACCGTGATGGTCTCTTCTCGGCGGAGTCCGGGAAGTGAACACGGTGTTGGAGTTATGTTTGACGTAAGTAGTTCAGGATCACTTCTTGATCGCTACTAGCTTCACGACCGCGCCTTGCTTTTCTTCTCGCTCTCTTTTGCGAATGTAGCCACCATATATGTTAGTCGCTTGCTGCAGCTCCACCTCACAACTCTGTCCTTCCTATAAGCTTAAATAGTCTTGATCTCGCGGGTGTGAGATTGCTGAGTCCCCGTGACTCACAGATTCTACCAAAACAGTTGCAGTGCCGACGATGCAGGCAGTGACGCAACCGAGCTCAAGTGGGAGTTCGACGAGGAACGTGGTCGTTACTATGTGTCTTTTCCCGATGATCGATGAGTGGAGCCCAGTTGGGACGATCGGGATCTGTAGCATTTGGGGTAGTCTTCTTTTATTTTGGTTCCGTGAGTCGGACCTTGAGTGTAATCTGGATGATGGATGTTTATTTATGTATTGTGTGAAGTGGCGATTGTAAGCCAACTATGTATCTCTTTCCCTTATGTATTACATGGGTTGTGTAAAGATTACCTCACTTGCGACATTGCTTTCAATGCGGTTATGCCTCTAAGTCGTGCTTCGACACGTGGGAGATATAGCCGCATCGAGGGCGTTACAAGTTGGTAATCAGAGCCATCCCTGACTTAGGAGCCCCCTGCTTGATTGTTGCTGGCGTTGTTGAGTCTAGAACAAAAATGTTTTGAGTCTTAGGATTATATATATCGGAGAGTAGGATTCTTTTTACTCCCCAGTCCCTTCGTCGCTCTGGTGAGGTCTCCTGACGTAGAAGTTTTGACTCTCGTCTCCTCAAATTTCACTAAATAAAATTTTAGGATCACGCGGGTATCTTGGAATCGTTCCGATGGTTTTGTGACGAGAACATTGTTCTTGGTTCCTCCTGACATTTAGGGGTTGTGGCAGTGTCCCGGGGAGTTGAGCTCCGAGGTGTTGTCGTCACAATTTTATCGTTGCAGTTCTGGAATACCTGAGCTTTGCCGACATCGAAAATCTCTTTTGTACAGTTGTTGGTGAGATAACCCCGATAACCCAAAGATCGGGCGAGCTCGGGAGTATTGCCATGACTCGGATAATGTATGCTTTTCAAGGTCGAGGTACACGATTTCCGAAGGTTTCTTGGTTATGTGTTGACGGATGGATACAATTTGGATCTAGGTATTGTTAGTTTGGGTGATATATTTTGTGTCCCCTGTATCCCCAACACCGCATTGCATAACCAGAAAGTTTCGAGTTTATACGTGGGATTCAAGAAGCTCTAAGCATTTCTTCCAGCATATATTTGTTTTGCGATTGGGTAATCCTTACCACAAATTTGTTCCAGCCGTACCTTGTTATTTTTTTCATCAACCCTTAATCAAGTGGCTTCTCACCTTGATGGACGTGTGATGTTAGCTTTTGGAATTCATTCGTTCATCCTTGTTCGAATGTTTATTGTGAAGACTATGTGTTGCAATTACTATCCGTTGATTCAACTTGTCTATCTGTCTATCAAAGTGCTAACGGATGTCACCCTCTTCAGGATGGCTCCGCCAACGAGTCTGAATCCGGATCGCAATGATGAGAGTCAGTCGAACCCTCCACCTCCACCTCCGCCTCCGGAGGCATGGCAAGCTATCATGGCAGCCACCAATGCCAATGCTCGATGATTTTGCAACTCTGGCAAGAGCGTACCCAAGGGCAAGGCAACCAAGGAAATCAAGGCCAAGGCAACAACCAGCCGCACTTTGCTACCCTCAATCAGTTCCTCGCTAATCAGCCGAAGTCTTTCGGCTTCTATGTCGAGGCCACAGACGCCGACGATTGGCTTGTGGACATCCGCAAACATTTTGAATGTAGCAATGTCGACACGAGGACTTTGTCAAGTTTGCTTCGTTTCAACTCAAGGACCAAGCTGCCGAGTGGTACCAACAATACATAGATTCCAGAGGAGGTCGTGTTATTACCTGGGATGAGTTCCGCCGAGACTTCAAAGCTCACCACATTCCGAAAAGTTTTGTTGAGAGCAAGCGTGAGGAGTTCCGCAATCTCAAGCAAGGCAACATGTCTGTGTATCAATACAATATCCAGTTCTAGAAACTCGCTCGCTTTGCTAAGCAAGACGTCCCTAATGAAAAGAGTATGATCTATCAATTCAGAGGTGGCCTTAGAGAAGATCTGCATTTAGCTCTCGCGCTTTTTGAGCCAGAAAAGTATGATGAATTCTACAACATGGCACTGAAGCAAGAAGCTGCCCAGCTCAAATGTGAGGCTTCTAAGAAGAGAATCAGGGATGCAGTTCAGTCTTCTTCTTCCTCTCAAGTGGCAGCTAAGCAGAAGTTCTATCTTCTTCCTCCTCCGCTTTCACAAATTTTATCGCCAGAAGAACTCAGTGGTCGTGGATCTTCCCACCCGCCCAACCCAAAGCTATCAGAACAAGTCTAATTCACAAGCTCCAAGGTCAAATGCTCCTTATCACCGTCCGCTCTCAGAGGTGACTTGCAACAAATGTCAGCAAAAAGGTCACTATGCGAACAAATGTTTCAACCAAAAGCGCCTTCCGCCTCCTCCTCCTGTGAGATCTTCCAGCAATGCAAAGGGTCAAGCATAATCCAAAGCATGCCAAGGTGAACATGATGAATGCAGCTCAAGCGGAGGAATCTACTGACGTGATAATGGGTAATCTCTCAGTTAATGATATTCCTGCAAAAGTCTTATTTGATACTGGTGCATCACATTGTTTCATCTCAAGACCTTTTGCATCTAAGCATGAGTTGGGTTATCAAGTATTGCCTAGTTCTTTATCAATTGTGTCCCCGGGTAAGCAGATGACAGCTAATAATTATGTCCCGGATGTTCAAGATGGGCGACTATAGATTTCTGGCTAAACCAATTGTCCTTGGTGACTCGGATATTGATCTAATTCTCGGGATGGACTGGCTTTCTCAGCACAAAGCTCAGCTTGATTGTGCTGCCAGGGAAATTCAATTGACTCACTCTTCTAATGATGTGATCATCTATGCTGCTCGTGATGAAACCATTCGGTTGTTTTCTCTCAATGAGAAGGGCGAATTGGATGCTATCTCGCAGATTCCAGTCGTTTGTGAGTACCAAGATGTCTTTCCAGAAGAGCTTCCAGAATGCCTCCTCACCGCCAGTTGAGTTCGTTATCGATCTTGAGCCTGGCACTGAACCCATTTGCAAGCGTCCATACAATCTTGGACCTAATGAGCTGAAGGAATTGAAGAAGCAACTCGATGAACAAGAGCGTCTGGGTTTGATCAGACCGAGTTCATCTCCTTGGGGTTGTGGTGTTCTTTTGTCCGTGAAGAAGGATGGTACGGACCAACTTTGCGTCGATTACCGTCCATTGAATAAGAAGACAATCAAGAACAAGTATCCACTTCCCAACATCAATGAGCTTTTCGAGCAACTCAAAGGTGCTAAAGTGTTCTCCAAGCTTGACCTTCGTATGGGTTATCATCAGATTCGCATTCGTGAACAAGATATTCCCAAGACAAGCATTCGTAACAAGCTTTGGTTCTTATGAATATATTGTGATGTCTTTCGCCTTGTCAATGCTCCTCCAACATTCTCTCGAATGATGAACTTCATCTTCAACCCCTACACCAATGAATTCGTCTTGGTCTATCTTGATGATATTTTGGTCTTCTCCAAGAATAAGAAGGATCATGCCAAACATTTGCGATTGGTGCTCGACAAGCTCGAGAGAGCATCAATTCTATGCGAAGTTTTCCAAATGTGAATTTTGGCTTGATGAAGTGCTTTATCTTGGTCACATCATCTCCGCCAAGGGCATCGCTGTTAATCCCGAGAAGGTGTCTGCAGTTGTGAATTGGGAACCTCCTCAGAATGTCAAGCGGCTTCGCAGTTTTCTTGGTCTTGCAAGCTATTGCGAAGATTCGTTGAGAACTTCTCTAGGATTGCAAAGCCTCTTTCCAACCTCCTCCGTAAGCATGTGAAGTATGTCCGTCTCCACGAGTGTGACGTTGCTTTCAATACTCTCAAAGAGAAACTCGTCACAGCTCCTGTCTTAACTCCTCCTGATGAATCCAAGCCATTCGAAGTTTTCTGTGATGCTTCTCTTCAAGGCCTCGGTGTTGTGTTAATGCAAGAGAAGAGAGTTGTGGCCTATACCTCTCGCCAGCTGAAGCCTAACGAAAAGAACTACCCCACTCACGATATCGAGTTGGCGGCAGTTGTCCATGCATTGATAACATGGAGACATCTCTTGTTGGGAAGGAAAGTGGACATATTCACCGATCACAAGAGCCTCAAGTATATCTTCACTCAACCCAACCTCAACCTCGTGCAAACTCGATGGGTCGAAATGATTCAAGAGTACAACCCAAGTATTGAATATACTCCGGCAAGGCCAATGTGATTGCAGATGCTTTGAGCAGAAGGCTTACTGCAACAGATTAATCCTCAAGCCCTTCCAACTGGATCTCTGTGAAGCTTTCCATAAGCTGAATCTTCAAGTGGTTCCTCAAGGCTTTCTTGCCAACCTCATAGTCTCTCCTACTTTGGAAGACCAAATTCGTGAGGCTCAACTCCTGGATACCATGGTGAAAAAGGTGAAACGTGGTATCGACAAGGGCATTTCCAAATACAAGTGCTTCCACATTGATGACAAAGATACTCTTTTCTTCGAGGACCGGATTGTGGTTCCTAAGGGTGATCTACGTAAAGTCATTATGAACGAGGCACACAATTCGCTTCTATCCATCCATCCTGGAAGTACGAAGATGTACCATGACCTCAAGCAACAGATTGGTGGACTCGAATGAAGCGAGAAATTGTTCAATTGGTGAATGATTGTTATGTCTGCCGAAGGGTTAAACATTAACACCAACGACCAGCTGTTCTCCTCCAACCTCTTGCTATTCCGTAATGGAAGTTTGATCATATCGAAATGGACTTCGTGATCGATTTCCAAAGTCCAAGCGTGGAAATGATGCTATCTTCGTTGTCATTGACAAGCTTACTAAAGTGGCTCATTTTCTTCCTATCAAAGAATCCATCACAACAACTCAGTTGGCAGAGCTATACACATCCAGGATTGTCTCCTTGCACGGCATTCCACAAGTGATCTCTTCTGCACCGTGGCAGCATCTTTACCTCCAAGTTCGGGATTCTTTTCGTAAGGCCATGGGCACTAACATTCGTTTCAAAGACAGCTTTCCACCCTCAAACAAGTGGCCAAGTCGAGCGAGTCAATCAAATCCTTGAAGATATGCTCGTGGCTTGTGTCATTTCCTTCGTATGAAGTGGGAAGATTGTCTTCCATATGCCGAAGTTCTCCTACAACAACAGCTTCCAAGCGAGTTCTGCAAGGCCCCATTCGAAATTCTCTATGGCGTAAAGTGTCGTACTCCTCTCAATTGGTCCGAGACAGGTGAACGCCAACTTCTTGGCAACGACTTGATCACGTAAGCGAAGAAATGTGCAAAGTCATTCGTGAGAATCTCAAAGCCGCGCAATCGCGCCAGAAGAGCTATTATGATGACAAGCACCGTGATGTGGCTTTTGAAATCGGAGACCATGTCTACCTCCGGGTCTCTCCAATGAAAGGCACTCGTCGCTTCAGTATCAAAGGGAAGCTTGCCCCTAGATACGTGGGTCCTTTCAAGATCATTGGTAAAAGAGGCAACCTCGCCTATCAACTTGAGCTTCCCTCCAACTTCGCAAATGTGCACGGCGTGTTTCACGTGTCACAGCTTCGCAAGTGCTTCAAGACTCCTGAGCGCACTATCAACTTCGAAGAAATTGACCTCCAAGAAGATCTCTCTTATCATGAGCACCCCGTTGCTATTCTTGAAGAAACCGAGCGCAAGACTCGCAACAAGTCAATCAAATTCCTGAAAGTGAAGTGGTCACACCATTCGACCGAGAAGCCACCTGGGAGCGCGAGGATCACCTCCGTTCCGAATATCCGGATTTCTTTCAGTCCTAGATCTCGGGACGAGATCCTCTTGTAGTGGTGGAGTGTTGTAACACCCCGGATGTAAATTTCCATATTTGTAACTCCAACTCTTGCCATTTTCGGCATTGTGATATGATATTCCCTCCGTGGTTGGGTTTTTGTCTTTCATTTTGCATTTTGTTCATGCCATGCACCTCATATCATGTCATCATGTGCATCGCATTCGCATACGTGTTCGTCTCATGATTCCGAGCATTTTCCCTGTTATCCGTTTTGCAATCCGGCACTCCTATGTCCCCCGGCGTCCCCTTTTACATTTTTCCGTGAGCGGGTACTAAACCTTCTCGGAATGGACCGAGGTTTGTCAAGTGGCCTTGGTACACCACCGTAGACCACCTGTCAAGTTTCGGTCATTTGGAGCTCGCTTTGGTACTCCAACGGTTAACCGCACTCTCGCAAAGGCCTCTTTTTAAGTTGCAGCCCAGCACCCCTTCAAAACAGCCCAATAACCCATCTAAGTCACTTACATGCTCTCCGTCGTTCGATCACGATCGTGTGGGCGAAAACTACACCTCATTTGGAGCTTCCTAGCTCCTTCTACCTATAAAAACACCCCTCCTCCCGAAATTTCGGGTCATTTCACCCCTAACCCTAGCCTCGCTCCTCCCCGCGCCGCCGGACACGTCCGGATCGGGCCGGACGCGTCCGTCACGCCCGCCGCCAATGGGGCCGCCACGTATGCGCCCCGCCGCCCACACCGCCGCCCATTCTCCACAGCGCCGCCCGCCCACACGTCCTCACGCCTGGCCTCGGCCGCCAGCTTCAGCCGGCGCCGCCAGGCCTCCGCGATTGCCCGCCGCCCGGTCCCGCCCCGGCCCTCCTTACTCCTCTCTCTCCGGCGAGCCGCCGCCGGCCGCCTCGGTTCGCGTGCCGGATCTGGATCCAGATCCACCGAGACGGTTGACTTCTTCCCCCCGATTTTCGTCTGTCTTTTACCTGTGATTATTTTGTTGCATTTTCATCATGCCATAACTTTGAACTCGTGGCTCCGTTTTGGGCGTATAGCATACCGTAATGTTCGCCTCAATGAGTACATCATTTGATCTAATAGCATCATTTTCAGTTGAGCTTATCTTGATGCCCGAAATGCTGTTGGAAGAGGGCTATGTGATGTTAGTTTCAGATTCTTATCAGAACATGCACTTTTGTCATTTTTGCCATGATTGATGTGTGCACCCTATGAACTTGAGTCCTACATGTGTTTTGTAATATGTCATGCCATCTTTACAGGGGTGTATGCCATATATTTTTGTGATCTCTATGGTGGCTAGCACAAGCATGCAAATTAGGCTTCATGATGTTGCTGATTTCAGCCCCTGTTTTGCTAATATTTTTATGCCATGTTAATTTGATGCTACCGAGAGATCCATGCATATTTTGAGATACTTCAGTAAGGATGTTTTGAACATATGGTTATGCTCTATCCATCCATGCCCTTGTTTGCAATTATGGAGAGCCATAGGTTGAGTCAATCGAGCTCTACTTTTGCTATAAAATGTTTCCTGGCAGATTGTTTACATGTTATTCAATTTTGCCAAGGTTGTTCTAGTTGATCCGTGAATGCTATGATGTTGTTATTGCCATGTATAGATTCTTTGCCATGTCTTCTTGATGGATGCATGCTTAGTTTATCATGAAATGCTCTGTAGTAAGTGCATCGAGCTCTTAAACATGCCTTCTTGTTATCTGTTTTTGTCATGCCCTGTTTGCTGAATCTGTTAACGAAACTTGCTATATTGGCGTGGGTGCCATCATGTCTTCTGATCCTTTTTGGCTTATGGTCAGTGAGGGACTTTTGTTTTATGCTTTGATTAGATTCATTCCATGCCTTGTTTCGCTATTATCAGTTCCTATAGCATGTCGTTTGCTTGCTCTGACCATTGCTTCCTGATGCTGATTCTGCCATGTTCAGTATTTTCCTGTGTCTGTGAAGCTGATATATTTTGCACTTTTTCCATGCTTGTTTGGACCTGTTATGTTGTGATTTAGCCGTAGCTCAGTGTTCATTTTTGTCAAGCATATTGAGTAGATCACTGCCATATGCTTTGCTGGTACGTTTGGGTGTAGTAGCTTAATTTCTTGTTGCTTGCTATGTGGCATCATGCTGTTAATGGCAGATTGGTGTCATTCTTGTTTTGCTTGTCATTTGCAAACCGTGCATCCGATTCCGGTGATCTTTATATCGATTTCAACCGAAACCATCTCACCTTTCCAGCGGCATACTTGGTTTGCCAAGTTGATGCCTGGTTCATCATTTTCCTTCCGGAGCACGCATATGCATTGCATCTCACATCTCGCATATCATGCCATGTTTTGCATCATGTTGCTTGTGCATTGCACCGTGATTTATTGTGGTTCCATTGTTTGTGTTCTTGCTTTGGGTAGAGCCGGAGACGAAATGCGTGAACGAGGAACCTGTTGAGAACGCCACGAGGATCAAGCTTTCGACAACTCGAGAACTTTGCAGGAAAGATGACCATACCCTCGAAATCACTTCTATCTTTGCTTGCTAGATGCTCGCTCTTTTGCTATGCCTATGCTACGATGCCTACCACTTGCTTATCATGCCACCCATATTGCCATGTCAAACCTCTAACCATCCATTCCTAGCAAACCATTGATTGGCTATGTTACCGCTTTGCTCAACCCCTCTTATAGCGTTGCTAGTTGCAGGTGAAGATGAAGTTTGTTCCTTGTTGGAACATGGAGATGTTGTTCCTTGTTGGAACATGTTTACTTGTTGGGATATCACAATATCTATTTTTTAATTAATGCATCTATATACTTGGTAAAGGGTGGAAGACTCGGCCTTATGTCCTGTGTTTTGTTCCACTCTTGCCGCCCTAGTTTCCGCCATACCGGTGTTATGTTCCTTGATTTCACGTTCCTTACACGGTTGGGTGATTTATGGGACCCCTTGACAGTTCGCTTTGAATAAGACTCCTCCAAAGAAGGCCCAACTTTGGTTTTACCATTTGCCACCTAAGCCTTTTTCCCCGGGTTTTCGAGCCCGAGGGTCATCTTTATTTAACCCCGCCAATGCTCCTCCGAGTGTTGGCCCAAACTAGAGCGCTTATAAAGGCTCCCCTCAAGGAAACTTGAGGTCTGGTTTTAGTTGTACGGACTGCTCATACGGTGTGCCCTGAGAACGAGATATGTGCAGCTCCTATCGGGATTTGTCGGCACATTTGGTCTTGTTTTATTGTTGTCGAAATGTCTTGTAGGCCGGGATTCCGAGACTGATCGGGTCTTCCCGGTAGAAGGAATATCCTTCGTTGACCGTGAGAGCTTATAATGGGCTAAGTTGGGACACCCCTGCAGGGTATTATCTTTCGAAAGCCGTGCCCGCGGTTATGAGGCAGATGGGAATTTGTTAATGTCCGGTTGTAGAAAACCCGAAGTTGAACTTGATTAAAATACATCAATCGTGTGTGTAACCGTGATGGTCTCTTCTCGGCAGAGTCCGGGAAGTGAACACGGTGTTGGAGTTATGTTTGACGTAAGTAGTTCAGGATCACTTCTTGATCGCTACTAGCTTCACGACCGCCTTGCTTCTCTTCTCGCTCTCTTTTTGCGAATGTAGCCACCATATATGCTAGTCGCTTGCTGCAGCTCCACCTCACAACTCTGTCCTTCCTATAAGCTTAAATAGTCTTGATCTCGCTGGTGTGAGATTGCCGAGTCCCCGTGACTCATGATTCTACCAAAACAGTTGCAGTCTGCCGATGCCGGTCAGGTGACGAACCGAGCTCAAGTGGGAGTTCGACGAGGAACGTGGTCGTTACTATGTGTCTTTTCCTGATGATCGATAGTGGAGCCCAGCTTGGGACGATCGGGATCCGTAGCATTTGGGGTAGTCTTCTTTTATTTTGGTTCAAGAGTCGGACCTTGAGTGTAATCTGGATGATGGATGTTTATTTATGTATTGTGTGAAGTGGCGATCGTAAGCCAACTATGTATCTCTTTCCCTTATGTATTACATGGGTTGTCTGAAGATTACCTCACTTGCGACATTGCTTTCAACGCGGTTATGCCTCTAAGTCGTGCTTCGACACGTGGGAGATATAGCCGCATCGAGGGCATTACAAAAGGTTTAAGCTTGGGGGAGTTGATACATCTCCAACGTATCTACTTTTCCAAACACTTTTGCCCTTATTTTGGACTCTAACTTGCATGATTTGAATGGAACTAACCCGGACTGACGCTGTTTTCAGCAGAATTGCCATGGTGTTATCTTTGTGCAGAAACAAAAGTTCTCGAATGACGTGAAACTTCACAGAGATTATTTTTGGAAACAATAAAAAATACTGGCGAACGAATCAAGGCCAGGGCCCCACACCCTGTCCACGAGGGTGGAGGCGCGCCGCCCCCAGTGGCGCCCACGACTCGTGGGCCCCCTGGAGCTCCATCTACCTCAACTCCAACTCTATATAATCGTGTTCGGGGAGAAAAAAATCAGAGAGAAAGATTCATCACTTTTTACGATACGGAGCCGCCGCCAAGCCCTAAACTCTCTCGGGAAGGCTGATCTGGAGTCCGTTCGGGGCTCCGGAGAGGGGAATCTGTCGCCATCATCATCATCAACCATCCTCCATCACCAATTTCATGATGCTCACCGCCGTGCGTGAGTAATTCCATCGTAGGCTTGCTGGACGGTGATGGGTTGGATGAGATTTATCATGTAATCGAGTTAGTTTTGTTAGGGTTTGATCCCTAGTATCCACTATGTTCTGACATTGATGTTGCTATGACTTTGATATGTTTAATGCTTGTCACTAGGGCCCGAGTGCCATGATTTCAGATCTGAACCTATTATGTTTTCATGAATATATGTGAGTTCTTTATCCTATCTTGCAAGTCTATAGTCACCTACTATGTGTTATGATCCGCAACCCGGTGACAATAATCGGGACCACTCCCGGTGATGACCATAGTTTGAGGAGTTCATGTATTCACTATGTGTTAATGCTTTGGTCCGGTACTCTATTAAAAGGAGGCCTTAATATCCCTTAATTTCCGTTAGGACCCCACTGCCACGGGAGGGTAGGACAAAAGATGTCATGCAAGTTCTTTTCCATAAGCATGTATGACTATATTCGGAATACATGCCTACATTACATTGATGAGTTGGAGCTAGTTTTGTGTCACCCTATGTTATAATTGTTACATGATGAACCGCATCTGGCATAATTCTCCATCATCGATCCAATGCCTATGAGCTTTTCACATATTGTTCTCCGCTTATTTACTTTTCCTTTGCTACTGTTACAATCACTACAAAACCCAAAAATATTACTTTTGCTACTCAATTACTACTATCATACTACTTTGCTACTAAATACTTTGTTGCAGATACTAAGTTATCCAGGTGTGGTTGAATTGACAACTCAACTGCTAATACTTGAGAATATTCTTTGGCTCCCCTTGTGTTGAATCAATAAATTTGGGTTGAATACTCAACCCTTGAAACCTGTTGCGATCCCCTATACTTGTGGGTTATCAATATTCTACGAAGATCTTTATCGATCAAACCGCATAACAACATACGTTGTTCCCTTTGTCATCGGTATGTTACTTGCCCGAGATTCGATCGTCGGTATCTCAATAACTAGTTCAATCTCGTTACCGGCAAGTCTCTTTACTCGTTCCATAATGCATCATCCCGCAACTAACTCATAAGTTACATTGCTTGCAAGGCTTATAGTGATGTGCATTACCGAGAGGGCCCAGAGATACCTCTCCGACAATCGGAGTGACAAATACTAATCTTGATCTATGCCAACTCAACAAGTACCATCGGAGACACCTGTAGAGCACCTTTATAATCACCCAATTACATTGTGACGTTTGGTAGCACACAAAGTGTTCCTTCGGTATTCGGGATTTGCATAATCTCATAGTCATAGGAACATGTATAAGTCATGAAGAAAGCAATAGCAATATACTAAACGATCAAGTGCTAAGCTAACGGAATGGGTCAAGTCAATCACATCATTCTCTAATGATGTGATCTTGTTAATAAAATTACAACTGATGTCTATGGCTAGCAAACATAACCATTGATACGACTCCAACGTATCTATAATTTATGAAGTATTCATGTTGTTATATTATCTATCTTGGATGTTTAATGGGCTTTTATATGATTTTTGGGACTAGCCTATTAACCCAGAGCCCAGTGCCAGTTTCTATTTTTCCTTGTTTTTGAGTATCGCAGAAAAGGAAAATCAAACGGAGTCCAATTGACCTGAAATTTCTCGGAGCCTATTTTTGGACCAGAAGAAGCCCAGGGGACACCGAAGTAGCCGGGGAGCAATAGCGTGGGGTTGTTATTCTCGTGTGTGCTTGTTTGCTTTATTCACTAAGTAGATTTTGTTTTGCCTTTTTGTTTCTGTTTAGTTGTGGGTAAAACATACAATTTTTTTAAAAGAATAAAAATACAAAAAAATTACTTGCCTCTCATGCCTAAAAAGTTTTTCAAAAAAGAGAAGTGATTGGAAAGTTATGCATTGAAGAAGTGAGGGTCGACCTTGAGCACTTGTGTTCATGCTCACAGAAACAATGTAGAATTTTTCATGGAAGTTTCTCTGTAAATAATTACCTCCTTGTGTCTATCCATTGTATTATAAAAATAATGTGCCAAGCTTTAGTTTTAGGATGATTAGATTGATTGTTTACTATGTGCAGAACAAAAACAGAAACTTTGGCTGTAGTGTGTGAATTTAATTTTTTTACTGGAAAGTCAAATGGGTCTGAAAATTTTTGAACATTACTTCTGTACAAAGTTTTCAAATTTTCAAATTTATTTCATAATTTTTGGAGTTTCATAAGTTTGCTAAACTTCCAGATTACTACAGACTGTCCTGTTTTTGACAGATTCTGTTTTGCGTGTGTTGTTTGCTTATTTTGATCAATCTATGGCTAGTATCGGGGGGTATGAACCATAGAGAAGTTGGAATACAGTAGGTTTAACACCAATATAAATAAATAATGAGTTCATTACAGTACCTTAATGTGGTAGTTTGCTTTATTACACTAACAGATCTCACAAAGTTTTTGTTAAAGTTTTTTGTGGATGAAGTGTCCGAAGAACAAGGAGTTACCAATGTGAGAAGAATAAAGAGAGGCGATATTTCAAGCTTGGGGATTCCCAAGGCACCCCAAGTAAATATTCCAAGGATACTCAAGCATCTAAGCTTGGGGATTCCCCGGTTGGCATCCCATCTTTCTTCTTCAACAATTATCGGTATACCTCAGTTTTTGTTTTATTCACATGATTTGTGTCCTTTGTGTTTTTATTTTTTTAAGAACCATGCTAGTATGATATAGCCTTTCATTGATTCATAGAATACTTCATGTGCTTCACTTATATCTTTTAAGTACAATCTTATAGAATTGCTCTTTGTGCTTCACTTAAATCTTTTGAGTATGGTTTTATAGAATGCTTCGTGTGCTTCGCTTATACATTTTGACCTTGGATATTGGTTAGTCTATATTAATTGTAGAATGCTCCATGAACTTAACTTATATATTTTGGAGTATGAATAATACTATCATCTAAAGTGGGTTTGGAAGAGTGTCAACTTTAGGAATTAGTGATCCCACTATTCCGAATAAGAAGAATTTTGCTTATATGGAGAGTAGAAAAATTTCTATGCTTATAGATCATGAAAAGAATGATTTATGTGATGGTTTTATTGATGAATTCATTCATGATGCTACTGAAAATTATTATGAGGGAGTAATATATGCTTGTAGGAGTTGCAATAATATCAAGTTTCCTCTCTATGTGCTTAAAGTTTTGAAGTTATACTTGTTTTGCCTTCCTATGCAAGTTGTTTCTTGTTCCTATAAATTATGTGTTCACAAATTCCATAAGCATAGGAAGTTGGTTAGATTCAAATATGCTAGTCATATTCTTCATGATGCTCTCTTTATGTTTCAATTCTTATCTTTTATGTGAGCATCATTGAAATCATCATGCCTAGCTAAAAGGCATTAAAGAAAAGCGCTTGTTGGGAGACAACCCAATATTTACCCTTACTGTTTTTGGGTGCTTACATGATTAATATACTGTAGTAATCATGTTTTATAGCTTTTGTTTCAATAAAGTGCCAAGTAAGACCTTTGGGAAGACTTGGGTGAAAGTTAATGTGATCTTGCTGTAAAAAACAGAAACTTTGCGCTCACGAGATTAGCTATCATTTTTTACAGAAGAGTGATTTTGTGTTGATTCTTTTTGCAGAAGATTAATAGACAAATTCCTCACTTCCACCAATTTATTTCATAATTTTTTTTCGTAGCAGAAGTATGGTTAGTGTTCAGATCATTACAAACTGTTCTGTTTGTGACAGATTCTGTTTTCATTGCATAGTTTGCTTGTTTTCTAGTTTCTATGACTTATATTCCTCAATATAAATTGTAGAAATGATATGGTACAGTAGGCACTGTGTGAGAACAATTATGATCTTTGTCTTTGATAGTACCAAGGTGAATGGTTTACTCTTTATCATACTAACCTATCTCACGAAGTTCCGTTAAGTTTTGTGTGATTGAAGTTTTCAAGCTTTGGGTGAGATATCAATATGAGGAGAATAAGGAGTGGAAAGACCCTAAGCTTGGGGATGCCCAAGGCAACCCAAGGTAATATTCAAGAAAGACTCAAGCTCCTAAGCTTGGGGATGCCCCGGAAGGCCTCCCCTCTTTCGTCTTCAAAACTATCGGTATACTTTACTCGGAGCTATATTTTTATTCGTCACATGATATGTGTTTTGCTTGGAGCGTATTTTCGATTTTAATTGTTGTTTGAATAAAATCATTGGAGCTGAAATATTAAATGAAAAATAATCCTCCGATGGCTAGTTAATTATTTGACTACTCGGTGTCCTTCACTATTATCTTTTGGAGTAGTTTGTCATTTACTCACGTGCTTAACGTATATCCTATGAGTAAATGGTTGAATAATTGAATATCATAAATCTGAATTTATATATGTTTCATATGCTTATTGTTGGGGAACGTTGCAGAAAATTAAAATTTTTTCCTACGGTTTCACCAAGATCCATCTATGAGTTCATCTAGCAACGAGTCATGGGAGAGTGATTGCATCTACATACCACTTGTAGATCGCGTGCGGAAGCGTTCAATGGAACGGGATGATGGAGTCGTACTGCGTGATTCAGATCACCGATGACCTAGTGCTGAACGGACAGCACCTCCGCGTTCAACACACGTGACGGAGCGGATGACGTCTCCTCCTTCTTGATCCAGCAAGGGGAAGGAGAGGTTGATGATGATCCAGCACGACGGCGTGGTGGTTGATGTGCAGAACTCCGGCGAGGCTTCGCTAAGCAACTACGGGAGGAGGAGGAGGTGCTGCATAGGAGGAGGCGCCAGGCTTATGGGTGCGGCCACCCCTCCATCCCCTCCCTTTATCTCGGTGCACGCGACGGGGGGGGGGAGGGCTCAGCCTTGCCCCTTCCTCCAAGGAAGGGTGCGGTTAAGAAGGGGAGGAGTCCATCCTCCCCAAGGCACCCTGAGGTGCCTTCCCTTTAGGACTCTCCCCTTTTCTTATATCTTGGCGCATGGGCCTCTTGGGGCTGGTGCCCTTGGCCCATATAGGCCAAGGCACCCCTACAGCCCATGTGGCCCCCGGGCAGGTGGACCCTCGGACCCCTTTCGCACTCCCAGTACAATACCGATAACGCCTAAACTTTTCCGGCGACCAAAATAAGACTTCCTATATATAAATCTTTACCTCCGGACCATTCCGGAACTCCTCGTGACGTCCGGATCTCATCCGGACTCGAACAACATTCGGTTTGCTGCATACTCATATTCATACAACCCTAGCGCCACCGAACCTTAAGTGTGTAGACCCTACGGGTTCGGGAGACATGCGACATGACCGAGACGGCTCTCGGGCAATAACCAACAGCGGGATCTGGATACCCATGTTGGCTCCCACATGCTCCTCGATGATATCATCGGATGAACCACGATGTCGAGGATTCAATCAACCCGTATACTATTCCCTTTGTCAATCGGTATTTTACTTGCCCGAGATTCGATCGTCGGTATCCCAATACCTCGTTCAATCTCGTTGCCGACAAGTCACTTTACTCGCATCAGTAATGCATGATCCCGTGACCAAACACTTGGTCACTTTGAGCTCATTATGATGATGCACTACCGAGTGGGCCCGGTGATACCTCTCCGTCATACGGAGTGACAAATCCGATCTCGATCCGTGTCAACCCAATGCACACTTTTGGAGATACCTGTAATGCACCTTTATAGTCACCCAGATTACGTTGTGACGCTTTGGTACACCCAAAGCACTCCTACGGTATCCGGAGTTACACGATCTCATGGTCTAAGGAAGAGATACTTGACATTGGAAAAGCTCTAGCAAAACGAACTACACGATCTTGTGCTATGCTTAGGATTGGGTCTTGTCCATCACATCATTCTCCTAATGATGTGATCCCGTTATCAATGACATCCAATGTCCATAGTCAGGAAACCATGACTATCTGTTGATCAACGAGCTAGTCAACTAGAGGCTCACTAGGGACATATTTTGGTCTATGTATTCACACACGTGTATTACGATTTCCGGATAATACAATTATAGCATGAATAAAAGACAATTATCATGAACAAGGAAATATAATAATAATACTTTTATTATTGCCTCTAGGGCATATTTCCAACAGTCTCCCAATTGCACTAGAGTCAATAATCTAGTTACATTGTGATGAATCGAACACCCATAGAGTTCTGGTGTTGATCATGTTTTGCTCGCGGAAGAGGTTTAGTCAACGGATCTGTGAAATTCAGATCCGTATGCACTTTGCAAATTTCTATGTCCCCATCTTGAACATTTTCACGAATGGAGTTGAAGCGACGCTTGATGTGCCTGGTCTTCTTGTGAAACCTGGGCTCCTTGGCAAGTGCAATAGCTCCAGTGTTGTCGCAGAAGAGTTTGATCGGTTCCGACGCATTGGGTATGACTCCTAGGTCGGTGATGAACTCCTTCACCCAAATTGCTTCATGTGCTGCCTCCGAGGCTGCCATGTACTCCGCTTCACATGTAGATCCCGCCACGACGCTCTGCTTGCAGCTGCACAGCTTTTTGCTCCACCATTTAACATATACACGTATCCGGTTTGTGACTTTGAGTCATCCAGATCTGTGTCGAAGCTAGCATCGACGTACCCTTTACGACGAGCTCTTCGTCACCTCCATAAACGAGAAACATGTCCTTTGTCCTTTTCAGGTACTTCAGGATATTCTTGACCGTTGTCCAGTGTTCCTTGCCGGGATTACTTTGGTACCTTCCTACCAAACTTACGGCAAGTTTTACATCAGGTCTGGTACACAAAGATGGCATACATAATAGATCCTATGGCTGAGGCATAGGGATGACACTCATCTCTTCTTTATCTTTTGCCGTGGTCGGGCATTGAGCCGAGCTCAATTTCACACCTTGCAAAACAGGCAAGAACCCTTTCTTGGACTGATCCATTTTGAACTTCTTCAAAATCTTATCAAGGTATGTGCTTTGTGAAAGACCTATGAGGCGTCTCGATCTATCCCTCTAGATTTTGATGCCTAATATGTAAGCAGCTTCTCCAAGGTCCTTCATTGAAGAACTCTTATTCAAGTAGGCCTTAATGCTGTCCAAAAGTTCTATATCATTTCCCATCAAAAGTATGCCATCTACATATAATATGAGAAATGCTACAGAGCTCCCACTCACTTTCTTGTAAACGCAGGCTTCTCCATAAGTCTCAAGATAAACCCAAACGCTTTGATCATCTCATCAAAGCGAATGTTCCAACTCCGAGATGCTTGCACCAGCCCATAAATGGATCGCTGGAGCTTGCATACCTTGTTAGCATTCTTAGGATCGACAAAACCTTCCGGCTGCATCATATACAACTCTTCCTTAAGATAACCGTTAAGGAATGCTGTTTTGACGTCCATCTGCCATATCTCACAATCATAGTATGCGGCAATTGCTAACATGATTCGGACGGACTTAAGCTTCGCCACGGAGAGAAAGTCTCATCGTAGTCAATCCCTTGAACTTGTCGATAACCCTTAGCGACAAGTCGAGCTTTATAGATGGTAACATTACCATCCGCGTCCGTCTTCTTCTTAAAGATCCATTTGTTTTCTATCGTCGCCGATCATCGGGCAAGTCTGTCAAAGTCCATACTTTGTTTTCATACATGGATCCTATCTCGCATTGCATGGCTTCAAGCCATTTGTTGGAATCTGGGCCCGCCATCGCTTCTTCATAGTTCAAGGTTCACCGCTTTTCTAACAACATGATTTCCAAGACAGGTTGCCGTACCACTGCTGGTGCGGAACGTGTCCTAGTGGACCTACAAAGTTCAAGAGCAACTTGATCCGAAGTACCTTGATCATCATCATTAATTTCCTCTCCGGTTGGTGTAGGCACCACAGAACATTTTCCTGAGCTGCACTACTTTCCGGTTCAAGAGGTAGTACTTCATCGAAGTTCTACTTTCCTCCCACTTACTCCTTTCAAGAGAAACTCTTTTTCCGTAAAGGATCCGTTCTTGGCAACAAAGATCTTGCCTTCAGATCTAAGGTAGAAGGTATACCCAATGGTTTCCTTAGGGTATCCTATGAAGATGCATTTTTCCGACTTGGGTTCGAGCTTTTCAGGTTGAAGTTTCTTGACATAAGCATCGCATCCCCAAACTTTTAGAAACGACAGCTTAGGTTTCTTCCCAAACCATAATTCATACGGTGTCGTCTCAACGGATTTAGACGGTGCCCTATTTAAAGTGAATGTAGCTGTCTCTAGAGCGTATCCCCAAAATGATAGCGGTAAATCAGTAAGAGACATCATAGATCGCACCATATCCAATAGAGTGCGATTACGACGTTCGGACACACCGTTCTACCGAGGTGTTCCAGCGGCGTGAGTTGTGAAACGATTCCACATTTCCTTAAGTGTGTACCAAATTTGTGACTTAAATATTCTCCTCCACGATCCGATCGCAAGAATTTTATCTTTCGGTCACGTTGATTCTCTACTTCATTCTGAAATTCCTTGAACTTTTCAAAGGTCTCAGACTTGTGTTTCATCAAGTAGACATACCCATATCTACTCAAGTCATCGGTGAGTGAGAACATAACGATATCCTCCGCGAGCCTCAACACTCATTGGACCGCGCACATCGGTATGTATGATTTCCAATAAGTTGGTTGCTCGCTCCATTGTTCCGGAGAACGGAGTCTTGGTCATCTTGCCCATGAGGCATGGTTCGCATGTGTCAAATGATTCATAATCGAGAGACTCTAAAAGTCCATCAGCATGGAGCTTCTTCATGCGCTTGACACCAATGTGACCAAGGCGGCAGTGCCACAAGTATGTGGGACTATCGTTATCAACTTTACATCTTTTGTATTCACACTATGAACATGTGTAACATTACGTTCGAGATTCATTAAGAATAAACCATTGACCATCGGAGCATGACTATAAAACATTTCTCTCATATAAATAGAACAACCATTATTCTCGGATTTAAATGAGTAGCCATCTCGTATTAAACGAGATCCTGATACAATGTTTATGCTCAAACTTGGTACTAAATAACAATTATTGAGGTTTAAAACTAATCCCGTAGGTAAATGTAGAGGTAGCGTGCCGACGGCGATCACATCAACCTTGGAACCATTCCCGACGCGCATTGTCACCTCGTCCTTCGCCAGCCTCCGTTTATTCCGCAGCTCCTGCTGTGAGTTACATATATGAGCAACGGCACCGGTATCAAATACCCGGGAGTTACTACGAGTACTGGTAAGGTACACATCAATTACATGTATATCAAATATACCTTTAGTGTTGCCGGCCTTCTTGTCTGCTAAGTATTTGGGGCAGTTCCGCCCAAAGGACCCTTCCCTTTGCAATAAAAGCACTCAGTCTCGTGCTTGGGTCCATTCTTTGACTTCTTCCCGCAATCGGCTTACCGGGCGCGGCAACATCCTTGCCGTCCTTCTTGAAGTTCTTCTTTCCCTTGCCCTTCTTGAACTTAGTGGGTTTATTGACCATCAACACTTGATGCTCCTTCTTGATTTCTACCTCTACTGACTTCAGCATTGAAAATACTTCAGGAATAGTTTTCACCATCCCCTGCATATTGTAGTTCATCACAAAGCTCTTGTAGCTTGGTGGGAGCGACTGAAGGATTCTGTCAATGACCGCCTCGTCCGGGAGGTTAATGTCCACCGACAAAGCGGTTGTGCAACCTGCATATTTTGAGTATGTGCTCACCGACAGAACTATTTTCCTCCATCTTACAATCAGAACTTGTCGGAGACTTCATATCTCTCGACCCGGCATGAGCTTGGAAAACTAGTTTCAGCTCCTCGAACATCTCATATGCTTCGTGTCGCTCAAAACGCTTTTGGAGCCCCGGTTCTAAGCTGTAAAGCATGCCGCATCGAACGAGGGAGTAATCATCGCTGACGAGACTGCCAAGCGTTCATAACGTCTTGGTTCTCTCGATGGGTGCTTCACCTAGCGGTGCTTCTAGGACATATTGTTTCTTAGCAGCTATGAGGATAATCCTCAGGTTCCGGACCCAGTCCGAATAGTTGCTGCCATCATCTTTCAGCTTGGTTTTCTCTAGGAACGCGTTGAAGTTCATGGTGACATGAGCGTTGTCCATTTGATCTACAAGACATTTTGCAAAGATTTTAGACTATTGTTCATGATAATAAAGTTCATCTAATCAAATTATTTAATGAACTCCCACTCAGATTTGACATCCCTCTAGTCATCTAAGTGATACATGATCCGAGTCGACTAGGTTGTGTCCGATCATCACGTGAGACGGACTAGTCATCGTCGGTGAACATCTCCATGTTGATCGTATCTTCCATACGACTCATGTTCGACCTTTCGGTCTCTTGTGTTCCGAGGTCATGTCTGTACATGCTAGGCTCGTCAAGTTAACCTAAGTGTATTGCATGTGTAAAACTGTCTTACACCCGTTGTATGTGAACGTAAGGATCTATCACACCCGATCATCAAGTGGTGCTTCGAAACGACGAACTTTAGCAACGGTGGACAGTTAGGGAGAACACTTTCTTGAAATTGTTATGAGGGATCATCTTATTTACTACCGTCGTTCTAAGTAAACAAGATGCATAAACATAACAAACATCACATGCAATTATATATAGTAGTGACATGATATGGCCAATATCATATAGCTCCTTTGATCTCCATCTTCGGGGCTCCATGATCATCCTGTCACCGGCATGACACCATGATCTCCATCATCATGATCTCCATCATCATGTATTCATGAAGTTGTCACGCCAATGACTACTTCTACTTCTATGGCTAACGCGTTTAGCAATAAAGTAAATTAATTTACATGGCGTTCTTCAATGACACGCAGGTCATACAAAAATAAAGACAACTCCTATGGCTCCTGCCGGTTGTCATACTCATCGACATGCAAGTCGTGATTCCTATTACAAGAACATGATCTCATACATCACATATATCATTCATCATTCATCACAACTTTGGCCATATCATATCACAAAACACTTGCTGCAAAAACAAGTTAGACGTCCTCTAATTGTTGTTGCAAGTTTTACGTGGCTGCAATAGGGTTCTAGCAAGAACGTTTTCTTACCTACGTGAAAGCCACAACGTGATTTGTCAACTTCTATTTACCCTTCATAAGGACCCTTTTCATCGAATCCGCTCCAACTAAAGTGGGAGAGAAAGACACCCGCTAGCCACCTTATGCAACTAGTGCATGTCAGTCGGTGGAACCAGTCTCACGTAAGCGTACGTGTAAGGTCGGTCCGGGCCGCTTCATCCCACAATCCCGCTGAAGCAAGATAAGACTAGTAGCGGCAAGAAAGTTGACAACATCTACGCCCACAACAAATTGTGTTCTACTCGTGCAATAGAGAACTACGCATAGACCTAGCTCATGATGCCACTGTTGGGGAACGTTGCAGAAAATTAAAAAAATTTCCTACGGTATCACCAAGATCCATCTATGAGTTCATCTAGCAACGCGTCATGGGAGAGTGATTTCATCTACATACCACTTGTAGATCGCGTGCGGAGGCGTTGAATGGAACGGGGATGATGGAGTCGTACTCGCCGTGATTCAGATCACCGATGACCTAGTGCTGAACGGACAGCACCTCCGCGTTCAACACACGTACGGAGCGGATGATGTCTCCTCCTTCTTGATCCAGGAAGGGGGAAGGAGAGGTTGATGATGATCCAGCAGCACGACGGCGTGGTGGTGGATGCAGCAGAACTCTGGCAGGGCTTCGCTAAGCAACTACGGGAGGAGGAGGAGGTGTTGCAGGAGGAGGAGGCGCCCGTGGCTTACTGGTGCGGCCACCCCTCCCTCCCTCCCTTTATATAGGTGCAAGAGAGGGGAGGGCGCAGCCTTGCCCCTTCCTCCAAGGAAGAGGTGCGGCCAAGAAGGGGAGGAGTCCATCCTCCCCAAGGCACCCTGAGGTGCCTTCCCTTTAGGACTCTCCCCTTTTCTTATATCTTGGCGCATGGGCCTCTTGGGGCTGGTGCCCTTGGCCCATATAGGCCAAGGCGCACCCCCTACAGCCCATGTGGCCCCCCGGGGCAGGTGGAACCCCCGATGGACCCCCGGACCCCTTTCGGCACTCCCAGACAATACCGATAACGCTAAACTTTTCCGACCAAAATAAGACTTCCTATATACAAATCTGTACCTCCGGACCATTCCGGAACTCCTCGTGACGTCCGCATCTCATCCGGACTCAACAACATTCGGTTTGCTGCATATTCATATTCATACAACCCTAAGCGTCACCGAACCTTATGTGTAGACCCTCACGGGTTCGGGAGACATGCGTACATGACCGAGACGGCTCTCCGGCAATAACCAACAGCGGGATCTGGATACCCATGTTGGCTCCCACATGCTCCTCGATGATATCATCGGATGAACCACGATGTCGAGGATTCAATCCACCCCGTATACTATTCCCTTGGTCAATCGGGAGTTTACTTGCCGAGATTCGATCGTCGGTATCCCAATACCTCGTTCAATCTCGTTGCCGGCAAGTCACTTTACTCGCATGCAGTAATGCATGATCCCGTGACCAAACACTTGGTCACTTTGAGCTCATTATGATGATGCACTACCGAGTGGGCCCAGTGATACCTCTCCGTCATACGGAGTGACAAATCCAGTCTCGATCCGTGTCAACCCAATGTACACTTTTGGAGATACCTGTAATGCACCTTTATAGTCACCCGATTACGTTGTGACGCTTGGTACACCCAAAGCACTCCTACGGTATCCGGGAGTTACACGGTCTCATGGTTTAAGGAAGAGATACTTGACATTGGAAAAGCTCTAGCAAAACGAACTACGATCTTGTGCTATGCTTAGGATTGGGTCTTGTCCATCACATCATTCTCCTAATGATGTGATCCCGTTATCAATGACATCCAATGTCCATAGTCAGAAACCATGACTATCTGTTGATCAACGAGCTAGTCAACTAGAGGCTTACTAGGGACATATTGTGGTCTATGTATTCACACGTGTATTACGATTTCCGGATAATACAATTATAGCATGAATAAAAGACAATTATCATGAAGAAGGAAATATAATAATAATACTTTTATTATTGCCTCTAGGGCATATTTCCAACACTTATACCATGGGGAGTAATGACTTCACATAGAATAAGTATAGGTAGTAAACTTTTTGAAATTTAGCAAACGTAGAATTGGTCATTTGAACAATTCATGAAAGAATATTGAAGGAAGAGAGATTTCACATATAAATATACTATCTTGGACATCTTTTGTAACTGTGAGCACTCATTAAAATATGACATGCTAAAAGGTTGATGTCGGACAAGGAAGACAACGTAATGGGTTAGTTTTCTTATATCCGAAATAAAGTACATTGTCTTGGATCATTCAACATGTTGAGCTTGCTTTTCCCCCTCATGATAGCCAAATTCTTTGCACCAAGTAGAGATACTACTTGTGCTTCCAAACATTCCTTAAACCAGTTTTGCCACGAGAGTCCACCATACCTACCTATGGATTGAGTAAGATCCTTCAAGTAAGTTGTCATCGGTGCATGCAATAAAATTTACCCTTTAAATATGTATGATCTATTAATGTGGAGAAAATAAGCTTTATACGATCTTGTGATGTGGAAGAAATAAAAGCGATTTTGACTGCATAATAAAGGTCCATATCACAAGTGGCAATATAAAGTGACGTTCTTTTGCATTAAGATTTTGTGCATCCAACCATAAAAGCGCATGACAACCTCTGCTTCCCTCTGCGAAGGGCCTGTCTTTTACTTTTATCTTCGACCGTTATGCAAGAGTCATGGTGATTTTCACCTTTCCTTTTTTACATTTTATCCTTTAGCAAGCACATTGTGTTGGAAAGATTCTGATATATATATCCAATTGGATGTAAGGCATCATGAGCTATTATTGTTGACATTACCCTTGAGGTAAAAGGTTGGGAGGCGAAACTATAAGCCCCTATCGTTCTCTGTGTCCGATTAAAACTTTGAACCCGTAAATATCACGTGAGTGTTAGCAGTTGTGAAAGATTAAATGATAGTTGAGTATGTGGAGTTTGCTGAATCAAAGCTCTGACATAGACCCTTCCTGAAAATAAGATGAATTGCAATTGTTTGATGACTGAGAATATTGTTTGTTAGTTTTCAAGAAAGTTTACGATCTATACTTTAACATGTGAATACCTTGTTACTTGATCATGAAAAGTCTTATGAGATGAGCTACTGTTATGACATATATTGATGCTAGAAAAAGTGATTGGAATTATCATTGATCAAACTTATGTACTTTCTAGCATTCACACTTCATAAATTATTTCTTTTATCATTTACCTACTCGAGGACGAGCAGGAATTAAGCTTGGGGATGTTGTTACGTCTCCAATGTATCTATAATTTATGAAGTATTCATGCTGTTATATTATCTATCTTGGATGTCTAATGGGCTTTTATATGTTGTTTTATATGATTTTTGGGACTAACCTATTAACCCAGAGCCCAAAGGCTTACATTTTTCCTTGTTTTTGAGTATCGCAGAAAAGGAAAACCAAACGGAGTCCAATTGACCTGAAATTTCACGGAGCCTATTTTTGGACCAGAAGAAGCCCACGGAGCACCGGAGGTGGACCAGGGGAGTCCCGAGGCACCCACGAGGGTGGGGGTGCGCCCAGGGGGGTAGGGCGCGCCCCCCTGGCTCGTGGACACCTCGGTGACCCCCCTGACGTGAAATCAACACCAAACTCTTCTATATATACCCAAACTTCCAGAAAGAAACCTAGATCGGAAGTTACGCCGCCGCAAGACTCTGTAGCCACGAGAAATCAATCTAGGCCCTCTCTGGCACCCTGCCAGAGGGGGCCATCATCACCGGTGGCCATGGAGGAGTATCTCGGAGAGGCCATCATCGCCATGAAGACCAAGGACCAGAGGGAGAACCTTTCCCCATCCAGGGGGAGGCCATGGAGGAGGAAGCACAAGGGGGAGAACCTCTCCTCTCTCTTGGTAGCACCGAGTGCCATCAAGAGGGAATCATCGCCATGATGATCGCCTTCATCAACATCACCATCATCATCACCATCCTCATCTCTTTTACGCGGTCCACCCTCCGCACCCCGCTGTAATCCCTACTTGAACATGGTGCTTTATGCCACATATTATGATCCAATGATGTGTTGCCATCCTATGATGTTTTGAGTAGATATCCTTTGTCTTTGGGTTGATTGATGATCTAGATTGGTACGAGTTGTATGTTTTATTTTGGTGTTGTCCTATGGTGCCCTCCGTGTCGCGCAAGCGTGAGGGATTCCCGCTGTAGGGTGTTGCAATACGTTCATGATTCGCTTATAGTGGGTTGGTGAGTGACTGAAACACAAACCCGAGTAAGGGGGTTGTTGCGTATGGGAATAAAGAGGACTTGATGCTTTAATGCTATGGTTGGGTTTTACCTTAATGATCTTTAGTAGTTGCGGATGCTTGCTAGAGTTCCAATCATAAGTGCATATGATCCAAGTAGAGGAAGTATGTTAGCTTATGCCTCTCCCTCATATGAAATTGCAATGACGACTACCGGTCTTGTTAATAATTTCCTAGGACAATTCCGCACACCGATCCACCATTATTCCACACTCACTATTTATAATATTTAGTAGTATATTCTAACTTTATGATAACATCACCTACTTTTATATTTTAGCTCTCCGATATCATACAAAGTTATCCTCTTCATACCCACAACGTAGTTTTATTTCTCGTTTCTAGTTGGAAGCAAACGTTTAGTGCACGTAGAGTCGTATCAGTGGCAGATAGGGCTTGAGAGAATATTGATCTTACCTTTAGCTCCTTGTGGGTTCGACACTCCATACTTATCACTTCCACCTTTGGAAATTGCTACGATGATTCCCTGCACTTGGGGATTATCAACCATCTTTGATTCAACGATCTAGTCAAGTAGAGGCAAACTAGTGACACTCTGTTTGTCTATACATTCACACATGTATCAAGTTTCCGGTTAATACAATTCTAGCATGAATAATAAACATTTCTCATGATATAAGGAAATATAAATAACAACTTTATTATTGCCTCTAGGGCATATTTCCTTCAGTCTCCCACTTGCACTAGAGTCAATAATCTAGATTACACAAGAATGATTCTAACACCCATGGAGTCTTGGTGTTGATCATGTTTTGCTTTCGTGAGAGAGGCTTAGTCAACGGTCCGCAACATTCGAGATACGTATGTATCTTGCAAATCTCTATGTCTCCCTCCTTGACTTGATCGCGGATGGAATTGAAGCGCCTCTTGATGTGCTTGGTTCTCTTGTGAAAGCTGGATTCCTTTGCCAAGGCAATTGCACCAAGATTGTCACAAAAGATTTTCATTGGACCCGATGCACTAGGTATGACACCTAGATCGGATATGAACTCCTTCATCCAGACTCCTTCGTTTGCTGCTTCCGAAGTAGCTATGTACTCCGCTTCACACGTAGATTCCGCCATGACGCTTTGCTTAGAACTGCACCAACTAACAGCTCCACTGTTCAATATAAACACGTATCCGGTTTGTGACTTAGAGTCATCCAGATCAGTGTCAAAGCTTGCATCGACGTAACCATTTACGTTGAGCTCTTTGTCACCTCCATAAACGAGAAACATATCCTTAGTCCATTTCAGGTATTTCAGGATGTTCTTGACCGTTGTCCAGTGATCCACTCCTGGATTACTTTGGTACCTCCCTGCTAAACTTATAGCAAGGCACACATCAGGTCTGGTACACATCATTGCATACATGATAGAGCCTATGGCTGAAGCATAGTGGTCGGGCATTGAGTCTGACTCAACATCACACCTTGTAACACAGGCAAGAACCCTTTCTTTGCTTGATCCATTTTGAACTTCTTCAAAACTTTGTCAAGGTATGTGCTCTGTGAAAGTCCAATTAAGCGTCTTGATCTATCTCTATAGATCTTAATGCCCAATATATAAGCACCTTCACCAAGGTCTTTCATTGAAAAACTCTTATTCAAGTATCCTTTTATGCTATCCAGAAATTCTATATAATTTCCAATCAACAATATGTCATCCACATATAATATTAGAAATGCTACAGAGCTCCCAGTCACTTTCTTGTAAATACAGGCTTCTCCAAAAGTCTGTATAAAACCATATGGTTTGATCACACTATCAAAACATTTATTCCAACTTCTAGATGCTTGCACCAGTCCATAAATGGATCGCTGGAGCTTGCACACTTTGTTAGCATCCTTTGGATCGATAAAACCTTCAGGTTGCATCATATACAACTCTTCTTCCATAAATCCATTCAGGAATGCAGTCTTTACATCCATTTGCCAAATTTCATAATCATAAAATGCAGCAATTGCTAACATGATTCGGACGGACTTAAGCATCGCTACGAGTGAGAAGGTCTCATCGTAGTCAACTCCTTGAACTTGACGAAAACCTTTTGCAACAAGTCGAGCTTTGTAGACAATAACATTACCGTCAGCGTCAGTCTTCTTCTTGAAGATCCATTTATTCTCGATGGCTTGCCGATCATCGGGCAAGTCAACCAAAGTCCACACTTTGTTCTCATACATGGATCCCATCTCAGGTTTCATGGCCTCAAGCTATTTCATGGAATCTGGGCTCATCATCACTTCCTCATAGTTCGTAGGTTCGTCATGGTCAAGTAACATGACCTCCAGAACAGGATTACCGTACCACTCTGGTGTGGATCTTACTCTAGTTGACCTACGAGATTCGGTAGTAACTTGATCTGAAATTACATGATCATCATCATTAGCTTCCTCACTAATTAGTGTAGGAGTCACAGGAACAGATTTCTGTGATGAACTACTTTCCAATAAGGGAGCAGTACGCAGTTACCTCATCAAGTTCTACTTTCCTCCCACTCACTTCTTTCGAGAGAAACTCCTTCTCTAGAAAGGATCCATTCATAGCAACGAATGTCTTGTCTTTGGATCTGTGATAAAAGGTGTACCCAACAATCTCCTTTGGGTATCCTATGAAGACACATTTCTTCGATTTGGGTTCGAGCTTATTAGGTTGAAGCTTTTTCACATAAGCATCGCAGCCCCAAACTTTAAGAAACGACAACTTCGGTTTCTTGTCAAACCATAGTTCATAAGGTGTCATCTCAACGGATTTAGATGGTGCCCTATTTAACGTGAATGCAGCCGTCTCTAAAGCATAACCCCAAAATTATAGCGGTAAATCAGTAAGAAACATCATAGATCGCACCATATCTAGTAAAGTATGATTACAACGTTCAGACACACCATTACGCTGTGGTGTTCCGGGTGGCGTGGGTTGCGAAACTATTCCGCATTGTTTCAAATGAAGACCAAACTCGTAACTCAAATATTCTCCTCCTCGATCAGATCATAGAAATTTTATTTTCTTGTTACGATGATTTTCCACTTCACTCTGAAATTCTTTGAACTTTTCAAATGTTTCAGACTTATGTTTCATTAAGTAGATATACCCATATCTGCTCAAATCATCTTCGAAGGTCAGAAAATAACGATACCCGCCGCGATCCTCAATGTTCATCGGACCACACACATTAGTATGTATTATTTCCAATAAATCTGTTGCTCGCACCATTGTTCCGGAGAACGGAGTTTTAGTCATCTTGCCCATGAGGCATGGTTCGCAAGTACCAAGTGATTCATAATCAAGTGATTCCAAATGTCCATCAGAATGGAGTTTCTTCATGCGCTTTACACCAATATGACCTAAACGGCAGTGCCACAAATAAGTTGCACTATCATTATCAACTATGCATCTTTTGGCTTCAATATTATGAATATGTGTATCACTACTATCGGGATTCAATAAAAATAGACCACTCTTCAAGGGTGCATGAACATAAAAGATATTACTCATATAAATAGAACAACCATTATTCTCAGATTTAAATGAATAACCGTCTCGCATCAAACAAGATACAGATATAATGTTCATGCTCAACGCTGGCACCAAATAACAATTATTTAGGTCTAAAACTAATCCCGAAGGTAGATGTAGAGGTAGCATGCCGACCGCGATCACATCGACTTTGGAACCATTTCCCACATGCATCGTCACCTCGTCCTTAGCCAATCTTCGCAATCAGTAGTCCCCTGTTTGATTTGCAAATATTAGCAATGAACCAAAGATCAAATACTCAAAGCTATCTGCGAGCATTAGTAAGGTACACATCAATAACATGTATATCACATATACCTTTGTTCACCTTGCCATCCTTCTTATCCGCCAAATACTTGGGGCGGTTCCGCTTCCAGTGACCAGTCCCTTTGCAGTAGAAGCACTCAGTCTCGTGGATTAGGTCCAGACTTGGGTTTCTTCACTTGAGCAAAGAACTTGCTTGCCATTCATCTTGAAGTTCCCCTTCTTCCCTTTATCCTTTTCTTGAAATCGGTGGTCTTGTTGACCATCAACACTTGATGCTCCTTCTTGATTTCTACCTCCGCAGCCTTTAGCATTGCGAAGAGCTCGGGATTGTCTTATCCATCCCTTGCATGTTATAGTTCATCACGAAGCTCTTGTAGCTTGGTGGCGATGATTGAAGAAATCATCAATGACACTATCATCCGGAAGATTAACTCCGGTTGAATCAAGTGATTGTTATACCCGGACATTTTGAGTATATGCTCACTTACGTAACTATTCTCCTCCATCTTGCAGCTGTATAACTTATTGGAGACTTCATATCTCTCAATCCGCATTTGCTTGAAATATTAACTTCAACTCCTGGAAGATCTCATATGCTCCATGACGTTCAAAACGTCGTTGAAGTCCCTGTTCTAAGCCGTAAAGCATGGCACACTGAACTATCGAGTAGTCATCAGCTTTGCTTTGCCAGACGTTCATAACATCTGGCGTTGCTCCTGCGGCGGGTTTGGCACCTAGCGGTGCTTCCAGGACGTAATTCTTCTGTGCAGCAATGAGGATAATCCTCAAGTTACGGACGCGGTCCGTGTAGTTTCCACCATCATCTTTCAACTTAGCTTTCTCTAGGAACGCATTAAAATTCAACGGAACAACAGCACGGGCCATCTATCGACAACAACATAGACATGCAAAATACTATCAGGTACTAAGTTCATGATAAATTAAAGTTCAATTAATCAAATTACTTAAGAACTCCCACTTAGATAGACATCCCTCGAGTCATCTAAATGATCACGTGATCCATATCAACTAAACCATGTCCGATCATCACGTGAGATGGAGTAGTTCTCAATGGTGAACATCTCTATGTTGATCATATGTACTATATGATTCACGTTTGACCTTTCGGTCTCCAGTGCTCCGAGGCCATGTCTGTACATGCTAGGCTCGTCAAGTTTAACCTGAGTATTCCACACATGCAAAACTGTCTTGCACCCGTTGTATGTGAACGTAGAGCTTATCACACCCGATCATCACGTGGTGTCTCGGCACGACGAACTGTCGCAACGGTGCATACTCAGGGAGAACACTTATACCTTGAAATTTTTAGTGAGGGATTATCTAATAATTCTACCACCGTACTAAGAAAAATAAGATGCATAAAAGATAAACATCACATGCAATCAAAATATGTGACATGGTATGGCCATCATCATCTTGTGCCTTTGATCTCCATCTCCAAAGCACCGTCATGATCACCATCGTCACCGGCGCGACACCTTGATCTCCATCGTAGCATCATTGTCGTCTCGCCAACTATTGCTTCTATGACTATCGCTATCGCTTAGTGATAAAGTAAAGCAATTACATGGTGATTGCATTTCATACAATAAAGCGACAACCATATGGCTCCTGCCAGTTGCTGATAACTTTGTTACAAAACTTGATCATCTCATACAATAAAATTTAGCATCATGTCTTGACCATATCACATCACAACATGCCCTGCAAAAACAAGTTAGGCGTCCTCTACTTTGTTGTTGCAAGTTTTACGTGGCTGCTATGGGCTGAGCAAGAACCATTCTTACCTACGCATCAAAACCACAATGATATTTCGTCAAGTATGTGCTGTTTTAACCTTCAACAAGGACCAGGCATAGCCACACTCGATTCAACTAAAGTTGTAGAAACTGACACCCGCCAGCCACCTGTGTGCGAAGCACGTCGGTAGAACCAGTCTCGCGTAAGCGTACGCATAATGTTGGTTCGGGCCACTTTATCCAACAATACCGCCGAATCAAAGTATAACATGCTGGTAAGCAGTATGACTAGTATCGCCCACAACTCACTTGTGTTCTACTCGTGCATATAACATCTACGCATAAACCTGGCTCTGATACCACTGTTGGGTAACGTAGTAATTTCAAAAAAATTGCTACGCACACGCAAGATCATGGTGATGCATAGCAACGAGAGGGGAGAGTGTTGTCCACGTAGCCTCGTAGACCGAAAGCGAAAGCGTTATGAAAACGCGGTTGATTTAGTCGTACGTCTTCACGATCGACCGATCCTAGTACCAAACATACGGCACCTCCGTGATCTGCACACGTTCAGCTCGGTGACGTCCCGCGAACTCACGATCCAGTAGAGCTTCGAGGGAGAGCTTTGTCAGCACGACGGCGTGATGACAGTGATGATGAAGCTACCAGCGCAGGGCTTCGCCTAAGCACTACGACGATATGACTGAGGTGGATTATGGTGGAGGGGGTCACCGCACACGGCTTGGAACAATCAACTTGTGTGTTCTAGGGTGCCCCCCTACCCCCGTATAAAAAGGAGCAAGTGGGAGGCCGACCGGCCTTGGGGCGCGCCAAGGAGAGGGGGCGTTCTCCTCCTAGTGGGAGTAGGACTCCCCTTTCCTAGTCCAACTAGGAAGGAGGAAGGGGGAAGGAAGGAGAGGGAGAGAGGGAGGAAAGAGGGGGCGACGCCCCCCCCCCTCCTTGTCCAATTCGGACTCCCAAGGGGGGAGCCCTAGGCCCTCCCCTCTCTCTCCCACAAGGCCCATGTTGGCCCATTATATCCCCCGGGGGTTCCAATAACCCCTCGGCACTCCGATAAATATTCGGTGACCCCCGGAACTCATCCGGTGTCCGAATATAGTCGTCCAATATATCAATATTTATGTCTCGACCATTTGGAGACTCCTCGTCTTGTCTGTGATCATATTCGGGACTCCGAACTATCTTCGGTACATCAAAACACATAAACTCATAATACCAATCGTCACCGAACGTTAAACGTGCGGACCCTACGGGTTCGAGAACTATGTAGACATGACCGAGACTCATCTCCGCTCAATAACCAATAGCGGAACCTGGATGCTCATATAGGTTCCTACATATTCTACGAAGATCTTTATCGGTCAAACCGCATAACAACATATGTTGTTCCCTTTGTCATCGGTATGTTACTTACCTGAGATTTGATCGTCCGTATCTCAATACCTAGTTCAATCCCGTTACCGGCAAGTATCTTTACTCATTCCGTAATGCATCATCCCACAACTAACTCATTAGTTACGCTGCTTGCAAGGCTTGTAGTGATGTGCATTACCGAGAGGGCCCAGAGATACCTCTCTGACAATCGGAGTGACAAATCCTAATCTTGATCTATGCCAACTCAACAAGTACCATCGGAGACACCTGTAGAGCACCTTTATAATCACCCAGTTACGTTGTGACATTTGGTAGCACACAAAGTGTTCCTCAGGTATTCGGCAGTTGCATAATCTCATAGTCATCGGAACATGTATAAGTCATGAAGAAAGCAATAGCAATATACTAAACGATCAAGTGCTAAGCTAACAGAATGGGTCAAGTCAATCACATCATTCTCTAATGATGTGATCCCGTTAATCAAATGACAACTCATGTCTATGGCTAGGAAACATAACCATCTTTCATTCAACGAGCTAGTCAAGTAGAGGCAAACTAGTGATACTCTGTTTTTCTATACATTCACACATGTATCAAGTTTCCGGTTAATACAATTCTAGCATGAATAATAAACATTTATCATGATATAAGGAAATATAAAACACAACTTTATTATTGCCTCTAGGGCATATTTCCTTCACCAAAGTCCCATCAGATATCCACACATATTGAACGCAAGTATCACGTTGTCCAAAATCATGTAGATAAAGGATTTGTGAAAGTACTCAAGATTCACATGGATCTGAAAGTGTTAGACCTGATGATGAAGTCTCTACCACGACCAAAGCATGAATAACACCGGATTACCTTTCTGTAAAATAAGTTATGTACACAAGACTATTGACTCTGGTGCAAGTGGAAGACTGTTGGAAATATGCCCTAAAGGCAATAATAATTGTGTTATTATGTATTTTCACCTTTATAATTAATGCTTATATTCTATGTTGTAACTGTTATGGCTCTTGAACATGCGAAAACCAAAAAGGTTCAGAGGAAAACTCGTATGCACATGTAGAACTATAAACGGTAAAATAAGATTTCTAGTCTTGCCTCTAGGACTAGCTCAAGTGTTGCATGATGGTTTTGTTTTCCCGATCATGGGCATAGTTAAGTGTAATGATAACGCCGACAACATTGAGGGCCCGATGGTAGAAGAACATTCATGTTGAATTGACCCAAGTTGTATGTTATACTAAGAGATAAAATCGTCACAAGTTTTTAGTCCATAACACGGGGAAGTTAGCGTATGCACAATTTCTAAGACCATGAGAGTATCGAGTCACTCCATACCTGATGGTGCACTTTGGGCTTGTTCTAACGTTAACCATAGCAGAGTGATCATAATGAAAACTTACATGTTCATCAGAAACGCATGATGAGGGACTGGATAGCTCGGGACTGGGGTTTTCTCCTTCGATGGTGGAGAGGTATTCTTAGGGCCCTCTCGGTGTGCCTACATCCATCATCGTCTGGCCAAAACACAACGTGACTTGATCATGGGGATGCCGGAACACAAGAAAAGAGAACAAAACTGGTAATGAGAAGACTGGCATAGTGACAACGTGCTTGACTCATGAGATGTCGATATATCTCATATCGGGTTTTGTAAAGTATCGTGAAGCAAAAGGAATAGCATACGGTAAACTACAGGTTCACTCAATAATCATTTGTGTGGGTATAAGGGTCAATATGGAGATTCACGGTTCCGCCATTGATCATTGAACAAAAGGTTTTGGGTCATGTTTATTTCACCGAAACCTGCAGGGTCACACACTTAACATCTAGTGCTAGTGGTTTGTTTGAATGCTAGGAGAAAGGAGAATGAGAAGATGGGCACCGAAAGAGTTTAGGGTGATTCCAAAATTGTTTAGGAGATTTTCATAAATGTTATGAGAGGTCCCGGGGAGTCTTGAAAACTTCTCGATAATTCCAGAAGGCCCCTGGCGTGATAACACCTTGACTAGGCCAAGGGAGTAAGGTCCATGAGGACTTAAGTGGGTGCACCAAGGGATTGCTTGGGGGCAGGGGCTACCTCTGGGCCAAACGCCAGAGTGCGTGGCGTTTATGGAAACATATTCTTCCTCGTGATCCAAACCGACTTTGGGGAGGCCCCCTCCCTAAATTGTGACCCCGGGCTTCAACATATACATACAGGGGTAGGGACAACCCATAGAGCACACCAAAACCTTTGGAGGTTTCCCGGTTGCTGCCCTGCACCCAGTTTCTCTCTCACGTCTAGTTGATCTAGACGTCGACGACGTTAGGCTACTTCTCCCTCTAGTTTTCTCACTGGTTCTTAGCTTTGGACATCGAAGCTCTGCTGAACCACTACAACGGTACGTGTGCAATAAGTAGAGGGATCGTGCGTTTGATTCTTGTTCGGGGGACTTGAAGAATGTTCTTCACCAACTCTTCTTCCGCTGCAACTCGTTGTTGGTAAGATCAGATCTAACCTTGTATGCACGCCTCTATAGTGATATTGCTTTAGTTTTGTATAAGATGATTTTTTTTCTACTATGATTCCCAACAACCGCCCCTTGCCGGCGGCATCACGCTGTCACTAACTAGCAGGTCCTACGCCATTATCTATTTTTCAATTAAAAAATAAAAATGGAAATAGGGGAAGAAGTTTACGGGACAAAAGTTGCTCTCGGACAACTTCCCCTAAATTTTACGGGCATCCCAACAAACCAATTTTGCGGAAAGTTTCTTAAGGAAGCTATTGGAGTTGGTCAAATAAAGGGAGTTGCGTGCAATTGTTTGGCTTCCCTTTAGCATATACCCTATTTTTATTACTGTGCATATTAGACTTGGCCTAAGTCAAACTTTATAAAGTTTGACGAAGTTTATCGACACAATCTAAATTGGACTCCTCACTCCTTCGTACGTACCAAACAAGTCTGGTGTAACCCATACCAAGTTTAGGTTGATTTCGATAAATTTGATCAAACTTTATAAAGTTTGACTTAGGCGAAAGCTTTGATTTAATTATAATGATATTGATTTGATATTGTAGATGTTAATAATGTTTTGTATGAACTCGATCAAAGTTTAAAAAGTTTAACACGAGACAGAGCTAATATGCGAAGAAAAAAGAGGGAGTACTACTATGTTGTACTACACTACTTGGGCTTGTACTATCGATAAGATTTTCTTAGGAACAAATCAGGCAGGCAGCTGCTTTGGACTCGAGGGTTCGGTAGTTGGAAATATGACGTCGTCGCCCCGCAAAAAAAGAGAAGGAAACATGACGTCATCGAGTTAAATGCTCTCATCGCGGCGCGTCGGTTCGACGCACGGGAACTCTGATTGGACCCCAATATCAAATCAAAACTCGCCCCTGCTCTATCTCCCGCGTCTCTTCGCTTCTTTCTCCCCGGACTCCCGATCCAGCCGCCTCGGCTTCTTCCGTTTGGACTTCTCGTGAAGCGCACTTCCGTTTGCCGGCGGTGCTTGCTCCCGGGGCGAGCTCCATGTCGCGGCCGCCGGCAGCATCAAGAGCAACAGTCTTCCGTGTCCCAGCAGCGGCAGTGCCATCGTGATCAAGAACTTGCAGGCCACCCACCCGCGGTCAGCAGCCGCAGCATGCGCGAGCTAGTGGAGGAGGCTCGGGTCGCCAAAGCGCGCCCTGCCGCCGAAGAAGAGGAGGCCATCCGTCGGCGTGACATCGAGCGCCGCAGAGCGGAGGCCCGGCGGAAGGTGGACCGGATGGTGGGCACCGTGGAGTTCAACGACCCGTACACCGATCCCGCCGACGTGACCAGGTCCCCTGAGGAGCTGCTCCAAGCAAGGCGGGAAGCATGGCGTGCTCAAGCTCAACTCACTGCGGTGGCTCGTAGCCGTCGTCGAGCTGAAATGGACGCTGCTGCGTCGAAGCGATGCGCCGACGGCCGTGTGCTGAACTGTTCCAAGGAGGAGATGAACACGTCCGCGGTGTGGCCTTGATTGCCGGTGAAATGTTGGAGTCTTGCCTAATTAGCTGACCAAACAATTCTTGGTCGATTTTACACAAGAAAAAAACAGGTTGCTCGAGCGGGTTACAAGTGAGGTTTTCGATGCTGCTAGAGGATGGCGCCCCGGAACTCTTTAAATCGCTGATGATGGCTGAAGGAAATGGAAAAGAAGCTAACAAGGGGTGCTGCTAAAGATTGTTCTGATGATCTTCAGCTTTTGGTCGGTATGGTGATTCAACCTTTGTTGTGTTGACTCGGGTCCCCATTTAAACTTGAAACTTATGTAATATGGAGTCAGACGATGCTGTTCCTGGTTATGTATATATCTGGATTGCGCTGGATGTTGGAAATGGGTGGGAGCTGCATCCCAGGTTCTTGCTGTTGGTTGTTGTGACAGTGTGCTACAGTAGCTTTCCTGCATGTAAGATGGATCTCTAATGATTTCTATCAACGGAAATCAGGTGAAACCTCTTTTACTCAAAATAAATAGATTATCTCACCAAAGCAGAGGAAGCGACAGATAAACTTCACAAGTAGTCAACTATGTAAGAGAAAAGTCCACATTTCAACCTCGAACTAGCCACACCGTTTGATTTACAACCTCCAAAGCAGAGGAAGCGACAAATAAACTATACAAGTAGTCAATTATGTAAGAGAAAAGTCCATATTTCAACCTCAAACTAACCACACCTTTTGATTTACAACCCTCAGCTGTCAAAATACACCCTCAACTAACCATGAAGTCTAAAATTCAACCCTGACCCTGGTATTGACCTAAGTCAAGTGGTTTTTTCCATGTTGACTGGTTTTGACTGCTGATTGGGCAATGCCATGTCAGCATTAGACTAGTTGAATTATTTGACTTGTTGGCATAAGGGCCCACATGTCATAGTCAAGGTATTTTCTAAAAGATTTGACTGTGCTTACATAATTAAATGGGCCCATGGTCAGCGGCTGATTAGTAGGGGAGTTAGGCCTAATGGGTGATTAGCCCTAACGAACCACCTCCCACCAGCAGGTTTGAACTTTGAACGCCAGCGGGCGCGGATGCATGGTGGCGGAAGCGGCACAACTCGTAGGAGTGGACCAGAGGAGGTGTGCGTGCGCGAGCTAGAGGGGAAGGCCGCACACGGGTGAGGGTCACGGGACCCTACGGTCACCGAAGCGGCGCTGACGACGAGCATCAGCAGACCGGCAACTATGAAGCCAGACTAGAGGAGTGAGGGCAGCGGCGCTGTAGGACAGCTGGTTCAACTTGAGCATGTAGGTGCAGTCGCGGAAGCAGGCGAGCTTGGAGGCGAGGGCACGGGGCATGGCGGCGGCCGCCGGAGCATGGGGACGCGAGGAGGGCGCTCGGAGTAGAGCAACTTGGCAGAGAGGCGCCATGAGCTGCGTGAGGAAGCCACATAGGAGACTAGGCCAGAAGGGGCACTAGAGCTTCACCGGGGGTGGAGATCGAGTTGGCGTCGAATGCGGAGAGGACGTTGGTCGGGGCGACGATTCCGGCCGCCTCGGGCCGATTACTTGCATTGCATGCGAAAGCTCCAAATGATGAGGCGGGGCGACATGGCAACTTGGCAGGGCTTAGAATGGCCGTTGGCCGCGGTGAAGGACGAACGATGGTGGTCGCGGATGGGGAGAAGCTGGGAGCCTGGGAGTACGATCTACCTCACCAGAGAGAGAGAGAGAGAGGAGAGGGGGGAAGGGGAGAGGTAGGGGTGGTGCGTCCCAGGCGGCGGCGGGTTGGGATCGGGGTGGAGGCATCCTAGACGGCGGCGGATCGGGGTTGACCCAGGCGGCGGCGGCGGCGGCGGGAGTGTGGTCAGGGGGGCTCGGGTGGGAACTCAATGAGAGAATTGCCACTATACCACTAATGGAAACCATGATTGCCAAAATACTATGAAAAACCAAAGTGTCAAAACAGCACTCTTCTCTCAGTTTTTCAGGCCACAATAGCACTCCCATTATATGTCAAACAAATTCTGTTAGTCAAACCGTTAGCAACTTGTCACTTTTTCTAGTATTCCCAAAATGCCCCCGGTAAACCTAAAGAGATAGCCTCGTTCACATCTCTCATGTATCCTCCTCCTCCTCCCAGCCCACTCATGGCGGCGCGCTGGCGCTCGCTCCGCCGCCCTTCCGCTTGGCCCACTGCCCTCCCGACGCCGACCTCACAGGACCCCAGCAAGGCCTGATGCCGTCCTCCCAGGTCCTTCACGGCAGCTGCTGGGGCGGCCTCCCAGGCTCCCGACGCGCCCTCCCTGGCCCTCGACAGCAGCTTCCGACTCGGCTCTGCCCAGCAGCTCAGTGCCATCCTCTCAGGGCCCTCAACCTTGTATGATTTTCCCCCTGTTACCTTAGTATTTTTCATTTCAAGTGTAGCAAATCCCTGGTATTTTTCATTGCAAGTGGATGGGAATATTTGGTGTTTTGTCAGGTATAGACTTTTTTGTGGAAAAGAAGCATTGGGATACAACTTTCTTAAAATAATTTTACATTTCAATTCTGTAGTAGTCTCTACCTGCTATTATGTATTGTCTCTAGCAACTAGTATCTACTGTGAATGGTGCTAGTATCTATTGTCAATGGTGAATGCTCCTATATGATGAGCCTCTGTTTGTGTGTTTCAGATTCGATGGGCGATTTCAAAGTAGAAATAGATGTCCAGTCTTACTTGACGATTGTAGATGGCAGAAGAGTGTACACAAGGGGCAAAACATGGAATTTTATGGCCGGTCGGGGCTTGTCTGTGGCGCGGATAAAGGAGGTTGTGGAGGAGAGGTACAAATGGTCTGCTGATCAGAGAATGACCATTTGGTATGGATCCGGAGATAACGCCGTCCCATTGATCTCTGAATCAGAGATAGCCCAATTGTTTGATACATGTTCTAACACAAAAGTAGTAAGGTTCAGTGTGACCATTGAGAGCAAACAACAACGCAATGAACCTGCTCCTGTCATGACTGAGGAGATGGATGATCAGCCGGTTCACGCTCCATTCTTTGCTTGGCCGAAGCAAGCCTATGAAGGAGAGTACGAGGATGATGAGCATGTGGGATGGAATCAGGAGAATGCCTATTTGCATGAGGAGAATGCTGAATCAAAGGAGAATGCCGCACCACAGAAAAATGTCGAGCCAAAGGCTGCAAGAGTTCCATTGGGAACCCTGGATGTTGACAACTCTTATGATCCACAACATGTGCGAGGGGATGATGAGGCTTTACTTGCAAACAATATGGCTCCTACTTATATCCACGATAAAAAAAATCCTCGAATTGAAGTAGGAGCCACATTTCCTAACTCTAAAGCATTTAGAGTTGCATTGAGACAACTAGCAATTAGAGAAGATTGGTCCTTTGGCACGCAGATAGTGGCACTTTCGAGAGATTTAGGGCTAATTGCACTGATGAGGATTGTCCATGGAGGATACATGCCTCAAAGTTACCGAACACTAAAACTTTCAGGGTATGGATAGTACAGTTGTTTGCTTCTTGCTTTGGCTCATGTTATTGTTGATTCCTTTCTTTTTACTGTTGTTTAGGCACTTATGTTTCTTAATGTTATTGTAGGTAAAGAAACTTCCTTTTGGCCATACTTGTGGGAGTACCAATTGCAGCAAAGGAATGGCAAATAGAGATTGGCTTGCTGATAAAGGGAGTGCTGCACTTGAGGAGAATCCCACGGTGAGTGCAAAACAACTTAGAGAAACTTTGCAAAAGGAGTATGATATTAAGCTTCAGTACACCGATGTTTGGAAAGGAAGAGCTTGTGCAAAGGATCAATTGGAAGGTACATATAAGGAGAATTTTCAGCAGTTGTGGAACTTCAGAGCCGAATTGTTGGCGGCCAATCCTGGAAGTATATTTGAGATAGACATAAAAACAACTACCAACAAAAAGGGTGACATTGTGCATGTTTTTAATAGGTTGTTCATTGCCTTCAAGCCATGCATTGATGGATTTTTGGCAGGGTGCAGAGCATATTTGGGGGTTGATGCAACTTTTCTTAGTGGGAAATACACCGGACAATTGGCAGCCGCAATTGGTGTGGATAGACATAGTTGGATGTTTCCGGTAGCATTTGGAATATTTGAGAAAGAAAATACAGAAAATTGGGTATGGTTCATGGAGCAGCTAAAATTGGCCATTGGAGAGCCACAAGGGCTTGCGATCCATACAGATGTATGTAAGGGGTTGGAGAATGCCGTTTCTAAGGTCTACCCAAATTGTGAACATAGAGAATGCATGATGCATCTAATGCTTAACTTCAAGAAAAAGTTCAAAGGTGACATACTAGATAATATGTGGCCTGCAGCTTGGACATATGAAGTAGAGAAGCATGCTTCCAGGATGGCAGAAATACAAGCACAAAGCGCTGAAGCAATAGCCTATTTGAACATGCATCACAACCGTGTGTGGACAAGAAGCAAATTTTCAGCAATGACAAAAGTTGAGTATGTGTGCAATAATTTGGCAGAGGTTTTCAATAATTGGATAAGGTACATGAAGCAACTTGCATTGGTTGAGCTTTTGGACAACCTTAGGGAAATGATAATGAAATTGTTAGAGAAAAGGAGAGTCGTTGCCGGTGCGCTTCTAGGTTACATACTACCTAGTGTGATAAAGGAGTTGAATTTTAAAAGCAAGGGGCTGCATTATTTGGAAGCAAGAGCATCGCCAAATATAGCTGAGATTTCAGGAAATGGATGGAGGCACACCGTTAACTAGGAGAAAAATGAGTGCTCTTGTAGGAGATGGCAGATTTGTGGTAAGCCATGCACACATGCTCTTCGGTTCATATTCTCCAAAAAAGCCAAGCTTGAGGATTATATTGATGAGTGCTTCTCAGTGGCAAGGTTCAAAGCGGCATATGAGGGAATTCTCATGCCAATTAGGGGCAGGTCCCAATGGCCCAAGGTAAATCCTGGATTTGATATGATCCCTCCCAAGCTTACCAAGAGTGCTGGACGTCCAAGAACTAGGAGGATAAAGAATTACACCGAAGGTGGAACCGGCAGAAAACATAAATGCAAAAGGTGTGGAGCATTAGGTCATCTTCGGAAGACATGCAAGGAGCCAGAGATTGAAAGTGACGCGGACCGAGATGCTACTCCTCCTCCACGGTAATTATTTCATGAGTCTAAATTCCTTTCACTTGTTGCCAAATGTCTTGCATATTAATTGCTAATAACGTTGTATTGAATTGTAGGAAAAAATCAAAGGTTGAAGCAAGCATTGCAGCTACTTCTTCTCCTATTACACCAACTAAGCAAGGTACTCAACTTGGTACTCCTACAAGTCCAATGACAAGGCAAAGGGCAACAGCTATTGCAATTACTTCAACACCTCCTAGTTCCTCTACAAGGAGCAAAACTGCTGCTCCTAGCCCTCTTCGGTGAGTTTAGTTCATTTGATTGTGAGAACCAGGATCTTTTGTTTATGGTATGAGTTTGTTGTACTGGAATGCAGATTATAATAGCCACTTGTCTTTTCCTTTCATTAATTTTCTCTAAAAACATTTGGATTCTAAATTGCCTTCATCCTGATCCTTACTCCATTCTCTCTAAAAACAGCAATGCCATGTGAAGGAGGATATCAGCAAGCTTTTTGGATGTTGAGCGCTCGGATCAGGTTGCATACTTTGTTCTTTTATGTTATGTGACTTGTTGGTTATTCTCATTGTTGCTCACAACCTTTCTTTTCTGCTATCCTGTGGGTAGTACTAGAAAGAAAACATCCAACACTAGGACATCTACATTTAGGAAATGTCAAAATACTAACTAATACCATTTTCAACTTGCAGATATATGGATTTTGGTTCGTCAATCCGGGAGAGCAGAGAGCTGCATTTCCTTAGTCAGTTGCAGTTCTTACTATTTTTATTATAACTTGTAGCAGATTAATTAGATGCTATGTAACGGGAGCAAGTACTCCTATCCTATGGTACGATGACTGTTTGCAACTGTGCTTGCATGCTTAGTAGCAGAATGGTGTATGTGATCAGGAGGTGCTCTTTTGCTAATTGCTATATTGTGTTGTGAGAACCATTTTGTGTCCATGTCCATTTTGTGTTGAAGAGGTAAGGGCATGCAAGTCTTTTTGGATGATGTTAGTCTCAGTTATGAACTAGTGGTATTTTGGCTAGAGAAAACTGAAGTGAGTGCTATTTTGGCAAGTTGGTTTTTACTAGTGGTATTTTGGCATGTTTGGTTTTGACTAGTGGTACTTTGGCTATTGTCTCGAACTCAATTGAGACAGAGAGGGGTAGGTTGAGATGCCTGCCTGCGTGGCATGGAAGCTGAGTAGGCATGCCCAGTCAGCTTTGACTACGGTCAAAACCGCTTGACATGGTCAAAACCAAGAATAGGGTTGATTTTTGTACTTCATGGTAAGTTGAGGGTGTATTTCGGACGGTTTCGAAGTTCAGGATTGTAAATCAAACCGTGTGATTAGTTTGAGGTTGAAATATGGACTTTTCTCACTATGTAATCTTAGTTGCAGGTGTTAGGAATATTTCACTGGCATGTTTTCCAGCAGTGCGAGTGAGATTCTTAATTTTGCCGTTAATTAGTGTGAACTATGATCACGATTGATCCATTAATGCAACGCATTTGGGTATATGTCAAAACGCTGAATCTAGAATACTAGACTCCTTTCTATGTTTTCATCTGATATATGTTCCCTGTTATTAATATTTCGATGGATACCCTTCTTTAGTGCATGCAATCAAGAGATCTGAGCATAATGGCCACCCTCTTGCTTCGGACATTGTCATGAGCTTTTCGGTGTCGGTTCTCTCAGGTACTGAGGTCCAAACATCCCTACCACCATAATAGAAAACCTCATCATGGCGCCTCTACATGTGCTCTCAGACATCCGAAGGTACTCGTTCCACCCGTGGTTGTGCCATAGGCATGCATCAACAATGCAGCCGTGCACTTCTGGTAACTAGAGAATCCAGTTCTTCCTACGATGTCCTTCTTCAAGCTGAAGTAGTCATCGCATGCCCGGATGCCATTGTAGAGGCGACCAAACATATTTTTCCGCATCCGAAAGCGCTGGAGAAATTATCCACAAATAGGGCATCAGGGGCAAAGTAGTCGTTCATCAACGTCAAATGCCCTCGTGCCCTGTTCCAATTCAGCACTCGTTGACCCTTGATCGGTCCTTTGAAATTGAGAACATGCTCTTCTGCACGCCCCGCGTCTACAAGGACCGTCTGCACCATCGTTGTTTCATCCGTATAATCCTCCTTGCCTGACGAGTCGTCGGACGACTCAACATAATGCTAGTAGATGTACTCCATGTACGAATCTGTTGCTTCAAAGAAGGGACAACAAATGTCAATAATTTAGCACAAGCACTTGACCAAACACTTGTCTGACATGGTGACCCCCACGTATGGCATCCGCAGGGGCGGATATTGCCTGCGCAGTGGACGGACGAGAGCTGTGGAATGGCGGCGTAGGCAAATCAGTGTGGTGACCGGGTGGAGCGGAAGAGGCCGTGGAGGTCCGGCAAGGGCTTGTGGGGCGGCCGGGGTGGTAGAGCGGCGGAGTCTCCACGAGGAAGCGGATGTGGAGAAAGGGGGAAGAGATGGAGCAGCGGAGTCTCCAGGAGGAAGCGGATGTAGAGAAAGGAGGAAGAGATGGAGAAGCGGGTCCAGGTGTGGTTTTGGGTGGGACAGGGTGTCACAGTAGTACGTGGTGGATGTCCTTACTTTTGCAAAGCGCTCCTAATTTGCTTTCAATTTGCGGGAACCGACACATGGATTGGTTTGCGGACCGATGCAAGACGACGTTTGATGGCAAAGTGCGTCCAGGCAGCTCGGTCCAGACGTGTGCGGGCAATTTGAGGGTCCACTTTGGAGATGCCGTAAGAGGCACACGAATCCACCAAAATGATTGCTTTTGTGCTTGAACTATCCCAAATGACTAGTATTTTCAGGAGAAGAACAAATATGTATGCTCCCTGGAGAAAATTTTACATCACAACAGTGCAGAATTTTCTATATCGCATCAGGATGGCTCCAAAAACATGCGTCATGTTGAACCCTTGTCTAAAGAAAGTAATAGTAATGAGCTATTTGCATGTCTTCTTACATGAATAATCAAACTGAATTTAGATGAACTGGAGTGACACTTTTTTAGACAAAGTGGAGCACTAAGTTTTTTTTTTTCTGTTAAAGGGCGCTTCTTGCTGTTATTGTGTAGGGCTTGGCATCTCAAAGATGATGCAGTCCATGCGGTTGTGGTCTGCACCAAAGAGAAGGTAAAGCTCTGAGACAGTCCATGAGAGAAGTTTGGATGTTGCCAGGGGAGTCAAAGTTCAGATATTTAACAGGGGTTGATTGGTTGCAGGTTCTCCTTGGCACCTGTCCGGGCGAAATGAGGGCGAAAATCTTACTCTTATTGTGGAGGGCGTGGCATCTCAGGGATCGTTTGCAGGCAGATTGAGGCTTGCAGAAGTGTGGAAGACGCTGAAGCAACAGCCATCCTGGCTTGGCCGGCCTGTCTGCCTTATCTGCGGTTTTGTTTTCAGAGGAAGAATCATGTGGAACCTGCAGCCGAGAGCCTCAAATGCTACTGCTAGCTTTCCTCTGATTCATGACATTCGTTCCAATCCCATCATGTGGCTGCTTTAAGCCGACGGAGCGTGCTCATGGCCTCGCGGCATCGGCCAAATCACAAGGAAACCAAGTGTCTGTTGCCACTGTTCTTGAAAGTCTGCATGAGCTGATGGCTTCCGAATGTATAATTCTAACGCTGAGTAATGTGGGTACTCAGGTTATTCTCCAAAAAAACAGTTTTTGTTTTTGTTTCAGCACGTAGAGGTGTTGCTGTCGTTGTTTTCTTCCTGAAACAAGTTGGAAAGATAGCGTCAAATGTCCAAATCCCCGCGCTTTCGAGCTATACTCGGATTCAAATCAAACCAATTGATATACTCCTGGTTGCCGCGTCTCTTCTTTCTTGCTCGCCCCGTCCCCCCAATTCCCAATCCATCTGAATCTGACTCCACCGCATCCTCTTCCTCCCTCCGCCGGCGGATCGCGTTGGTCTCATCGTTGCTCTCGTGACTCCGCGGCCACGACCATGGGTGGCACCACGGTGCTCCCGTCGTCTCTGCTCCCTCGCCGTTGCGCCGCCGCCGCCGCAGACCTGCACTCCTGCTCCTCCAGCGTGCGCCTAAACCCTGCCTTGATGGCGAATCCCGCGGCTGCCAAGAGGCCAAAGCGTCCCGGATCCGTGCGCGACGTGCAGCCGCCGGCGCCGAAGCGCGTACGCGGTGCCTGCTCCGGGGACGAGCTCCATGTCCCGGTCGCCACGAACGCTGACCGGCCTCTTTCTGCACGCGAGCCGCCACGGACGCAGGGACGTTCGCTGCTGCTTGTTCGTCTCATCTCGACGCTTGTCTCCTCGATCCACTCGCATCTATTCAACATGGCAATTAAAGTGGCATATCGATCGACGCCGCTCGTTTGAAGGTAGCAAATCCAAAGCGTGGCTGGTGCCACTCCCCTTCCCTTCCCCTTTCTATATTTAAACCACCCACGCCTTCACCTATTCTCCACACATCCACCTATTCTCCACACATCCATTTGCGTCGCCCCCTTCTCTTCTTCACCCAAACCCAGAGCACTCTCAAAGCCAGGCGAGGATGCAGTACAACGGCCCCACCTTCCAGCTCCCACCGAATGTGCCAGAGAGGCAGTATCCCGCCGGTGTCGTCATGGAGACGACGCTCCGCGTGTGGGCGTTCCCACGCTGGAGGGGTGGAAAGGAGTTTGCCCAGTGGTTTCTTGGTGCGGGCTACGCCCACCTCCCGGCGGGCTCACCGGTGATGTTCCGACTGGAGGAAGTGCGTCCAAACTCCACCACTCCGGCGATAGGGCTCATCGCCAACTTCGCCAACAGATTCAATGCATACTACCTCCTCAGCAAGGTGTTTTGGTGTGGGTGCAAGTTCATCGCATTCACCACCTACAACATCTTCACGGACTTCGATAGTATCTTCCCCACCCACAACGGTATGCACAGCCTCCCCTACTACCTCGGCGAGGACGACATGGAGGAGGAGCACTGAAGAGAAGGCACAGTGAAGATGGTGGTGAAGGCCCGGCCGGTCTCGTGAAGCTTGTCTTGCCCGTTAGGGCTTTTTATATATTTTTATGTTTTGTCGTTGGTTGTACCGTGAACTCTTTTATGTACAACATGTTAAATATTTATGTTATGTCGTTGGCTACCCTCGAAGTTGAACTATCTGCGTGTATGGAGGGTTTGTCGCTATCTCTTCCCATTATGATCCAGATGGACTCCCTTGTTGCAGTGAAGTTGATCCAGGCAAAAGAGGTGGATAGATCTATCTACGCATCGCTTATTAAGGAGATTACATACTTTATGTCTCTTCGTGAATCTTGTATTACTCATATCAATCGTAGCCAAAGTAAAGTTAGTGATAGCTTAGGTAAGTTTGCTCATTTAGAAGGCAGAACTATGACTTGGATAGGGTCGGGATCTTTGGTAGCGAAAGAGCTAGCTGTCATTGATTGTTTGAACCTTTCGTGATGAGTAATACATTATTTCACCCGCAAAAAAATGTTTTAGGGCACCCTATGTTTTATTAAAGAACTATGCTATGGTTGCTACTTTCTATGTTATGGATGTATGCTTGCTACGTGAGATATCGGTAGATGGATATGGTGCCTTAGCCGAGCCCTAGACATGCTCTCTAGATGGATATGGTGGCTAATGGTGCCACCGGACTTTATTTTAGACGTGGTTTCGGATGGATATCATGATCTACATAATTAAATCCGACATGCTCTTAATAACAAAACAAAAAACAAAAAAAATCATGTATACAATATTTTTCTTGAAGCAAGAACATGTTTATAATACCCGCATGTCAAAAAATCAAAGTGTTGTGCCCTAGGCTATATACAGAAGGAAATTGCCACGATATGTACAAATAAATTTGACATGGGCAAGTCCAACAATAAATCAATTTTCCATCATGCACTATTTTTGTTCGGCATGGCAATAAATGGATTTACCATGGCAATAATCAAGCAAAAAAAAAAAAACAGAGCCAGCGCGTGCAATATTGTAGTGCATTTTTTTAACGAAGAGCCATCTTTATCATGACCATCTGCCTGATCTTATCAAATGCTTGCCACAACAAAAGCCCTTTCATTGACTTGAACTTTGCATTGAAACACTCAGCGAGGTTATTGGTCACATAGCCTACTTTACAGATTTCATTGAATTCGCTTCTTGACCACACATTTCCATGATGTTCATTCATGTACTCCTTCACCAAAGGTTTGTGAGCATACAACACTCTCAAATGGTGCTCATGCTTCCTCAAGCTGCATGTGTATGATGCTGGCCATAGGTTCTCATCATAAACTTTGCCTTTGAATTTCTTTTTAAAATTCTGCGCTAGGTGTTGCATACATTCCCTATGTTCCAGTCCAGGGAATACAATTTCTACTGCAGTCTCTAAACCCTTGCAAGCATCTGTGTGTATAACTAAACCTGAGGGTGTACCTATATAATGTTGCGCAACTGCTGCAGAAACCAGACCCAACTCTCCTCGGACTCTAACTCCAACACACCAAATGCAACTAGGAATAGCCAGTTGTGTCCATCAACTGTAGAAACTGCTGCTAGCTGGCCTCTCCATCTTCCATTCAAAGTAGTTGCATCGACAACCAAATAGGGCCTACAACCATTCAGAAACCCCTGCCAGCAAGCCTTGAAACAAACAAAAGCCCCCCTGAAGCACTCCTTCTCCAGTGCCTTCCCTTTAATTTGTACCACTAGTAGAAAAAGAGCCTATTGTCCCGGTTCTGGATCCGGAACTAAAGGGTCGTTACTAAAGCATCCCCCTTTAGTCCCGTTTCTTACACGAACCGGGACTAAAGGCCGTCCACGTGGCCGCTGCCTGGAGGTCCACCTTTAGTCCCGGTTGGTAACACCAACCGGTACTAAAGGAAATTTTTTGAATTTTTTGAATTTTTTTATTTTCAAATTTCTGAATTATTTTAACCTCTAATCTCTAATCACCCTCATCACTGCTCAATTTAACCTCTAATCCCTAATCACTCCTCATCACTGCTCAATTTAACCTCTAATCCCTAATCACTCCTCATCATTCCAAATCATCTAACTTCCCGGACGGTCACCCATCTCACTACTCCAGCCTGAGCACGCTTAACTTCCGGGTTCTATTCTCCCTCGTTTCCAAGTCTGCAATTGTTGTTTTCCTAACAATACTAAGATGTCAATCTATTAACCCTCAGGAATTTAGTTTGAGCATGAAGTCACACATTTCACTGTTTGAGTTTGAAATTATTGTTCTAAAAACAATAATTATTTAGTAACACTAATATTTCTTGAATAAGTAGTTTGACCTCAGTTTGACCATAGTTTGACCATAGTTTGACCACAGTTTGACCAGATTTGACCAAAATTCAAAAACACTCAAATAATTATTTAGTAACACTAATATTTCTTGAATAAGTAGTTTGACCATTGTTTGACCATAGTTTGACCATAGTTTGACCAAATTTGACCAAAATTCAAAAAAACTGAAATAATTATTTAGTAACACTAATATTCTTGAATAATTATTTAGTAACACTAGTACTTCTTGAATAAGTATTTTGACCATAGTTTGACCAGATTTAACAAAAATTAAAGAAAATAAAAAAACTGAAATTTGAGCATAACTTTTTTCCTTTTAGAATTTGAGGATTCTAAAAAATTTGCAAACATGCCGTAGGCAGTCAAAATCGGATGCGGATTTTCGTGCTGAACATTTTGATATATTATACGTTTTTTTCTGACATAGTATGCAAAAGTTATAGCCGTTTTTCATTTTCCCTACACTTTTTGCAAAACATGTCCAAATTTAAGTTTTTAAATTTTCCTAAATAGTAGATGTAGTAACATAACTACATCTTGAAGGATTTTAATTTTTGAAGTTTTTTTATCATTTTCTTTTGCTTTTTACAAAACTGAAAAGGCACGAACCGGTACTAATGCCTCGAACATCGTACCCATTACTACCGGTTCGTGGCACCAACCGGGACTAAAGGTCCCATTTGAACCGGGACTAATGCCTTTGCCGCATGAACCGGGACCAATGCTCACATTAGTCCCGGTTCATGACTGAACTGGGACTAATGGGCTAACCCGACCTGGACCAAAGCCCTGTTTTCTACTAGTGTACTTAACTATATGCTTGTCCGTCTCTACAACACTCCCGGGACTAGCCGTCTCCACTTCAGCTTTGAAGGTGTAAAGCAACTGAAAACTCTCATTCCATGGACCATTAATGATATCAAGAGCCCTTTCCTTAGCATAGAAAATCCTCATGTAAGGTATATTAATCTTGTACTTCTCAAGTAGCTTCCCATGGAGTGTTGTTGGACCAATTGTTGGTGTTTCCCTCACCCAATCCAAGATTGCATCTGCCACCCACCTAGTTTTTGCAAGATTTGATTTGTCCTCCCCCTCCAAGTGGGCAAGTGTGCCCGTGTGGGTTGTTTTTTATCTGAAACAAAATGAAAAATGATGTCAAATACAATTAAGAAACATTACACATGATCTAAATATAGAATGGATAAATAATCTGAAAAAAGATTCAGTTGTTATACCTGAATCAATTTGCTGTTTAGCATAGTGGATGCTTGCAACCTCCACCTCCACCTATCATAAGGGCACTGAACAGCGAATCTACCTGGCTCACTCTTATCAACCTCATAGGAGTTTTCAGTGAGAATGCAATATGTAGTCACTGCATTACGACAGTCCACCATCGATTCGAATACGGTTCCTGGAGTAAGCTGAGGATTCTCCCTGTTCCACTCAATTGTTGGCATGTCCTCACCATCATATTCTTGTAAAACTAAGGAGTCAATGTTCTCCTCCCTCTCTTCATTGTTAGTGTCATCAAATCTAGCACATCTGCTAGGCTCCTCTGGATATTCATCTTCCACTGCCTGTTGACTGACTCTATCTACCAGTTCAGGGAATAGAATATCATCCTCATCATCATGTCGAGGCACTTCCTCGTCAAGCTCTGCATCTACTTCTACATCAGGTGCAGAAGGGAGAAGAGAAGTGGCAGAATTAGCGGCAGCCGACATGTTGTAGCTTTCAGAACCACTAGGTTTACTTGGTCTCGACCTACAAGGAGTGCGAGGACGCTCGCTATTAGTAGAGACAGATGATGTCTGAACACCCTTCCCCTTCGGGATACGTTGTTTGCGTGCCTGAAGCACACCGATATCGATTTTACCAAAACGGCTATCAGCATTCAAACTAAATAGAAATCCCAGTTGCTCATCACAAGTTAATGGGACAAATCTCTCTTTGGTACTGTCGAAATATCTCAGTTCAACAACATCGACAGGGCTCCACGGATACTCACAACAGAGTGCCTCGCGGAAATCTGTGAACGAAACGCTGGTTTCTACCACTTTCGGATAGAAAAATCCAGAAATCAGACACGGTCACGCAGCTCGCTAGTTTCCATTCTAATCGCCAACCGAAAAGCAAGTGCAGGATCAACCCTATTCGATTGAAATAAAGGGCGCAGTTAGGCCAAAAATTTCAGAAAAATTGCACTGATTCATGCCAATGGTGGTCAAATACAGCCTAATTTACGGATCTCCTAATCAATTTGAGAGGAAAATGATGCTTAGCCAGGTGGAATCCATGAATTATCCGCCTCTGATTCGACCCAATCATCTCCACCGTCGATGGGTTGGACGGGGTGCTCCCCCGACATCGCTTCCTAATTTTAGATGGGGAGAGAGGGTAGATGCAGCAGAGGCGGCACGACAGCGGAGGGGGCGGCGCGGAAGCGACTCGATCTGATTCAGGTTACAGTGAGTGTCAGTTTTGCGGCCCTACTCATCAGACTTAACGGTCAAACCATTGACCCGACGACAACGTCCGCTGTGTCCAGTTCTGAGGGTTTCAGGAAAGGGAGTGGAAAAAAGTGAGCAAAAATTAAGACTGTGGGGATGAATGAGTAGAACTAAAGAACCAGAGGCACAGAAATAAAAATCCCTTAATTAAAAGTCATGTAATTAAAATGTTTTTAACTAGACAAATGTATGTGTAGTTTAATTTTTCTAATTTAAATATAAGAATGTATAAAATCCTGGGGGAACACTAGGCCATTGTTTTCTTTCACACATATTTTAAAATTTACTTTTATTTGAAAATATATATTTTGACAAACGCATATACTTTATTAAAACACTTGAACACTTTTTACAACTAGTAAGTGTGCACGTGCAACACACGTATGGTACCATATTTTTATGTACAGTTTGTCTTAATCCCTGCACTTGTAGGGGTAGTTTGACCTGAATCTTGTTCATGTAATCACCAAAATCGAGAAAGAAACTCATTAATTTCAATTATTAGCATCGCAGATCACATTTTCCAAGCGGATTGTCATATTAAAGTCGGGCTCAGGGCACTCTTGGGCAAGTCACTAAGCTCGCTCGAGTAAGTCGCAATCCAAAGTGGTGGCAATGTTGAACGAAATCTAAGAATCCAGAGCAGAAGGAAGAGAAGAGAGGAGAGCGGAAACCAATAGACAATGAAAGGAAGAGGGGCGGCCATTGATATTCAGGAGGCGGGAAAAGGAAAAGACCATCTCTCGATGTCCGGTGCATTTTCCACAAGTGGTGGCCGATGATGGATTGGATGCAAGAGCGGCATTACTAGATAAGCATTCCACACTTAGGGCACCGTGCCAGTACGTCAGCTTTTTCACAATGAGGCTAAAGTTATGGAGTGTGTCATCGTGTTCCCTTTGCTGTGCCGGCACGAGATGGGCATTGCTGGACGAGCTAGTTAGGGCATGGCCAATGGGCCAGGTTGGACGGGTGCCCCATGCACCACATCGCCTGCCGAACGCCAGCTCGGTTGAACCTGCTGCTTGCAGAGAGAAACAAGATCTTGCAGAAGAGCTAGCTTCCTCCCTAACAAAAGCGCTAAGGCAGCTGCTCAGGCGACGCGATGTGAGTTTCGTAGCTCCGCTCGGTTTAGTGCCACCGCTTGCATGTGTTGAAAAGTGGGTGGGAGAAAAAGTAAACTGATGACATAAAGGAAGTAGCCTCCATTGAATGACCGTGGTGTTGGAAATATGAGCATTTTACCGAATGATTTTATTAACAGAAATACTAGATAAAGCATGGGTAGTATAGCAGTGATAAAATAAGCCATGCGATTTGACAAAGAGAAGGTAAACAACATGTTCATATATGAACCATAAGTACACATATCTAGAGCAGACAGTAGAGCAAGTTGCATATATGAATTGGAGTCTAACATATGTAGGGCAAATACTAGAACAAGGAACAGTAGCAGAACCTCTAATAGAAAGGGGACAAACATGTACGTGACAACAGCAGGAGCAGAGGCACTGGACTTGGGGTCGGTGTCCTCCATGTCGTCGAGGAGGTTGTCGACGTCGGGGAAGTAGTCGTCGTCGGGGAAGTAGTCGTCGGAGTCCGGGGCGTCCGTGACGAAGAAGTCAGTAGTCGCGCAGAGCGCTCCCCAAAATCCTTATCACCCTTCTCCTGTACAGGACTCAAAAGGTGCGGTTCCGAAGGCCTACTATCCCAACCTGCGGTGCACGCCGCAAGCCAGGATGGGGAAGATTGTAGCAGCAGCGCAGTGTTCAGAAACTGTGTGGCGAGAGGAAGAGGACCTTCTGATGTGTCTCTCTGGAGAGGAGTGACCTCTCTTATATAGGCACAGGAGAGGGACGCGAACAGGCTGCGATGGGAGGTGAAGCAACGGAGGGAGACGAAGTGAACAGGCAGCACGCGAAGAGATGCGCCGTTCGTATTCATTATCCACTACCGCAAAAATCCCAAGTGACCTTTCGTTTACCCGTAGTGCATGGCAAAAATTAGACATTGGCTCGGCTCATTCCCGCAACCCGCGGGGCGTCGTGACGAGGCGAGGCGTGGCGTGGCGAGGCGAGCGGCGGAGGTGGAGCGCGTGTGGATGTCCCTCTTGTTCTCATGCTCATACAAGTGGGGAAAGAACCTCCCTTATAAGGAGGTCCAACTCCCACTAAACTAGCAATGTGGGACTAAATTTTAGTACTATCCCTTGCCTTGCACAAATGGGCTAAGTGGGCCTCTAGGATTTATTTGGAATTTTTGAAATGGTTATTGGGCTGTCCCAGAATAGACTAAATTCCAGCAATCCCCCACCAGATCCCAGAGGAACACAAAATTTGCCTTTGGTTCCAAAAACACTGTTTTATATACCAAGATCGCGGTGGAGACTGTTAAGTTGAACTTCCACCTAGAACTCTATGCTACACTAGTAAGCAACTTGAACAGTGGACTAGGCCTTGAACTGCAAGTTTTCTGCGAACCTAGCTTCACATAAAGCCTTGACCGATACGTGGCTACCGTGGGTCTTCCCCGCGGGTGGAGCTTATGTGTCACACTCCGAGACTTTTCATGAGTTTACTAGAGAGAACCCTACTCTCATAGATTGCGATGTTTAACAATCAGACTCATATAGGTGCATTCTTCAACAGATGTTCTGCAGGACAACATCTCTGCTTCAAAGAGCCACTTAGAACACATTAAGATATACATCAACCTGCCATGTAGATTAGGAGAGTATTGCATCTTCATGGAGTGGTATTTTTTAACAAGAAGGATACTCTCCTCCCAGTTGACCAACAGCTTGTCTTCCACAACTAATTCACGGGATCTCCGATCACAAAGAATAGGTTACCACTGTGAACAACTCATATTGTGGGTCTCATACCCATCTCCCTCGATGCATTATCTATCACAGTACGCGATAGACCCTTAGTAAAAGGATCTGCAAGATTTTTAGACGTTTGGATATAATCCAACGCAATAACTCCGGAGTTTTTCATTTTCCTGACAGGCTTTAACCTTCTCTGAATGTGTCTTGATGACTTCATGTTATCCTTTGAGCTGCTCACTTTCGTGATCACAGTTTGATTGTCGCAGTTCATAAGGACACCCGGTACAAGTTTCTCAACAACCGGCAAGTCATTCAAGAGCCGGCGAAGCCAATCTGCTTCAACCGTAGCTGTATCTAGTCCTGTGAGTTCTGCTTCCATTGTTGACCTCGTTAAGGTGGTCTGCTTGCAAGACTTCCAAGAAACAGCGCCACCTCCATGAGTGAATACATATCCGCTCGTGGCCTTTATCTCATCGACATCGAGATCCAGTTTGAGTCACTATACCCTTCAAGCACCTTTGGGTCCCCGGTGTAGTGAATTCCATAATTTTCAGTGCCTTTCAAATAACGCAAAACTCTCTCTAGAGCTTTCCAATGCACATCTCCTGGTTTTGAGACAAACCGACTCAGTTTGCTAACAGCAAAAGATATGTCAGGTCTTGTAGCACTGGCTGACTACATAAGCGAGCCAATAATATGAGAATACTTCAATTGATCTCTAGCAATTCTTCGATTCTTTTGAAGCAGCACGCTAGCATCATATGGTGTTGGAGAGGGCTTGCAGTCACTATAGCCAAAGCAACTCAAGATCTTTTCCACATAGTGAGATTGAAGTAATGTAATCCCACCATCATCATCTCTCAACAACTTGATGTTCAGAATGACATCAGCCACTCCTAAATCCTTCATCTCAAAACAACGAGATAGAAAATCCTTGACCTCCTTAATAACATTCAGATTTGTTCGAAAATCAGTATGTCATCAACATACAAGCAAAGCATAACTCCCTCGCCCCCACCATGGCGATAGTACACACATTTGTCGCCTTCTGTTCACAACAAAGCCTGCAGCTGTTAAAGTTCTTTCGAACTTCTCATGCCCTTGTTTGGGTGCTTGCTTGAGTCCATACAAAGACTTCAGCAACTTGCACACCTTCCCTTCCTGACCATCTATTACAAACCCATCTGGTTGTTCCATATTAATTTCCTCATCCAACTCTCCATTTAGGAAAGCAGTCTTAACATCCATGTGATGAACGAGAAGACCATGTGAGGCAGCTAGTGAAAGTAGAACTCGAATAGTGGTCAGTCGAGCCACAAGTGAGTAAGTATCAAAGAAGTCTTCACCTTCCTTTTGGGTATAACCCTTAGCCACGAGCCGAGCCTTGTACTTTTCGATAGTACCATGAGGCCTAAGCTTCTTCTTGAATACCCATTTGCATCCTATAGGTTTGCACCCATAAGGACGATCAGTTATCTCCCAAGTTTCATTCGCCAAGATGGAATCCATCTCGCTTCTGAACCGCTTCCTTCCAAAGAGCCAGCATCTTCCGATGCATAGGCCTCCGAAATAGAACTGGGAGTATCATCTATGAGATACACAAGAAAATCATCACCAAAGGACTTTGCTGTCCTCTGTCTCTTGCTCCTAGTAGGAACTTCATTGTTCTCCTCCACAGGACTTTCAAAGTGTTCCATCGAAATGCCAGGTTCGGTAATTGTAACTGATTCCTGATTCGATGAACTAGGCATCTCCTGATTAGATGAGGTAGCCATATTGAGGGAGTCCCGGATTAGGGGGTGTCCGGATAGCCGAACTCTCACCGTTGGCCGGACTCCTGGACTATGAAGATACAAGATTTAAGACTTCGTCCCGTGTCCGAATAGGACTTTCCTTAGCGTGGAAGGCAAGCTTGGTGATACGGATATGTAGATCTCCTACCATTGTAACCGACACTGTGTAACCCTAACCTATCCGGTGTCTATATAAACCGGAGGGTTTTAGTCCGTGGGGACGAACAACAATCATACCATAGGCTAGCTTCTAGGGTTTAGCCTCCTTGATCTCGTGGTAGATCTACTCTTGTACTACCCATATCATCAATATTAATCAAGCGGAGTAGGGTATTACCTCCATCGAGAGGGCGAACCTGGGTAAAAACATCGTGTCCCTTGTCTCCTATTACCATCCGCTTAGACGCATACAGTTCGGGATCCCCTACCGAGATCTCGCGGTTTGACACCGACATTGGTGCTTTCATTGAGAGTTCCTCTGCGACGTCGCCATCGTAGGATGCCTCATCTCGTCTTTAAAGACGATACTATCGCCAAAGGAGCCTTGGCGCTGGCGGACTCTTCAGCTAGGTGGTTTTCTTATGACCGCCCGGTCCGTATCATACGGCGATGACCTCTCGGGTCATCGAAAACAATCTTCATATCAATTCGGAACTTGCCGAACAATTAGATCCGATCAAGCTCTCCTCCGTAAATGAGCTCTTGGATCAAATCGCCGCCCTGGGAGTCGCCACAGACTACGACCAGATCGGGCCTAAAACCGATCTGAGAGAGATCAACTCTCCCCAGGCTACCCATCATGTTGCTATGATAGAGGAGCAATGCGGCGATTCTTCTTTTATATTAAGGACTAGCTACGTCCGGATTCCCGATCCCTCCATGCCGGATTCCCGCGGAGGGACAGATGTCGATCAAGCCCTGAACTTAAAGTCAGGCGGCGGGTCGGACTCATTGGATAGCACTCAAAAATCCAAACTTCCGAGTTCGGAAACTTCTCGGCCCCTGAGTCCTAAATTGGACGGGGTTCCGGATTTAGTGCCACCCGCCCACCCAAACATTAGTGATCTCTCTCGAATTCGGCAAGAGCCCGCCGAAACAGTACATCATTACTGGGCCAGATTCCTCCTGGTTATGAACAAGATAAAGGACTGCCAAGAGAAGGACGCAATCCCAATCTTCTGCAATAATTGCACTGACAAGGGAATCCTAAACGCCATAAGTCGTCGCGAAATTACACGCTTTGCTGACTCGGTGACCATAGTACAAAAGTACTGTGCGATGGAGAGTGCCTGGAAAACCGAAAGTAAATTTTGGGATAATCCGGCCCCGAATACATCCCTAGTCCAAAACAAAAGGGTGCATCATTATCAAGCACCTGGGTTAAATACCAAAAAACCAAAACCCCCTAAAGGGTATGGAACCGTCTTTGGAGGGTTGGCTAAACGGACCTGCAAAATTCATAGCACGAGGGCGCCACTTCAACTCATAGCCTTGAGCATGTTGGATACTACGGCAGGTGGCCAAAAGTGGCGGCGCTTCTAGCTTCGAATCCCAGCCCAGCAACACCAAGACGGTGTTAACGATCTTCGAGACTTTCGCATCAAATAACATGCGAAAACGAACACTCCATAACCTTGCCAAGTCTACCAAGTAGCAACAATAAATCCATGGAGGACACAACTATTACCTTTAATGCCGGTGGCGAACCTAAATTCCGAACTGCCGGGCACCAGCCGCATTGGTCCTCGGCCGATAGTGGGCGGCTTTCGCCTTACTAAGGTACTCATGGATGGCGGCAGCGGACTAAACCTCATCTACGAGGAAACCCTCCGAAAAATGGAAATAGACTGGAACCGCATTGAGCGAAGCAGCACAACCTTTAGAGGAATAATCCCCAGCCGGGAAGCATGCTGCACAGGAAAAGTCACGCCGACGTAGTGTTATTTCGCCGGACAATTACAGGTCCGAGGAGGTCACATTTCAAGTGGCCCCGTTCAACAGCGGATATCATGCTTTATTAGGAAGAGAGGCATTCACAATCTTTCAAGCTATACCCCATTATGGGTACATGAAGCTTAAAATGCCCGGACCTAACGGAATCATCACTCTCGCTAGTGATCCGAACATAGCACTCCGCGCCAAAAACAAGACAGCCGCACTAGCCCTCGAGGCACTTTCCGAAGCCCTAGCGGCCGAGGAACTCACCGCGATGCGCTCCACGGTGAACAGGGACGATGTGATACTTGATAAAAGATCCAAGTCCACCTCTTTCAAACCAGCGGATGAAATAGTCAAATTCCAAGTCCACCCAACAGACCACAAAGACGGCCTCCATTGGGGCACAATTAAACCCTGATGTAGACGCCTTTTCGAGAATTTCTACAAGAAAACTGGGACATCTTTGCCTAGCACCCTTCAGACATGCCAGGAATCCCACGTCAGCTGGCCGAGCACAGCCTAAATATCCTATAAGGATTCAAGCCAATCAAACAGGCTCTTCGGCGCTTCTCCGAACCCAAGAGACAGGCCATGGGAGAGGAGCTAGCCAAACTTTTGGAAGCCGGATTCATTAGAGATATAAAACATCCGGACTGGCTAGCAAACCTGGTGATGGTACCAAAGAAGGATAAATCCTAGCGCCTATGTGTTGATTTCAAGGACCTTAATAAGGCTTGCCCAAAGGATCCCTTCCCCCTCCCTCGAATTGATCAAATCATTGACGCTACAACAGGACACGACTCATTGTGCTTCCTCCACGCGTACTCCGGCTACCACCAAATCAAGATGGCGGAGCTGCATCAAGCCTGCAACAGCATTCATCACTCCATACGGCCCGTTCTGCTTCAACACAATGCCCTTTGGGCTCAAAAACGCCGGCGCAACATATCAGCGCATGATCCAGGTTTTGTAACTTGAATTGAAGGTTGTCACATTTGGTACTGGTCAATAACTTACGGCGAGACGAGCAGCAAAAAAACACAGACATGTCTGGCAAACCAGATCGGCAAAACAGTGGAAGCATATGTAGATGACGTGGTCGTCAAAACCAAGCACGTTGAAACTCTAGTAGACGACTTGAGGCTCACATTCGACAATCTTCGAAAATATGACATCAAGCTCAATCCGGAAAAATGCGTCTTGATTGTTCCGGTAGGAAGCTCCTGGGCTTCATTGTGTCCGGTAGAGGAATTGAAGCAAACCCAGCCAAGATCCGAGCTCTGTCACAATTGGATATTCCAAAAGACCTCAAACAAATACAAAAATTGGCCGGGATGCGTAGCGGCTCTAAGCCGCTTTATTTCCCTATTGGGGGAAAAGGCGTTACCCCTTTACCGCCTCCTCCGCCGCACCGAACACTTCGAGTGGACGGATGCCGCCACGGCCGAACTCGAAGAAATAAAGGCCATTTTGGCAACAAATCCGGTCCTGGCCGCGCCCAACGTGGGCAAACCAATGCTATTATATATCGTCGCAGCTTCCGGTGCTCGTTGTCGAACGAGAAACGGACGGACACCGGTTCCCTGTTCAAAAACCGGTTTATTATGTGTCCACTGTCCTAACTCCATGCAAGTCCCGGTACCCACACTACCAAAAGATAGCATACGCGGTGTTCATGGCATCCCGGAAGCTGCGACACTACTTTCAAGAGTGTTCGATAACGGTGGCCTCTGAAGTATCTCTTAACGATATTATAAACAACCACGACGCGACAGGCCGAATTGCTAAATGGGCCATAGAGCTCCTTCCATTCGATATAACTTATAAGCCACGACGAGCTATTAAGTCGCAGGTTTTGGCCGACTTCGTGGCCGAATGGACCGAAGCCGAACTCCCTAAAGAGTACGGCGCATACTCCAATTGGATCATGCACTTTGACGGCTCCAAAATGTTGGCGGCACAGGGCTGGCGTCGTCTGGCGTCCCCAACCGGGACATAGTCCAATACGTCCTTGAGATAATGTATACGAACTCCAACAACGCGGCGAATCTGAGGCCCTTCGCACGGCCTCCGGATGGCGATTTCCATGGGCATTCAACGCCTAGAGATGCGCGAGATTCGAACCTCGCAATATCTCAAATAACGGAGACTTTGATGCCAAAGATCCAAAATGGCAGCATACCGCAACACGGTCCTAAAAATGTCGCACGGTTCGAAGGGCTCGAATTTCATCATATAGCCCGGGATAACAACCAGGCGGCAGATATATTGGCACGCATCGGTGAAAAACGCGATGCCGTTCCACCTAATATCTTTCTGGAACGGCTGTTCAAGCCATCCGTACTATGGGAAGGGTAGTCCGGCAATATCAATCCGGACCCAACCGCACTGCCTGACGACGAACACTCTGACACAACCGGAGGCTCTGCCCCCGAGATAACACCCTCTGCTCACGAAATAATGGCGGTTATCGCCCCGTGGACGGAACCATACCTAGCATACCAAACTAGGCGTGAACTCCCGAAAGACCAAAATGAGGCTCGCTGCATAGTACGGTGCTCTAAAGCCTATAAAGTCCATGAGGGAGAGCTTTATAAGAAAAGCACTACCGGAGTCCTTCAAAGGTGTATCTCCAAAGAGGAAGGGCGAAACCTCCTGGCTGAAATTCATGCCGGACTGGGTGGGGGGTCTCGGGTAGGGGGTCCCGAACTGTGCGTCTAGGCGGATGGTAACAGGAGACAAGGGACATGATGTTTTTACCCAGGTTCGGGCCCTCCCGATGGAGGTAATACCCTACTCCTGCTTGATTAATATTGATGATATGGGTAGTACAAGAGTAGATCTACCACGAGATCAAGGAGGCTAAACCCTAGAAGCTAGCCTATGGTATGATTGTTGTTCGTCCTACGGACTAAAACCCTCCGGTTTATATAGGCACCGGATAGGTTAGGGTTACACAGAGTCGGTTACAATGGTAGGAGATCTACACATCCGCATCGCCAAGCTTGCCTTCCACGCCAAGGAAAGTACCATCCGGACACGGGACGAAGTCTTCAATCTTGTATCTTAATAGTCTTGGAGTCCGTCTGGCGATAGTTCGCTATCCGGACACCCCTAGTCCGGACTCCCTCGGTAGCCCTGAACCAGGCTTCAATGACGACGAGTCCGGCGCGCATATTGTCTTTGGCATTGCAAGGTGGGTTCCTCCTCCGAATACTTCATAGAAGGTTTTGAACACAAGGATAGTGTCCGGCTCTGCAAAACAAGTTCCACGTAACACCGTAGAGAGAATAATTTTTGCACAGATCTGCTGACGTATCCCGCGGCGTGGCATCACACCCCGGCCAGGCCTTTATATGAATCATTTTTTACTGTTCCACCTCAGCTTAGCGAGGCGGTTTCCTTGGCACGTCTTATCAAAGCATAAATCGTGCCCCCTTATTCCGGGATTCTCATCAATACGGACGTGGGTAACCCATCCGCGCCATTGATTACGGCGCTTGGGAAATAAGCGAGTTTTACCAGGCTGGTGGGGGACGCATAGCCGTCCGTCCATATAAGGATAAGGATCCACCCTTTCACCCACGCCTTCTTCCTCCTTTGCTTATCCATTTCACAAGACTCGAGCTGCAGCGCCCAAGTCTGCACATCCCACCTCAACCTTCTCCAACCATGTCAGGAGCGGGAGGCAGGTGGATGGCCTCCTCCGTCACGGAGGGGCACATCACAAGACTGCGGGAGGCCGGATACTTATCCGGCGACATCGCGCACAGGCTGCCATGAGAGGGTGGTGTTTCTCCCCCACTTCCTCCGTGGACTAGGTTTTGCACTTCACCCATTTGTCCGGGGGCTCATGTTCTACTACGGCCTGGACTTCCACGACCTGGCCCCGAATTTCGTCCTCAACATCTCGGCGTTTATCGTCGTGTGCGAGGCCTTCCTCTGCATCCAGCCCCACTTTGGCCTATGGCTAAAGACTTTTAATGTCAGGTCGAAGGTTGTGGGCGGCCGTCAAGCGGAGTGCGGAGGCGCCATGGTCGGCAAGATGGCCAAAGTCCTATGGCTCGAGGGCTCCTTTGTGGAGACAATAAAGGGGTGGCAATCGGGGTGGTTCTACATCACCGAGCCACGCGACCCTGAATGGGTGGTGGCCCCGAATTCAGATCTGGATTCCCCACACGGCTCTCGTCATGGAAAGAGACGGGCCTGAAGTGGGGGGATTCGGATGAGCTATCCGGACTCCAAACATGCGTTTGAAACCTGGTGGACAAGAATCTGAGGCTTGTCGACGTAATCCAGGTGATGCTCATCCACCGAATTCTCCCATGCCAACAACGGGCCTTCAATTTGTGGGAGTTTGATCCGGCACAGCACCGAACCTTGAGCCGCCTCTTCGATACTACGTACGAAGATGCCTGGAAGGTGCTGTTCAAGGGCGCCGAAGCCCCCGCATCCGCTAACAAAGATCGCGGATACAGCTCGCGGCATCAAGCCGGTGAGGTAAGTTATTTTACCCTTTACGGGACTCTTTTTTCATAGATTGACTCTACGTGGGATCCAAAAACTCCCTATTCTTTGACAGGACTGGCGGAAGACGTCCGGACAGATTAACTGTCCGACTCCTTTCCCAGAAGACCCAGCGGACACCCGATTGACGGGGCTGCTGGCTCCGACACCCCATGTGGTGCCGGAGAAGAAGGCCAAGAAGGAGGCCACGGGAACTCGAAGGAGCTCCCGACGCCAGGTGCTGTCAGATTCTGAAGCAGAATCTTCTCCTGAAGATGAGGAGGAGGAAAAAGAAGCTTCTCCCCCAGCGGGGGAGGAGAGGAAAAGGAAGGCCGCCCCAACTGGGGAGGCCGGAGGGTCCAAGAAGGAAAGAACCCTTCCACCGGACTTCTCCACCAACATCGACGACGAGGAGGATTGTCCTATGAGGGCCAAGCCCCTGGCGAGATCGTAAGTGTCCGGACACCCATGGCTTTTTATTATTGCCGAGTGTTCTCTAATGTCGAACAATCGTGCAGCCCGCCCAAGGGCGAGTTCGCCGATTCATCGAGCGGGTCCCTGGGCTCGTCGGAAATGGAGAGTACTTCGCTTCCGACCGCCTCCTCGCCCCACGCTGCGGACGACACCGAGGTGGTGCCCCAAGGGGGGCTTGGTCAAGAGGAGGTGGCGCAGGAGGAGCCACAAGGCAACCTCCCGGACTCCAGACGCGTGGGAGGCAAGACCCCCAGGGGCTTTAAGCCCGACCCTCGTTCGGACTCCATGCCGAAACCATCAGCGGTTCCGAAGTCCGGCCAGCGGATCCTTCGCAAGAAGGGTAATATGCCGGTGTCCTCCGTCCAACCAGAGGCACCGGATAGCTTACTGGAGGCGCTTAACAGCGCTTCCATCGAGGAGGAGCACCGCACTGTTATGAGTGCGGTGATCTGGACAGTTCAGTCCGCCAAGAGCGGGCTGACTGAAGCCTATACCAGCCTTCTAACAGGCTTTGAGGTATGTTTAGAATATGTAAAAATATTACCGCATAGACAGTAGCCCCTGATGCTTAGTTCGGTGTTCGGAAAGAAAAGCCGGACTAAGGATCTAAAAGATATACGCAGGAGTCTAACATAAGTATGTCAATATGGGAATGCAGGCTGCGTTGCTGACCTCTGCCCGCCTTATGGAGGTCAATGCATTGAAGCAGAACCTCAAGCGGTCCGAGAACGAGCTCGGACAAGCCAAGAAGCAGCTCGAGGACAAGGAAGGTAAGTAATACCTGTTTAAAGAAATACCTTATAGAAAAGGTTTTGGTTGCAAAAAATAACAGGAATAACTTGGGTACTACAGGGCCACGAGCGAGGTGGCGACCACAGAAGGAAGCGGTGTCCGTGGCCGAAAACAAAGCGGCCACGGAACGCACCGAGCGAGAGAAGGGGGAGGCGCAGCTGGCCAAGGTATGGCAAGAGCTCCAAGCTCTCGTGGAAAAACACGAGGGTTTGGAGCGTGACTCGAAGACTCGAGAGTCCGAGCTCGCCTCGGCTCTTGAGAGTGCCAAAGCTGCTAAGGCCGAGGCCCAAAAAGCCCTCCAAGAAATTGAGTCGTTAAAGAAGATAGTGGCGGTAAGGCATTCTTTATGCAAAGCAAGCATGTGAAAGTGAATTACCTATTACTTACCCGGATTCGGAGCTCTCCGGGAGCATTCGCAGATTTGCCCGTGGTGTATGCGATGCTGCCGCATTCTACCGCGCCAAGGAGGGAGCTCGACAGAAAAGGTGTTACGGTCTCGGTATGCCGAGGCCGAACATCCGGTGCCCTGAGCGACCAGCTGAAGCAGCTGGTCGAGCTCCACAAGGTCATTGAACAGGCCATGAAGGGCCTTATAACGCAGCTGTGGCCGTTGGAGGCCATGCCGGGAGCTACTTCGGCTTGGTGCAGCGGTGGTGGATGCCTCATCCGCGGCTTGAAGTTATCAAGCGCTCCGTCTGCATTGAAGGGGTCCGTCGGGCCCTTGCCCATGCTAAAGTGCACTGGGGCAAGCTAGATGCGGAGAAGCTTGTGACGGACGGGCCACCGAAGGGCCATGAGCATCGCACGCCCGAAATGTACTATGAGGGCCTCCTGAAGGGTGCCCTTGAATAAGCGGATGAGTGCTCCAAAGATGTAATTTTTGAATAAGCTCGCATTTGTTATCTTGCACGCTGAAAACTTGTTCATATGCGCTAAGCAACGCTTGTTAATTTAAAATATTACCTTCTGTGCGGCCGTTTATCAAATTTGAGAGATGGCAAGTCGTTGGCTTCAGCCCCATGCCACGAGTCTTTGGGGTGTTCGGGATAAACTTGAGCACTCTTGTTCCCATACTTGGGTCCATCTAGGGAGGCGCTCAACACAACGAACAAGGCAACTGGACTTATAATGCTTGAACACTCTCACTTAGCCATAGAATTCTATAATTTTAAATTTCGGCAAAGCACCTAGTATTCGGAAGACCGAGTTCGGGGCGCTATCCACGCCTTGGCCGGACAATTCCGGTTCCTTGCTCTAAGCGACATAAGTCTTTAGGGACCCGAAAAAACCTCTCGAACAGCGACCGGCTCTCGCCCTATCATGACGGTCAGTTTTAGCTTTCTCCACTGAGGTGCTCGACCCAGCTCAACTGGGGCACAATCGCAGTGGTTCTCCCGGTGCTACCTTAGCCGATATAACGGAACGTAAGGTACCAAAACACGGGAGCCGAGCAAACCCAACTATTGACCCAAGACATGATTCGGAGCCGATTCATATAATGCTATAAGTTCGGGGTGCCGCACTTGTGAAAGTGTTCAGACTTATCACACCATAATTTTGGGGTACTTAAGCCCCTTGTGTATTGGCCGTACCAAAGTGTATGGTTGCAACATGTCGTAAAATGAACATATGTATAAATAAAGGAAGTAGAGCAATAATAAGCAAAAGCTATGTATTGTTTATTCAAAAAGGTACTGCAATGAAAGAAGAACGATACAAATAGTGCGATAAGCAAGGGATGGGACTATCTAACATGTCCACCTCCAGGGGTAAGCTGCGGGATGGTATGTAAAACAGGTATAATGCTCGTAATAGAGACCACCTGAACACTTCGACGTGGCTTACTGCTTCCCTGGCTGTTGCATCGTGAGTTCGGCGATTCTAGTGCCGGACAGGACTTCTGAAAGACGGAGTCCTGAAAGTAAGGAAAAGGAAGAAAAAGGAAAAAAAGGAAAAGAATGACACAATCGGGAGCCCCTGGTGCGGTCGAGCCGCATTCTTGGCGTGCCGTGGTCTTGCCCCTCCCCATATGCCCATGGTATATCCAAAGCATAATTATGTACGCGTAACACTAGCTTCGCAATTTCGCGAGGGCTGGGGTTGGGGCCGGATTGCTACGCGTGCTTGAATCGTGCCAGGCGGTCTTGTTGTAGGTTACTCCGGGCGCGCTTGATGTCGGGACGCTTAATGGACAGACTCGAGAGTTGCTGTGAGAGGCTGCTTTGTACCTCCGCCCGAGGGCCGCGTGCGCTCCTCCGTTCGGAGAGAGCGTTGGTGTTTCCATTGACCGTGATTACTCCTCGAGGGCCTGGCATCTTGAGCTTGAGGTATGCGTGGTGCGGCACCGCATTGAACTTTGCAAATGCGGTTCGTCCGAACAAGGCATGATAGCCGCTGCGGAATGGGACGATGTCGAAGATTAAATCTTCGCCGGAAGTTATCCGGGATCCGAAGACCACTTCGAGTGTAATCGAGCCCGCATAACTGGCCTCTACACCCGGTATGATGCCTTTAAAGGTCGTCTTTGTAGGTTTAATCCTTGAGGGGTCTATGCCCATTTTGCGCACTGTATCCTGATAAAGCAGGTTCAGGCTGCTACCGCCGTCCATCAGGACTCTGGTGAGGTGAAATCCATCGATAATTGGGTCAAGAACCAATGCGGCAAAGCCGCCGTGACGGATGCTAGTGGGGTGGTCCCTTCGATCGAAGGTGATCGGGCAGGAATACCATGGGTTGAACTTCGGGGCGACTGGCTCCATCGCATATACGTCCCTTAGTGCACGCTTCCGCTCCCTTTTGGGTATGTGGGTTGCGCATATCATGTTCACCGTCCGCACTTGTGTAGGAAAACCCTTCATCCTCTATTGTTCGGGCGGCCGGGCTCTTCCTCGTCATCGCTATGCAGCCCTTGTCATTGAGTTCGGCACTTAACTTGCTCGCTTGCTTGAACACCCAACAATCCCTCTTGGTGTGAATGGCTGGTTTTTCGGGTGCCATGTATCCGCACAAGCGATCGAGTATTCGGTCCAAGTTGGACGGGCCACAGGTATTTCTTTTGAATGGATTCTTCCAGACCGAAGTTTAGAGCCTCTGAATCCGGCATTGACGGCCGTATCTTCAGTGTTATCGCCGTTAATGCGGCGCTTTGTTCTTGCTATGACGCTGACCTGCCATTGCTGTCCTTGGTATCCGAACTATCGGGATGTTTGGCCAAGTTGTTGCTTCGAGCTAGCCAGCTGTCCTCTCCCGCACAAAAGCGGGTCATGAGTGTTGTGAGGGCTGCCATGGATTTTGGCTTTTCTGTCCTAGGTGCCGCAAGACACTCGTCGCGGATGTTATGTTTGAAGGCTGCAAGGGACTCTGCATCCGGACGATCAATGATTTGATTTTTCTTTGTGAGGAACCGTGTCCGTAATTGTCCGCTGATTCTTCCGCTGCTGAATTATGTGGCTAAGGTCATCGGCGTCTGTGGTCGCACATATGTGCCCTGGAAGTTATCAAGGAATGCGGCTTCCAGGTCCTCCCAACAACCAATTGATTCTGCTGGCATGCTATTGAGCCAATGCCGAGCTGGTCCTTTAAGCTTGAGTGGGAGGTATTTGATGGCATGTAGATCATCACTGCGGGCCATGTGGATATGGAGGAGATAGTCCTCGATCCAGACCGCAGAATCTGTGGTACCATCGTATGATTCGATGTTTAAGGGTTTAAAGCCCTCAGGGATTTGATGATCCATTACTTCATCTGTGAAGCATAGTGGGTGTGTGGCACCTCTGTATTGGGCTATATCACGACGTACCTCATATGAGCTTTGTCTACTGTGTTCGGACCGGCCGGGTTTGCTGTATCCGGCGTGACGGTAATCATCCCGCGTCGTTGGGCGCCCACGCGATCCGTAGATTGATCTTGTATGTTTTGCCTTATCCTGAAATATACCTCGCAAGTCCGACGCATTTTCCCGTCCCTTGGTACTTTTTGAGCGGCGTCGGGGTGTGCCTTGAGCGGAGGGCCGAGAGGCTTCTCTGTTGCGGCCACGGGTGGCCGGGTCTGCCATGTCGTCTTGCTGGTGACTTGGGTGCTTCCTCCTCCGATCGAGGCAACGACCTGCGTTTGGGGTAGCTTTTGGAGGGCGTTCGAAGTTCATACTCTTCGCCGCAAGGACTTGATCCATCCGCCGCCTAGCAGGTCCTGGTCAGCTCTAAGCTGTTGCTGCTTTTTCTTGAGGCTGCTTGCCGTGGCTATAAGCCTGCGTTAGAAACGCTCCTGTTCGGCGGGATCCTCAGGCACGACAAATTTGTCGTCGTCGAGGCTTGCTCATCTTCGGAGGGAGGCGCATAATTGTCGTCCTCGACCTCTCTTTCTGCCGCACTGTTATGCGGACTTGCTTCTCCCTCCTCCCGCGCTGAGTCCTGCTGGAGGGGGTTGTCTTCAGCACTGTCCTGTGTGTTATTATCTCCCGTGACGGAATCACCTTTTTTGCTGTGGCGGGATTTAGAGCGGCGCCGCTGACGTCGGCGCTTCGGCTGTTTCTTGGAGGGGTCATCCTCCGTTGTTCCATCACCGTTCCCATCTTTTGGGATGTCCACCATGTATATGTCATATGACGAGGTGGCCTTCTAGTGCCCTGTAGGAGCTGGGTCTTGGTCGTCTCCGGCATCGTCGTCCATACTGCCGACGGCGTCTTGAGTCAAGTCGAGCATGTCGGTTAAATTATCGATAGTGGCTACAAAGTGGGTGGTGGGTGGGCGTTGAATTTCGTCGTCCGTATCCCAACCTTCCTGTCCGCAGTCCGGCCAGGGCTCTCCAGATAAAGAGAGAGACTTTAGCGAATTCAGAATGTCGCCAAAGGGCGAGTGCTGAAAGATGTCCGCGGCAGTGAACTCCATAACGGGCGGCCAATCGGATTCAATTGGCAGGCGCGGAGGGTTCGGAGTCCGGAGAGGAGTCCGGCACCCTGGAGTCGAGGTCTTCGCAAAGGACAGGGATGGAGTTCGGCTCAATCGCCGTAGAGATTGTAGGCCCCGAGGCGGTGTCCAACCACTCGTCCTCGATCGGGGAATCTAGCTCCGGATTAAGGGTCGGAGCGGATACTGGTGCGGCCTCCCGGGCACTGTTCGGCTGCAGAGCGAAATCATGCCCATCGAGACAAAGGCGGCACGCTATTGGCGGCTCGAATCCGTCGAAGATCAAGTCTCCGTGGATATCGGCCGTATAGTTCAAACTTCCAAATCGACCTGATGGCCAGGGCGTAGCTTCGATCTGCTCCGGATGGCCAAGCGAATTGGCCCGCAGCAAAGCCGCCGAATCACGAAGATCTGTCCGGGAGAAAAGTCTCACCACTGGACCGCGTCGTTGTTGATGATCGAAGGAGCCATCAGGCCTATCGATGACGACACAGAGGAACTCTCAATGAAAGCACCAATGTCGATGTCAAAACCGGCGGATCTCGGGTAGGGGGTCCCGAACTATGCATCTAGGCGGATGGTAATAGGAGACAAGGGACACGATGTTTTTACCCAGGTTCGGGCCCTCTCGATGGAGGTAATACCCTACTCCTGCTTGATTAATATTGATGATATGGGTAGTAAAAGAGTAGATCTACCACGAGATCAAGGAGGCTAAACCCTAGAAGCTAGCCTATGGTATGATTGTTGTTCGCCCCACGGACTAAAACCCTCCGGTTTATATAGACACGGATAGGTTAGGGTTACACAGTAGTCAGTTACAATGGTAGGAGATCTACACATCCAGACGCCAAGCTTGCCTTCCACGCCAAGGAAAGTCCCATCCGGACACGGGATGAAGTCTTTAATCTTGTATCTTCATAGTCTTGGAGTCCGGCCGTGACGATAGTCCGGTTATCCGGACACCCCCTAGTCCGGGACTCCCTCAGTAGCAAAGTTCCTCCATGAAGGAGGAAGCTTAGTAATGATACCCCCGGCAACAAACTTGTCCGGTAGTATGCAATTGAAGTGCTCAAGTTCTCTAGCAAATGATCAGTATCTCATGAGCCTGCTCAACCACGGAGCGCTTCACCATCCTGTAATCATAGAATTGCTCCATGATGTACAGCTCGGTGCGGCATCCGAGACCCCAAACTTGGCCTCGAAAAGGCCCCACATATCTTTTCCATTGTCAATTGACGATAAGCATCAACTATGTTCTCACCAAGAACACTCAAGAGAGCAGCCTTAAACAGAGTATCCATTTTCTGAAAAGCTTGTGCCTCATGGGCATCTTGCTCTCCTTCAGTTTTGCCAAGAGTGGCGTCATAACAGCTCATGGTCTGAAACCATAAGACTGCTCTCACGCCACCTCTTATAGTGGATACCCTCAAACATAGGAGGTCTCATGGAAGCAACAAAACCACTCGGGGTAAATTGCCTATAATAAGGTTTTTGGATTGTTGGAAATATGAGCAATTTACCGAATGATTTTATTAAAAGAAATACTAGATAAAGCATGGGTAGTATAGCAGTGATAAAATAAGCCATGCGATTTGACAAAGAGAAGGTAAACAACATGTTCATATATGAACCGTAAGTACACATATCTAGAGCAGCATGAGAGCAAGTTGCATATATGAAATGGAGTCTAACATATGTAGGGCAAATACTAGAACAAGGAACTGTAGCAGAACCTCTAATAGAAAGGGGACAAACACGCACGTGATGTGCCAGCAGGAGCAGAGGCACTGGACTTGGGGTCGGTGTCCTCCATGTCGTCGAGGAGGTTGTCGATGTCGGGGAAGTAGTCGTCGGAGTCCGGGGCGTCCGTGATGAAGAAGTCAGTAGTCACGCAGAGCGCTCCCCAAAATCCTTATCACCCTTCTCCCGTACAAGACTCAAAAGGTGCTGAGGCCTACTGTCCCGACCTGCGGTGCATGCCGCAAGCCAGGATGGGGAAGATTGTAGCAGCAGCGCAGTGTTCAGAAACTATGTGGCGAGAGGAAGAGGACCTTCTGATGTGTCTCTCTGGAGAGGAGCGACCTCTCTTATATAGGCATAGGAGAGGGACGCGAACAGGCTGCGACGGGAGGTGAAGAAACAGAGGGAGACGGAGTGAACAGGCAACACGTGATGAGATGTGCCGTTCGTATTCATTATCCACTACCGCAAAAATCCTAAGTGACCTTTCGTTTACCCGTAGTGCATGGCAAAAATTAGACATCGGCTCGGCTTATTCCCGCAACCCGCGGGGCGTCGTGACGAGGCGAGGCGGGCGGTGGAGGAGGAGCGCGCGTGGATGTCCCTCTTGTTCTCATGCTCATACAAGTGGGGAAAGAACCTCCCTTATAAGGAGGTCCAACTCCCACTAAACTAGCAATGTGGGACTAAACTTTAGTACTATTCTTGCCTTGCACAAATGGGCTAAGTGGGCCTCTAGGATTTATTTAGGAATTTCTGAAATAGTTATTGGGCTGTCCCAGAATAGACTAAATTCCAGCAATCCCCCACCAGATCCTAGAGGCACACAAAATTTGCCTTTGGTTCCAAAAACACTGTTTTATATACCAAAGATCAAGCAGTGGAGACTTTTAAGTTGAACTTCCACCTAGAACTCTATGCTACACTAGTAAGCAACTTGAACAGTGGACTGGGCCTTGAACTGCAAGTTCTCTGCGAATCTAGCTTCACATAAAGCCTTGACCGATACGTGGCTACCGTGGGTCTTCCCTGCGGGTGGAGCTTATGTGTCATACTCCGTGACCTTTTATGAGTTTACTAGAAAGAACCCTACTCTCATAGATTGCGACGTTTAACAATCAGACTCATATAGGTGCGTTCTTCAAAAGATGTTTTGCAGGACAACATCTCTGCTTCAAAGAGCCACTTAGAACACATTAAGATATACATCAACCTGCCATGCAGATTAGGAGAGTATTGCATCTTCATGGAGTGGTATTTTTAACAAGAAGGATACTCTCCTCCCGGTTGACCAACAGCTTGTCTTCCACATCTAATTCACGGGATCTCCGATCATAAAGAATAGGTTACCACCGTGAACAACTCATATTGTGGGTCTCATACCCATCTCCTCGATGCATTATCTATCACATTACGCGATAGACCCTTAGTAAAAGGATTGCCAGATTTTTAGACGCTTGGATATAATCCAACACAATAACTCCGGAGTTTTTCATTTTCCGATGCACTTTAACCTTCTCTGAACGTGTCTTGATGACTTCATGTTATCCTTTGAGCTGCTCACTTTCGTGATCACAGTTTGATTGTCGCAGTTCATATGGACACCCGGTATAGGTTTCTCAACAACCGGCAAGTAATTCAAGAGCCGGCGAAGCCAATCTGCTTCAACCGTAGCTGTATCTAGTGCTGTGAGTTCTGCTTCCATTGTTGACCTCGTTAAGATGGTCTGCTTGCAAGACTTCCAATAAACAGCGCCACCTCCATGAGTGAATACATATCCGCTCGTGGCCTTTATCTCATCAAGATCGAGATCCAGTTTGAGTCACTATACCCTTCAAGCACCTTTGGGTGCCCGGTGTAGTGAATTCCATAGTTTTCAGTGCCTTTCAAATAACGCAAAACTCTCTAGATCTTTCCAATGCACATCTCCTGGTTTTGAGACAAACTAACTCAGTTTGCTAACAGCAAAAGAGATGTCAGGTCTTGTAGCACTGGCTAAGTACATAAGCGAGCCAATAATCTGAGAATACATCAATTGATCTCTAGCAATTCTTCGATTCTTTCAAGCAACGCTAGCATCATATGGTGTTGGAGAGGGCTTGCAGTCACTATAGCCAAAGCGACTCAAGATCTTTTCCACACAGTGAGATTGAAGCAATGTAATCCCACCATCATCATCTCTCAACAACTTGATGTTCAGAATGACACCAGGCACTCCTAAATCCTTCATCTCAAAACAGCGAGATAGAAAATCCTTGACCTCCTTAATAACATTCAGATTTGTTCTGAAAATCAGTATGTCATCAACATACAAGCAATGCATAACTCCCTCGCCCCCACCATGGCGATAGTACACACATTTGTCAGCTTCATTCAAAACAAAGCCTGCAGCTATTAAAGTTCTTTCGAACTTCTCATGCCACTCTTTGGGTGCTTGCTTGAGTCCGTACAAAGACTTCAGCAACTTGCACACTTTCCCTTCCCGACCATCTATTACAAACCCATCTGGTTGTTCCATATAAATTTCCTCATCCAACTCTCCATTTAGGAAAGCAGTCTTAACATCCATCTGATGAACGAGAAGACCATGTGAGGCAGCTAGTGAAAGTAGAACTCGAATAGTGGTCAGTCGAGCCACATGTGAGTAAGTATCAAAGAAGTCTTCACCTTCCTTTTGGGTATAACCCTTAGCCACGAGCCGAGCCTTGTACTTTTCGATTGTACCATCAGGCCTAAGCTTCTTCTTGAATACCCATTTGCATCCTATAGGTTTGCACCCATAAGGACGATCAGTTATCTCCCAAGTTTCATTCGCCAAGATGGAATCCATCTCGCCATTTAACCGCTTCCTTCCAAAAGAGGTCAGCATCTTCAGATGCATAGGCCTCTGAAATAGAACCGGGAGTATCATCTATGAGATACACAAGAAAATCATCACCAAAGGACTTTGCTGTCCTCTGTCTCTTGCTCCTAGTAGGAACTTCATTGTTCTCCTCCACAGAACTTTCAAAGTGTTCCATCGAAATGCCAGGTTCGGTAATTGTAACTGATTCCTGATTCGATGAACTAGGCATCTCTTGATTAGATGATGTAGCCATATCCTTCATGGGAAAGATATCTTCAAAGAAAGTCGCATCATTCGACTCCATGATCGTACCGACATGCATGTCAGGTACCTCAGATTTACAACCAAGAATCTATAGCCAATGCTATGAAAAGCATATCCCAGGAAAACACAATCCACAGTCTTTGGTCCAAGCTTCCGCTTCTTTGGAATTGGAACATTGACTTTCGCCAACCCCATGTTCGCAGATAAGAGAATTTTAACCTTTTCTTCTCCCATTCCTCGAATGGAGTTATCTCTTTGTTCTTTGTGGGGACTCGATTTAGGACACTAGTCATCAACCCGTGCTACCTGCACGGGCTAACATTTAGAGCACACATATATTATGCATTACAAAAATTAAAAATCTATTAAATAACTCAGAAATGAGCCCAAAATCACCAAAGAATTTCTACCTTGGTGCATGTATGTGATGCATGTGTCTTGCTATCCGTCCATGTAAATGTATGCCCCCTCTCAATCCCAAATTCCACTATTTCCTTACGGAATACCTGGTTGACCTAGATTCGACAATAATAGATAGAAAAAGTAGATGAACACAGATAAAACTACATTGTATGGCAGAATTTTAACAGGAACCTTAAATATCCGTGGCATAACCTAAAATTAAATTTGGTACACAAAGGTGCAAACAACACAAAAAACCACTAAGCTACATGAGTAAAATTATGTAATAGGCATGTATGTCACAGAACGCTATCTTATTAAGCACAACATGCTAACATATGAATTCATGGTTAAAAGAAATTACTCCTGAAAATACAACAGCTAAGCAGTGCAGAGCTGGAGAGAGCACTAATCCCGAATATTCTTAGAGCAATTAAACGACGTTCTCATAGTCTCTCTGGACTATGGATTGACCATAGTTAATTAGAAATGACAGACAAAGTATTTGGAGTGTGGAATTTGCATAGGATAGTGTCAATAGAGCAATAAAAATGACTTTTTGGTGCATGAAAAATTATATATTTTTTAAAAATTATGTTAACATTAGATGATTTCACACATTAAGTTAATTACCATGGAAGTGGTAATATTTGGAAGCTATTAGGGGGGAATTTTTGTATGCTCATTTTTTATTTTATTTTTAATCTTGTGCATGTATTCTTTTTTAACAGTCGGAAAATTTTCTTTTAGGCGGAGTCTCTTTCTTTTCTAAACATAAGGCTTCAGGGGCATTTATTTGAACGTGTTTCCTCAAAATAAAAAATAAATTATACGCATTCTTTTTTTCCCAAGGAAACATGCACGGGGCTTTTGTTATTGTGGGACTATGGATGTGGACTCCATTCCTAGCGTGAGACTTGGGGACTTTTCATTTGTGCATAATTTTTATATATTACAAAGGGATAAGGTAAGTGGATTTTTTATTGTTTCAAACTTGAACTTGGGCGTTGGGGACTCTTTCACGTGTGTCAATATGGGAGCGTTTATTTTGTTTTTTCTAGTAGAGGGTGGCGTGTTTATTTAGTAAACTACGTGTGACACGTTTTGTTTGTACCGTAACTTCATAGGACTGTATTGTGGACAAAATAGATCTCATTTGATCCTAGTCGTATATTTCACAATCGTACGGTTATTAATGTTGTTTCTCTAGAATTAACGTGGAGCCTCGTATGGTGCCTCCAATTAGTAAATATAAGATGGCATGCTGTCAATATCGCCTCCCCCCACCATGCCTTGGAGAGACCCGATGTGTCTAACATGGCGTTAACCAAATCAGTTAGAGTACGGTTCTTTCTTTCGGCCACCCCATTTGACTGAGGTGAGTAGGGAGGCATCCTCTCATGGATTATACCATGTTCCTCACAAAAAGCATCAAATTCATTGGAAAAATACTCTCCACCATGGTCGGACCTAAGCCTCTTGATTTTTCGATCAAGTTGGTTTTCCACTTCAGCTTTATAGATCTTGAAAAAGTTCAAAGCCTCATCCTTAGATTTCGTAAGATACACACGACATTATCTAGTGGAGTCATCAATTAACGTCATGAAATATTTCTTTCCACCTTTTGTCAAAACACCATTCATTTCACATAGATCTGAATGTATAAGTTCTAGTGATGCAAGATTTCTCGTCTCCGCAGTCACGTGAGACTTACGAGGTTGCTTAGCTTGCACGCACACTTGACACTTAGATCCCTTGACAGTGGTGAAACTAGGGATTAAGTTCAACTTCGCTAGTCGCGACATGCAACCAAAGTTAACATGACAAAGACGTGAATGCCACACATTTGATTCACTATTGTTGCAAATATGATTAACAACTTTATTGCAAACGTCTGACAAGGATAAACGAAACAGGCCTCCTGAGTCATAGCCTTTACCGCACGATCTTCCCCGAAGTAAACTTCAGATCGACCGTGCCAACACCACCAACAGAAGCACTTGAACCATTTCCCATCAGCACGGTTGAAGTCCCTACGGTCTGGTAAGATGAAAACATGGAAATATCACCGCATACATGCACATTAGCACCCGTGTCAATCAACCAATCAGGAGAATGACATACTGAAAGAATAGCGGGAAATATACCATACCCAGCATCCTTCATGTCAGTGTCTCCAATGACAACATTAGCGGTCTTGCCGCCTTTCCCAGGATGATGCTTGTCATAGCGATTAGGGCAACTAGGAGCCCAATAATCAGGATCTCCACACACATGACAATCTCCTTTCTTCTTGCCATTCTTCTTCTTGAAGTTCGTGTGTTGCACAACCTTGTTCTTTCCATCAAACTTTGCTTTACCATCAAACTTGCCCTTGTTCTTGAACTTGTGGGGCTGGAAGTTCTGCTTCTGTACCACATTGGCACTAGATCCTCCATGAATACCTCGAGCACGTGTGTCCTTTGCTCTCGCCTTTTCTTCCACATCAAGAGTACCAATGAGATCCGGAACGGAAAACTCCCGTCTCTTATGCTTCAGTAAGGTAGCAAAGTTCCTCCATGAAGGAGGAAGCTTAGTAATGATACCCCCGGCAACAAACTTGTCCGGTAGTATGCAATTGAAGTGCTCAAGTTCTCTAGCAAATGACTATATCTCATGAGCCTGCTCAACCACGGAGCGCTCTTCACCATCCCGTAATCATAGAATTGCTCCATGATGTACAGCTCAAGGTCGCATCCGAGACCCCAAACTTAGCCTCGAAAAGGCCCCACATATCTTTTCCATTGTCAATTGACGCATAAGCATCAACTATGTTCTCACCAAGAACACTCAGAGAGCAACCTTAAACAGAGTATCCATTTTTTGAAAAGCTTGTGCCTGTTGGGCATCTTGCTCTCCTTCAGGTTTGCCAAGAGTGGCGTCATAACAACTCATGGTCTGAAACCATAAGACTGCTCTCACGCGCCACCTCTACTTATAATATAATGTCAAAGGTTTTTTCTGTATACAAATGTTAGAAATTTTAGAAATGTTAGTTTTAGCTAGATGAATTAGATTAATTTCAAATTCTTAGACGATGATCGATGTTTTTTTAGTTTCTTCTAATTTTAGTTATAGAAATTTAGAATTTGAATATAAGACACAATCCAATAATTTAAAATATGTTACATTTGCATATAGTATTTGTTTTCGACGATGCCCGGACCACATCCTCGCCATCGACCCGTTCGTGACGACGTCCTGCTTCAGAGTACCCATGTCCGGGACTAGGCTCCGCCAGGCTGGCACTGGGAGGTGCTACCTTCAGGGGCACGCCGCTTGGTGAGGAACCCGGCCCCGGGTCCCGTCGTCGACCCTCATCTCGTTTGGTGGTGTTCGTGTGGGCCACATTTGGTGTAGAGGGAGCCGGCCCTGCCGGAGGTGGTGCGTTGCCGTGTCAGGGAGGAGGACGAGCACGTCCGTTGCTACATGGCTGCGCCTGTTGGGCATCTTGCTCTCCTTCAGGTTTGCCAAGAGTGGCGTCATAACAGCTCATGGTCTGAAACCATAAGACTGCTCTCACGCGCCACCTCTAGTTATAATATAATGTCAAAGGTTTTTTCTATATACAAATGTTAGAAATTTTAGAAATGTTAGTTTTAGCTAGATGAATTAGATTAATTTCAAATTCTTAGACGATGATCGATGTTTTTTTAGTTTCTTCTAATTTTAGTTATAGAAATTTAGAATTTGAATATAAGACACAATCCAATAATTTAAAATATGTTACATTTGCATATAGTATTTGTTTTCGACGATGCCCGGACCGCATCCTCGCCATCGACCGGCCGTGACGACGTCTTTGCTCAGAGTACCCATGTCCGGACCTGGCTCCGCCAGTGGCATCGGGAGGTGCTACCTTGGTAGCGCCGCTTGGTGAGGAACCCGACCCCGGGTCCCGTCGTCGACCCTCATCTCGTTTGGTGGTGTTCGTGTGGGCCACATTCGGTGTAGAGGGAGCCGGCCCCGCCGGAGGTGGTGCGTTGCCGTGTCAGGGAGGAGGACGAGCACGTCCGTTGCTACATGGCTGCTATGGACATCAGGTTCTCCAATACCTTGCAGGTTCTTTGGGCAAATGACCGGAGATATGATCCTGTGATGGTTCCTTCTCTTTGGGTGTCCACCACCTGCGCCTCAAGAACCACGAGTGTTCTAGATTCTTCTGTAGTATTCGATCTTTATTAGCTAGCTAGCTAGAGTGATGTATTCGATATATAATATTTGAGACGATGTATTCGAGATTATATATATTATTAGAGATGATGTATTCGAGATTATATATTATTCGAGACGATGTATTCGAGATTATATATTATTTGAGACGATGCATATTATGTACTATGATTTAGTTTTTCCTTATTGATTGCATCCATGCATTGTAATTTGAATACTAAATTGTTTTATATTTCTTCGGGATTAGTTAAATAAAAGCTATGGCGGACAATACCAGCAGAGAGGGAGAAGATGCCCTGTTCGAGATCATACGCAACCCTCGCAGGCCAGATGATCTGAATGAAGAAGATGACGGCTCCCAATATCTGAACAATACCGGGGAGGGTGATGATAAGATATTCTATCTCGACGACCGAATTGATGAAGTCATGAACTATGATTATGATTATGATGACGTGGACATTGTTGATCTTGAAATAACAAAGACCGGCGAGGTATATTTATATAAGAAGGCATCTTGTGATCATCACATGTTTTTTGATTTGAAGATATATTAATGAATCGATCTTTCTTCTTTCAGCCCTCCGGATCGAGCAAATCTGCTTCTACAGGCAGCAGGACAAAGCGAGGCCCAGGCAAAAAGTTGAAGGACGGTGTAAAGTACAACATCGATGCCATCAAAGCTAATGGCGAACCAAGCACGCCTAAGAACATTGCAAACAAGTTCATTCGTTAGTGCGGAGTTCTTGTGAAGGACCAACTCCCGATCTCCATTCAAGAATGGAAAGAGCCAAAAAATAAACGTCCAAATCTTACTTGGGTCGACGATAGAGCAAAAAAAAATCTTTGGGAATCTCTCATGGAACATTTCACCCTACTAGATCATTTCACTGATGCAGATGTGCAGAAAGTCAAGGACGCTGCTCTTAGGAAGATGGCAATTGCATTCAACACCCACAAGAAAACTGTATGGGCCAACTACGTTGAAGGAGGAAGGAAGACTCCAGAATTCAAGGGAACACTGGAGAAGCAAAGACAACACTGGCCCGCTTTCGTGAAATTTAAGGAATTAGAATTATCTAAGGAACGGTCGAGAAAAAACAAGGCCAATGCCGCAACAAAAGACGCAGTTCCATAGGCTGGGGCCAGGTGGCTACGCGGTGGCAATGCCTAAGTGGGATAAGTTTGAGCAAGAGATGCTGGATGCAGAGGTCACTCCAGTTACTAGGAGCTGGCCCCCCAGGTGCAGAACTTGGTTCTATGCACATGGGGGGGGGGCGTTGGACCCGAAGACAGGCCTGGTTTTGAATAAGGCAAGTCTAAAAGGAGCTGAAGATAAGTTACTTGAAGCAATAGAAGATGCTCGAAAGGGGGTGTTCATGCCCAACAGAGAGAACGACGAGTTTATGCGCGCCCTGGGAAATCTTGAACACCTGGGAAGAACACGAGGCAAGGGCGTTATTCCGTGGTATGAGGGCTTTTCGGACCGGAACGCCGACTACAAAAGCCGTGCAAGAAGGAAGATGGAGGAGGAGAAGAAGAGGAAGCTGGAGGAGGAGCATAGGAAGTAGGAAGCAGAACGCCTTCAAGGCCTAGAATCAGCGCACACGGACTTGGCACTCAAATTCCAGCGGCAGCAGCAGCAGATCGACTCACTTAGCCAGGAAAGGGGGTCTCAGCAGCGGCATCAACTAGCGGATGATCCAGCATTGGATAGCACCGTCCCATCCATGACGAGAAGCAGCGTTGGTTCCGCCCCGGGCGACGAATTGCTGGATAGATACCCTGTGGATGACATCATGGAGAGCACTAACTATGAGCTACACTTCAAAATGAAGAACATATCCATGAAGGTGGCGGACGCCATTGCTCATACAAATTCCCCCGATGCAACCTTCCATTGCAACCCGATTCCAGCCGGCTATGCTCGTGTCGTGGTTGATGAGGTGGTGGACCAATATTTGGGGCTAGAGCGTGACATTCTTGGAGGTGACGAGGAGCACACACTGGGAGAGGCCAAACATCGTATCATCCTATGGAGAAAGGATTGCATCATCTTTCCAAGGCCACCGACACCGCGTCAGCCGACTCCTCCTCGAAGTCCGCCACCGCGTCAGCAGAATCCCGCTCCTCCAAGTCCGACATAGCATCAGGCCACTCCTCCTGCTTCAAGTCCGGCACAGCATCAGCAGACTCCTCCTCGAAGTCCGCCACCGCGTCAGCAGACTCCTGCTCCTCCAAGTCCACCAACGCGTCAGGCCACTCCTCCTCCTCCCGGTCAGGCACAGCGTCAGGCCACTCCTCCTGCTCCAACTCAGCCGCGTCAGCCGCCTCCGCCGCCTCAGCAACCGTAGAAGAGAGCCGCCGCAGCTATGGTGCGTAGCGGTACGAGTCGAGGTAGTATAGGAGGTATAGACGGAGGCAAGCGATATAAATATGGTCCAAGCCTCGCTCCTCTTCCTCAGAGACCTTATGACATGACCGAGGAACAAAACGCAGCCATAGTGCAGGTCCAAGTGGAGGCCCATTTTGGACTGAAACCGACACAGGCGCCAAGGGAGAAAGTGCCTGAGGAAAAGATTGACCACTTCATTCGTATGGCTAGATCACTAGGTCCCAAGTCTGTTGACTCAGACTATGAGCGCCAAATCAGGAAGGCACATCGAGCACGACTACAAAAGAAGTTGAGCTCGAGCCAAGCAGCTGGCAAAAAATGCGGGAAAACCGTTCCCCAGCTGGGAGAACATGCGGCGCAGTCGATCCCCCCACTTGTTGTGCCAACAATACATGAGAGTACTGCCGCCCTATATATATGTGGGCAAACCGTTCCCCAGCTTGGCAATCTGGTAATAACCGAGGAGCATGTAATGCAGGCTGAAATGCTCGGTATCACTGTTGGACAACTCCTCGAGATTGAGCCCATGTCTCCGCTTAGACAGGAGGAAATAAAACGGAAATATGTCCGCGGTCAACCTTTGGTTGAGCCCGAGGAGCTCAAGAACCTCCGAACGAGAATGTATGAATTGCATGATTGGTACATGGAAATTACCAAGAGTTCCAATCGAGAGTCCCTCATGGTGAATGTCAAGGAAGAGCATTACTTCCATAAGCTAGCTCTGTCCGTTGAGTATTCAGAACTATTTCAGTTATTCAATCAAGATGCACTCGACAAATCTCTCGCAGTTGCTATTGTGTAAGTGATTTCTTTCTGTAATTTAAGTCTCAAGCTAGCTTTAGTGCTCATTGATGGATCATTACCTTTAATTATCCTCACTATATTCTTTTTTACGGTATTATGTAGGATGAAGATGTATGAAATGAAAAAAGCTGGATGCTATGGCATTGGGTTCATTGACCCAAATACCAGTAATGAAACAACATGGGAATTGGAATGGTATAAACAACATGTAGAGAATAAAATGCTAGAGTACTTGAAGCGCCTCAATACCAATGAAGATATACAACTTCCTTACAACTTCCTGTGAGTCACATTGTCTTGTACTACAAAATTTGTTTTTGCTTACTAGCTAGCTAGATGTTAATAATTAAGTGTATAGGGCTTAGGGTAGTTGATTAGTGTTATGCACAAGCCCGCTTAATTAAGACATGCAAACGTGTGCGCATGCAGTGTCACGCCCAATATGCGACCCTATCCAAAAGGAACTCGAAGGTCCCACCAAGGATATACCCGCATATTGAAACGCTTTTGCAAGGTGGATATCATTACATCAACATTACATAATAGATGGGGATACATACATAAGGCACAAATGCCACAAAAATACAACATCACATTACAAGAACAACAACCGACTACGGATGAAACATAAACAGAAGCTCAAACGACATCCACGCTGCTAGCCCAGGCTGCCGACCTGGAACCTATCCCCTGATCGAAGAAGCAGAAGAAGAACTCCAATACCAGCAAACATCGCTCTCACGTCATGATCATCGCAAACCTGTACCTGCAACTGGTGGTGTAGTAATCTATGAGCCACGAGGACTCAGCAATCCCATTACCATGGGTATCAAGACTAGCAAAGCTTAAAGGGAATGGAAGGGGTAAAGTGGTGAGGTTGCAGCAGCGGCTAAGCATATATGGTGGCTAACATACATAAATGAGAGCGAGAAGAGAAACAAAGGAACGGTCGTCAACTAGTAATGATCAAGAAGTGATCCTGAACTCCTACTTACGCCGACATAACCCAGAAACCGTGTTCTCCTCTCGATCAACCCCGAAAAGAGACACTCACGATTACGCACACTGTTGGTGTATTTTAGAAGAGTTTACTTCGAGTTTACTACAACCGGATATTAACAAATTCCCATCTGCAACATAATCGCGGGCACGGCTCTCGAAAGTTTATACCCTGCAGGGGTGTCCCAACTTAGCCCATGATAAGATATAGAGATCAAAGAAGTATATTCATTCTCCCATGGAAGACACGATCAGTCTCGGAATCCAGGCTACAAGACATTTCGACAGCAATAAAACAAGACCAGCAAAGCCGCCTGATGCGCCAACAATCCCGATAGGAGCTGCACATATCTCGTTCTTAGGGCAACACCGGATGAGACTAGCTACGAGTAAAACCAGCCCTCAGGTTGCCTCAAGGTGGCCCCAGTATTTCGGTTCGACCAGCACTTAGAGAAGCACCGCCCGGGGGGCTAAATAAAGAAGACCCTCGAGAGAGCGACTCCCAAGGGAAAGGTAGGTGGTGGTGAGGCAAATGGTAAAACCAATGTTGGGCCTTCTTTGGAGGAGTCTTATTCAAAGCGAACTGTCAAGGGGTCCCATAAATCACCCAACACCGTTAGGGACGCAAAATCCGGGAACATAATACCGATATGACGGAAAACTAGGGCGGCAAGAGTGGAACAAAACACCAGGCATAAGGCCGAGCCTTCCACCCTTTACCAAGTATATAGATGCATTAATAATATAGGGTATATTGTGATATCCCAACAAGTAAACATGTTCCAACAAGGAACAACATCTCCATGTTCCAACAAGGAACAAACTTCATCTTCACCTGCAACTAACAACGCTATAAGAGGGGCTGAGCAAAGCGGTAACATAGCCAAACAACGGTTTGCATAGGAAAGGTGTCAAAGGTTAGAGGCTGACATGGCAATTTGGGATGGCTTGATAAACAGGCAATAGGTAGCGCAGCATAGCGATAGAACGAAGCAACTAGCATAGCAATGATAGTAGTGAGATCCAGGGTAGTGGTCATCTTTCCTGAAATCCCGCTAGGAAGAAGAACGAGTCCATGAAGAAGACGAACGGGAGAAGCCGAACCAAGCGTAGACGAACGAATCCTCACGATCGCAACGAAACGGGAACTATCGAGAAGAAGCACACAACATGGTAAACACACCACACATGAACAAGGCATGATGCTCAACCAAGTATGATGCATGACAAGGCTACATGAAGCTACTCATGGCAAAAGATGATGCATACAAGACCAACACATCAAAGCAAGTTTAAATGAGGCCGGAAACAACATATAACAATTCCGGTAACTCCTCATATGCAAATTTCGAAATTGATCCAGATCTGAATAAACCTTATGTTCAAGTTGTTAAACAGCAAGTTAAGATGCACCACGATGATCTACACGAAATTATAGTCAAGTTACAAGAAAGTTCATTAGATTCGGAGCTACGGCCTAGAAGATATGAGCAAAACAAGTTAAACATGGCATTGATGCAAAATGCACCCAAACATCAAGCAAACACCTCAAAATAAGGATGCAACATGATAATATGAAACTACATGCAAAATCAAGCAAGTTTCATATAGAGCACACTCAAAACGGAGCAACGGTGCAACACATACACATGAAACAAGTTATACCAACAATCTGTCCAAAATAGCAACTAGGCATATTACAAGCATCAAAACACTATGCTACAGCATCTCAACGTAGTAACAAAAGGCATGGTCATGATGTACAGGTAAAGCATGACAAAACATGAACACTGAGCTATCTCCATAAATCACTATAACATGATCAAAAACACATGGCAAGATTGCAAATAATAACAGTTTCAGACTTATCAGGAAATAACATCAGGTTGCAATGTTTAGAGCTATCAAACAACATGTTACAGGAACTTATCATGGCAAACAAAGGCATGACATGAATCTAATAATTGCATAGAACAAAAGTCCCTTAATGACCATAAGCCAAAAAGGATCAGAAGATATGATGACACCCATGTAAACATGACTAGTTATATTACAGATTCATACATGGCAGGAACAACAATAAGTAGGCATGTTGGTGAGCTTGAACCACTCACCACAGAGAAAAAAATGGCATGGCAAGGTAACTCACAGTAAGAAGACATGGCATAGAAGCTATACATGGCAAGAACAACATCATAGCATGCACGGATCAACTACAACAACCTTGGCAAAATTGAATAACATGTAAACAACCTGCCAGGAAACATTTTATAGCAAAAGTAGAGCTCGATTGACTCAAGCTATGGCACTCCATAATTGCAAACAAGGGCATGTATGGATAGAGAATAACCATATGTTCAAAACATCCTTACTGAAGTATCTCAAAATAAGCATGGATCTCTCGGTAGCATCTAGTTTACGTGGCATAAAAAATATCAGCGAGCAGGGCTGAAATCAGCAACATCATGAAGCCTAGTTTGCATTCTTGTGCTAGTCACCACAGAGATCACAAAAATACATGGCATACATCCCTGTAAAGATGGCATGGCATATTACAAAACACATGTAGGACTCAAGTTCATAGGATACACACATCAATCAAGGCAAAAATGACAAAAGTGCATGTTCTGATAAGAAACTGAAACTAACATCACATAGCCCTCTTCTAACAGCATTTCGGGCATCAAGATGAGCTCAAATGTAAATTATGCAATGAGAAGAAATGATGTACTCGTCGAGGAGAACAATTTGACATATTACACGCATCGAAACGGAGGAATATGCAGAGGGTTATGGCATGATGAACAGGGCATGATTATGTCAAAACTCGGGACTTAGTGAAAAATGGACCTCGCTGGGGGTAGACATGTCCGGGCCAAACCGGACACGTCCGGCGTGGGAGGCTGACGAGCGGGCCCCACGGGGTCGTCCTCGAGCTCGGGCCAGGGGCGGAGAAGGGCGCCGAGACGGCAAGAGCAGTAGGGAGCTCGTCCCGGCGGATCCAAATGATCCGGCAAGGAGGCGCGTGTCACGGAGACGGGAAGATCCGGGCCGGTGAGATGGTGGCGAGGGCGGCGGCCATGGCGGGGAGGGCGGCGCGGCAGCGCCGGGTCGGGCGGCCGGGCAGCGACGAGAAGGGCGGCAACGGCAGGGAGGCACGCGGCGACGGAGCTCGTGAGATCCGCGGGCGAGGGCGACGCAGAGACGACGCCCCGGCCGGAGTTGGTCGCCGCGACGGGACCAGGAGCTGAGGCGCGGGCGGCAGGACGAGGCGCATGGGGCGGCAGCGATGCGTGCCTCGGCCCAGATCGGGCCCAGGCGGGCCTCGACGGGGCCGAGGGCCTCGCCACAAAGCCGGGAGGGCCTCGCACGGGCCAGGAGGGCCTGCGGCGGCGGGGAGGAGCAGGGGGCACGTGGCCGGCCCTGGTTGGCTGCGGGGTGGAAAGGGGGCGATGTGTCACGCTCCGGTTGGCCCAGGGCGCGGCGGCGGCGGCGCCAAGTGGCGGGAGGAGGCTGGGGGCGCGGAAATGGAGGTGGGAGGCGGCGGCTGCAGGTTGGAGGGCGCGGAAAACAAGGAGGGAGGTAGGTGGATGCTAGGGGATGCCCAAAATGGACTAGGGGGTGACCATTTATAGCAGGTAGGCTAGGTTAGGGGGCATTTGGGGGCTTTCGGAGCCCTCCGATCGCGATCCGATGGATCTGATCACGAGGGGGGCGGTTAGGTAGGCCTAGGTGGGCTGTGTAGAAGAGTTAGGATGAGAAGAGAGAGAAGGGAAGGGCAGCCCGGCAGCAGTTTCGGAGACCGAAACGTCCGACGAAGGTACCGGCAGTGGTACCGCTATACATTTATCGGTTGCGCAGTCAAACGGACTCCGAATGCGACGAAACTTGACACGCGCTCTGTCTACACTATAATAAGACCGCATGCCAAGTTGAATCCCATTCCGAGAACATTTTTGTGCCACTTATAAAATAATATTTTGGAGGTGCCGCGGGCGCGTGCGAGTGTGTCTGGCTCAGAACGGACAACGGAGAGAACCGACAGAACCCCAACGGATGCAAGTTTTGAAAAACATGCAGATGAAATGCAAATGATGACATGGCAAAGTGCAACACGCAAGCAAATGACATGGCAACGACGGCGAATAACTGGCATACACCTGGCGCATCGAATCCGGGGCGTTACAACACTCCTCCACTAACAAGAGATCTCGTCCCGAGATCTTAGGACCGAGACGGCAGGGAAAAAGGATGAGGTGAAGCAAGAACTCAAAAGAAGAAGCAAAGAATCGAGAGCACTCGAAAAGAAGAGAGGAACGACGAGAATGACGAGAATCGAAAGCTCACTGAATCAGATAGACTATGAAACCACTCGTTCTAACCGGAGTGGTTAGAATGAGAAAAGAAACGGATAAGACTGAAAGGATTTAGGCAGCACTCCGGCTAAAACATGGAGGAATAGAACTTGAACTTGAGAGGATGGAATGATACTTGATGAAGACATGACACAAAACCTCCGGAAAGAATTGAAAAAGTTGAATGAAAAGAACGGCTAAGAATATGACAACTTGTGCCACGAATGAAATAGAAAGCAACCTTAGAAGGAAGGTTTAAACGGAGTTGTTGAGAAAAACAACAACGAAAGAATAAGCTTGTCGTGGACTTATGGATAACATCCCAAAATTATGAGCTGATCGCCGACCACAAGTGAAAAGGATTAAATAGCTGAGAATGGCGAAAATGCAAAACTTCACTTCAGAAGAAAATGAAGAATTATTTGCTCTTCAAGACGCGAGAAGAAAAGATACTTGACTCCACCGACAAGAATCTTGATGAACACTTGAAGAATGAATTAAATCATGAAGAACCACCGTGAAGAACTCCGGTAACAAAAGGATGGTGAGATAGAATGAAGGAAGAAAGAATAAGATGAGCCTTGCGGTGATTTAGATGGAGGTTCCGACGAAATGGCTGAGGAAATTTGAACTCCGGAAAAGAAAAGATGAAACACTTGGAACTAGAATTTATTCATCAAGAACAAACTCCGGAGGAAGGGATTAATCACTTGTATGAAATAAGAATAAGATTTATTGTATGCTTATCCTTCATCAAATTAAATTGATGACAAGCAATGGATTTGGCATACTACTTATTCTTGTTGAAAAGGATTAAGGAGTGACATATCGCAAACTTGAGAAGGACTTCATGAACCACCGGTAGGATTGAAAAGAACGAATGGATTAGTGTGATAATCAAAGAAAAATAATCTTGAACGAGCCACCGTAAGAATTTGGAAATGACTGACGAAAAAGAATGAATCACCGGGAAGAATTAGAAAAGCACAAAGATACTTGAGGAATAAAAAGACAAGATAACGACGGGACCACGAACTGATTGAAGAATACTTGAACGAACACCGAAAGAATATTAAGACGAACAAAAGGGGCACGGATATAGAACAATTGGAGAACGAATCTGAAAACTTAGAACGAAGAAATCTTCCGAAAAGGTGACCTCCGGATGATCGAGAGAGAAAGCAACTCCTGAAATGCTCCGGATGGATGAAAAGAATTGCACGACTAGTAACAATTAGATAGGATAACATCGAGCTATCACCATGAATCTCCGGGAGAATGGAACAGATTTAAGAGAAACTCTACTTCGGTCTTCAAAGGACGACGATAAACACCACCAAAATTACTGAGATATTCCGGAAGAATGAAAAACAGAGAGGTTGAGCCAACAATGAAATGATTTGAAATCGATCTTGACAAGGCATGTGACTGATGGAATCCATTCTTACGTCACACTTGAAAAGAATTGAGAATAGCTCCGGGGAAAAAGAAGAGTCAGGTAAGATCCTGGGAAAAGACCTGTGGGTTAGGGCCCACTAAAAGAAAACACCATTGGAAAGGGATGTTGAACAGATAGATGATGCACCGGAACAATTGGAATATTTGAATGAGGTGACAACCTCGAATTAATTGGAACACCGACAAATCTCCTGAGATGACTTGAGCACTCCGGAAGGATAAACTGGCGAGAGACGAACGAGCTAGGAGAACATTTGATCCAAGGGAAAGAATGTGATCAACCCGAATAAACTTGAATTGAGTGCACCGGAAAAAGAAAGGGATGAAGAATGACGAACAAGACGAGAATTCACCGGTTGAAATAATTGAGGGAAGACTGAAGAGGCTCCACACGAATGGAATTGATGGTCGGAAGAAACTCGAACTACGGGAATAATAGGGTGGGAGGGCGGGAAAACAAAGGCAACTTGGAAGGGGAAACCGACGAATATCTTGAAGAGGAAACACCGATTGAAATCATTGAGGAGAGAGAGCAAAACTTCACACGAGTAGGATGGATACTCGATTACAGGCTCCGGTTCCGAGAAGAAAAAGGGGTGGGCGGGTGGGAAAAGAAAACAACTGAGGATTGAACTCAAAGATGAAGAGGCTCGAGTCGACTTGACGAGAAATGCACCGGATGAAAAGAGATGAGAACCAACGATCGGAAAACCAACTACGTGATCCTAAAGAAAAAATTTGAAGGGGAAGAGGAGTAATTCAAAACACCTACGTCAAGATTCCTCACCAGAGTGACGAAGGGGCTGAGGAGTAAAAAGAATTCCTACTCTCCGATATAACTAGACTCAGAAATAAGCTTTCTTCTAGACTCAACAACGGCCAAACTACACGATCAATCACGGGGGCTCCTAGGGTCGGTCGAGGCTCTGATACCAACTTGTCACGCCCAATATGCGACCCTATCCAAAAGGAACTCGAAGATCCCACCAAGGATAGACCCGCATATTGAAACGCTTTTGCAAGGTGGATATCATTACATCAACATTACATAATAGATGGGGATACATACATAAGGCACAAATGCCACAAGAATACAACATCACATTACAAGAACAACATCCGACTACGGATGAAACATAAACAGAAGCTCAAACGACATCCACGCTGCTAGCCCAGGCTGCCGACCTGGAACCTATCCCCTGATCGAAGAAGCAGAAGAAGAACTCCAATACCAGCAAACATCGCTCTCACGTCATGATCATCGCAAACCTGTACCTGCAACTGGTGGTGTAGTAATCTGTGAGCCACGAGGACTCAGCAATCCCATTACCATGGGTATCAAGACTAGCAAAGCTTAAAGGGAATGGAAGGGGTAAAGTGGTGAGGTTGCAGCAGCGGCTAAGCATATATGGTGGCTAACATACGCAAATGAGAGCGAGAAGAGAAACAAAGGAACGGTCGTCAACTAGTAATGATCAAGAAGTGATCCTGAACTCCTACTTACGTCAGACATAACCCAGAAACCGTGTTCTCCTCTCGATCAACCCCGAAAAGAGACACTCATGATTACGCACACGGTTGGTGTATTTTAGAAGAGTTTACTTAGAGTTTACTACAACCGGATATTAACAAATTTCATCTGCCACATAACCGCGGGCACGGCTCTCGAAAGTTTATACCCTGCAGGGGTGTCCCAACTTAGCCCATGATAAGCTCTCGCGATCAACGAAGGATATTCCTTCTCCCCCGGAAGACCCGATCAGTCTCGGAATCCCGGCTACAAGACATTTCGACAGCAATAAAACAAGACCAGCAAAGCCCTCGATGCGCCGACAATCCCGATAGGAGCTGCACATATCTCGTTCTCAGGGCAACACCGGATGATACTAGCTACGAGTAAAACCAGCCCTCAGGTTGCCTCAAGGTGGCCCCGCAGGCAGCTCGGTTCGGACCAGCACTTAGAGAAGCACTGGACCGGGGGGGGGGGGGCTAAATAAAGAAGACCCTCGAGAGAGCGACTCCCAAGGGAAAGGTAGGTGGTGGTGAGGCAAATGGTAAAACCAATGTTGGGCCTTCTTTGGAGGAGTCTTATTCAAAGCGAACTGTCAAGGGGTCCCATAAATCACCCGACAGCGTTAGGGACGCAAAATCCGGGAACATAATACCGATATGACGGAAAACTAGGGCGGCAAGAGTGGAACAAAACACCAGGCATAAGGCCGAGCCTTCCACCCTTTACCAAGTATATAGATGCATTAATAATATAGGGTATATTGTGATATCCCAACAAGTAAACATGTTCCAACAAGGAACACCATCTCCTTGTTCCAACAAGGAACAAACTTCATCTTCACCTGCAACTAACAACGCTATAAGAGGGGCTGAGCAAAGCGGTAACATAGCCAAACAACGGTTTGCATAGGAAAGGTGTCAAATGTTAGAGGTCGACATGGCAATTTGGGATGGCTTGATAAACAGTAATAGGTAGCGCAGCATAGCGATAGAACGAAGCAACTAGCATAACAATGATAGTAGTGAGATCCAGGGTAGTGGTCATCTTGCCTGAAATCCCGCTAGGAAGAAGAACGAGTCCATGAAGAAGACGAACGGGAGAAGCCGAACCAAGCATAGACGAACGAATCCTCACGATCGCAGCGAAACGGGAACTATCGAGAAGCACACAACATGATAAACACACCACACATGAACAAGGCATGATGCTCAACCAAGTATGATGCATGACAAGGCTACATGAAGCTACTCATGGCAAAAGATGATGCATACAAGACCAACACATCAAAGGAAGTTTAAATTAGGCCGAAAACAACATATAACAATTCCGGTAAGTCCTCATATGCAAATTTCGAAATTGATCCAGATCTGAATAAACCTTATGTTCAAGTTGTTAAACAGCAAGTTAAGATGCACCACGATGATCTACACGAAATTCTAGTCAAGTTACATATAAAGTTCATTAGATTCGGAGCTACGGCCTAGAAGATATGAGCAAAACAAGTTAAACATGGCATTGATACAAAATGCACCCAAACATCAAGCAAACACCTCAAAACAAGGATGCAACATGATAATATGAAACTACATGCAAAATCAAGCAAGTTTCATATAGAGCACACTCAAAACGGAGCAACGGTGCAACACACACATGAAACAAGTTATAGCAACAATCTGTCCAAAACAACAACTAGACATATTACAAGCATCAAAACACTATGCTACAGCATCTCAACGTAGTAAAAAAGGCATGGGCATGCTGTACAGGTAAAGCATGACAAAACAGGAACACTGATCTATCTCCATAAATCTCTAGAACATGCTCAAAAACACATGGCAAGATTGCAAATAATAACAGTTTCAGACTTATCAGGAAATAACATCAGGTTGCAATGTTTAGAGCTATCAAACAACATGTTACAGGAACTTATCATGGCAAAAAAAGGCATGACATGAATCTAATAATTGCATAGAACAAAAGTCCCTTAATGACCATAAGCCAAAAAGGATCAGAAGATATGATGACACCCATGTAAACATGACTAGTTATATTACAGATTCATACATGGCAGGAACAACAATAAGTAGGCATGTTGGTGAGCTTGAACCACTCACCACAGAGAAAAAAATGGCATGGCAAGGTAACTCACAGTAAGAAGACATGGCAGAGAAGCTATACATGGCAAGAACAACATCATAGCATACACGGATCAACTACAACAACCTTGGCAAAATTGAATAACATGTAAACAACCTGCCAGGAAACATTTTATAGCAAAAGTAGAGCTCAATTGACTCAAGCTATGGCACTCCATAATTGCAAACAAGGGCATGGATGGATAGAGAATAACCATATGTTCAAAACATCTTTACTGAAGTATCTCAAAATAAGCATGGATCTCTCGGTAGCATCTAGTTTACGTGGCATAAAAAAATATCAGCAGAACAGGGGCTGAAATCAGCAACATCATGAAGCCTAGTTTGCATTCTTGTGCTAGTCACCACAGAGATCACAAAAATACATGGCATACATCCCTGTAAAGATGGCATGGCATATTACAAAACACATGTAGGACTCAAGTTCATAGGATACACACATCAATCAAGGCAAAAATGACAAAAGTGCATGTTCTGATAAGAAACTGAAACTAACATCACATAGCCCTCTTCTAACAGCATTTCGGGCATCAAGATGAGCTCAAATGTAAATTATGCAATGAGAAGAAATGATGTACTCGTCGAGGCGAACAATTTGACATATTACACGCACGAAACGGAGGAATATGCAGAGGGTTATGGCATGATGAACAGGGGCATGATTATGTCAAAACTCGGGACTTAGTGAAAAAATGGACCTCGCTGGGGGGTGGACATGTCCGGGCCAAACCGGACACGTCCGGCGTGGGAGGCTGACGAGCGGGCCCCACGGGGTCGTCCTCGAGCTCGGGCCAGGGGCGGAGAAGGGGCGCCGGAGACGGCGCAGCAGGGCGAGGGGAGCTCGTCCCCGGCCGGATCCAGCCGGATCCGGCGCAAGGAGGCGCGGGTCGCCGGAGACGGGGAAGATCCGGGCCGGTGAGATGGTGGCGAGGGCGGCGGCCATGGCGGGGGAGGGGCGGCGCGGCAGCGCCGGTCGGGGCGGCCGGGCGCAGCGAGGAGAAGGGCGGCAACGGCAGGGAGGCACGGGCGGCGACGGAGCTCGGGAGATCCGCGGCGAGGTGACGGCGCAGACGGCGCGCCTTCCGCCGGAGTTGGTCGCCGCGACGGGACCAGGAGCTGAGGCGCGGGCGGCAGGACGAGGCGCATGGGGCGGCGGCGCTCGGGCCTCGGCCCAGATCGGGGCCCAGGGCGGGCCTCGCACGGGAGCCGGGAGAACTGGCGGCGGGAGGAGCAGGGGCATGTGGCCGGCCCCTGGTTGGCTGAGGGTGGAAAGAGGCGATGTGTCACGCTCCGGTTGGCCAGTGGCGGCGGCGGCGCCAAGTGGCGGAGGAGGCTGAAAGCGCGAAATGGAGGTGGGCGGCGGCGGCTGCAGGTTGGAGGGCGCGGAAAACAAGGAGGGAGGTAGGTGGATGCTAGGGGATGCCCAAAATGGACTAGGGGGTGACCATTTATAGCAGGTAGGCTAGGTTAGGGGGGATTTGGGGGCTTTCGGAGCCCTCCGATCGCGATCCGATGGATCTAATCACGAGGGGGGGTTAGGTAGGCCTAGGTGGGCTGTGTAGAAGAGTTAGGATGAGAAGAGAGAGAAGGGAAGGGCAGCCCGGCAGTTTGGAGACCGAAACGTCCGGCGAAAAGGTACCCGGCGATGGTACCGCTATACATTTATCGATTCTTGTGATCAAGCGGACTCGAATCTGACGAAACTTGACACGCGCTCTGTCTACACTATAATAAGACCGCATGCCAAGTTGCATCCCATTCCGAGAACATTTTTGTGCCACTTATAAAATAATATTTCGGAGGTGCCGCGGGCGCGTGCGAGTGTGTCTGGCTCAGAACGGACAACGGAGAGAACCGGCAGAACCCCAACGGATGCAAGTTTTGAAAAACATGCAGATGAAATGCAGATGATGACATGGCAAAGTGCAACACGCAAGCAAATGACATGGCAACGACGGCGAATAACTGGCAGACACCTGGCGCATCGAATCCGGGGCGTTATATGCAGTTACCACTGGATCTTGTTAGACATTAAAGTTGATGAAGGAAAAGTTGAAGTACGGGACTCACTACTTAAAAAAGAAAGTGACTACACCATCTTGAAGGGGATAGTTGGCAGGTAATTTCAATCATTATTAACTATATCTCGGCCTATTTAGTTCGTCATTTCCTAATATCAACTATTTAATATAATAACCCCTTTATTAATTTTCTTTGCCGGCAGGCAGGGCTTGTGCAAAGTTCATCAAGGTGACTACAGGCAAATGGCGAGAAAAGCTGTTTTGGTATCGACCCAAGGTAAGTAATTAAGTAGTACTAGCTAGTTACCATCTCTTTAATTCTTGTTTCAATACCGTTAATTAATTATCATGCTTGATTAATTATTATCTGATTAAATTCCATTCTCGTAAAGGCCCTGAAGCAGGCGTCAGGGACTAATCTGTGTGCATACTACGTTTGCGAGAACATTCGCATGATGGCGTCCGAAAGGAGCAAATCTTAAAGACAAGACACTATTCACAATTTTTACATCATTATCGATATGTAGTCACACAACTAATACACATGCATATTGATCTCCTTCTTAACAGTTCAAAGAGGTGCGGGAGAAGCTCCTACCAACGGAGCGCATACTACCACTTCAAGAGGAAATAGCGGGATTTTTGCTCGACCAGGTCATAGATCCCAAAGGATAATACTATTACCCACTACTGCCCCCATGAACCACTCCCAATTGTCATCGTGCTTCGAAGGCACCAAGGCAATATGTAGGAGAAATTGTATATATATATATATACATGTGTATGTGTGAATAATGGTGGTTGTGAGACATTCGATGATAGGACGTCTAACTTGTTTTTGCAGGGCATGTTGTGATGTGATATGGTCAAGACATGATGCTAAATTTTATTGTATGAGATGATCATGTTTTGTAACGGAGTTATCGGCAACTGGTAGGAGCCATATGGTTGTCACTTTATTGTATGAAATGCAATCGCCATGTAATTGTTTTACTTTATCTCTAAGCGGCAGCGGTAGTCATAGAAGCAATAGTTGGCGAGACGACAACGATGCTATGATGGAGATCAAGGCATCACGCCGGTAACGATGGTGATCATGACGGTGCTTTGGAGATGGAGATCAAAGGCACAAGATGATGATGGCCATATCATATCACTTATATTGATTGCGTTTGATGTTTATCCTTTATGCATCTTATTTTTCTTAAGTTCGGCGGTAGCATTATAAGATGATATCTCACTAAATTTCAAGGTACAAGTGTTCTCCCTGAGTATGCACCGTTGCGAAAGTTCGTCGTGCCGAGACACCACGTGATGATCGGGTGTGATAAGCTCTACGTTCACATACAACGGATGGAAGCCAGTTTCGCACACGTAGAATACTCGAGTTAAACTTGACGAGCCTAGCCTCCTCCTTGGCTTTGGCAACGGCATTCTTAAGGGCCTTGACCTCGGTAGCTGATACGTATCCAACGTATCTACTTTTTCAAACGCTTTTGTCCTTATTTTGGACTCTAACTTGCATGATTTGAATGGAACTAACCCGGACTGACGTTGTTTTCAGCAGAATTGCCATGGTGTTATTTTTGTGCAGAAATAAAAGTTCTCGGAATGACCTGAAACTTCACGGAGAATATTTTTGAAATTTATAAAAAATACTGGTGAAAGAATCAAGACCAGGGGGCCCACACCCTGTTCACGAGGGTGGGGGCGCGCCCCCTGTCTCGTGGGCCCCCTGAGGCTCCACCGACCTCAACTCCAACTCTATATATTCATGTTCGGGGAGAAAAAAATCAGAGAGAAGGATTCATCATGTTTTACGATATGGAGCCGCCGCCAAGCCCTAATCTCTCTCAGGAGGGCTGATCTGGAGTCCGTTCGGGGCTCCAGAGAGGGGAATCCGTCGCCGTCGTCATGATCAACCATCCTCCATCACCAATTTCATGATGCTCACCGCCGTGCGTGAGTAATTCCATTGTAGGCTTGCTGGACGGTGATGGGTTGGATGATATTTATCATGTAATCGAGTTAGTTTTGTCAGGGTTTGATCCCTAGTATCCATTATGTTCTAAGATTGATGTTGCTATGACTTTGCTATGCTTGATGCTTATCACTAGGTCCCGAGTGCCATGATTTCAGATCTGAACCTATTATGTTTTCATGAATATATGTGAGTTCTTGATCCTATCTTGCAAGTCTATAGTCACCTACTATGTGTTATGATCTGGCAACCCCAAAGTGACAATAATCGGGACCACTCCCGGTGATGACCGTAGTTTGAGGAGTTCATGTATTCACTATGTGCTAATGCTTTGTTCCGGTTCTCTATTAAAAGGAGGCCTTAATATCCCTTAGTTTCCATTAGGACCCTGCTGCCACGGGAGGGTAGGACAAAAGATGTCATGCAAGTTCTTTTCCATAAGCACGTATGACTATATTCGGAATACATGCCTAGATTACATCGATGAACTAGAGCTAGTTCTGTGTCACCCTATGTTATAACTATTGTATGAGGAATCGCATCCGACATAATTATCCATCACTGATCCAATACCTACGATCTTTTCACATATTGATCTTTGCTTAGTTACTTTACCGTTGCCACTGTTACTATTACTACAAAGTTGCTACTATTACTTTTGCCACCGTTACCTTTACTTCCATACTACTTTGCTACTAAATACTTTGCTGCAGATATTAAGTCTTCCAGGTGTGGTTGAATTGACAACTCAACTGCTAATACTTGAGAATATTCTTTGGCTCCCCTTGTGTCGAATCAATAAATTTTGGTTGAATACTCTACCCTCGTAAATTGTTGCGATCCCCTATACTTTTGGGTTATCCAGACTATTTTCTGGCGCCGTTGCCGGGGAGCATAGCTCTATTCTTTGAGTCACTTGGGATTTATATCTGCTGATCACTATGAGGAACTTGAAAGACGAAAAAACCAAGATTTATCCCTCAACTATGAGGGGAGGTAAGGAACTCCCATCTAGCTATGCACTTGATTCACCTTTTGTTATGAGTAAATTTGCGACAAATACAGCTGCTATTGATTCTGATAGGTCGCATGCTATTGATGATGCCACTTCTGCTTTGCATGCTACTTATGATGAAACTACTTCTATGCTTGATACTATTGTGCCATTAGGTGAATTTCTTGATGAACAACTTGCTAGGGTTAGAGAGAATAAAATTATTGAAACTGATAATATTGATGAAAGTGATGATGAAGATTCTCCACCTAGATATGAATTGCCTGTTGTGCCTGAGGGTTATGTTATGGATGAATAAACTACTAGAGACTTTCTTGCTTGCAATGATAGATATTATCTTAAGAAATTATTAGTTAAGCTGAAAGAAAAATTGTTGAATGCTAGAATGAAATATGACCCTGCTTTTGCTACTTCACCTATCTGTATTTTCGATAAGGATTATGATTTCACTGTCGATCCTGTGATAATTACTTTGGTTGAATCTGATCCTTTTTATGGCTATGAATCTGAAACTGTTGTGGCACATCTTACTAAACTAAATGATATAGCCACCCTATTCACTCATGAGGAAAAAATTTCATTACTACTATATCCTTAAGTTATTTCCATTATCATTAAAGGGTGATGCTAAAACATGGTTTAATTCTCTTGATCATGGTTGTGTGCGTAGTCCCCAGGATATGATTTATTACTTCTCTGCTAAATATTTCCCCGCTCATAAGAAACAAGCTGCTTTAAGGGAAATATATAATTTTGTGCAAATTGAAGAAGAGAGTCTCCCACAAGCTTGGGGGAGGCTTCTCCAATTACCTAATGCTTTGCCTGATCATCCTCTCAAGAAAAATGAAATACTTGATATCTTTTATAATGGACTGACCGATGCTTCCAGAGACCACCTGGATAGTTGTGCTGGTTGTGCTTTCACGGAAAGAACTGTTGATCAAGCTGAATTGCTATTGAATAATATGTTGAGTAATGAAAATGATTGGACAGTTCCTGAACCATCTCCTAAGCCAACTCCGAAGAAAAGGGGTATTCTATGTCTCAGTCTTGAAGATATGTAAGAAGAAAAGAAATCTATGAAAGAAAAGGGTATTAAAGCTGAAGATGTTAAGAATTTACCACCTATTGAAGAAATACATGGTCTTGATAACCCGACACAGGTAGTAAAGGTAAATTCTCTCTATAGATTTGATGAAGGTGATATCCCTTGTTATAAGTCTGCTAGCCAATGCTTAGATGAGTTTGATAATTTTATTATTAAACAAGAAAACTTCAATGCTTATGTTGGTAGACAATTGAAACTAAATGCTTATATGATTGAACACTTGAGTGATTATATGTCTAGAGTTAAGGGTGAACTTAAACTTATTAGTAAACATGCTTCTACGGTTACCACTCAAGTAGAACAAGTGCTTAAAGCTCAAAATGATTTTCTCAATCAATTAAATAATAACAAAAATGATAATGCTGTTATAGTTGTGACTAGAGGGGGTAGAATGACTCAGGAACCCTTGTATCCTGAGGGACACCCTAAGAGAATTGAGAAAGATTCTCAGAGAACTAATGTTGATGCACCTAGTCCTTCTAAGAGGAAGAACAAGAAAAATGATAGGACTTTGCATGCTTCTAGTGAACCTGTTGTTGACACACCTGAGAATCCCAATGATATTTCTATTTCGATCTTTGAAACACAATCTGGTGATGAACATGAACCTAGTGACAGTATTAATGATGATGTTCATGTTGATGCTCAACCTAGCAATAACAATGATGTAGAGATTGAACCTGCTGTTGATCTTGAAAACCCACTATCAAAGAATCAGCGTTATGACAAGAGAGACTTTGTTGCTAGGAAGCACAGTAAAGAAAGAGAACCATGGGTTCAGAAACCCATGCCTTTTCCTCCTAAACCATCCAAGAAAAAGGATGATGAGAATTTTGAGCGCTTTGTGAAATGATTAGACCTATCTTTTTGCGTATGCATTTGACTGATATGCTTAAAATGAATCCTTATGCTAAGTACATGAAATATATTGTTACAAATAAGAGAAAGATACCGGAAGCTGAAATTTCCACCATGCTTGCTAATTATACTTTTAAAGGTGGAATAACTAAGAAACTAGGAGATCTAGGAGTACTAACTATACCATGCTCCATTAAAATAAACTATGTTAAAACTGCTTTATGCGATCTTGGAGCCGGTGTTAGTGTTATGCCTCTCTCTTTATATCATAGACTTGATTTGAATAAGTTGACACCTACTGAAATATCTTTGCAAATGGCCGATAAATCAACTGCCATACCTGTCGGTATTTCCGAGGATGTGCCTGTTCTAGTTGCAAACGTTACTATTTTAACGGACTTTGTTATTCTTGATATTCCCGAGGACGATAGTATGTCGATTATCCTTGGTCGGCCCTTTTTGAATACTGCAGGGGCTGTTATTGGTTGCAACAAAGGAAATGTCACTTTTCATGTTAATGGCAATGAGCATACGGTACACTTTCCGAGGAAACAACCTCAAGTGCACAATATCAATTCTATTGGAAAATTTTCAACGATTACTATTGGAGGTTTTGAATTTCCTCTTCCTACTATCAAGAAGAAATATGATATTCTTATTGTTGGGGATGTGCATATCCCCGTTGAGATAACCTAGTGTTATTCGAAAATTCTCCGGTTTCATAAGATTCGGAATGAGTTTGTTAACAAGACTTGATCAACCTTGTTAGTGGATTCCTTTTGATGAGCATGAGATGGATGAAGTTAGAAAGCACAACACTCTGTACCCTCCTTTTACTTTCTGTTATTGAGATTAAATAAAGCAAAAATAGTATTTTCTGTCTGTTTTCTGAATTATCCTTGCAATAAAAATACCTTGAAAATAAAAATTCTCCAAATGCCCTGAAGTTGAAATATGATTTTGTGTAGAATATTTAAGAATATCTGGCACTGAGAACACAACAGAGGGAGCCACCACCTGGCCATGAGGGAATTGGGCGCGCTCCTGCCCCGTGGGCCCCTCGTGGCCCCCTCCACTTATTCTAGCACCCACGCACTCCTTCCTCCAGAAAAAACCACCACACAGCTCAAACCCGTGTTCTAGCTTGTTTTGATGCGATTTTCGATCTCCTTGCTCAAAGCTTCACTAACAAAACTGCTTTGGGGGATTGTTCTTCCGTATGTGACTCCTCCAATGGTCCAATTAGTTTTTGTTATAGTGCTTTATTTATTGCAAATTTTTGCTGCTTAGGTGAACCTGTTCTTGAGCTTGCATGTCAAATATATATGGTCCCAAGTAGTTCTAATGCATGATATAGCCTCTAGGCACTCGTGGGAGTAGTTGATATCAATCTTGTTGAGTTTGGTTCACTTTTATTTCGAGTCACTAAAAATTTCAGAAATTTTTCACAGGAAGAAATATGTTTAGGAAAATGTACCAAGGTGGTTCCTCAAAGAAGCAAGGACCCAGGCTTGCGATACGTGAGCCGGACTATGAACTACCAAGAGAAGCTCAAGTGCGGCCTTTTGAATGGCCGTCAGAAGATTTTATGGTCCAAGCAGGCATTAAGGAATTTGACGCGTATGTGCGTAATGCTGAACTTTAGGGCTTCGTGTCAGATAAGTGTCCCCAATATTACTACCCGACTGATTCCTTTGTAAGAAGGTTTAAATTTACATCATCACGCAATTCTCACACTGTCCTCTTTGATCTTTATGATAAATCTTATACCATGGACTTAGAAGATTTTAATATTGCTTGCAAGCTCCCACACCGGGGCAATGTTAGTGAACCTCGCAAATCTGAATATAAAGACTTTCTTGCTAGTATAACTGTGGGGGAATCTATAGAAATAACACAAGCTACCATAGGGATCATTCATTTTCCTGCCATACACTATTTTGCTTTCTTTATAGGTAGATGTATTAGCGGTAAGGATGAGGCATGTCACATGTGCGTTCCCGATCTTAGTGTTCTTAAGAGTGCAGTATTAGGAGATAAACAATATAACTTGGGGGCTATCGTTGCACGAAGGTTCCATCATAACAGTATTAGTAGGGATTTGTTGGGTGGAATTTATGCAACCTGTTTAGCTAATTATCTTAAGGTACCCATACATGAAAATGATATGGAGTTGCCTCTTGCTTATATAGATTTTAATGCTACGGTTCGCCATCAGTTTATTGAGAGGATGAACAGCCTCTCCAGTACCGACTAATCTTCCACAGACGTCGCATTGTCCATATTGCTCTCCCTGCTCCTACGTTCTTTGAATTTCAGGAAAAGGGGAGATATGTCATAACCAGGGAGGAGGCAAACGAGTACGAGAGGAGGGCGGAAGCAACTCGCCTCCAAGCTGCAGCTTGTCAGGCAATAGCCGCGGCATCTCAGTACGACCCCAGTTGCAACTTCAGATATCCGCTAGGCCAGCCATGGCTATAGACCAACTTAGGCAAAAAACCTAAGCTTGGGGGAGTACGTATTTCTCACCGACATTACATTCATGTTCACACACTCATTCTAGTTGTCGGTGCTCATACTTTTTCATTGTAATATCCATGCTAGTTTATTTTCCTTTTTCTCGCTTTCTTCTTGTGTGTTTGAAAAACCTTAAGAAAAACCAAAAAAAATAGTTGTAGCTTTTTAGCTAGTTTATTCTCCATGCATGTAGTAGTAGTAATAAAAAGAAAACCCAAAAAGATTTCTCGTTCTTCTTTTGCTTGTTGGGAGCTTTCCCGTGTAAATAGTTTTATTTCTTTTCTTTGGGGGTCGAGAGGAGAAGACCATGATGAAAATGTTGAGTGGCTCTTATATGCATTATTGTTGATTTAACCAAGAGCCCATGTTACCTTGTTTTGTCCCTTGTATTAAATGCTTGCAGATTCCAGCTTAGTCCAATTGCACATGCACTATTATTATTATCCACATCGTTCAGTCGTGCAAGTGAAAGGCAATAATGATGATATATGATGGACCGATTGAGATGAGAGAAGCTGGTATGAACTCGACTATCTTGTTTTTGCAAATATTATTAGTTCATCGTTCCTGATTCAGCTTATTATGAATGAAACATGTTTGCAATGACAACTAGAGATTATAGTTACTCATGCCATGCTTAATTAGCTAGGAGTTTATAATGGTTTACCTTGTGTCACACCCTGATTTTCATGCCACAACACTTAAGCTAATAAATCATGATAAAGTGTGGTTTGACAAATTTTTTGCATTATTTGGCTTTTTATTTGAGTTGGTTTTCTCTCTGTGATTTTCAAATGCTCTTTAAAGTCAACACAACTCCACCTTCTATACTTCATCTCCTTGCCCCAAACATCTGACCAATGATCATGCCATGTGTATAGTGCAATATATTATTTTCATACAAAAATAATTTGGCCAAATAGTATTTTCAAAAAATAGTTTTCCAAAACCCCCTGAATTGAGGTTTGCACTACAAGTACTTGATTTGGGGTATGAAAAATCTTTCAAAAAGTATATTTGACTCCTATTAGGTATAGGATTCCCATAAACCACAAAAATATAATTTTAAAAGTTATTTCCCTATTTTATTTAAAGGCTTTTTCTTAAGGCCAGAAATGGTCTTTAATAGGTTAAAATTATTTAAAAGATTAAAAAATATTTGAGAAAAATCAGGGAAACTCAGTGGACATATATTTTCTATATATAAGAGTTTCAACACATGGTCATGTTCAAAAAATTGGGCAAAACCCTCCAAAACCATTTCTATCCATTTCAAGTATTTGAAATATTTCTACAAGAAATATTTTCCAATAAATCCAGGAAAATTCTAGCAAGTCACATATAAATAGTATGATGACCTTGAAAAGTTTCAGCTCAATCCAAACTGTTTTGGTTCACCAAAGTGCCCCAAAACCATCTCTGTCCAGATTCAAGTTTGAACAACTTTACATTGCCAACTTGTTCCAAATGCCCCCAAACTTTGTGGTCGTGCTCAAAAGCCCAAATGATGACACTACACCAAGTGGTGCATCAAGGGGAATGGTTTTGCATGACTAGATCTTGGTAAATGTGTTTCTGTTATTTTCTAGGGTTTACAAAAGTTGCATTGGCAACTTTGCCCAAATGAGCTCAAAATTGGTGGAAGGGCCTAATTATATGTGCCATTTCACCCTGTGGAGTCTCATGCCAAATAGAATCCATCTGATAGCCCAAACCAACATAAAAAAACCTTTTGCTAATTTTCCAAAAACATTACTTTGACCTCTTCCACTAATCTCCATGGGCTCAACTTTTTACCACAGTCCCTCCTAGTCCCCTCTTACCTCCAGTAACTCTCCCCTGGCCATTGCTCAATGATTGAGGGGTAAAACACCCCCATTTACCTCCCTGGACATCCCCTCTCTCCCTCTTCTTCTACCTCTCTCTTCTTCTACTGGCCACCCAGGGCATCCAAGGCCATAGCCCACTTCTTTACTTCCCCCTAGAGCTACCAGATACTTTTGGCCGCGCCCACATTGCATAGAAAATGGCCATGCCGGCCATTGGGGCGCTCTGGAGCACGCTACAGTGCGCTCCCGCACTGTAGCCACCCTCTGCCCGACAACCCCGGCCACCTCGGGCCTTCCCAGCACGCCAGACGATGCACCTCGACATCCACATCACGCTACACTGTCGGCCCCTCCTCTCTCTCCGTCTCCGGCTCTCCTCGCATGCGGACAGAGTGCAGCCCGAGCGCGCGAGTCGCTGGCCACGACAGGGACCCGCTCTGCTGCATTCCCCGCTCCCTCTCTTCTCCCCTAGGCATAGTCCACCCCCACGAACACCCTAGACTCGGTGCAGCACCCTCCCGAGGCCCGTAGCGACGAGCACGAGCTCGTCGGCGCACGAGCCCACAGTGGATCGCCACTCGCCTATATAAGGCATTCCCGAGCCCTCCTCTCACCACCACTCGTCCTCTCTCACTCCAAATAGGCCCCCCCTGCACCCCCAGTTCATCTCCAGAAGCGCCCGAGCTCGAGATCGAGCTCGAGCTCTGCCGCCTCGGGTCACCGTTGATCTCGGGGTACAGGCTCTCTCCGCCTCTTCTATCTCTTGATCTAGAACCGCCACACCTCCCTGAACATTTCCCTCTATTTCCACTCTCTATTGCAGCCGGAATCGACCGGGGCAAGCACCTCCCGAAGCTCTGCCACCGGCTTCCTCGTCGCCGGTGAACCCCTGCACCCCGGCGACCAACTCCACCTCCACCCGAACGGCGACTCGGTCCTGAGCACGTCGGTGCCCTCAGATCACCTCGCAGTCGACCACAGCGGCGCCGGTGAGCTCGCCGCCCTCTCTGGCCCGAGGTTGACGATGACGGCCGTGGGGCCCGTCCGTCAGCCTCACGTCCTGACCTGTGGGTCCCACACGCCAGGTTTCAAACACACACGCGCGTGCACCAGTTCGCTGCGTCGGCTGGAGGCGTATTTCCCAAATACGCCTTCGACGTGGCAGCCTCGCACGGGCTGGTTTCCCCCTGGGCCTGCTGCACTGTGGCCTAATAGGCCCAGTTGCACAGTGCTACTTCTTTTTTTCTTTTTCTCAGAAACTTGCAAAAATTCCACGGGATTAAATAATAATCCAAATGCAATAATTCCAACTCCTATATTCTTCTAAAAATCCCACCTATTTAATGGTGTAACTTTCATAAATATCCATCCAACTTTTCTGCACTGTTCAAATTTGAGCATTTATATTCCCCTCTGAAAATCCATTTCTCCTATTCTACAACTCCAAATCCAGAACTAGGAATTTTCCCCTTCTTAGATTTCCTCCTAGTATTTAACAAAAATATACTGAAATTTTTCTGAGCACTTTGATTTGCTATTGCCTTATTTTTCTCGTTATTATTCTTGCAACAATAGATTGCGTTCCTGACGAAGGAGTTGGATCAAAAGACTTTGAAGACCCAGAAGACTTTGCTGAGCCAGGCAAGCAGCCCTTTGACCATGTTTGAGAAACCCCTTTTTATGCCTATCATATAGCACTTTATTATTGTTGCATCGGAATCATGATGAGATGGTAACCACTTTGGTGGGTTGCCTTCGTTACTTCCTTGTTGATACTTGCATTGTTCATGACCCTACCTTCCTATGAGGGTTATGCCGGTGGGAGTAGATAGGATGCTAAAGTAGATGCTACACAAATGGGACGGTATATGCATGGTGATGGAGACAAAACTATTTCCAAAGACTTTTCGAAAACCCCGTTGGGTGCCACTAATGCCCGAGGGAGATGATGAGTTGGGTAGCCACTTGACGAGGAAGTGGTGTACCGAGGCAAGTGTGTGTGTGTGTGTGTGTGTGTGTGTGTGTGTGTGTGTGTGTGTTGTTTTTTTCTTCAAAATGGATTGATTTAAGTTGCGACCATTATTCCAACCTTACATGTGCAACCACTCTACCCTTATATGGGAAAGGGCATTATTGATTACCTAGGCCGATACTAGCATGGTGCCCAAATTACTAGTGACGGGGGTGACACGAGGTCACTCTTGGGACGGGGTCGTGCTTGGATAGGCAGCCATGACTGGTTTCACAGGGCACCGACACACCGTTGGTACCCCGTGCCAGTGGTATGTGATGAATATGGGACCGAGGCTCCACAATTTTAAGATGTGAAATGTTGGGCACGGGGGTTACTACCAATCGAGTGGACTCTATGTTAGTGTCGTCTAGGGAAAGATAGTGATCGGGTGCTTACCCCACAGTACTTGAGGTACCGCGGGTCGTGGATGACACGGAAGTTCCCCGGATCTTGTGGGTAAAGTTTGCAACCTCTGCAGAGTGTAAAACTATTCGAATAGCCGTGTCCACGGTCAAGGACACTTGGGTAACTGCTCTTGGGCTACGTCCACATGTTTACGAAACCTGGTGAGTGTGTATGGATAAGTGGAGAACTACCTGGGTCATGTCGAAAGACTTGACACGATGATTAAGCTGGGTTGTTTCCAACTCTAATTATGTTGATATCTGTAACCAGTCCATATGGTTACTTGAATTCCTATGATGCATGTTTTACCAGTTGTTGAACATGTCATAGCACTCAAAACTAGCTTTCTGCAGAAATTTACCTATGTCATGCATTATTGTTCCTTGAACCAAAACATGGGTTGCTTGCAAGTACATTAAAAGTACTCATTGGCTTGCCACTGGTTATTTTATTGGCCATGCATGAACGAACATGATATGATGAAGAATACTTCAGTGATGAACATGCGAGCTAGGACGCTTCCCAGTCAGAATGCCTGTAGGGTTAAGGCAGATGTCATGGGTCCAAGTTATCGACGAAGATTTCCGCTGCGATGATATACTCAAGACTTGACCATAATGGTCCTACTTGCGTAATACTGTATGTATGGATGTAAGACTCTTGTTATTCATCTTTTGTGTGTTCAGTGAGCATTGATCACTGGGATCATTGTACACGTGCATTCGATGATCACGACTTATGAGTCGGGGTCCCCACACCTTGCGTGCCAACATGCTATTAAAATGGTTGTGATGTGGTATGATAGGGTGGTATCCTCCTTTGAACGATACAAGTGGCTCGACTTGACACATGTTCACGCATGTAGTTGAAACAAAATCAACATAGCCTCCACGATATTTATGTTCATGGTGGATTATATCCTACTCATGCTTGCACTCAGTATTGATTAATTTTTATGCATGTTCATGACTGTTGTCCCTCTCTAGTTGGTCGCTTCCCAGTCTCTTTCTATCCTTCACTTGTACTAAGCGGGAATACTGCTTGTGCATCCACTTCTATAAACCCCAAAGTTATTCCATATGAGTCCACCATACCTTCCTATATGCGGTATCTACCTGCCGTTCCAAGTAAATTTGTAGGTGCCAAACTCTAAACCTTCAAATGAAATTCTGTTTTGTATGCTCAAATAGCTCATGTATCAACTAGGGCTATCTGTATCTTACATGCTAGGCGGGTTATTCTCAAGAGGAGTGGACTTCGCTCCTCACTCATGAGAAAATGGCTGGTCACCGGGATGCCCTGTCCCATGCTCAAACCAAATCAAAATAATTGCAAACAAAACTCCCCCAGGATTGTTGTTAGTTGGAGGCACCCGTTGTTTCGGGCAAGCCATGGATTGATGCTTGTTGGTGGAGGGGGAGTATAAACTTTACCATTTATAATGTGTGTAGCATGGAAGATATCAATATCTCTAGGTTGTTATGTTGACAATGAAAGTATGCCGCTCAAAATATTATTTAGCTCTATTTCAAAATCGAGCTCTGGCACCTCTACAAATCCCTGTTTCCCTCTGCCAAGGGCCTATCTATTTACTTTTATGTTGAGTCATCCTTCTCTTAATAAAAAGCACCAGCTGGAGAGCACTGCTGTCATTTGCATCCATTACTATTAATTTATGTTGAGTATGACCATGACTGGATCTCTTTTACCATGAATTACAATGTTTAGTCAATCCTTGATCTTCAGAGGTGCTCTCATTTATGTTTTGCGGTCTTAGAAAGGGCTAGCGAGATACCATCTTGTTATATAATATTATGATTGTTTTGAGAAAGTGTTGTCATCCGAGATTTATTATTATTGCTCGCTAGTTGATTATGCCATTGATATGAGTAAACATGAGACCTAAGTGTTATTGTGAATATGGTTGGTTCATAATCTTGCTGAAAACTTGAATGCTGGCTTTACATATTTACAACAACAAGAGAAAACAGAGTTTGTAAAAGTTTTTCTTTATCACTTTCAGTTTGTCAACCGAATTGCTTGAGGACAATCAAAGGTTTAAGCTTGGGGGAGTTGATACGTCTCCAACGTATCTACTTTTCCAAACAGTTTTGCCCATGTTTTGGACTCTAACTTGCATGATTTGAATGGAACTAACCCGGACTGACGCTGTTTTCAGCAGAATTGCCATGGTGTTATTTTTGTGCAGAAATAAAAGTTCTCGGAATGACCTGAAACTTCACGGAGAATATTTTTGGAATTTATTAAAAATACTAGCGAAAGAATCAAGACCAGGGGCCACACCACATCACGAGGGTGGGGCACGCCCCCTTCGCGTGCCCCCACATCGTGGGCCCCGAGGCTCCACCAACCTCAACTCCAACTCTATATATTCACGTTAAGGAGAAAAAATTAGAGAGAAGGATTCATCGCGTTTTACGATCTGGAGCCGCCGCCAAGCCCTAATCTCTCTCGGGAGGGCTGATCTGGAGTCCATTCGGGGCTCAGGAGAGAGAATCCGTCGCCGTCGTCATCATCAACCATCCTCCATCACCAATTTCATGATGCTCACCGCCATGCGTGAGTAATTCCATCGTAGGCTTGCTGGACGGTGACGGGTTGGATGAGATTTATCATGTAATCGAGTTAGTTTTGTTAGGTTTTGATCCCTAGTATCCATTATGTTCTAAGATTGATGTTGCTATAACTTTGCTATGCTTAATGTTTGTCACTACGGCCGAGTGCCATGATTACAGATCGGAACCTATTATGTTTTCATGAATATATGTGAGTTCTTGATCCTATCTTGCAAGTCAATAGTCACCTATTATGTGTTATGATCCGGCAACCCCGAAGTGACAATAATCAGGACCACTCCCCGTGATGACCATAGTTTGAGGAGTTCATGTATTCACTAAGTGTAAATGCTTTGGTCCGGTACTCTATTAAAAGGAGGCCTTAATATCCCTTAGTTTCCAATAGGACCCCGCTGCCACAGGAGGGTAGGACAAAAGATGTCATGCAAGTTCTTTTCCATACGCACGTATGACTATATTCGGAATACATGCCTACGTTACATCGATGAACTGGAGCTAGTTCTGTGTCACCCTATGTTATAACTGTTGCATGAGGAATTGCATCCGACATAATTATCCATCACTGATCCAATGCCTACGATCTTTTCACATATTGATCTGTGCTTAGTTACTTTACCGTTGCCACTGTTACAATTACTACAAAGTTTCTACTATTACTTTTGCCACCATTACCATTACTTCCATACTACTTTGCTACTAAATACTTTGCTGCAGATATTAAGTCTTCCAGGTGTGTTTGAATTAACAACTCAGCTGCTAATACTTGAGAATATTCTTTGGCTCCCCTTGTGTCGAATCAATAAATTTGGGTTGAATAATCTACCCTCGAAAACTGTTGTGATCCCCTATACTTGTGGGTTATCAGTAGCATTGCCTACAGTTATAACACATAGCAGCACATGAGCTTAAACTCTGAGTTTGCATACAGTTATAACACATAGCAGCACATGAGCTTAAACTCTGAGTTTGCATCACAATTCAAGCTTGCAAGGGGTCTTTTAAAAGTATACCTTGGGCCTCATCGAACCATTTGTTAACACGGTCGATCTCATCATCGGCCAGCTTCAGTTTCCGCTGGAGTTCAGAAACTTCGGCATCCTTGGCTGCAGTCGCTAACAGTGAAGCCTGTTTATAAAAATAGATAAGCGTGTTATCTTCGTTGAATATTTGATCCTCTGTCCGCCCCCTTTTTCCAAAAGAGCCGAACAGAGTCTCAGGGGCTACTATCTATATACAGGCATATTTTTCCAATACGAAAAGCGGCTAAGAACATTGTATCACATACCTCAAAACCTGTTAACAGGCTAGTGAAAGCTTCGTTCAGTCTGCTTTTGGCGGACTGAACCTTCTCAGCCACCGTACCCATCAAGGTATGGTGCTCCTCCACGATGGAAGCACGTTGAAGTGCTTCCCTCAATATATCCGGCGCCTCCGGATTGACAGAGGTCGCCGGTGGAGTCGGCACTCCCCCTCCCTTAAAGGGGGCTGCTCGCTCGACTACAGAGCCATGTGGGTCTCTGGAGTTGTATTCGGCTGGGGGCTGGACTGATCCAGGCCCCCTTCGTCAGTTTCCATGGGGGTTGTGCCCCGCGTGTCTTCGGCAGCCGAGGCATTACCCTCTGGCGCCGTTTCAGCGGTCTTCCGCACCTCTCCCTTGCCTGGAGAGGTCCTGTGGGACAACACCTCGGTGTCATCCGTGGCATGGGGCGGAGAGGTTCGCGGAGGCGTTTCGCTCCCCATCATCTCTGGCGCCAACGAGTTCCCCGAAGACGACGATTGTTGGGGGAGATCACAGGCCGGACTGAAATACGTAAATGATATGTTATCCTACATTTGTAAAAGGCCAGATATATGTACAATATCTTTGAATACTTATGATTCGGCCGGGGGCTTCGGCCTGAGCGCCGCTCGGGGATGACTTCAGTGTCCGAATCCTCCGGAAGGGAGATCTTCTCCTTCTTGGACGCCTCCGCCTCTAGGTCCACGGACGCCGCCCTTTTCTTCTCCCCCCTTAAGGGGAGAATTGCTCTCATCCACTTCCTCTTTGCACTACTATGGAAAAGCCTAGCAGCAGCGCGGGTTTTAGGTATAGCAGTAGCACGGGACCCCGCGCTACTAATAGGGCGCTACAACTAAACTGTAGCAGCAGCGCGTGTCTGCCCACGCTACTGCTACACAAGCGTAGCAGCAGCGAGCAGTAAGAAAGCGCACTACTGATAATAGTTGTAGCCCACTTTATTAGGCCGCACTACTGCTAGTGGCACGCTGCTGCTAACTTTTCTCCACTCGCTACTGCTAATTTTATTAGTTTTTGTTTTTTTCTGCATATTTTTTTCGTATTTGAACAGGCTTTATACAAGAATTTAGCACATAAAAATGTCATCATCGTACACATACAAATTGATGCAAGACCACAAATGTAATCATAGCATATACATACAAATAGTCTCATCATAATCATCATCCAACACAAAGTGGTCTCTCGTCATCATCTCTAAAATAGCGATACATGCAAGTCTCAAATACTTACAACTACAACGTCATCCATCTAAACAATGATATACATGAGGAGTGCTATCACTATGAGTGATAGCGGAACTATGCAGTAGTACATGAGGCGCCGGTTATGAGGCCTCTCTCGCGCTAGCCTAAACCTCAAGTAACTAGCTTGTGCTTCTTGTCTGCTTTTGAAGCCTTTATGGCTGGCGCCCGAGACCCCCTCCACTTGCGCCTGACACTCATACCACTCGACATACAGTCCCGGAACCTTCCCTTTGTACACGAAATAGCACTCCTTCACCATCAAGAATCTAGGTACCTGTTAGAGATGCATCTTCATCAAGAGAATGTACAATCATATGCAACAAAAAATACTAGAGCAACACGAAAAATAAAGGGTTAGCAACTAGATGCAACATATAGTACGCAAACTAATTAACTAGAGGTACGCATGTCATCGTACCCAAACTAACAAAGTAGCATTATGCAAGTTCGGCAGGGACCGTGGACATCACAAAGTTTAATCGCTACAGAAAGTATACAAGTTCAACCAACACTTATCATCATCATCGGCATCGTAAATCACTAGAAGTTCCATCCTTCCATATCATCAAGGATGGACCCTAGCTTCTTGAACGGCGTGAGGTCATGACGTTGCATGCCTATGCGAGTTTGGACGTCAGCTCACGATATAGGGCCGTGGTAGAACATCCCCTTCTCATCGACGACTTCTTTCATGATGATCGTCGCAATGTCCCTTTGGATGCGAAAGAAGTCATCTCTAAGTTTATAATCCGCTTCTCCATGAGATTCTACCCACTTGTGGATATGATCATCGTTTCTGGTTGTCATACGAAGCTTTTGGTGATCCGTGTTGAACTCAATCATGAGATGAAGGAGGTAGAATCCATCTTTCTTGCTTGGTTTTGGGACATGGATGCAGCAGAAGTTAGTTTTATGTGAGAAACCCAACTTCTTGTTCCTCTTTTTCCTGATCTGCAGGAGGCCACCTCTAATGCTGAAGCCTTGGAGAGCATCATCTAGAATATTCATTATGTGGGTGTAGTCCTTCTTCTCGTAGTCTTTGGTAGGGTCAAAATACACGGCGTGGGAGACTCGCGGGTAAATAACGATGAGGACGGCGCGCCCGTTCCTGCGGGGAAAAGACACCTCAAATTATTCTCCATATGAGCGAGAAGGAATGATTGAAATGTACGAAAGGGTTGTCCAGAACTGACTTACTTTGGATGATAAGGCAGGAGGAAAATTTCCTGGTCCTTATTATGTACCATGAAGTTTTGGATGTACTCCCTAGCAGTTTCACGCTCAAAGTCGCCGAGACTCAAGAAAGACTCGTGCATGTAGTACGGATCCACCACACAGATTTGCGAGACTTCTTCTCTCTTCGCGGACGATTGTAAAATCGATCCGCCTTGTCAGAAACATCTCAAATATATGGTCAAACCGCAGGAAGAACACCTCCGCGGGCCGTGTGTCGACGTAGCACTTCCCCTCAGGCACACGAGCCGCGTATGTCGGATATCCTGGATCCTTCCAGGCTAGTAGGCTTTTCTCAGTCGACAGCACATGGTCGTGCAGTCTCCTGAGATCCCCTGATAGTGCCCCCAGCGGTTTCGGCGGTAGCATCAGCTCGCCCATGAGATGGAACATGGCCGCACCTTTCAAGGGTACACGCTCTTCAGAATCCACCGTCTGGCTGCTATGTGCTCTGGCTTGTTTGGAGGCAGCTATCTTCCCCGGTCTCTGATGACCCACAAGTGTGGGGATCTATCGTAGTCCTTTCTATAAGTAAGAGTGTCGAACCCAACGAGGAGCAGAAGGAGATGATAAGCGGTTTTCAGTAAGGTTTTCTCTGCAAGCACTGAAATTGTAGGTAATAGATAGTTTTGTGATAAGGTAAATAGTAACAAGCAACAAGTAAATAAAGTAAATAAAGTGCAGCAAGGTGGCCCAATCCTTTATGTAGCAAAGGATAAGCCTGGACAATTTCTAATAATAATAAAGGAGCTCCCGAGGACACATTGGGAATTATCTTCAAGCTAGTTTTCATCACGTTCATATGATTCGTGTTCGGTACTTTGATAATTTGATATGTGGGTGGACCGGTACTTGGGTACTGCCCTAACTTGGACAAGCATCCCACTTATGATTAACCCCTATTGCAAGCATCCACAACTACAAAAGAAGTATTAAGGTAAACCTAACCACATCATTAAACATATGGATCCATATCAGCCCCTAACGAAGCAACGCATAAACTAGGGTTTAAGCTTCTTTCACTCTAGCAACCCATCATCTACTTATTACTTCCCCATGCCTTCCTCTAGGCCCAAATAATGGTGAAGTGTCATGTAGTCGATGTTCACATAACACCACTAGAGGAAAAGACAACATACATCTCATCAAAATATCGAACGAATACCAAATTCACATGACTACTAATAGCAAGACTTCACCCATGTCCTCAGAAACAAACGTAACTACTCACAAAGCATATTCATGTTCATAATCAGAGGAGTAATAATATGCATGAAGGATCTAAACATATGATCTTCCACCAAGTAAACCAATTAGCATCAACTACAAGGAGTAATCAACACTACTAGCAACCCACAGGTACCAATTTGTGGTTTTGATACAAGATTGGATACAAGAGATGAACTAGGGTTTTAAGAGGAGATGGTGCTAGTGAAGATGTTGATGAAGATTGACCCCCTCCCGATGAGAGGATCGTTGGTGATGACGTTGGTGATGATTTCCCCCTCCCGGAGGGAATTGTCCCCGGCAGAACAGCTCCGTCAGAGCCCTAGATTGATTCCGCCAAGGTTCCGCCTCGTGGCGGTGGAGTTTCGTCTCGTAAGCTTGCCCACGATTTTTTTCCAGGGTAAAAGTGATGATATAGCAGAAGATGGACGCCGGAGGCCCATCGGGGGGCCCAGGAGATAGGGGGCGCCCCCTGTCTCCTGGACAGGGTGTGGGCCCCCTGGCATATTTCTTTCGCTCAGAAATTCTTGTTAATTCCAAAAAGTTGTTTCGTGGAGTTTCAGGACTTTTGGAGCTGTGCGAATATGTTTCCAACGCTTCCTCCTTTTCCGGCCGAATTCAGCTTGCATTCCCCCTCTTCATGGTAAACCTTGTAAAATAAGAGAGAATAGCCATAAGTATTGAGATATAGCGTGTAATAACAGCCGACAATGCAATAAATAGTGATATAAAAGCATGATGCAAAATGGACGTATCAACCCCCCCAAGCTAAGACCTCGCATGTCCTCAAGCGGAAGCCGAAATTGAAAAATATGTCCACGTGTTTAGAGATAGAGGTGTCAATAAAAATAAAATACGGACATGAGGGCATGATGATCATTCTAATAACAGCAACATATATAGATTTTGTCACATGATTTCCTATGCTCAAGTAACAATCAATTCACAATGTCAAGTATGGTTCAAAAACTTCATTGGGAACTAACAAACTATAGTCTCAGTCATTGAAGCAATTGCAATTTATCATAACATCAGAAAGAGTCAACCATAGAGCTTTTCAGCAAGGTCACATACTCAACCATCTCGTAGTCTTCTACAATTGCTAACACTCACCCAGTACTTGTGGCTATAGAGTTTCAGCCAGACACTGAGAAAGATAGGGGCTTATTGTGTTGCCTCCCAACGTATTCACCTTTAGGTGATGTCAACAATAATAGCCCATGCTAACTTACATCCAATTGGATATATATATATATATCATGATCTTTCAAACACGAGGAGCTTGCCAAAGGATAAAATGAAAAAGGGAAAGGTGAGGATCACCTTGACTCAAGCATAAAGTAAAAACATAATGTAAAAGATAGGCCCTTCGCAGAGGGAAGCAGAGGTTGTCATGCACGTTTAGGGTTGATGCATAAAATCTTAATGCAAAAGAACGTCACTTTATATTGCCCCTTGTATGTCGACCTTTATTATGCAGTCCGTCGCTTTTATTACTTCCACAACAATTTTGTACAAAGCTTATTTTCTCCACACTAATAAGTCATACATAATTAGAGAGCAATTTTTATTGCGTGCACCGATGACAACTTACTTGAAGGATCTTACTCAATCCATAGGTAGGTATGGTGGAATCTCATGGCAAAATTGGGTTTAAGGATATTTGGAAGAACACGTAGTATTTCTACTTGGTGCAAGGAATTTGGCTAGCATGAGGCGGAAAGGCAAGCTCAACATGTTTGGAAGGTCAATGACAATATACTTTAACTGAGATGTTGGAAAACGTAAACCATTATGTTGTCTTCCTTGTCCAACATCAACTCTTTTAGCATGTCATACTAAATGAGTGCTTCACATCATAAAAGATGTCCAAGATAATATATTTATATGTGAACCCCTCTTTCCTTATCACTTCCTATTAATTGCAACAATGACCAAGGCTACGTTCATCAACTCTCAACATTTTTTATGCCTCATACTTTCTATGTGTGAAGTTATCACTATCCATAAGATCAATATGAACTCTTTTATTCTTTCTACTTTCTCAAGATCATAGCAACAAAGAAAAGCCCTTGACTCAACACTAATATTTATTATAGATAGCACTCGGACTCGATTACAAAAAGAGATCACAAAGCAAAACTCAAAACTACTTGATATAAAAAGCTGAATCTACTAGATCAAGATACTACTAAAAGGATCGAACTAAACAAAGTGGTAAAGATAGGAGTGTGATGGTGATACGATGCAGGCACCTCCCGAGGCTTGGCGGTTGCCAAGGGAGTGCCCATACCCATGTGATTAGGTCCTTGGAGGTGGTGAAGTAGGAATTGTTGATGATGTAGGCTTGTCGTCCGTCTTGCAAGGCATAGGCTCTCCATCATAGAAGGATGATCGAGTCTCCGGGATCCTTAAATCTGCAGCCAAACTCATCCTCTTGAATCTATATTCATACTCACAGTTCTGGTTTTGCAGGTCATAGATCTGGGTTTGGAGGTGCTCGATTTTCTCTTGAACTTGACATCTAGCTTGTGGTTGTTGGTGAACTCCGTGATCATCATCTGGTTGGCGTTGAGTCCACGCTCCACCATCCCTTGACACTTGAAAACTTCTTGCTCCACGGCTTCGAGCTTTGTCTCCATGCTCTCGGTAGGCCTTGGTCCCTCCACATCGCGGACGTGCAGCACCCCCTCACGCATCTCAATGGTTTGAGGGTGATGCAGCACCTCCGCGAGATAGGGGTTGATAACCCTCTCAAAAAACTTGTCCTTGGGAGCGCTTGAAGACGCCATGATGCTCTAGATCTGAAACAGAAACAGCTCAAAATGAAAACAGAGGATATTTGCGTGATACGGAGGTCAAAACCTTCAGGAGTATATATAAAGAATTTTTACCGACCAAAATACGTAAAGTGCAAGAAAACGGAGTCCGGGAGGCACATGAGGTGCTCACGAGACAGGGGGCGCGCCCTACAGGCGCCCTCCACTCTCGTGGGAGCCACGTGTCTCTTTCGGATTACTTCTTTCTTCCTAAAATTCTTAAATAATCCAAAACTGATAAAAATTACCATTAAAGTTGTTTTGGAGTCGGTTTACTTACCGTACCACATACATATACCTTTTCGGAGTAGGGAACATTCTGGAAAGTGTCCCTTATGAATTCCTCAGGGGTTACAGTTTCAATAATATTAGTTTCAACATTGATAGGATTACCTGAAATATAGTGTTTAATTCTTTGACCGTTTACCACCCTCGGATTTGTGCCTTCGAAGTTGTTGATTTTTATGGCACCAGAACGATAGACCTCCTCGATAACGTAGGGACCTTCGCATTTTGAGAGAAGTTTTCCTGCAAAAAATCTTAAACGAGAGTTGAATAATAACACATAATCTCCTACGTTAAACTCACGCTTTTGTATCCTCTTATCATGCCAGTGTTTGACTTTTTGTTTGAATAGCTTGGCATTCTCATAGGCTTGGGTTCTCCATTCATCAAGTGAGCTAATATCAAATAACCTCTTCTCACCAGCTAGTTTGAAGTCATAGTTGAGCTCTTTAATAGCCCAATATGCCTTATGTTCAAGTTCAAGAGGTAAATGACACGCTTTTCCATAAACCATCTTATAAGGAGACATACCCATAGGATTTTTGTATGCAGTTCTATAGGCCCATAATGCATCATTAAGTTTTTTGGACCAATTCTTTCTAGATCTATTCACAGCCTTTTGCAAAATTAATTTGAGCTCTCTATTGCTCAACTCTACTTGACCACTAGACTACGGATGATAAGGAGATGATATTCTATGGTTGACATCGTACTTAGCGAGCATCTTATGGAAAGCACCATGAATAAAATGTGAACCACCATCAGTCATAAGATATCTAGGGACTCCAAACCTCGGAAAAATAACTTCTTTAAGCTTTTTAATAGAAGTGTTATGGTCAGCACTACTAGTTGGAATAGCTTCTACCCACTTAGTAACGTAATCAACATCAACTAAAATATGTGTGTAACCATTAGAGGCAGGAAAAGGTCCCATATAATCAAAGCCCCAAACATCAAACGGTTCAATAACAAGAGAATAATTCATAGGCATTTCTTGACGTCTACTAATGTTACCTATTCTTTGACATTCATCACAAGACAAGACAGAGTTACAAGCATCTTTGAATAGAGTAGGCCAATAAAAACCAGATTGTAGTACCTTGTGTGCAGTTCTATCTCCAGCGTGGTGTCCTCCATAAGATTCAGAGTGAAACTTACGTAGAATCTTCTCCTGTTCATGCTCAGGAACACAACGTCTAATAACACCATCTAATCCTTCTTTATAAAGGTGTGGATCATCCCAGAAGTAATGTCTTAAATCATAAAATAACTTTTTCTATTGCTGGTATGTGAAACTAGGCGGTATAAATTTAGCAACAATATAATTAGCATAATCATCATACCAAGGAGCGATTTAGAAGCATTAACGACCGCTAATTGTTCATCGGAAAGCTATCATTAATAGGCAGTGGGTCATCAAGAACATTCTTTAACCTAGACAAATTATCTGCAACGGGTTCTCGGCTCCCTTTCTATCAATAATATGCAAGTCCAATTCTTGGAGCAAGAGAACCCATCTAATGAGTCTAGGCTTAGCATCTTTCTTTTCCATAAGATATTTAATAGCAACATGATCAGTGTGAATAGTAACTTTGGAATCAACAATATAAGGTCTAAACTTATCACATGCAAACACAACTGCTAAGAACTCTTTTTCAGTAGTAGCATAATTTCTCTGGGCAGTATCAAGAGTCTTACTAGCATACTGGATAACATCCAATTTATTATCAACTCTTGCCCTAAAACAGCACCTACAGCATAATCACTAGCATCGCACATAATTTCAAAAGGTAAATTCCAATCAGGTGGCTGAACAATAGGTGCAGTGATCAAAGCTTTCTTAAGTACTTCAAACGCTTCTACACAATCATCATCAAGGATAAAAGGAATATCTTTTTGCAATAAATTAGTTAGAGGCCTAGAGATTTTAGAGAAGTCCTTAATGAACCTCCTATAAAAACCGGCGTGACCAAGGAAACTTCTTATACCTTTTATGTCCTTGGGACATGGCATCTTTTCAATAGCATCAACTTTGGCTTTATCAACTGCAATACCTCTCTCGGAGATCTTGTGCCCCAAGACAATGCCTTCATTTACCATAAAGTGACACTTTTCCCAATTCAGGACGAGACTAGTGTCTTCGCATCTCTGCAAAACTTCGATCAAGGTTGCTCAAACAATCATCAAAAGAGGATCCATAGACCGAGAAGTCATCCATGAATACCTCACAAATCTTTTCACAAAAGTCAGAGAATGTAGCCATCATGCATCTTTGAAAGTTAGCAGGTTCATTACATAAACCAAAAGGCATACGTCTATAAGCAAAAGTACAAAAGGGCAAGTAAAAGTAGTGTTGGATTGATCCTTCACGATACAGGTATCTGAGAGAAACCAGAATAACCATCTAAGAAGCAAAAATGAGTGTGTTTGGATAGTCTTTCTAGCATTTGATCAATAAAAGGTAAGGGGTAATGATCTTTCTTAGTAGCTTTATTTATCTTACGGAAATCAATTACCATCCTATAACCTGTAATAATTCTTTGCGGGATCAATTCATCTTTATCATTAGGAACAACGGTAATACCTCCCTTTTTAGGAAGACAGTGAACAGGGCTTACCCATTCACTATCAGTGATGGGATAAATAATACCTGCCTCAAGGAGCTTTAGTATCTCCTTTCTTACCACTTCCTTCATCTTGGGATTTAATCGTCTTTGAGGATCTCTAACTGGTTTGGCATCGTCCTCCAATGTAATTTTGTGTTGACATAACGTGGGACTAACGCCCTTAAGATCATCTAGAGTATATCCAATAGCAGCTCGATTAGCTTCTTGAGTTTTCAATAATCTTTGTTCTTCTTTCTCCTAAAGGTTAGCACTAATAATAACAGGATATATTTCTTTTCATCAAGATAAGCATACTTAAGATTATCGGGTAATGGTTTGAGTTCAAAGACGGGATCACCCTTGGGTGGAGGGGATCCCCAAGAATTTCAACGGGAAGGTTATGTTTCAGCATAGGTTCCTGTTTAAGGAACACTTCATCTATTTCTTCCCTTTCCTTCATAAACATATCGTTTTCATGGTCTAGCAAATATTGTTCTAACGGATCAGTTGGAGGAACAACAATGGAAGCAAGACCAATAATCTCATCCTTACTAGGTGGTTCCCTTACGAGGTTGTAGCGACCCGACCTCAGACGGTCAAGCCTACGTATTACCGTGCCATCCTCGATCAAGATATCTTTGGCACACAGTACATCAATGTATATATCAAAGTGCAATCACATGTATAAATAACGTAAAACTGATATATACCTCATAATACTCAGCGGAAACAATCAAACGGGTGTGGAGTCCCATCAACGCCATCGGCGGAGTTGAGTGTAGACCGTAACCACAGTATCGTACTTACTGTCGAGGAAATATCTGCAACATGATACGTTGCAGCCGTGTAGGTCAAGACATTGAATGTACCGGCAAGATCACAACATGAGAAAACAGATGGTAAAACTATACTATATGCAATTTGGCTTTGTGGCTCAGATTCGAAGTTTTGTTTGCATAAAAGCTGATTTTATTTTACCTACATCAAAAGAATAGAATGAAGTCTGTACTATGGAGTTTCCTGTCATGACATGATTCCGCCAACCGATGTCTCATAGCCCAAAATCATCATAAGTTGCCCACAATTAAGTTATCAATCCGGTGTTGAGAGTTCCGAGATAGATCCAAGTCCAGAGGCTCAAATTGTCCGTAACCGGGACACGCCCTAATCGATTAGGTTTAAAACCCTCTGCAGAGGTTTGTACACTTTACCCGCAAGATTCGATCCCTCTCTTTACGTTCTCGCACTTCAGAGTGTTTGAGAACAAGATGACCGAAACATGGTCTTCCAAAGAGTTCCTCTGACCACTGTCCGGTACTCATCCCATCCTATCGTAGTTCTACATCTGCTAGTACCGTCCCAGCCAGAGTCACCACTAAGGTCAACCAAGCCAGAGCCCATAATGACTTGCGGTTGCACGTAAGCTTCGGTCATGAAGTATTCTTCCGTCTCTTTGAGTCTGGGTGAAGCTTTCCGCAAGATGTCATGGCGCTTCTCCATGCATCCCGGCCAACCACCGGGTTCTCCAGGTGCCCGTCAACCGCCCTTCACCCAAAGAGTGTGTATTGAATTCTTGTCTCCGATCTTGAAGTCTTGAGGTCTTGAAGATGCAGTCCTTGCAGATTCCATCATGGAGTTGTCGTCATTGACGTAGAGTCCTCCTTCTTCACACCACTCTCGTGCACTCATACCAAACCCTGTCTACTATAGCGTAGCATCAAAATAAAATATCGTCCCGGGCTTGGTAACAGGGTGATGGGTTCCTACCTCATGCATACTACTCAACTACAAGAATTTCAATATCACTACTGAGGGGTGGTTTCAAAGATGCCACTAAATGCAATAAAACATAGGTATGAAAGCATGGTCAAAGTGAACTTGCCTGGTAATACTTGATGAAGATAACAACGCTGTCAGAAATGACTTGGTAGAACTAATCGTCACTCCGTTGAAAATCTATATAGTCAACATAGCATTCACATAAGCAAACATCCTAGCAAACAATTTTAGCACTCGAATTAACAATCAAAACAGCAAGGAAAATCGATAATAAAACTCAAACAAAATCAAAAGAAACTTCAAATAAAACTACAAAGAAAAACTACTAACGAAGATCTATGACTTTGCTACAAACATCTAATATAGTTTTGCCGTAAGTAAAAACTTAACAACAATTAAAATACTAAACTAATAAATTAACAGAAAATAAAATGTAAAATAACTAATTTAACAGAAAGTATTTTTTCCATAAAATTTTATTTGCAAAAAGAAACAAATAAAAAGCTTTTATAAAACTCTAACTATGGCCTATAGAAGGTTTCATACAAAACTAAGGAAAATAATTTTTTTAAATAAAAATAAATTTTTCCTGTTGTCTAACAGAAACACAACTAATTTTGTCAAAAGTGACAAAAAGAAATAATTTAAAACTAATAAAACAATAAAGAAAAAGCTAAAACAGAACTAATATTAAAACAGTACTGTTTTGCTAAAAACCTAATTTAAATTAACCTGAAAATAAAATACTAAATACTACTGGATAAACAAAGGTCCTAGAGACCAGGGGCAAAAAGAATTAATTAAAAATCTATTTTTAAACTCCCGGAATAAGCAAAACAAGCTTTAATTCAAATCTGATCTAACTCAATTTTTATAAATACAAACATAGAAAAATAATATATTTTTGGAAACTACAAGAAAATTGTGATCTAACGCAAAAAGAATCAGCATCATTGGACTTCTAGATCAAAAGTTATAAGCTAAACAAGAACGGAACTAAATCTGTTACGGAAATAAATCTGAAAAACGAAAACGGAGTTACCTGTCGTGAGGCAGAGATGGCAGGAAGGAGACGGCGATGTGGAGGGCTGCTCCGGCGAGGCGAGGTCACCGGCGAGGTGGGGGTCGGCGCTTGGGAGGTGGCGCTGGGCGCCTCAGTGCTGCTCACTCCTGGCGTCGGGCTCTGGGAGAGCTCCTGGTGAGCGTTCTAGGCAGGAAAAGGAGGACGGTGGCGAGGTGGCTACGGGCAGGAGGGGCGTGGTGATGGGAAAAATGGAACGAGGAGAGGGAGGGGTTTTATAGGCGGTCTCGGGAGGCGCTGGGATGGAAAGACGAGGGAGATCGGGAAGGTGGAGATTCCTGTCTCCATGGATATGGAAAGCTTCTATAACCTGAGAGGAAACAGAGGAAGGAGATGATCTCTTGTTGGGCTAGAATAGGAAAGTGCTTAATGGGCCAGCATGTTTTTCCTAATAAAAACGATTCCATTCCTATTTTTAAAATTAGGAAACTAAAACAATAAAAGGAAATCAAATCAATTCGGAATAAAGAGTTTTTATATACTAAAATTATCAGAAAAATAAAATGTAGATGATGAGCATTATTCCACGGCCAAAATAAAAACTAAAAAATGTTTTTCAGAAAATCCCTAAAGGCTTTATTTCTTTTTGCAAATAATTTTTAAATAAAAACTTTGGTTTTTCTTGGCTCAAATATTTGCAAAAATGCCCCTGATTTTGGAGGGTCATTCTCCTCCGCTCTTTCTTGCTTGCAAGAATTTATTTTTCGGGGTATTTCTCGGGGAAGAAAAATAGAGAAGCAAATGCAAATATTTGAAAGAATTAAATTTCAAAACTCCGTTCAAATTCTTTATAGTTGAAGAAGTCATGTCATCTTCTCTCATTGATTTTAATAGGATGAATTTGAATTTACCGGAGAAGGAAAGTCATTTTATTCCCTCTCATTCAAAAGTTTTTGAAAAGGTTCAAATTTCACTCAAGTTTAATTCACTCAAGCAAACAAACAAACAATTCAATTAATTATATTAACATTCCAAAATTTGGGATGTTACAAACCTACCACACTTAAAATGAATCTAGTCCTCGAGATTCAAGAGGCTAACAAGAAAAGGTTAGGGGTTGGGGTCTTCTAGCAAATGTCTTGGTCAGAAAGGTCAGGGGTGCTACCACACTTAAAAACAAGGTCATGGTTCCAATAAACTCAGATGTTTCCTCTGGAGGGCTGACAATGTATGACTCTTCACATATCTTATAATAGCTCCTTCATTAAAGCTCTTACATCGGAAGCATAGAGTTTTCCTCAAAAGCTTGGGTCGGTTCGTCAAAGTTGAAGTTAAATGCGAGACCGGATCTTCTTAGGTGATGGGTCTGTGTCCATTCTAAACAACTATCGAAACACTCATGGTGTTCTACAATTTATGGTTTTCTCCTGCAGAAAAGCAGTGCAGGTTGAACCTCACCGTATAACCTACGTTTGGCAACGGTTGCCTGTAAAGGGTTCCATCGTACTACCATTCTATGGTTTTATGGCTTATCGTGTCGACACTCTTCTAGGGTTTTCAAGGCTCTCTGATTTTCCATCAACATATGATAGTTCATGATAGAAGTCTCCGATATGGGGGCCAATCCATCCCGTACTTGAATCATTACCACATATGTAAATATCGAATCACGTATTTTAACACTTGGGCATACTCACAAGCATTGCAGAATTTCTCTTGTTCTCGAACTGAGTTCGTATAAATCCATGGTTTCTGCAAGCTGAACAAACATCTATCGTTATTTCACCACTCTCAGGTTTTTGCGTGACCTCCTACGAAACTTATGCTGATTGGATCACTGATTCTTCCAAATTTATTCCTTTATCGAGGTTACAACGGTTCCTTCTCAAAATCCTGGGCCCGTGGGTTATGGCCCACTTCAACACTAGTGCAGCTTTAACTCATCCTTGGAGTAACTCTCTTGTTACACCTCCTTAAATCCAGTAGTACTCTGTTTCTTCATACCATCATATCAAAACAAAACTCCAACTTATTTTGTCCAGCTTCCTTCTATGGCCGTCATGAATAACACGTTTCTTTCTTCATTGATCCTGTGGCTTTATAGAGTACTATGACCAAAAGAAGTGCACAAGTTTATCCATAAAATCTCATTAATCTCATATCAATCTTTCATTACATCCTTAACCATTTTCGTAAATCCAAATTCCAAAAGTACTTGTTACAAATGCTGCCACCCACATGGTTTGGTATGGTGGACATTACTTCCAACTTTATTTATTTATCCTCCTCGAGGATTCTTCATCCTTTGGAATTGTGCGACATGAGCCTTGAAATCTTCAATCTTCTTTTTCATCATGGTGGTCTTGAGCTTCGTCAACATCATCTCTGCATGCACTTCGCTTAGGTATTCCCGAGTATAACGGAGTCTTGCTTCAAGTATTTCTCCGATCTGGCGTGTGGCTTCCATGGCTGTTTCACGAACAACATCGAAGAAAGTTGCTTGTGGCTACGTGAGATGAAAAAGTAATGCCCCATCCTCTTTGGGCAAACTCCTTTCAAAGCGGTGGAGGTGTACCTCAACATACCAAAGTTCCACTCCCTTTTGCATGAAGGGTAGCCTTTGTAGACCTGCATCTCCTTCAAGGTGAATATGCTTCATCATGTCCTTCAGATCTTGGGTAATCATGATCACTTGTCAGGGGCATGATCGTTTCAGGACCTTTAAGGAAAGACTCGTAAAGTGTCGTCATCTGCAGTTTGTGAAACAGAAATGATGCTCAGAGTAAGGTACTTATCTCCTGGGGCACACATTCTATCATCCAAACAAAACTTCAAACTGAATTTCCAATTTCCTGTTTATGCATCACAACTCACCTTCTTCCATGTTCATCAAGAATATTAATTTCCAAGATAAAATATGACAACTCCTTAAAGCTTTTCAGCATGTGACATTTCAACTTTATTGAGTCATGAACTATTACAATCTCGGGGTAATCTATTACATAACTCAACTCATTGAGCTTATGAAAATGAAATTGCTTTCTACTACTCTTATTATCCATATCAAAATTCCAACTACTCAACTTCAGCTTTCATCTTGTCGGGACATTTAATAGCATAATGTCCTGCCTCCTTGCAGCGAAAACAAATGACTTCCGACATGTCTCGGGGCTTCTTTGTGATTATGCGGGCTCCTTGGATTCTTGGCTTCTTTTCTGGACATTTACTAGCGAAATGACCTAAATCCTTGCACCTGTAACAAGTGATATGACTTAGGTCCTTCTCTGCAAAAATTGCGTTGTTCTCGGGTTGCCTTCTTTTTCTCTTCCTGGAATTCTCTGTAATGATCAGAGTTTCTATCTCCAGAGGGTCAAACTTCACTTCTGCTGTCGGGAAATATCCTGGATACTCTTTTCTTTCCTTGGTGCAATACTGTGAAAAATGTCCTTCTTCTCCACATGAATAGCAGGCATTGGAGTAAAATCTGTCGAGACCTTCTCCATCCAGGTCTTCAACACTTTCATTCATTACTGGTTCTTCTAGATCTTCCTTGAGGGCTTCTTTCATTCCATCTTCCTGCTTCGGAATAGTTTGTTGCACCGTGGAGTAAATGTGACACTGCACCGGGTAGTGGGTGGTTCCTTCACACAGGAAGCAAGTCACATGGCTAGTTGTGCATTCCTCACCGGGTGTTTCTCCTCACAATGAGGGCATCCATCTTTGTGTTCCTCCTGGTGTGTCCTATTTCTCCATAAATCTTGCAAGCACAAGGTTTATTTCTTGGTGTATCATTGTGCTTCCGGATAAGACGTGATCTCATCAGGGTCTTCTTGAATTCCTCCCAAGTTCTTGCTCCTTTAAATCCTTGTATGGATTGATGCATTCTCCACCAGGTTGCAGCACTTTCTGTAAAGTACTGAAGAACGTATTGGACCTCATACTTCCTTGAAACCAAATTGTTCCCGAAGTGATTCTCCATGTTCTGCATCCATAGCTCTGCCTCGGGCTGAGTCTTCGGTCCAGAGAATATCAGTCCAACTTCTTTCATCATCTATGGGGTTCAAAAGTTTTGGGATGAGATATGAGAGAGGTGGGGAGGGATACACACAATACGAACAATAGTTTTTTGAAGAAACAAGTTTTACTTTGTGGCTGTCAGAAAACATCAAACAAATGACAGCTCACACATCGTCGCATCTAACGTAAGTTTGTAACAGGGGTTTTGTATTCTAAAGGTCAAATATTTCTTCATGAACTTCAAAAATTCGGAGTCTTCAACAGTTGTAGCTTATAATACATGGTGAAATCTTTTTTACTCTGAAGGGGTCTTGATTCTCCGATATCAAATCCTTCTTGGAGCGTCTTGAGTTGATCCTCCGGGTGATCAAAGGATAAGGGGTATATTCTAACTATTTGAGGTGAGAGTGTCTATTTTATAAAATCAGAAAGGATGAGGAGTAAGAGTCTTTTTGAAAATAAAGTTTTTTTGAGATATCCTGTCCTAGGGCTTTCCGATTTCTAGGGTCACGTCCTACAGTCAACATATGCTCTGATACCATTTTACAGAAGCGACCCGACCTCGACGGTCAAGCCTACGTATTCTTGTATGCCATCCACAGATCAAGTATCTTTGGCACACACACATCAATGTATATATCAAAGTGCAATCACATGCATAAATAACGTAAAACTGATATATACCTCATAATACTCAGCGGAAATAATCAAACGGGTGTGGAGTCCCATCAACGCCATCGGCAGGTTGAGTGTAGACCGTAACCCTGTATCGTAACTCTTACTCGTCGAGGAAATATCTGCAACATGATACGTTGCAGCCGTGTAGGTCAGTACATTGAATGTACCGGCAAGATCACAACATGAGAAAACAGATGGTAAAACTATACTATATGCAATTTGGCTTTTGTGGCTCTGTATCTGAGTTTTGTTTGCATAAAAACTGATTTTATTTTACCTACATCAAAAGAATAGAATGAAGTCTGTACTATGGAGTTTCCTGTCATGACATGGTTCCGCCAACCGATGTCTCATAGCCCAAAATCATCATAAGTTGCCCACAATTAAGTTATCAATCCGGTGTTGAGAGTTCCAGATAGATCCAAGTCCAGAGGCTCAAATTGTCCGTAACCGGGGACACGACTAATCGATTAGGTTTAAAACCCTCTGCAGAGGTTTGTACACTTTACCCGCAAGATTCGATCCCTCTCTTTACGTTCTCGCACTTCGTGAGTGTTTGAGAACAAGATGACCAAACATGGTCTTCCAAAGAGTTCCTCTGACCACTGTCCGGTACTCATCCCATCCTATCGTAGTTCTACATCTGCTAGTACCGTCCCAGCCAGAGTCACCACTAAGGTCAACCAAGCCAGAGCCCATAATAACTTGCGGTTGCACAGGTAAGCTTCCGGTCATGAAGTATTCTTCCGTCTCTTTGAGTCTGGGTGAAGCTTTCCAAGATGTCATGGCGCTTCTCCATGCATCCCGGCCAACCACTGGGTTCTCCAGGTGCCCGTCAACCGTCCTTCACCCAGTGAGTGTGTATTGAATTCTTGTCTCCAGTCTTGAAGTCTTGAGGTCTTGAAGATGCAGTCCTTGCAGATTCCATCATGGAGTTGTCGTCATTGACGTAGAGTCCTCCTTCTTCACACCACTCGTGCACTCATACCAAACCCGTCCACTATAGCGTAGCATCAAAATAAAATATCGTCCCGGCTTGGTAACAGGGTGATGGGTTCCTACCTCATGCATACTACTCAACTACAAGAATTTCAATATCACTACTGAGGGGTGGTTGCAAAGATGCCACTAAATGCAATAAAACATAGGTATGAAAGCATGGTCAAAGTGAACTTGCTGGTAATACTTGATGAAGATAACAACGTCATTAAAAATGACTTGGTAGAACTAATCGTCACTCCGTTGAAAATCTATATAGTCAACATAGCATTCACATAAGCAAACATCCTAGCAAACAATTTTAGCACTCGAATTAACAATCAAAACAGCAAGGAAAATCGATAATAAAACTCAAACAAAATCAAAAGAAACTTCAAATAAAACTACAAAGAAAAACTACTAACGAAGATCTATGACTTTGCTACAAACATCTAATATAGTTTTGCCGTAAGTAAAAACTTAACAACAATTAAAATACTAAACTAATAAATTAACAGAAAATAAAATGTAAAATAACTAATTTAACAGAAAGTATTTTTTCCATAAAATTTTATTTGCAAAAAGAAACAAATAAAAGCTTTTTATAAAACTCTAACTATGACCTATAGAAGGTTTCATACAAAACTAAGGAAAATAATTTTTTTAAATAAAATAAATTTTTTCCTGTTGTCTAACAGAAACACAACTAATTTTGTCAAAAGTGACAAAAAGAAATAATTTAAAACTAATAAAAACAATAAAGAAAAAGCTAAAACAGAACTAATATTAAAACAGTACTGTTTTGCTAAAAACCTAATTTAAATTAACCTGAAAATAAAATACTAAATACTACTGGATAAACAAAGGTCCTAGAGACCAGGAGCAAAAAGAATTAATTAAAAATCTATTTTTAAACTCCCGGAATAAGCAAAACAAGCTTTAATTCAAATCTGATCTAACTCAATTTTTATAAATCCAAACATAGACAAATAATATATTTTTGGAAACTACAAGAAAATTGTGATCTAACGCAAAAAGAATCAGCATCATTGGACTTCTAGATCAAAAGTTATAAGCTAAACAAGAACGGAACTAAATCTGTTACGGAAATAAATCTGAAAAACGAAAACGGAGTTACCTGTACGTGAGGCAAAGATGGCAGGAAGGAGACGGCGATGTGGAGGGCTGCTCCGGCGAGGGGGCGAGGTCGCCGGCAAGGGTGGGGGTCGGCGCTTGGGGAGGTGGCGCTGGGCGCCCTCAGGTGCTGCTCACTCCTGGCGTCGGGCTCTGGGAGAGCTCCTGGTGAGCGTTCTAGGCAGGAAAAGGAGGACGGTGGCGAGGTGGCTACGGGCAGGGAGGCGTGGTGATGGGAAAAATGGAACGAGGAGAGGGAGGGTTTTATAGGCGGTCTCGGGAGGCGCTGGGATGGAAAGACGAGGGAGATCGGAAGGTGGAGATTCTGTCTCCATGGATATGGAAAGCTTCTATAACCTGAGAGGAAACAGAGGAAGGAGATGATCTCTTGTTGGGCTAGAATAGGAAAGTGCTTAATGGGCCAGCATGTTTTTCCTAATAAAAACGATTCCATTCCTATTTTTAAAATTAGGAAACTAAAACAATAAAATGGAAATCAAATCAATTCGAATAAAGAGTTTTTATATACTAAAATTATCAGAAAAATAAAATGTAGATGATGAGCATTATTCCACGGCCAAAATAAAAACTAAAAAATGTTTTTTCAGAAAATCCCTAAAGGCTTTATTTCTTTTTGCAAATAATTTTTAAATAAAAACTTTGGTTTTTCTTGGCTCAAATATTTGCAAAAATGCCCCTGATTTTGGAGGGTCATTCTCCTCCGCTCTTTCTTGCTTGCAAGAATTTATTTTTCGGGGTATTTCTCGGGGAAGAAAAATAGAGAAGCAAATGCAAATATTTGAAAGAATTAAATTGCAAAACTCCGTTCAAATTCTTTATAGTTGAAGAAGTCATGTCATCTTCTCTCATTGATTTTAATAGGATGAATTTGAATTTACCGGAGAAGGGAAAGTCATTTTATTCCCTCTCATTCAAAAGTTTTTGAAAAGGTTCAAATTTCACTCAAGTTTAATTCACTCAAGCAAACAAACAAACAATTCAATTAATTATATTAACATTCCAAAATTTGGGATGTTACAGAGGTTGTCTACTAAATTTAGCGAAATTAAACTCATGAGACATACCATCTATGCCAACAGTGACAATATTCTTTTCACAATTAATCTTAGCACTAGCAGTATTCAAGAAGGGTCTACCAAAAATAATGGGATAAAAATCATCTTGTGGGGAACCAAGAACAAGAAAATCAGCAGGGTATTTAACCTTCCCACACAAAAATTCAACATCTCTAACAATCCCAATATGTTTAATGGTATCCCTATTAGCAAGCTTAATAGTAACATCAATGTCTTCTAATTCAACGGGTGCAATGTCGTGCATAATTTATTTATAAAGATCATAAGGTATCGCACTAGCACTAGCACCCATATCACATAAGCCATGATAACAATGATCTCCTATTTTAACAGAAATAACAGGCATGCCTCTGACAGTCTACGTGTCTTAGTATCGTGTCTAGCAATATTAGCAGTCTCACCCAAGAAAGAAATAACATGCCCATCTAAGTCCTCATCCAAGAGATCTTTAACCATAGCAATACTAGGTTCAACATTAATTTGCTCAGGAGGTGTATAAGTCCTAGTATTACTCTTACTAACAACAGTCGAGGCTTTAGCATGATCTTTTATCCTAACAGGAAAAGGAGGTTTTTCAACATAAGCAGTAGGAACAATAGGATCACTGTAGGTAATAGTCTTTTCTTTGACTGTAATAGGTGCAACTACTTTCACTTCAACAGGAGGATTATATTTAAACCACTTCTCTTTAGGGATATCAACGTGAGTAGCGAAAGATTCACAAAAAGAAGCTACTATCTCAGAGTCAAGTCCATACCTAGAGCTAAATCCACGGAAAGCATCGGCAATCTTCAGAGTTGCGTTTAATTCTTTCCAATAAGTCCCATTTGAAATCAATAGTCTTCAGCATATAAGAACCAGCACAAGAAGTATCGAGCAGGTTGCGATTATCAAGAGAAAGCCGAGCATAAAAATTCTGAATAATCATTTCCCGAGAGAGCTCATGATTGGGGCATGAATATAACATTGACTTAAGCCTCCCCCAAGCTTGAGCGATGCTTTCTCCTTCGCGAGGCCATAAATTATATATATAATTATGATCACGATGAACAAGATGCATAGGATAGAACTTCTTGTGAAATTCCAGCTTCAATCGCTTATAATTCCAAGATCCCGTATCATCACATAGCCTATACCATGTCAATGTATCTCCCTTCAAAGATAAAGGGAAGACCTTCCTTTTGACAACATCATCGGGAATACCTGCAAGCTTAAATAATCCACAAACTTCATCCACAAAGATAAGGTGTAAATCGGGACGCAATGTTCCATCTCCTGCAAATGGATTAGCTAGCAGTTTCTCTGTCATACCCGAAGGAATATCAAAGTAAATATTTTCATAAAGTTCAGTAGGTTGAGGAGCAACTCTTTGCTCTTCTGGTTGGGGTGAAGATACCCCAAACAAGCCCCTCAAAGGATTAGTTTCCATAGTGACAAGTAATGTAAAATTTCAGCACACTATATAAATGTTTCCTTACCAAGTTCCACTCACCAAAAGCGCTACACTCCCCGGCAATGGCGCCAGAAAAGAGTCTTGATGACCCACAAGTGTAGGGGATCTATGTAGTCCTTTTGATAAGTAAGAGTGTCAAACCCAACGAGGAGCAGAAGGAGATGATAAGCGGTTTTCAGTAAGGTTTTCTCTGCAAGCACTGAAATTGTAGGTAATAGATAGTTTTGTGATAAGGTAAATAGTAACGAGCAACAAGTAAATAAAGTAAATAAAGTGCAGCAAGGTGGCCCAATCCTTTATGTAACAAAGGATAAGCCTGGACAATTTCTAATAATAATAAAGGAGCTCCCAAGGACACATTGGGAATTATCGTCAAGCTAGTTTTCATCACGTTCATATGATCCGCGTTTGGTACTTTGATAATTTGATATGTGGGTGGACCGGTACTTGGGTACTGCCCTAACTTGGACAAGCATCCCACTTATGATTAACCCCTATTGCAAGCATCCGCAACTACAAAAGAAGTATTAAGGTAAACCTAACCACAACATTAAACATATGGATACATATCAGCCCCTAATGAAGCAACGCATAAACTAGGGTTTAAGCTTCTGTCACTCTAGCAACCATCATCTACTTACTACTTCCCCATGCCTTCCTCTAGGCCCAAATAATGGTGAAGTGTCATGTAGTCAACGTTCACATAACACCACTAGAGGAAAAGACAACATACATCTCAGCAAAATATCGAACGAATACCAAATTCACATGACTAATAATAGCAAGACTTCAGCCATGTCCTCAGGAACAAAGGTAACTACTCACAAAGCATATTCATGTTCATAATCAGAGGAGTAATAATATGCATGAAGGATGTGAACATATGATCTTCCACCAAGTAAACCAATTAGCATCAACTACAAGGAGTAATCAACACTAATAGCAACCCACAGGTACCAATTTGTGGTTTTGATACAATATTGGATACAAGAGATGAACTAGGGTTTTAAGAGGAGATGGTGCTGGTGAAGATGTTGATGAAGATTGACCCCCTCCCGATGAGAGGATCGTTGGTGATGACGTTGGTGATGATTTCCCCCTCCCGGAGGGAATTGTCCCTGGCAGAACAACTCCGCCAGAGCCCTAGATTGATTCCGCCAAGGTTCCGCCTCCTAGCGGTGGAGTTTTGTCTCGTAAGCTTGCCCACGATTTTTTCCAGGGTAAAAGTGATGATATAGCAGAAGATGGATGCCGGCGGCCCACCAGGGGGCCCAGGAGAAAGGGGGCGCGCCCTATAGGGGGGGGGGGGCGCCCCCTGTCTCCTGGATAGGGTGTGGGGCCCCTGGCATATTTCTTTCGCTCAGAAATTCTTGTTAATTCCAAAAAGTTGTTTCGTGGAGTTTCCGGACTTTTGGAGCTGTGCAGAATAGGTTTCCAATGTTTCCTCCTTTTCCAGCCAGAATTCCAGCTGCCGGCATTCCCCCTCTTCATGGTAAACCTTGTAAAATAAGAGAGAATAGCCATAAGTATTGATATATAACATGTAATAACAGCCCATAATGCAATAAATATTGATATAAAAGCATGATGCAAAATGGACGTATCAGTCTCTTCCTCTCCTTTTTCTTGGGCACACCTTCCAGACCCTTCCTTAACCCCTGCCCCAGTGTTGCCGGGCTAAGCACTGTACGACCCCCGGCTAGTTGAGCCTGTGTTGAGGCGGCATCTTCAGGCGTGTCCTGCGAGGATTTCATGAAGAGAGACTTCTTGCAATCCCTGCTACAACGTTCCTGCACGTGCAGATCATCCACATCCTCATTAGCATGCTGATAGCCCGATTCGTCATATGGTTGACTCATCATATCTAAGTCACCATCATAGGCGTTTGTATTGAGGAAACCCATTGGGTCCTCCATCTCCTCCGTCTCATCATCCATTCTCTATTCTACGGGACCGATTTGAAAGTGCGACTATCCCTGGGTGGTTTTGGTAATTCCTAACAACATATAGCTCATTGAGCTAATGCTATTCCAAGATGAATATTTCAGGAAACCTCAATGGTTGGCATGGCATGGATTAGAAAGTGGACGCTTCAAAATGCTAAGGACAAAAGATTGGCTCAAGCTCAAAGCACAAGACTGTACATTTTCTATTTTGGTGATCCAAGATCACATTGAGTCTATAGGAAAAGCCAATACTATTAAGAAGGGATGAGGTGTTGCTTAATGAGGTGCTTGCTCAAAATGCTTAGTGATATGCTCCAAAACCCTCCACTACTTTCTCATATCCACATATGTCCCAAACCTAAAAGTCCAACTCGGCCAAACCGATTCTTTCTATCCGGAGCCACCGAGTTCAGTTGCATAGCCACTGCCAGAAACCCTAGTATTTTTGGTCTCACCGATAGGGATCTCGGTCTCACCGAGATGGGATTGTAATCTCTCTGTTTCCCTTCTTAACGTTTCGGTCAAACCGAGATGAGCGATCGGTCCCACCGAGATTGCAATGCAAACACTCTGTTTCCTTCTCGTAACGTTTCGGTCCGACCGAGATGAGCGAATCGGTCCCACCGAGTTTGCCTGACCAACTCTCTGTTTGCCTATTATCAAAATCGGTCTCACCGAGTTTGTGTAATCGGTCTCACCGAGATTACGTTATGCCCTAACCCTAATGAAATCGGTCCCACCGAGTTGACATGTCGGTCCCACCGAAATGCCTAACGGTCACATTATGAATCAAATCGGTCTGACCGGGTTCTTTGAATCGGTCCCACCGAGTTTGGTGATTTGTGAGTAACGGTTAGATTTTGTGTGGAGGCTATTTATACCCCTCCACCCACTCTTCATTCGTGGAGAGAGCCATCAGAACATGCCTACACTTCCAATACATATTTTTTGAGAGAGAACCACCTACACTTGTGTTGAGGTCAAGATATTCCATTCCAACCACATAAATCTTGATCTCTAGCCTTCCCCAAGTTGCTTTCCACTCAAATCTTCTTTCTACCAAATCCAATCCTATGAGAGAGAGTTGAGTGTTGGGGAGACTATAATTTGAAGCACAAGAGCAAGGAGTTCATCATCAACACACCATTTGTTACTTCTTGGAGAGCGGTGTCTCCTAGATTGGCTAGGTATTACTTGGGAGCCTCCGTCAAGATTGTGGAGTTGAACCAAGGAGTTTGTAAGGGCAAGGAGATCGCCTACTTCCTGAAGATCTACCCTAGTGAGGCAAGTCCTTTGTGGGTGACGGCCATGGTGGGATAGACAAGGTTGCTTCTTCGTGGACCCTTCGTGGGTGGAGCCCTCCGTGGACTCGCGCAACCTGTTACCCTTCGTGGGTTGAAGTCTCCATCAACATGGATGTACAATAGCACCACCTATCGGAACAACGGATAAAAAATCTCCGTGTTAACATTGCGTTTGCTCCCTAAATCTCCTCCTTTTTACCTTCATATTCAATTGTTTTACGTTCCGCTACTATACTCTTAGAATTGCATGTGTAGGTTGATTGCTTGACTTGTGCTATGCTGCTAAATTCTGCCAAGAATTAAAATTGGGAAAAGGCTAGATTTTTATTTGGTCAAGTAGTCTAATCACCCCCCTCTAGACATACTTTCGATCCTACAAGTGGTATCAGAGCTTTGGTCTCCATTTTCTTTGATTTCCATAGCTTTTGGTGGTCATAGCGTTGGTTTCACAACCTAGGAGAGTATGGCGTCTAGCGAGGGAAATTACCACTGTAGAGGTTCTTACTTTGATGGTACTAGTTTTGATAGTTGGAAGCACAAGATGAAAATGCATATTCTCGGACATAACCCCGCCGTTTGGGCTATTGTGTGCATTGGCTTGCAAGGTGAATTCTTTGATGGGAGAGAACCAAACCGTGAAGCTACCGCAGAAGAGTTGAAGATGCTACAATACAATGCTCAAGCTTGTGATATTCTATTCAACAGATTGTGCCCCGAAGAATTCAACAAAATCAGCCGTCTTGAGAATGCAAAGGAAATTTGGGATACTTTGATTGATATGCACGAAGGTACCGACTCCGTCAAGGAATCCAAATTGGATGTGCTTAAAAGTCAACTTGACAGGTTCAAAATGAAGGATGGTGAAGGTGTCGCTGAAATGTACTCTAGGCTTGCTCTCATCACAAATGAGATTGCCGGCTTAGGAAGTGAAGATATGACCGACAAATTCATCATCAAGAAGATCTTAAGAGCCTTGGATGGAAAATATGATACCGTGTGCACATTGATCCAAATGATGCCCAATTACAAAGATCTCAAGCCAACGAAAGTCATTGGAAGAATTGTTGCTCATGAGATGTCACTCAAGGATAAGGAAGAGCTTCACAACAAGTCAAGTGGTGCTTACAAAGCCTCATGTGATGCTCCCACATCATCAAGTGAGAAACAAACCTTCAATGAAGAATTGAGCCTAATGGTAAAGAACTTCAACAAGTTCCACAAGAATAGAAGCAAAGAAATAAGCTCCAAGTCAAGGTCCTACAATGACAAAAGATCTTCTAGTCGGGAGCGAAATTGCTACAATTGTGGAATACCCGGACACTACTCCAATGAGTGTACGGCCCCTACAAAAGAAGAGAAGATTCTCCCAAAAGAATAAGTAGAAGATAAGAATCACCACAAGAGAAAGGAGGAGTATAGATGATCGTTATGAATGAAGACCCTCTCAGAGAAGCAAGGATTCGGAAAGGAAGGAAAAGTCATCAAGGAGCTACACAAAAAGAAGATATCAAGCTCATGTTGGTGAATGGGTATCCGGCTCCGACTCCGACCATCACTCCGAAAGAAGTTATCACTCCGAATCCGAATATACTCAAGATGAAGGTGTTGCCGGTCTAGCACTTGTGTCAACCAAACCCTACGACATATTTGACTCACCAAATGAAGGAATTGGAAGATGCTTCATGGCCAAAGGTCCAAAGGTAACACATCCCGAGTATGTTGATTTCAACAGTGATGAAGATGATTTGCTAGGTGATGATGATTTACTTGTTGACAACTCTAGTGATGAAGACTATGATGAAACGTCAATTAAACATGCTAATCAAGATAAAACGAATGACGATTATAAGAAGGAGATTGAGCGTCTAACTAAAGAACTAAACACTCTTAAGTTAGCTCATGAAACTACCTTGGAAAATCATCGAGAACTTTTAAAGACTCATGATAAGCTACGCTTTGAGAAGCTCAACCTTGAGCAAGAGCATGAGTTTTTAAAGGCAATCAATGATGATCTTCGCAAGAAAAGTTCTTCTTGCATTGCCAAGCGTTTACTCTTGTTTACTTACATGCCACAAGTTAAATCTAGCAACAAGAACAAGAAAGATGCTTCATCTAGTAGTAACAACAATCATGCTAAATCAAATGTTGTTGCTTCTAGTAGTTCTATTGATTCCACTAATGATTCTCTTAGCCAAGTTACACTTGAGCAAGAAAATAGCTTATTGAAGGGAATTATAGAGAAAGGTGTTTACAAGAGCCTTGCCGGAAGTAAGCAATTTGATGAAATTGTGCGCAAGCAAGGAAGACACCGGAAGAATCAAGGTGTTGGTTTTGAACGAAAGTTTAATGCCAATGGAGTTGAGTGGGAAGAAGATCAATACCCCAAGATGAAGTTTGTTCCTCAACAAGAGAAGTATGATCCTACTTGACACAAGCTCAAGATGATCTTCCACCACAAGACCACAAGCAAAAAGGCAAGGACAAGCTTCAAGAGGAAATTGATGCATTTGAAGAAGCACATAAGGCTTTGGTCAAGTGGGTTCCCAAGACTACATCAAGTTCTACTTCATCAAGTACAACTACAACTCCAAGGATTCCCATCAAGATGGTGTGGATCCAAAAGAAGAAGAACTAGAGAGTTCTTAAGGGTGACTCCGCCAACATACTTCACTCTTATCAGTTTGGCAAGGACAAGTGCAAACAACTTACATATATTGCACTAGTTCAAGGAGTCACAAACCCTCTTTTTGGTAAGACAAGGGACAAGGTAACCTAATTCTTTCATGGACATCATCTTGTGTATGCATCACTCTATGTTTATGGATACCCTTGTTTGTTCCTTGTGGGATTAACCCGTGTAGGTATTGAAAGTGCAACTCACTCCAAAGGATTGCTCCGAATGATCTACATCAACATTGAGCATCTACATCTTCAACACCTACATGAAGTCATCATCGAAAAAACCCAAGGTTAGTTCATCCCTCTTAGGGGGGATATCACATCTAGGGGGAGCTTTAATCTAATCAATTGAGCCAAAGCAACTCTAATGGTGTGAACACAACAATGCTTTATGTAAAAGTGGTAACCCCGCTTGTGCTTAAACGATGAGTATGACCTATGACCAAATGTTCTCATTTGACTCCTAAGTCAATATACTCATATATAGATGACCTAGTCATCGCCAAATGCTTGATAGATGCTAGAGTGTTTGTGCATGCTTTGTCACATATTTCATTTGCCATTTTATTGTGTGAGCATGTTGGCTGCATATTTTACTAATTCGACGACATCCATTTGTTGTTTTGATTGTTTGGATTTTTCTCTTTTGCCAAATGGATGGACAAGAATGCCTAATAACTCTCTCTAGCTATCTATGCTTTCCTCATCTCAAACTCTATTCATGCTATATCACAAAGTTTGATCAAGTCAGATTTGAACCACTCTGTGTGAGGAGCACTCGGAGTTCCCGATTCGTCATAGACTTAAACCTCCAAAACCTCTTTGTGCATATCGGTCTGACCGATTCATCCTTTTCGGTCCTACCGAGTCACTAAGTTGATCTAGGGTTTTCAATCTCGGTGCAACCGATTAGAACCTTTTGGTCACACCGAGTTGCAGTAACTGCTTGCAGTTTTGCATCTCGGTGCCACCGAGTCGTTCCACTCGGTCACACCGACAGGGTCAGGTTATATATACCGACAGGCCAAATTTTGGAAATTTTTTTGAACCTCCTCGCCCGCGCGTAACCTACTCTGCCTCCTCGGGTCTCCGGATCGTCCTCTCATCGCCAGCGACCTCCCGCCGCTGGTCTCCGCCGCCGTCAACGGAAATCTACACCGCCGTTGCCGCCGTAGCAAGTTCGTTGCCGAACTAGGGTACAAACTTGAACTTTGTGCTAATCCTTAACTCTGATTCTTAGCACATTGCTTTGCCATGATTCTTGCCACGATTGAAATCTTCTTGTCCAGTGAAAATATCCCGTAGATTAGGTTTGATTTGAAAATTTAGGGTTAGGTCTCCGCCGAATTCATCTCGGACCGACCTAGTTGTAGAAATCGGTCTCACCGATTTGGCTTAGGCCAGAGCACACGCATTTTCGGTCTGACTGAAAATTGCAAATCGGTGTGAACAAGTTCGATTCTCTGTGAAACCCTAGCAGTCTCGGTACCACCGAACTGTGACTCGGTCTGACCGGGTTCACTAGTTTAGGTCCCAAAAGATGCTTCGGTGTCACGGAGTTTACAAATCGGTAGATCCGAAATGCTTTATGTGAAGAACTAAAACTAAGTTTTAAGTCACCCTTTTTGCAAAACTCCTGTACTTTGTGATGCTCATCTAGTCTACCTCACCTACAACCTATTCACAGGGTCTGCTGTCAGAGTTTGAAGAGATGTCTGACCAGAGTGACAACCAGAACAGGTCTGAGCAACAGGTGCAGATGAGTGAGGGTTCAGAACCCTCTAGCAGCTAAGATGATGGCAGCAGGAGCACACCAAGCAACCTGCCAAAGGATGCTACCAGGACAAGGAAGAAGAGAACTTCTGACTCTGAGGATGAAGATTATGAGGCTGTTGAAGATGAAGCCACTTCAAAGAAGAAGGTGCTTAAGAAACAATATGGCCCAGCTGCTGCCACAAAGCCTGATCTGAAAACAAAGATGCCAGCAAGAAGACATCCCATGTCTAAGCCAAGGAAAGTTGCCACAGGTGAAACTATGAAGTTCACCATTGAGTCTGAAGAAGAGGCAGCTGGAGAAGATAAGAAGAAGAAGAGAGCCAGAACCACTACTGCCAGAGTTCTTGGCAAGCCCTCCATGAGGAAAGATTCTGAAGAGGAGGAAGAAGAAGAGGATGCTGCACCAGCACCCAATGCTTAGAAGCTTATGGGAGATGCAATTAAATCACGGGCTGCTCCATCAAAGCCCAAAGCTGCTCCTAAGGCTGCTACTCCAGCTCCAAAGCCAAAACCAAAGAGAAGCACTAGGAACATACCTGCAGAAGAGAAGAACAAGGTCCCAGTGCCTCAAGATGAAGAAGAAGAAGAAGAAGAAGAAGAAGAAGAAGATTCTGTTGTGTTGAGGAAGCTGAAACCCAAGATCCCTGACCACACTGATGCACACCCAGTTGCTGAGAACATGAAGATCAGGAAGGATGCAGGATTGAGACTATGGAGACAGTCTGATCCATATGCCATCAGGAGAAGGACCGCTATGGACTACAGATTTCACACTAAGGAACAACAGGACTTCTCTGAGACCATTCTGCTTGACAAGAAGCCCATTGTGTGTGATATGAGATGGGTCGACTGGGAATTCATCAAGGAGAATGAGGATCACTTTCCTGGTGTGCTTGACAACTTTAAGGCATGCGGAGTTGATACTTTTGTTGCCCAGAAGCTCACCAAGTGGAATGATGAGCTCATCATGCAATTTTACTCCACTGCCAACTTCTATCCAGATGGAAGGATAGTATGGATGTCTAAGGGTACTAGGTACCAATCTACAGTTGATGAATGGGCTAAGCTTATCAATGCTCCTGAGGAACATGAAGATGACTTGGACATTTATGCAGAGAAGAAGAAAGACCACAACACTATGGCCAACATGTACAAAGAGATCCCAGATGCTGCCTTGGATACACACAAGTTTGGATCTGTCCATTACCTGTTGTCTGGTCTGCCAACAATCAACTGGATATTAAGGCACACACTGCTACCCAAGTCAGGTGATCACAAGATGATCAGAGGACATGCCATCAACTTATTTGATGTCCCACAGAAGTTTGAAGTTATGAGCCTGATTGTTGAGACAACCAAGAGGACTGCTGCTGACCAGAAAAGAAGTTGTGGGTATGCTCCACACATTCAGGAGCTCATCAACTCAAAGATGGGCACATGCACATATCTTTTGGACAAGGAGCACCCGCCCATCTACCCTGAATTTGAAGATAATACAGTAGTGATGAATGAAAATGAACCATCTTCAGCTGAAGCACATGAGAAGCGAGAGAAGGCTAAAGCTGAGAAGGCTGCAAAGATGCCAACTGTGGAAGAGGCATCTCAAGTATTCTTGAAGAGAAAACAAGACCAGCATGGATATCTGATCCAATCCACCTCGACGATTGAGAAGGGCTTGGTCGCCCTGACCAAGAACCAGGAGAGTCTGGAGAGGATCATTGAGCAGAAATTCTATGACCTTGATGTCAAGGTAACAGAGATCCAAACTGCATTTCAGCAACTTCAGGAGGAAGCAGAGGAGAAGAAGGGCAAGTCTACCACAAATGCTTTTGCCAGAGTGCCCAAAGAACAGAGGTCTGTTGCAGTGCCAGTGACAGACACCAGAGCTACATCATCAGCACCAGCAGCTACAGCTCCAGTTCCACCTCCAATAGCTACTCCACCAGCTCCAGCTACTTCATCAGAAGCTTTTGTTCTTGGAGTTCTCTCGACACCTCCTCACCAAGATCAAGCATGAGAGTCGTTTAGCACTATGCATTTTTGAACTTTTTGGTAACTTGTTGCCAAAGGGGGAGAAAAAATGTATAGATCATAGGCTTCTCGAGAGAGAGAGAGAGTGTTGGCTTTTATCTCTCTTCACACTTATTTGGTTTGGTTTGAAACTTTATTGTGTGCTTGTGTGAGCTACTTGTGAGATACTTGTTTGATCATGTGTTTGATCATATGCTACCCTTAATGCTTGTTGAATGATATTATTTCTTATATCCTAGATGATCATTCACTTGTTTTGGTGATGAGTGCATGCTTTAACTTCTATCATTTTGAGCGCTCCACCAAGATGTATGTGACATGGAAGAGTAACCCATGATCCTAATCGATTATGCATTTGCATTCAAAAGCAAATTTTAAATAATGCACAAATTTAGGGGGAGCTCTTGCTTTTCACATACTCCTCAAAGCGACGATGTTTTTCAATCTTAATTATCATTTGTCGAAGCTTTGATCTATATGTTGTCATCAATTACCAAAAAGGATGAGAATGAAATTGCAACTATCCATGGGTGGTTTTGGTAATTCCTAACAACATATAGCTCATTGAGCTAATGCTATTCCAAGATGAATATTTCCGGAAAGCTCAATGGTTGGCATGGCATGGATTGGAAAGTGGACCCTTCAAAATGCTAAGGACAAAAGATTGGCTCATTCTCAAAGCGCAAGACTCTACATTTTCTATTTTGGTGATACAAGATCACATTGAGTCTATAGGAAAAGCCAATACTATTAAGAAGGGATGAGGTGTTGCTTAATGAGGTGCTTGCTCAAAATGCTTAGTTATGTGCTCCAAAACCCTTCACTACATTCTCATATCCACATATGTCCCTAACCTAAAAGTCCAACTCGGCCCCACCAATTCTTTCTATCCGGAGCCACCGAGTTCAGTTGACATAGCCACTGCCAGAAACCCTAGTCTTTTCGGCCTCACCAATAGGGATCTCGGTCTCACCGAGATGGGATTGTGTAGAATCGAAAGTATGTCTAGAGGGGCGGTGATTAGACTACTTGACCAAATAAAAACTTATCCTTTTCCCAATTTTAGTCTTTGGCAGATTTTAGCTATCTTAGCACAAGTCAAGCAATCTTAACACAATTCAAGCAAGCATGCAAAGAGTATATGAGCAGCGAAAAGTAAAGGATGCAACTTGCAAGAAATGTAATGGGAAGGGTTTGGAGAATTCAAACGCAATTGGAGACACGGATGTTTTTGTCATGGTTCCGATAGGTGGTGCTATCGTACATCCACGTTGATGGAGACTTCAACCCACGAAGGGTAGCAGTTCTTGTGAGTCCACGGAGGGCTCCACCCATGAAGGGTCCACGAAGAAGCAACCTTGTCTATCCCACCATGGCCGTCGCCCACGAAGGACTTGCCTCACTAGCGGTAGATCTTCACGAAGTAGGCGATCTCCTTGCCCTTACAAACTCCTTGGTTCAACTCCACAATCTTGTCGGAGGCTCCCATGTGACACCTAGCCAATCTAGGAGACACCACTGTCGAAGAAGTAAAAAATGGTGTGTTGATGATGAACTCCTTGCTCTTGTGCTTCAAATGATAGTCTCCCCAACACTCAACTCTCTCTCACAGGATTTGGATTTGGTGGAAAGAAGATTTGAGTGGAAAGCAACTTGGGGAAGGCTAGAGATCAAGATTCATATGGTAGGAATGGAATATCTTGGCCTCAACACATGAGTAGGTGGTTCCTTCTCAGAAACAGCAAGTTGGAAGCGTAGGTTTGTTCTGATGGCTCTCTCCATGAATAGAGGATGTGGAGGGGTATATATAGCCTCCACACAAAATCTAACCGTTACACACAACTTGCCAAACTTGGTGGGACCGAATTGATAAACTCGGTCGGACAGATTTAGCAAATCTAGTGACCGTTAGGATTTTTGGTGGGACCGACATGCAACTCGGTAGGACTGATGTGGTTAGGGTTAGGGCATAACGTAATCTTGGTGAGACCGATTACACAAACTCGGTGAGACCGATTTTGGTTATAAGCTAACCAGAGAGTTGGTCAGGTAAACTCGGTGGGACCGATTCGCTCATTTCGGTGAGACCGAAATGTTACGAAAAGGAAACAGGGAGTTTACATTGCAATCTCGGTGGGACCGATCGCTCATCTCGGTGGTACCGAAACGTTATGAAGGGAAACAGAGAGATTACAATCCCATCTCGGTGAGACCGAGATCCCTATCGGTGAGACCGATTTGTCTAGGGTTTGTGGCGTTGGCTATGACATCCGAACTCGGTGGTATTTGGGTAGAAAGAATCGGTAGGGCCGAGTTTGACTTTTGGTTTAGGTCATATGTGGATATGAGAAAGTAGTTGAGGGTTTTGGAGCATATCACTAAGCACTGTAGAGCAAGAAACTCATTAAGCAACACGTCATCCCTCATTGATAGTATTGGCTTTTCCTATAGACTCAATGTGATCTTGGATCACTAAAATATAAAATGTAGAGTCTTGAGCTTTTGAGCTTGAGCCAATCCTTTTATCCTTAGCATTTTGAGGGATCCACTTTTCTCATCCATGCCATGCCATCCATTGAGCTTTTCCTGAAATATTCATCTTGGAATGATGTTAGCTCAATGAGCTATATGTTGTTAGGAATTACCAAAACCACCTAGGGATAGTTGCACTTTCAATCTCCCCTTTTCGTAATTGATGACAACATATAGATCAAAGCTTCGACAAATGATAATAAGAGTGAAAAACATTGTCGCTTTGAGAAGTATGTGATAAGCAAGAGCTCCCCCTAAATTTGTGCATAGTTTAAGATTTGCTTTGGACTGCAAATGCACAAGGAGTTAGGCTCATGGGTAACTCTTCCATGTCACATACATCTTGGTGGAGTGCTCAAAATGATAATGATTGAATACATGCACCCATCACCAAGCAAAGTGAATGATCATATAGAGATAAAAAGGATAATGTCATCCAACAAGCATAAATGTAGCATATGATCAAACACATGATCATGCAGGTATCACACAGACATAGAGTATCTCAAACAAGCAAATAAAGTTCAACCACCAAAGCAAGAGAGAACAAAAAGCAACACTCTCTCGAAGCCTATGATCTATACATTTTTCTCCCCTTTGGCAACAAGTTACCAAAAGTTCATAGAAAATGCATAGCACTAGATCGACTCTCGTGCTTGATCTTCGTGTGGTGGTGTAGACAGAACGCCAAGGACGAAAGCATCAGTTGATGTAGATGGAGCTGGAGGTGTGAGTCTTTGAAGCTGGTTGCACTTTGGAGCTGTAGGAGGCTGTAGCTGGTGCAGATGAAGTGGCTCACGGTGTGCATCACTTTGGCACTTCGGCTGATCTCTGAGCTCTAGGCACTCTAGCAAATGCATCGGTGGTTGTCTTGCCCTTCCTCTCCTGCCTATCATCCTGAAGCTGCTCAACAATAGACTGGATCTCTGTGACCTTCACATCCATGTCATAGAACTTCTGCTCCATGATCCTCTCCAAGCTCTCCTGGTTTTGAGTCAAGGTGGCCAGACCCTTCTCAATCCTCAGAGTGGATGCAATCAAGTAGCCAAGTTGATCCTGTTTGCTCTTCAAAAAGTATTGAGATGCCTCTTCCATTGTTGGCATCTTGGCAGCCTTCTCAGTCCTTGCCTTCTCCTTCTTAGCTTGTGCTTGCACTGAAGATGGTTCATCTTCACCCATAACCACTTGGTTATCCTCAAAGTCTAGATAGATAGCAAAGTGTTCCTTGTCCAGCAAGTATGTGCCTATGCCCATCTTGGAGTTAATCAGCTCCTGGATCTGTGGGGCATATCCACAACTTCTTTTCTGGTCAGCTGTTGTCCTCTTGATAGTCTCAACTATAAGGCTCATGACCTTGAACTTCTGTGGCACATCAAATAGGTGTAGCAAGTTTATTGCATGGCCTCTGATCATGTTGTGATCACCTGACTTGGGAAATAGAGTATGCCTGAGGATCCAGTTGATGGTTGGCAGTCCTGACAGAAGATAATGTACTGAGCCAAACTTATGTGTCTCAACTGCAGCATCTGGGATCTCCTTGTACATATTTTCCATAGTGTTGTGATCCATCTTCTTCTTGGCATAGACATCCAAGTCATCTTCTTTCTCCTTAGGTGCATTGATCAGATTTGCCCATTCCTCAATAGTTGATTGGTACCTTGTACCTTCAGTCATCCATACTATCGTGCCATCTGGATAGAAGTGTGTTGAGGAGTAGAATTGCATTATGAGCTCATCATTCCACCTTGTGAGATTCTGCCCAACAAAGTCTGCAACTCCACATGCACTGAAACGGTCATACACACCAGGATAGTGTTCCTCATTCTCCTTCATGTAGGTCCAGTCTACCCACCTCATGTCACACACTATTGGCTTCTTGTCCAAGAACACTGTCTCATAGAAATCCTGTTGTTCCTTTGTGTGGAACCTATAGTCAACAGAAGTCCTCCTTCTGGTGGCATATGGATCTGACTCTCTCAATAGCCTCAATCCTGAGTCTCTCCTGATCTTCATGTTCTCAGCTACAGGATGAGCATCATTATGATCTGGAATTTTTGGCTTCAATTTTCTCAAGACATGTGTCTCATCATCTTCTTCCTCAGCAACAATTTCAGGCATTGGAGCCTTGTTCTTCTCAGCAGCAGATATGTTTCTAGTACTCCTCTTTGGTGCAATCTTGGGCTTGGAGGCAGCTTTGGGTGCTTCTTTGGGCTTTGATGATGCATCCCCTGTCCTGATAGCATCACCCATAAGCTTCTGAGCCTTGGGTGCTGGTGCAGCAACCTCTTCTTCTTCTTCCTCTTCCATCATGGAAGGCTTTCCAACAACTCTGGCCATGGTCTTCTTGACCCTTTCCTTCCTTTTCTTCCCTTCTGCAGCAGCCTCCTTGGGTTGAGATTCCAAATGTGCTTGAGTAGAGGCTCTGGCTTTAGACATGGGAGTTCTCTTAGCAGGTACTTTGGTCTTCATACCAGGCTTGGTGGCAGCAGCTGTGCCATACTCCTTCTTGAGCACCTTTCACTACAAAAAAAAGACACATCCATGACATTTTGGGCCGAACGAATTTTTTTTCTGTCATACATATGACACTTCTATGACAATAATTGTGACAGAACCCGATATCATCATAGATGTGGTGGGCTCCTACTTCTATGACAAAAATCATGATGTAAAATGGGCTTTTTTAAGTCTGGGCGGGCCGGAGACGCAGCTGCATGACATTCTTTGGGCCGTCCATTACGGAAAAAACCGTGGTAGAAGCGAGGGGAGGAAAATTTCAGGGAGTTGCCGTTCTACGGTGGGAGGTCGGGGGCCGAAGCGATCGCTGCTTTCTCGTGACACGACGCTGCGTGTGTGTAGGCGTTGGCTCTAATCGAACCCGAAGCGAGGCGTTGGGCTCTAATCGCACCCGGCGATTGCACTGCAGGCTACGCGTTACTGAACCCGAGCGATCGATCGATGGCTGTTAACTGAACCCGATGGAGTGATTCCTTCGCTACTGCTGCTAACTGAAGTCGATCGATTGGATGAATAGTGAGCGTTGTGGGGGGGGGGGGGGGTTGGATGAACAGTGAGTGGTGGCGTTGCCTCTGGATGAACAGGACCCCGGGGTGTGGAGGGCTGGATGAACAGTAGACGGTGGAGGGGTGGCCGTGGAGGGGTGGTTGAAAAGGACCCGTGGTGTGGAGGGCTGGATGAGCGATGAGACGGTGGAGGGCTGGATGAACAGTAGATGGTGGAGGGTGGTTGAACAAAGAGGCGGTGGAGTAGCGCGCGGTGGAGGCTGGATGAACAGGAGCCCGTGGAGGCTGGAGGAGGTCGACGGTAGCCCGTGGAGGCTGGAGGAGGTCGACGGTGGAGATGAACAGTATCCCGTGGAGTCCCGTTTTGCGGTACGCCACACCCCTCCCGATGAACAGGACCACCGTTTCGACCGTAGGAGGTCCGTTTCGTCCGTTTTGCGGTACGCCACACCCCTCCCGATCAACATGACCCCTGCTTCGACCGTAGGAGGTCCGTTTCCTCCGTTTTGCGGTACGCTACACCCCTCCCGATCAACAAGACCCTCGTTTCGACCGTAGGAGGTCCGTTTCCTCCATTTTGCGGTATGCCACACCCCTCCTGATCAACAGGACCCCGTTCCGAACGTGGCCCTTCGAACACAAGGCCGTTTCCTTGGTTCAGCGGTACGCCAGGCCTCTGTTCCGTCCAAACCGGTTGGCTCCCACGGTTTCGTTGCCTCCCGATGAACACGACACATTCCGTTGCCTCCCCATGAACACGACGCATTCCGTTGCCTCCCCATGAACACGACGCATTCTGTTGCCTCCCCATGAACACGACACATTCCGTTGCCTCCGCATGAACACGAGCCCTCTCCATATGTATGCGCGACTAGGCGTTCGAGACCCCGCCCGTATGTACACATACGTGGCCGTATTTTCTTTCTCTCACCCTGGCCACTGTACGTACGTGTACATGCTACGTGCGCGCCTCTACTACGACGCGTGCGCGCCTCTACTACGACACATGTGCACCTCTACATCGACCAGTATGTACGTACACGTTCGCGACCAGGATGACAACGCTACGTACGCTTCGACCAGGTGGGTCCCGACTGTCAGGCACTTCCTTGCCTGCGAAGATGTAGCTGGTGGCTCCCAGCAGTTAGGGGGCAAATCGTTTTGTTTTTTTTGCCCGGACGCACTTCCTTGCGTGCGAAGGTGTAGCTGATGGGTCCCAGTAGTCAGGGGGCGAATCATTTTTTTTGCCCGGACGCACTTCCTTGCGTGCGAAGGTGTAGCTGCTGGGTCCCAGCAGTCAGGGGGCAAATGGTTTTTTTCCCGGACGCACTGTCTTGCGTGCGAAGGTGTAGTTGGTGGGTCCCAGTAGTCGGGGGGTGAGGGAGTCCTGGATTAGGGGGTGTCCGGATAGCCGAACTATCACCGTTGGCCGGACTCCTGGACTATGAAGATATAAGATTGAAGACTTCGTCCCGTGTCCGGATGGGACTTTCCTTGGCGTGGAAGGAAAGCTTGGCGATACGGATATGTAGCTCTCCTACCATTGTAACCGACTCTGTGTAACCCTAACCCTATCCGGTGTCTATATAAACCGGAGGATTTTAGTCCGTAGGACGAACAACCATACCATAGGCTAGCTTCTAGGGTTTAGCCTCTCTGATCTCGTGGTAGATCCACTCTTGTACTACCCATATCATCAATATTAATCAAGCAGGAGTAGGGTTTTACCTCCATCGAGAGGGCCCAAACCTGGGTAAAAACATCGTGTCCCTTGTCTCCTATTACCATCCGCCTAGGCATACGATTCGGGACCCCCTACCCGAGATCCGCCGGTTTTGACACCGACATTGGTGCTTCCATTGAGAGTTCCTCTGTGTCGTCATCTTTAGGCCCGATGGCTCCTTCGATCATCAACAACGACGCAGTCCAGGGTGAGTCTTTTCTCCCCGGACAGATCTTCGTATTCGGCGGCTTTGCACTGCGGGCCAATTCACTTGGCCATCTGGAGCAGATCGAAAGCTACGCCCCTGGCCATCAGGTCAGATTTGGAAGTTTGAACTACACGGCCGACATCCGCGGAGACATGATCTTTGACGGATTCGAGCCACAGCCAAGAGCGCCGCACTGTCTCGATGGGCACGATCTAGCTCTGCCGCCCGAGCGAGTGCCTCGAGGCCGCACCGTCCGCTCCGATCCTTAGCTCGGAGCCGACTCCGCCGATCGAGGACGAGTGGTTGGACACCGCCTCGGGGGCTACAATCTCTACGGCGATTGAGCCGAACTCCATCTCTGTCCTTTGCGAAGACCGTGACTCCAAGGTGCCGGACTCCTCTTGTCACGCCCAATATGCGACCCTATCCAAAAGGAACTCGACGGTCCCACCAAGGATAGACCCGCATATTGAAACGCTTTTGCAAGGTGGATATCATTACATCAACATTACATAATAGATGGGGATACAAACATAAGGCACAAATGCCACAAGAATACATCACATCATATACAAGAGCAACATCCAACTACGGATGAAACATAAACAGAAGCTCAAACGACATCCACCCTGCTAGCCCAGACTGCCGACCTGGAACCTATCCCCTGATCGACAAAGAAGAAGAAGAACTCCAACACAAGCAAACATCGCTCTCGCGTCAAGATCATCGCAAACCTGTACCTGCAACTGTTGTTGTAGTAATCTGTGAGCCACGAGGACTCAGCAATTCCATTACCATGGGTATCAAGACTAGCAAAGCTTAATGGGAAAGGAAGGGATAAAGTGGTGAGGTTGCAGCAGCGGCTAAGCATATATGGTGGCTAACATACGCAAATGAGAGCGAGAAGAGAAACAAGGAACGGTCGTCCACTAGTAATGATCAAGAAGTGATCCTGAACTACTACTTACGTCAGACATAACCCAGAAACCGTGTTCTCCTCTCGATCAACCCCGAAAAGAGACACTCACGGTTACGCACACGGTTGGCGTATTTTAGAAGAGTTTGCTTCAAGTTTACTACAACCGGATATTAACAAATTCCCATCTTCCACATAACCATGCACGGCTCTTGAAAGTTTATACCCTGCAGGGTGTCCCAACTTAGCCCATGGTAAGCTCTCGCGATCAACGAAGGATATTCCTTCTCCCGGGAAGACCCGATCAGTCTCGGAATCCGGCTACAAGACATTTCGACAAAGAATAAAACAAGACCAGCAAAGCCGCCCGGATGTGCCGACAAATCCTGATAGGAGCTGCACATATATCGGTCTCGGGGCACACGGATTGTCCAAACTTCCGATAGGCGAACCCGAGTTGCCCCTGGTACACCGGCGGTGACGGTTTGGACCAAGACTCATGACGCACCGGCCGGGGTAAAATAAGATGACCCTTGGGCTCCGAAACCCAAGGAAAAAGGGCTAGGTGAGGCAAATGGTAAAACCAATGTTGGGCCTTCTTTGGAGGAGTCTTATTCAAAGCGAACTGTCAAGGGGGTCCCATAAATCACCCGACCGCGTTAGGGACGCAAAATCCGGGAACATAATACCGATATGATGGAAACTAGGGCGGCAAGAGTGGAACAAAACACCAGGCATAAGGCCGAGCCTTCCACCCTTTATCAAGTATATAGATGCATTAATAATATAAGATATATTGTGATATCCCAACAAGTAAACATGTTCCAACAAGGAACAACATCTCCATGTTCCAACAAGGAACAAACTTCATCTTCATCTGCAACTAACAACGCTATAAGAGGGGCTGAGCAAAGCGGTAACATAGCCAAACAACGGTTTGCTAGGAAGGGTGACAAAGGTTAGAGGCTGACATGGCAAATTGGGAGGCTTGAGCAGCAAGTGATAGGTAGCGCAGCATAGCAAAAGAACGAAGCAACTAGCATAGCAATGATAGTAGTGAGATCCAAGGTGACGGTCATCTTGCCTGAAATCCCGCAAGGAAGAAGAACGAGTCCATGAAGGAGATGATGCCAGGAAGTCAAACCAAGCATAGACGAACGAATCCTCACGATCGCAACGAAACAGGAACTAACAAGAAGCACACAACATAGTAAACACACCACACATGAACAAGGCATGATGCACAAACAAGCATGATGCATGACAAGACTACATTAAGCTACTCATAGCAAGAGATGATGCAAACAAGAGCAACACATCAAAGCAAGTTTAAATGAGGCCGGAAACAACATATAACAATTCCGGTAAGTCCTCATATGCAAATTTCAAAATTGGTCCAGATCTGAATAACTTTATGTTCAAGTTGTTAAACAGCAATTTAAATTGCACCAAGATGATCTACACGAAATTCTAGTCAAGTTACATATAAAGTTCATTTAATTCGGACCTACGGCCTAGAAGATATGAGCAAAACAAGTTAAACATGGCATTGATGCAAAACGCATCCAAACATCAAGCAAACACCTCAAAACAAGGATGCAACATGATAATATTAAACTACATGCAAAATCAAGCAAGTTTCATATAGAGCACACTCAAAACGGAGCAACGGTGCAACACATACACCCTATACAAGTCATGACAACAATCTGTCCAAAACAGCAACTAGGCATATTGCAAGCATTAAAACACTATGCTACAGAATCTCAACGTGATAAAAAAAGGCATGGTCATGATGTACAGGTAAAGCATTACAAAACATGAACACTGAGCTATCTCTAGAAATCACTAGAACATGCTCAAAATGGCATGGCAAGATTGCAAATAAAAACAGTTTCAGACTTTAGCAGAAATAACATCAGGTTACAATGTTTAGAGCTATCAAACAGCATGCTATAGGAACTTATCATGGCAAACAAAGGCATGGCATGAATATACTAATTGCATAGAACAGAAGTCCCTTACTGACCATAAGCCAAAAAGGATCATAAAATATGATGGCACCCATGTAAACATGGCAAGTTATATTACAGATTCATACATGGCAGGAACAACAATAAGTAGGCATGTTGGTGAGCTTGAACCACTCACCACAGAGCAATACATGGCATGGCAAGGCAACTCACAGTAAGAAGACATGGCATAGAAGCTATACATGGCAAGAAAATCATAGCATACACGGATCAACTACAACAACCTTGGCAAAATTGAATAACATGTAAACAACCTGCCAGGAAACATTTTATAGCAAAAGTAGAGCTCGATTGACTCAAGCTATGGCACTCCATAATTGCAAACAAGGGCATGGATGGATATAAAATAACCATATGTTCAAAACATCCTTACTGAAGTAACTCAAAATAAGCATGGATCTCTCGGTAGCATCAAGTTTACATGGCATAAAAATATCAGCAGAACAGGGGCTGAAATCAGCAACATCATGAAGCCTAGTTTGCATGCTTGTGCTAGTCACCACAGAGATCACAAAAATACAATGGCATACACCCCTGTACAGATGGCATGGCATATTACAAAACACATGTAGGACTCAAGTTCATAGGGTGCACACAACAATCATGGCAAAAATGACAAAAGTGCATGTTCTGATAAGAATCTGAAACTAACATCACATAGCCCTCTTCTAAAAGCATTTCGGGCATCAAGATTAGCTCAAATGAAAATGATGCAATGAGATGAAATGATGTACTCATCGAGGCGAACAATTTGACATATTACATGCATGAAACGGAGCAATATGCAGAGAGTTATGACATGATGAACATGAGCATATTATGCAAAATATCAGGGACACTGCAGAATTATACCACTCCGGAAAGTCAACCCAGGACGGAGACGTCCGGGACGAGGAGATCCAGGGCAGGGACGGGGCCGTTTGGTTCCGCGAACGGGTGGATCTCATCCACCCGGGCGGATCTCGCCGGAGGATGGCCGGAGTTCTCGCCGGAGTTGAGGAGGGAGATGGGGCCGGTGAGGGAGAGGCCGGAGAAGACGCGGGCGAGGGCGGGGAAGGCCGGAGGGAGGCAATGGCCCTCCGGTGCGGCGGCGCGGCCGCGCCGATGGAGATTCGTGGGCGGTCGGCGGAGGCGGGCGAAGGGCTCGCGAGGCGGCGTGAGGCCGCGGGCGCGGGCGCGGGTGACCGGAGCGGCCGGGCGGCGGGAGGCCGGGCGGCAACGGGCGGCGGAGGGCGCCAGCTGCCGGACTGGTGGCGGCGGGCGGAGGCGCGCCGGCGAGGGCGGAGGGGCAACGGCGGCGCGTGAGGAGTTTCGGCTGGCGGCGCTGGCCGGGCGGCGGCGCGGTGCTGGCCAGCTGCTGGTCGGACGGGCCGCGGGCGGTGGACGACGGCGGCGCGCCATGTGGCGGAAAGCGGTTGGACAGGGGCGACGGGCGGACATGTCCGGCTGCGGGATGAGGATGAAGCTAGGGTTTCGGGGGAGGTCTAGTTTTATAGGTAGAGGGAGTTAGGAGAGTCCAAATGAGGTGCGGTTTTCGCCCACACGATCGTGATTGAACGACCGAGAGTATGGATGGGAGTTTGGTGGGTTTTGGGCCACTTTGAAGGGGGTGTTGGGCTGCAAACAAAAGAGGCCTTTGTGGTTACCCAGTTAACCGTTGGAGTATCAAACGACCTCCAAATGGCACGAAACTTGACAGGCGGTCTACCGGTGCTAAACCAAGGCCGCTTGACAAAGCTCGGGCCATTCCGAGACCATTTAACACCCGCACACGAAAATAGGTAAAAGGGGCGCCGGGGTACATAGGAGTGCCGGATTGCAAAACGGACAACGGGGAAAATGCTCGGATGCATGAGACGAACACTTATGAGAAATGAAATGCACATGATGACATGATATGAAATGCAGATGATGACATGGCAAAGTGCAACACGCAAGCACATCACATGGCAACGATGGCGAATAACTGGAAGACACCTGGCGCATCGAATCCGGGGCGTTACAACACTCCTCCACTAACAAGAGATCTCGTCCCGAGATCTTAGGACCGAGAGGGAAAGGAAAAGGGATGAGGTGAAACAAGAACTCAAGAGAAGAAGTAATGAATCGAGAGCACTCGAGAAAAGAGAGGAACGACGAGAAAGACAGGAATCAAAGCTCACGGAATCAAATAGACTATGAAACAACTCGTTCTAACCGGAGTGGTTAGAATGAGAAAAGAAACGGATAAGACTGAAAGAATTTAGGCAGCACTCCGGCTGAACATGGAAGGAGTTGGAACTGAGTTTGACAAAATGGAATGATAGTTGACGAGAGGAACAACACAATGCCTCCGGAAGAATTGAAAGAATTGAATGAAAAGAACTTAGAAGGAAGGGTTGAACGGAGTTGTTGAGAAAATCAACAACGAAAAGAAATAAGCTTGTTGTGGACTTATGGAAAACATCTCAAAATTATGAGCTGATCGCCGACCAGAAGTGAAAAAGATTAAATAGCTGAGAATGACGAAAATGCAAAACTTCACTTCAGAAGAAAATGAAGAATTATTTGCTCTTCAAGACACGAGAAGAAAAGATACTTGACTCCACCGACAAGAATCTTGATGAACACTTGAAGAATGACTTAAATCATGATGAACCACCATGAAGAACTCCGGTGACAAACGGATGATGAGATAGAAATGAAGGATGAAAGAATAAGATGAGCCTTGCGATGATTTAGATGGAGGTTCCGACGAAATGGACGAGGGAAATTTGAACTCCGGAAAAGAAAAGATGAAAACACTTAGAACTAGAATTTATTCCTCACGAACAAACTCCGAAGGAAGGGATTGATTGCTTGGAAGAAATAAGAATAATATTTATTGTATGCTTATCCTTCGTCAAATTAAATTGATGACAAGCTTTTAGCATACTACTTATTCTTATTGAAAGGGTTGAGAAGTGACATATCGCAAACTTGAGAAGGTCTTCATGAACCAGCGGTAGGATTGAAAAGAACGAATGAATGAAAATGATAATCAAGGAAAAGAATCTTGAACGAACCTCCGTAAGAATTCGGAAATGACTGATGAAAGAGAATGAATCACCGGGAAGAATTAGAAGAACAAATATGCTTGAGGGAAATTTAGATGCACAAGAACAAAGAGATGACGAGCTGATTACAGAACACTTGAATGAAGCACCGGGATAAATAGAGAACGATAACTAGAATGATGGCCTCCGGATGATTGAGACGGAAAATAACTCCTGAAATACTCCGGATGGATGAAAAAAAAATTGCATGACTGGAAACAATTAGATAGGATAACATCGAGCTAGCACCATGAATCTCCGGGAGAACGGACAAGATTTAAGAGAAAAAATCTACGACGGTCTTCAAAGACGATGATAAACACCACCAAAATTGTTGAGATACTCCGGTAGAATGAAAAACAAAGACGTTGAGTCAACAATGAAAATGATTCAAAATTGATCTTGGAAAAGATCTGACTGATGAAAATCATACTTACGTCAAACTCCGAAAAGAATTGAGAATAACTCCGGGGAAATTAGAAGAGTCAGGTAAGATCCTGGGAAAAGACCTGTGGGTTAGGGCCCACTAAAAGAAAACACCGTTGGAAAGGGTTCATGAACAGATAAAAGATGCACCTGAACAATTGAAATATTTAAATGAGGTGACAGCCTCGAATTAATTGGAAAACAGACGAATCTCCTGAGATGTCTTCATCACTCCGGAATGATAAAATGGCGAGAGGCGAACAAGCAAAGGGAACACTTGAGTCGAGGAAAAGAATATGATCGAACCGAGAAAATTGAGTTAAAATACACCGGAAAGAAAGCGAGACGAACAGTGATGAACCAGACGAGAATTCACCGGTTGAAATAATTGAGGGAAGACTGAAGAGGCTCCACACGAAAGGAATTGATGGTCAGAATAGACTCAGGCTCCGGGAAGAAGAGGGTGGGAGGGCGGGAAAACAAAGGCAACTTGGAAGGGGAGATCGACGAATATCTTGAAGAGAAAACACTGGTTGAAATCGTTGAGGAGAGAGAGCAGAACTTCGCATGAGTAGGATGGATACTCGATTACGGACTCTGGTTCCGACAAGAAAAAGGGTGGGTGGGTGGGAAAAGAAAACAACTGAGGATTGAACTTGCAAAACAAAGAGGGTCGAATCACCATGACGAGAAATGCACCGGATAAAAAGAGCTGAGGAACAACTACCGGAAAACCAACTGCGTGATCCTCAAGAAAAATTTGAAGGGGAAGAGGAGTAATTCAAAACACCTACGTCAAGATTCCTCACCAGAGCGACGAAGGGGCTGAGGAGTAAAAAGAATTCCTACTCTCCGATATAACTAGACTCCAAAACAGTTTTCTTCTAGACTCGACAGCGGCCAAACTACACGATCAATCAAGGGGCTCCTAGGGTCGGTCGAGGTTCTGATACCAACTTGTCACGCCCAATATGCGACCCTATCCAAAAGGAACTCGACGGTCCCACCAAGGATAGACCCGCATATTGAAACGCTTTTGCAAGGTGGATATCATTACATCAACATTACATAATAGATGGGGATACAAACATAAGGCACAAATGCCACAAGAATACATCACATCATATACAAGAGCAACATCCGACTACGGATGAAACATAAACAGAAGCTCAAACGTCATCCACCGTGCTAACCCAGGCTGCCGATCTGGAACCTATCCCCTGATCGACAAAGAAGAAGAAGAACTCCAACACAAGCAAACATCGCTCTCGCGTCAAGATCATCGCAAACCTGTACCTGCAACTGTTGTTGTAGTAATCTGTGAGCCACGAGGACTCAAAGAATCCCATTACCATGGGTATCAAGACTAGCAAAGCTTAATGGGAAAGGAAGGGATAAAGTGGTGAGGTTGCAGCAGCGGCTAAGCATATATGGTGGCTAACATACGCAAATGAGAGCGAGAAGAGAAACAAGGAACGGTCGTCCACTAGTAATGATCAAGAAGTGATCCTGAACTCCTACTTACGTCAGACATAACCCAGAAACCGTGTTCTCCTTTCGATCAACCCCGGAAAGAGACACTCACGGTTACGCACACGGTTGGTGTATTTTAGAAGAGTTTGCTTCAAGTTTACTACAACCGGATATTAACAAATTCCCATCTGCCACATAACCGCGGGCACGACTCTCGAAAGTTTATACCCTGCAGGGGTGTCCTAACATAGCCCATGATAAGCTCTCGCGATCAACGTAGGATATTCCTTCTCCTCGGGAAGACCCGGTCAGTCTCGGAATCCCGGCTACAAGACATTTCGACAGCAATAAAACAAGACCAGCAAAGCCGCCCGGATGTGCCGACAAATCCTGATAGGAGCTGCACATATCTCGGTCTCAGGGCACACCGGATTGTCCAAACTTCCGATAGGCGAACCCGTAGTTGCCCCTGGTAGCCGGCGGTCGACGGTTTGGACCAAAGACTCACGACGAGCACTGGCCCGGGGGGTAAATAAGAGGACCCTTGTGCTCCGGAAACCCAAGGGAAAAAGGGCTAGGTGAGGCAAATGGTAAAACCAATGTTGGGCCTTGCTGGAGGAGTCTTGTTCAAAGCGAACTGTCAAGGTGGTCCCATAAATCACCCGACCGCGTTAGGGACGCAAAATCCGGGAACATAATACTGATATGATGGAAATTAGGGCGGCAAGACTGGAACAAAACACCAGGCATAAGGCCGAGCCTTCCACCCTTTACCAAGTATATAGATGCATTAATAATATAAGATATATTGTGATATACCAACAAGTAAACATGTTCCAACAAGGAACAACATCTCCATGTTCCAACAAGGAACAAACTTCATCTTCACCTGCAACTAACAACGCTATAAGAGGGGCTGAGCAAAGCGGTAACATAGCCAAACAACGGTTTGCTAGGAAGGGTGACAAAGGTTAGAGGTCGACATGGCAAATTGGGAGGCTTGAGCGAGAAGTGATAGGTAGCGCAGCATAGCAAAAGAACGAAGCAACTAGCATAGCAATGATAGTAGTGAGATCCAAGGTGACGGTCATCTTGCCTGAAATCCCGCAAGGAAGAAGAACGAGTCCATGAAGGAGATGATGCCACGAAGTCGAACCAAGCGTAGACGAACGAATCCTCACGATCGCAACGAAACAGGAACTAACAAGAAGAAGCACACAACATAGTAAACACACCACACATGAACAAGGCATGATGCACAAACAAGCATGATGCATGACAAGACTACATGAAGCTACTCATGGCAAGAGATGATGGAAACAAGAGCAACACATCAAAGCAAGTTTAAATGAGGCCGGAAACAACATATAACAATTCCGGTAAGTCCTCATATGCAAATTTCAAAATATGAACGTGATAAGAAAAGGCATGGGCATGATGTACAGGTAAAGCATTACAAAACATGAACATTGAGCTATCTCCAGAAATCACTAGAACATGCTCAAAATGACATGGCAAGATTGCAAATAAACAGTTTCAGACTTTAGCAGAAATAACATCAGGTTGCAATGTTTAGAGCTATCAAAGAGCATGCTAAAGGAAATTATCATGGCAAACAAAGGCATGGAATGAATCTACTAATTGCATAGAACAAAAGTCCCTTACTGACCATAAGCCAAAAAGGATCATAAAATATAATGGCACCCATGTAAACATGGCAAGTTATATTACAGATTCATACACGGCAGGAACAACAATAAGTAGGCATGTTGGTGAGCTTGAACCACTCACCACAGAGCAATACCGGGCATGGCAAGGCAACTCACAGTAATAAGACATGGCATAGAAGCTATACATGGCAAGAACAACATCATATCATACACAGATCAACTACAACAACCTTGGCAAAATTGAATAACATGTACACAACCTGCCAGGAAACATTTTTTAACAAAAGTAGAGCTCGATTGACTCAAGCTATGGCACTCCATAATTGCAAACAAGGGCATGGATAGATAGATAATAACCATATGTTCAAAACATCCTTACTGAAGTAACTCAAAATAAGCATGGATCTCTCGGTAGCATCAAGTTTACATGGCATAAAAATATCAGCAGAACAGGGGCTGAAATCAGCAACATCATGAAGCCTAGTTTGCATGCTTGTGCTAGTCACCACAGAGATCTCAAAAATACATGGCATACACCTCTGTACAGATGGCATGGCATATTACAAAACACATGTAGGACTCAAGTTCATAGGGTGCACACATCAATCATGGCAAAATGACAAAAGTGCATGTTCTGATAAAAATCTGAAACTAACATCACATAGCCCTCTTCTAACAGCATTTCGGGCATCAAGATGGGCTCAAATGAAAATAATGCAATCAGGTGAAATGATTTACTCATCGAGGCGAACAATTTGACATATTACACGCATGAAATGGAGCAACATCCGGAGAGTTATGGCATGATGAACATGAGCATATTATGCAAAATATCAGGGACTTAGCAGAATTATACCACTCCGGAAAGTCAACCCGGGACGGAGACGTGCGGGACGAGGAGATCCAGGGCAGGGACGCGGCCGTTTGGTTCCGCGAACGGGTGGATCTCATCCACCCGGGCGGATCTCATCCACCCGGGCGGATCTCGCCGGAGGATGGCCGGAGTTCTCGCCGGAGTTGAGGAGGGAGATGGGGCCGGTGAGGGAGAGGCCGGAGAAGACGCGGGCGTAGGGCGGGAAGGCTGGAGGAGGCAATGGCTCCGGTGCGGCGGCGCTGCCGCTGCCGGTGGAGATCCGCGGGCGGCTGGAAGTGGAGGTGGCGAAGCGGGTTTCGCGAGGCGGCAGAGGCCGCGACGGGCGGCGCGCCGGGGCGGCGCTGGGCGGCACCGGCGGCGGGAGGGCCGGGCGGTTGGCGACAACGGGCGCCGGAGGCGCGCGGCCGGATTAGGGCGGCGGCGGCGGAGGCGCGCTGGCGAGGGCGGAGGGGCAACGGCGGCAGAAGGAGCTCGGCGCGGCGGCGCTGCCGGGCGGCGGCGGCGCTGCGTCTGCTGGCCACCGCGGCGGACGGCATGCTGGCGGCGGACGACGGCGGCGCGCCATGTGGCGGAAAGCGGTTGGGCAGGGGCGACGGCGGACATGTCCGGTGGAATCCGGACGTGTCCGGCTGCGGGATGAGGACGAAGCTAGGGTTTCGGGGGGAATAGACCGCGAATTTCGGGGGAGTTCTAGTTTTATAGGTAGAGGGAGCTAGGAGAGTCCAAATGAGATGCGGTTTTCGCCCACACGATCGTGATCGAACGACCGAGAGCATGGAGGGGAGTTTGGTGGGTTTTGGGTGACTTTGAAGGGGGTGTTGGGCTGCAAACAAAAGAGGCCTTTGCGGTTACCCGGTTAACCGTTGGAGTATCAAACGACCTCCAAATGGCACGAAACTTGACAGCGGTTCACGGTGCTATACCAAGGCCGCTTGACAAACCTCGGGCCATTCCGAGACCGCTTAACACCCGCATTACCTAAAAGAGGTAAAAGGGCGCCGGGGACATAGGAGTGCCGGATTGCAAAACGGACAACGGGGAAAATGCTCGGATGCATGAGACGAACACTTATGCAAAATGAAATGCACATGATGACATGATATGAAATGCAGATGATGACATGGCAAATTGCAACACGCAAGCACATGACATGGCAACGATGGTGAATAACTGGAAGACACCTGGCGCATCGAATCCGGGGCGTTACACCTCTCCGGACTCCGAACCCTCCGCGCCCCTGCCAATCGAATCGAATTGGGCGCCGGTTATGGAGTTCACTGCCGCGAACATCTTTCAGCACTCACCCTTTGGCGACATCCTGAATTCACTAAAGTCTCTTTCTTTATCAGGAGAGCCCTGGCCGGACTTCGGTCAGGAAGGTTGGGATGTGGACGACGAAGAAATTCAACGCCCACCCACCGCCCACTTTGTAGCCACTGTCGAAAGCTTAAATGACGTGCTCGATTTCGACTCCGAAGACATCGACGGTATGGACGACGATGTAGGAGACAACCATGAACCAACACCTATAGGATACTGGACAGCCACCTCATCCCACGATGTATACATGGTGGATACACCTAAAGGAAGTGACGACGAGGAACAACGGGACACTACGAAGGATAAATCCCTCGAAAAGCACCAAGTCCCGCCTCGACAAACACGGCAGCCACACAGACCCAGCCATAGAGCAGGGCGAATCAGTGGACGACGAACATGCTATCGAGCAACCGTCCGAACATGACAACTTGGATAAACAACCCGTCCCCGGCGAAGATAACAGTCTGGACGATCTCACGCCGGACAAAATGTTGGAGCAGAAGAACCTCCACAAAAGGCTCACCCGCTGCGCGTAGCCTGAAAAAAGCGAAGCGGAAGCTTAAAACAGCGGAAGATGCACTCAGAATTAGATGGAGCAAAGTACTCAACACCGCAGAGAAATACGGCGGCGATACGCCAAACAAAGAGCTACCCAAGCGCAAATTACTGCCCGAATTCGATGAGGAGGCCGTAGAGCCCCGCAATCAAAGAACAAAGAGGCCGCCGGTCGGATAGACGACCACATGGCAAACATGGAGCGCAAGCGTGCCGCACACAAGCCGTCACGCGATCCGCATAAGGATTCGCATCAAAAGGATGGCCCAGTTAGGTCCATCTATGGGCTGGGAAAGCAAGCTCTTCCAAGCAATGCAACACGCCAAATATCCGAACATCACGGCACACCCAAATAGAGGGGTGCCGCACACCCCCTGTGTTTCACCGATGAGGTGCTGGATCACGAATTCCCAGCGGGATTCAAACCCGTAAACATAGAGGCATACGACGGAACAACATACCCTGGAGTCTGGATTGAGGATTACATCCTCTACATGCACATGGCTAGAGGAGATGATCTCCACGCCATAAAATACTTACCCCTCAAGCTCAAAGGGCCAGCCCGGCATTGGCTCAAAAGCCTCCCTGAAAATACCATTGGAAGTTGGGAAGAGCTCGAGGATGCCTTTCGGGCAAATTTTCAAGGGAATTATGTTCGTCCTCCAGATGCAGAAGATTTAAGTCACATAACTCAACAACCCGGAGAGTCAGCCCGCAAATTCTGGAACAGGTTCCTCATCAAAAAGAACCAAATAGTCGACTGTCCGGACGCCGAAGCCTTAGCATCTTTCAAACACAACGTCCGAGACGAATGGCTTGCCAGACACCTCGGCCAGGAGAAGCCGAGAACAATGGCTGCATTAACAAGCCTCATGACCCACTTTTGCGCGGGAGAGGAAAGTTGGCTGGCAAGATGCAGTACTAGCGACCCAAGTACATCCGAAGTCAGGGATGGAAATGGAAAACCACGACGCCGCAAGGACCAGCGCCGGACAAAGGGAAACAACCCGAAGAGCACGATAGTCAATGCCGGATTCATAAGCTCCCAGCAGAATCATAAAAAACTGCCCCTCAAGGACAACAGCTACGACCTATCCAACCTAAACAAAATCTTGGACAAAATATGCCAAATCCACAGTACTCCCGGGAAGCCTGCAAACCATACCCACAGAGATTGTTGGTTCTTCAAGCAGTCCGACAAACTCAATGCCGAACACAAGGGGCTCGACACACCAAGCGAGGACGATGGCGAACCCCACAAGCAGAGCACCGGAAAACAAAAGAATTTCCCACAAAAGGTCAAAACAGTGAACTCACTTCAAGTGACAAAAGGGAAAAATAGAGCGGCGCCCATAGAAACACGCGCCGCACGGTCTATCCCAGCAGAGTCCCAACGATGGTTGTCAAAACCAATCACCTTCGATCATCAGGACTATTCCGGAAGTATCCGGAACGTAGGATGGACTGCCTTGATATTAGATCCTATAATCGACGGACTCCAATTTACACAAGTCCTAATGGACGGAGGTAGCGATCTAAACCTGCTATATCAGGACACAATCCACAAAATGGGGATAGACCCAACCAAAATTCGCCATAGCAACACCTCCTTCAAAGGGGTAATGCCAGGCCTATATGCCTGTTATACGGGCTCCTCATCGCTAGAAGTTGTGTTCGCTCATCCAACAACTTCCGCCGAAAAGTTAACCTTCCACATCGCCCCATTCAAAGTAGCTATCAAGCACTCTTCGACGTGAAGCTTTCGCCCGCTTTAACACAATACCGCATTATGCATCTCTTACACTTAAAATGCCCGGTCCACGCGGCATCATCTCATTAAAAGGGAGTATCAAGTTTTACTCGAGCACGGAAGAACGTGAGACTGCCTTGACAGCCCCACACTAATCCGGCTCCGCTAATCAAAGCACCTGAATAGGTCATTCAAACCCCGGACATGGCTAGACGAGTCCGGCGCAAACATATAAACGCCTACTAGCGGCATACCCCCGTACAAGGGGCTGCACGCATGTACAACAAGAGACAATAAAGCTCAATTTTATTCACTTTTTGAACCGTACTCTGTTTATTTAATATAAAGTACACTTTTCGCACGATCTTTTTTTTTCTTTTCTACTAAGTTCTTCTCTTTTACAGATGAACACCGTGCTACACCCGTCCAGGATACGGCACAACGGAGACACAGGCGCAGACGCGCAAGAGGGACCCGTTGCAAGGATTCTTTTCAGATTAATACCCTGCGTAAACCTTTTTTACTGTCTCTTGTTGATACACATCCCCCGGTTTCTTGCTATAACCGAGGAGGAGGCTGGCGTTTTGGCATCGGCCGCACCCGAATTTTTGCGCGTACCTGGACACCAGGGGCTTAGGGCATTATTCTTCCCGTTCTCATAAAGACCGAATACCTTAGGGAGTGTTCGGCGTCTCGAGCTAGGCCTTATATGCATCAGCTCTGAATCATGTCTTCGGTCAAATGTTGGGTTTGCCCGGCTCCTGTGTTTTGCTGCCTTACGTTCCGTTATATCGGCTAACGCGGCAACAGGAGAACTACTGCGATTGTGCCCCGGTTCGGCCAGGTGAGCATCTCAGTAGAGAAAGCCGAAAACTGGCTGTCATGATATAGCGTCAGACTGGTCAACCACTCGATGACCCAATGAATGTTTAGAATTCCCCGCATTAACAAAGGGCTGTTTCGTCAGTACATACGCGTCTCCGAATTCGAGAGCGCGGTGCCCCTAGGGGCTATATAGTAGCCCCACCATTGAACTCCTATGGCTAAGTGAAAGTGATAAAGCATTATAGTCCGGTTGCCTAGTTTGCTACGTAATCACCTCCTTTACAGGACCAAGACGTTGGATTAAGTGTGAAAATGCGCCTTTTCGCAAACACCCCTGCAATATGTGCGTGGGGGCTGAAGCCGAAGACTGCCATCTTTCAGGTTATATACACATATACATCAACGGCCGCACAGGAGGTGTTTTAATACTTGAACGCACAAGTATAAAAAGCTCTTTTATATCGAAACATTGTTTTCACAAATCATACATGTCATTAAAACATAATATCCTTCGAGCACTGTGTCTCTATTAAACGAGCGCCCTTTAGGACTTCCTCAAAATAGTGCTCGGCAGGTACTGCTTCCGTCTCAATCTTGGGATGCAACGTCGGTGGCCTTCATCTCCGCCCAGATGTCTTGACACGGGAAAGAGCCATGCGCGCACCCTCTATGCATGCTGACCGCTTCATTGCATCGATATGCGGCACCGCACCAAGGAACTGTTGCACCAAGCCAAAATAACTCTTCGGCTCGGGCCTTTTCTGTTGGGTTCTACGGTAGGGTGCGTCGACTGCAAATTAAAAATTCCTACGCGCAGAACATCCAGGAACATGCTACGGAGATGGATCACAGTTCGTTACCACTAGACGCGCAGTGCCGTGCAGCGGAAGAAGAGTTGGGGCAGCGCGTCCGCGTGGATCGTCTCCTCCTCGTTCGATCTCCCTCGAGCGGTCGGTCGTCCGATCCCACGTACGAGTTCGCCGGAGCGGCGCAAGTGCACCGCCTCTAATGGTATCCGTGCGTGCGGGAGGAACGTCGTGCGGCGGACTGCTAGGTCCGATCACACAGTCGGCGGCAAGTGGAGGTGGCTCCTGAGGCCGAAGCGATCTACCTCCTGAGGCCGAAGCGATCTGCCTCCTGAGGCCAAAAAGCGTTCTCACTTTCCTGAGTGTGCTGCACCTCCACTTTATACAGGCGACCGTCGCGAGCTCAACACTTGGGCCTCGCACGGACCCTAAAGCCCAAAGTCTACTCGGTCACGTTCCTAGTCCAGTTCGGATCACATCCGACCAAAGGTCCTCTGAACCGACCTCGTGAGGTTCCTTCCCTTAAGCCGACCCCTTAGGTTCAAGTCGGCTTGGTCACAGTTCGGATCACCTCCGACCTGCACGGTTGGTAGAGGCCTCTAGCAAGGCGTGCCGACCACCAAGCGAGCGATGAAGCTGGTTAGGCGAACCTGTACATCATACTTCCATTCCTTTTGCCACACGATATATGTTGTCGGGCTCAAGGCGAGACTGTCATCCTTGTGCTAGCCCGACCTCTTTCTTGTTCCAAAGGATACCGACCACTATCCGGATTATCTCATAATCCTTGTCGCATGGCCATGCTATTCCTGGTCGATCACACGAGGGCCCAGAGTATATCTCTCCTGATCGGAGGGGCAAATCCCATCTTGCTCGACCATGTCTCGCACCATGGGATTGGACAAACCCAAACCTACCTTTGTAACTACCCGGCCACGGAGTAGCGTTTGGTCGGCCCAAAGCAAGTCTATCACCATCTCGAGTACATGCGCCATTTCGGATCTTAGGACATAGAACGTATGTTGTACTAGAGACTCACAGATGACATATCGCTGCGTCTCATAGTTGGGTCCGTCCGACTCAGACCTTATCTCGACTCGGATCCGACTATGTCGAATTCGACCAGACCTTTCCAAGTCCATATTATCCGGTTAGCATCCAATGCTCCATGGCTAGTGAGACCGAGCCATCGACCGTGTCATATGCTAGTCTAGTCGGTTGCGCTGGGCCCACACAGCCCTTTCGACTAGGGACCTTTTAGGACAGTCATCATACAATGCATAGTCCCACAAACAAGTCACGTGCTTGCCGATACACATCATTGATAACGTCCAAGGATTATCTTTATTCATAAACACATAGGAAATATCATCATACATGATTGCCTCTAGGGCATATCTCCAACAGTCTCCCACTTGCACTAGAGTCAATCAAATAGACATCGTATGCCCATAGCTCTAACGTGCCCCTCATGCTTGGGTTGTGGAAGCGGCTTAGTCAACGGATCTGCAACATTTGCATCCGTGTGAATCTTGCATAACTCTACATCACCATTCTTTACAATCTTCGTGTCGGTGATATTTCCGGTCTATGTGTCCGACCTTGTGGTGATTCCTCGGCTCCTTGGCTTGTGCGATGGCACCAGAATTATCACAATAAAGGTCCAACGGTTTCACCGAGGCTGGGAAAATACCAAGATCATCCAGAAAATGCCGGATCCAAACACCTTCCTTTGCAGCTTCACAAGCCGCAATGTATTCGCTTCGTGGTAGAATCAGCCACCGTATCCTGCTTGGAACTCATCCAAAGGTAATCGCTCCTCCGCTCGTGACGCATACACGAATCTAGACCGTGATCGACATCATCTCTGCCGGTTTGGAAACTAGCATCGACGTAACCCCTTACGACGAGCTCTTCCTCACCTCCATAAACTAGGAACATCTCTTTAGTCCTTTTCGTGTACTTCAAAATAGTCTTTACCGCTGCCCAAAGGACTCTCACCGGGTTGGCCTGGTATCTACTTGTTAGGCTTATTGCAAAAGCAACATTAGGCCTTGTACATATCATGGCATACATGATGGATCCGATTGTCGAGGCATACGGAATCCTACTCATCCTGCTTCGCTCATCGATGTCGAAGGACTCGAGTCTCGCTTAGCCTTATACCATGTGAGAGCGGCAAGAACCCTTTCTTCGCCTCACTCATGTTGAACCGCTTCAACACTTCATCTATGTACGTGCTCTGGCTTAAGCCGAGCAGCCTCCTCGATCTATCTCTATAGATCTTAATGCCTAAAATATAGACTGTCTCACCAAGGTATTTCATCGAAAACTTGCCATTCAATGATTCCTTGACCGAGTTTAACATCGAAACATTATTTCCGATCAGTAGTATGTCGTCCACATACAAGATCAAAAACACTATCGAGCTCCCACTTAACTTCTTGTATAAACAAGAATCCTCTTCGCTTTTGATGAAACCGAGACCATGACGACCTCATCAAAACGAATGTTCCAACTCCGAGATGCTTGCTTCAACCCATAAATGGATCTCTTGAGCTTGCATACCTTACTAGTGCTAGTCGGATCAACAAAACCCTCGGGCTGTATCATATACACATCCTCGGTTAAATTTCCGTGAAGGAAAGCCGTCTTGACATCCATCTGCCATATCTCGAAATCGAAATATGCAGCTATAGCTAGTATGATCCTTACCGATTTCAGCATCGCTACTGGCGAGTAAGTCTCGTCGTAGTCAACTCCTTGAACTTGTCCATAACCTTTAGCGACAAGCCGAGCTTTGTGGATCTGAACATTTCCATCCACATCGGTTTTCTTCTTAAAAACCCATTTGCAACCAATGGCGATTCGCCAGGTGGCGGATCAATCAAGTCCTGCATTTGATTCTCATCCATGGACTTTAACTCGGATCTCATGGCCTCCAGCCATGCCTCGAATCTGGGCTCACCATCGTTTACGCATACGTGGCGGCTCGCCGCTTTCTAGCAACAATACATCACGCACTCTGCGCAATCTCTCCGACCTTCGTGGTTCCGTGCCGCTTCCACTACTGTGTTCCCCTGACCGACTCGGTATGATTTCATCACCACCGAGCCGTCCCGAGTGGTCCTCGAATTTCTTCGAGTCGAACCGTCCTCCCACCGCCTCCCGACCGAGAAACTCTTTCTCAAGGAAAACCCGTTCGAGCAACAAACACTTTGTTCTCTTCCCGGTTGTAGAAGCTATATCCCATGGTTTCCCTCGGATATCCCACGAATATGCATTTATCGGACTTGGGTGTAAGCTTGTCTGACATAAGTCGCTTGACAAATGCTTCACAACCCCAAATCTTTTAGAAAAGACAAACTAGGACTCTTCCCAGTCCACATCTCATGCGGTGTCTTGTCTACAGATTTTGATGGTACCCTATTAAGTGTGAAAGCTGCAGTTTCTAGAGCGTATCCCCAAAATGACCTGGGTAAATCCGATTTGCTCATCATAGACCGGACCATGTCCAACAAGGTCCTATTCCTCCGTTCTGACACGCCATTTCTCTATGGCGTACCCGGAGGTGTGAGCTGAGGTACTATACCTCGACTTTTCAGATGATCATCGAACTCCTGGCTCATGTACTCACCTCCACGATCAGATCGCAGAAGCTTTATAGTCTTGCCGAGATGATTCTCAACCTCGTTTTAAAAACTCTTTGAACTTTTCAAAAGTCTCCGACTTGTGCCTCATCAAATAGATATATCCATATCTACTCAAGTCGCCGGTAAAAGTCACATCTTGATAGCCACCTCTGGCGGTTGTGCTCATTGGACCACACACATCACTATGTATAAGTTCCAATAGCTCGGACGCCCTCTCGCAACTCTTTGCGAAAGGAGACTTAGTCATCTTGCCGAGCAAGCATGATTCACATGTCTCGAACGACCAAGTCGGACGGGTTAGGAGCCCATCATCATGGAGCTTCTTCATGCGTTCGGAACTAATGTGTCCAAGCCGGCATGCCGTAAGTATGTCGGATTTATCTCATTTGGCTTATGCCTCTTGACATTCACGTTATAGACCGGTTCCTGTTCTAGATTCAATATAAATAGCCCATCAACAATGGGTGCATAGCCGTGGAACATACCATTCAAAAATATCGAACAACCATTGTCCTTTAAATTGAATTCATAACCTTGACTCATCAAACATGAGGCAGAAATAATGTTCCGACTAAGTGCAGGAATGTAATAACAATTATTCAATTCCATTATGAATCCGGAAGGAAGCTGGAGCTGCATCGTGCCGACCTCCAACGCAGCAACTCTTGCTTTGTTGCCGAGCCTGATGTCAATCTCCCCTTGTGCCACACGCCTAGTTCTTACCAGCCCCTGCATCGAGTTGCAAATATGAACAACCGATCCGGTATCAAATACCCAAGAGCTACTAGGTATGTCAGCAAGGTAAATGTCTATAACATATGCAACAAGTGTACCTTTGCACGAAGAAGCATTTCCGGCCTTCTTGCCATGCTCGCAAGCCACTTGCTACATTTCTCTTCTAGTGACCGGTCTCCTTGCGGTGAAAGCAAAGCGGTCTTAGAGTCCGGTCCAGACTTCGGCGCAGCGGCAGAGGTTACCATCTCCGTGCCCTTTGCCTTAGCCTTTTTCTTGGACCAACTCTTCTTGAACTTAGCCGATTTCTGCACCATCAACACTTGATGCGTGCCTTTCTTAATATCCTGCTCTGCCACCTTGAGCATCCCATGCAATTCAGTGAGTTTCTTATCCATGCCATGCATATGATAGTTCGAGATGAACGTCCCATAGTTGGGCGGAAGAGAACCCAGAACAGCATCAGTAGCCAGCTCATCCAAGAGCGGGAAGCCCAAACGATCCAAAGCTTGCACATATCCGATCATCTTGATCACATGTGGGCTCAGTGGATCACCTTCCTTCAGCTTACAATCCATCAAGGATCGCCAGACGTTGAACCTTTCGGTCCTAGCCTGTGTCTGAAACATGCTCTTGAGACTCTCGATCATATCGTAAGCCTCAATATTTTCGAAATGCTGTTGCAAATCGGGCTCCATACAAGCCAGCATCAGACGGTGATCTCTGTTGATTCATCAACGAGTTTACAGTAGGCATTCTTAGCTGTGGCACTAGCATTATCGGCAGTTCCTCTCGAAGTGGATCCTCTAGAACATGTTCCTTTTATCGTGCTTGAGAACAATTCTCAGATTTCTATACCAGGTGGTAAAGTTTGTTCCATTCAGTTTATCCTTTTCCAGGATTGATTTCAATGCAAAGTTGGGTTGAGCAGGTGGTGCCATTGATCTACAACAGAGAATATGCAATCACTAAGCAATGTGTTTATGTAGAGTAATTCTAGCCTAAACAGAAATACTCTCACTGAAGTCAGCATCCCTCCGCAAACTCTCAGTGATTCAGGATCCGACTAGCGCATGCGACTAGTGAGGTTTAGCATCACTGCTAGCCAACATACCTATACGGTAAGCAACTCCTTGCTAATCATATCTCTATACGACTCCTGTCGGTCGGGAAGGTATCTCATACCCCGGCTCCCAGCCTTCTTTGCCACAAGGCCCAAAACCGTTTTGCCTTGTCAAGTTAACCTGATGCAGTGCATGTCCGTGTCCGACACGAACCCTTCAGTTCAAGGACACCCAGTAGCACCCCAATTTTATGAGCCCACTACTAGATATACTTGACGTGCGAAGGTGCAACATCGGGGATGGCAATTCGCTTGATATTCATGAGGGATCATTCTATCATTTTAACATGCATAGAAACAAAGAAGCATAACAATCACAAATATAACGCATATTGTGAAATAGTATGGCTCCTTCATGGACGTTGTTCTAGGTCGGCTCCGACTCCGATGACCATCTACGAACTCCATCTTGTTTGTCATGCCGAGACGCCAAGCCGCCAACCTGATCTCTATTATCCAACTACTACAACTAGTAATGAATTTTACATAGAGTCACAAGTCGACACGCAGGTCGTTGTACATTATAATGACAGCACTTTGGCTCCTGCCGGCTGACAAACATGACACGCAGGCCACGTATAAATTACACACATGCATCACATACACATGAGCCATACTATTCACATCAAACCTGCAAAACAAAGTTATGCATAGAATCGCGTTCTACCGGTTTGTGTGTCGGGTACGAAATACACGGCGCTACGAACACGGCTGTCCCTGTTGGGTTCTACGGTAGGGTGCGTCGACGGCAAATTAAAAATTCCTATGCGCAGAACATCCAGGAACATGCTACGGGAGATGGATCACAGTTCGTTACCACTAGACGCGCAGTGCCGTGCAGCGGAAGAAGAGTTGGGGCAGCGCGTCCGCGTGGATCGTCTCCTCCTCGTTCGATCTCCCTCGAGCGGCCGGTCGTCCGATCCCACGTACGAGTTCGCCGGAGCGGCGCAAGTGCACCGCCTCTAACGGTATCCACGCGTGCGGGAGGAACGTCGTGCGGCGGACTGCTAGGTCCGATCACACAGTCGGCGGCAAGTGGAGGTGGCTCCTGAGGCCGAAGCGATCTACCTCCTGAGGCCGAAGCGATCTGCCTCCTGAGGCCAAAAAGCGTTCTCACTTTCCTGAATGTGCCGCACCTCCACTTTATATAGGCGTCCGTCGCGAGCTCAACACTTGGGCCTCGCACGGACCCTAAAGCCCAAAGTCTACTCGGTCGCGTTCCTAGTCCAGTTCGGATCACATCCGACCAGTGTCCTATGAACCGACCTCGTAGGTTCCTTCCCTTAAGCGCGCGACCCCTTAGGTTCAAGTCGTCTTGGTCACAGTTCGGATCACCTCCGACCTGTACGGTTGGTAGCGGCCTCTAGCAAGGCGTGCCGACCACCAAGCAGACGATGAAGCTGGTTAGGCGAACCTGTACATCATACTTCCATTCCTTTTGCCACACGATATATGTTGTCGGGCTCAAGGCGAGACTGTCATCCTTGTGCTAGCCCGACCTCTTTCTCGTTCCAGTGATACCGACCACTATCCGGATTATCTCATAATCCTTGTCGCATGGCCATGCTATTCCTGGTCAGATCACACGAGGGGCCCAGAGTATATCTCTCCTGATCGGAGGGGCAAATCCCATCTTGCTCGACCATGTCTCGCAGCATGGGATTGGACAAACCCGAAACCTACCTTTGTAACTACCCAGTCATGGAGTAGCGTTTGGTCGGCCCAAAGCAAGTCTATCACCATCTCGAGTACATGCGTCAGCTCAGGTCTTAGGACATAGAACGTATGTTGTACTAGAGACTCACAGATGACATATCGCTGCGTCTCATAGTTGGGTCTGTCCGACTCGGACCTTATCTCGACTCGGATCCGACTATGTCGAATCCGACCAGACCTTTCCAAGTCCATATTATCCGGTTAGCATCCAATGCTCCATGGCTAGTGAGACCGAGCCATCGACCGTGTCATATGCTAGTCTAGTCGGTTGCGCGTCCACACAGCCCTTTCGACTAGGGACCTTTTAGGACAGTCATCATACAATTCATAGTCCCACAAACAAGTCACGTACTTGCTGATACACATCATTGATAATGTCCAAGGACTATCTTTATTCATAAACACATAGGAAATATCATCATACATGATTGCCTCTAGGGCATATCTCCAACATTTTCGGCCACAAATGAGTCACGACAGCCTTCATGTCAAGTCCGGACAACCTATTCAGCTCAGCCCATTCGGCCAAACGATCGGTTAATGAAAGTGGACGCTCCAGACTATGGAACTGCGACCAAAAAAGCTCTTCCATTCCGTGATCCTTTTGACCTCGGAAGTGTTCAGCCACGTCTACGGCACTCGCCGCCAAGTCCAGATAAGCATCCTCCGCACCCCACAACCGGTCCAATTGAGCGTACTTAGGATCCGTGAATTTCCTCCGCATCAGAAAGGGCTTTCCAGCCGCAATATCTCCGGCCTGACGTAGCTCCTCCTTCATAGCTCTCATTGCAGAGCGAGTATCCTTGGCCTCGGTGGCGGCCTTTTCAGGTCCTCTTGTTTCGCTCGATCTTCTTTTCAAGAAGCTTGCAACGGTCAAGAGCATTCTTCAATTTCACGGCCATCTCGGCCATTTCTTTCTTAACCCGGCGAGGAGCAGCCTGTTCGCTTTTAGCTCTCGGCCGCCTTTAAGGCAGCCGCATCACTTTTTCCGCTTGCTCCTTGGCTCGGCGAAGCTTCGCCAAGGTTCTCCATAGCAGCGGCACCATCTGCATTAAGCATACATGTTGTAAGGCATGGGCGTCAAGCTCCCTTACCAGGTGTCCGCGGAGAAGTTGCATACCTTGTGACTCATCAAGCCGCTTATTAACAAGCGTGATGTCCGCATCCGCCACGTCAAGTTGCTGCTTCAGTTCGGAAAATTCATCAGCCCGGCTAGCCACCGAACGCTTCACCACCTACATAGGAAGAGCGCATATTATACCTGGGGTTATGATCCTTGGCGCGCCGTCATTTTTGACACCGCACCAAGCCTCAGGGGCTACTATCTATACAGGGCGCATTTTATATGCAAAACTGTCAGAAGGTACACCATTTTGCGTACCTCAAAACCCGTCAGTAAACTTACGATGGCTTCATGCAATCCACTCTCAGCGGATGAAATCTTTTCAATCACCGTACCCATTAATGTACGGTGATCTTCCGAGATAGACGCGCGCCCGAGCAGATCCTTCAGCTCCTCCGACTGTACACCCGTTGGTGCCGGACTCGTCCGGTGGCCCTTTTCGAAGGCCGGACACGGAGGGTTTTGAGGGGACATACGGCTGCCTTCTGGCCCCGCCGGATTCGGAGAAGCCCTCCGCGACGACACCTCAGGGTCGTCCACCTCGCATAACGGTATGCAGCGGAGGCGTTTCGCTCTCCATCATCTCCGGACCAAGATCCCCTGAAGACGAGCTATGCTATGAAGGGCTGAGATCCGAACTACAAGGTAAACTTTTGGTTACCTTCAGAAATAAAACGGGGATGTCTCTCTTTTAAAAAAAGACCCCCTTTACTTACGGCTCGCTGGAGGGCTGATCTCCTTGGGGAAATAGTGCGGCCGGGGCATCTCCCGCCGAAGGACCCTCTGGTGAAGATTTCTCCCCCGCTTCGAGGCTTTGGTCTCCGGATCTTCAGAAGCGGTCCTCTTCTCCCCTTGGAGGGAGGGATTCTCGATCCCCTCTTTCTTGATAGCCTCCTTCATGGAGGTAGTAGTTCCCGTGTTCCCCCCCTTCGCCTTCTTCAAAAGGCACAACCTCTAGCATCTTGGTTAATACAGGATTCAGCGTGGTCTCAGGGAGGGGGGCCGGACACCTGATCAATTTTGCTTTTGCTATAAACTCCTGTTTAAAGGATAGCTCTTTTAAGGGCAAGTGTATGATAAATATGCGGATAGCATGTCCGGGTACAGGACTACTTACTTGAGTATCCGGGCGATTGCAGCTCAGACCTACGTCCTCGGTTAAGTCCGGACACATTGCTTGTGATCCGAAGAACAATTGGTACATCTCCATGGGCGTTACACCCGTAAAATGTTGGAGAGCTCGTGGTCCCTCCGGATTAAACTCCCACAAGCGGAGGGGGCGATGTTTGCAGGGCAAGGTGCGGCGAATCAGCATAACCTGCGCTACTACAACCAGATTGATCTCTCTCTCTCTCTTGGAGGTCTCGAATACGACCCTGCAACAGAGGTACGTCCTTGGACGGTCCCCAGTTGAGCCCTTTATTGACCCATGACGCCCGCCGCAGTGGAGGACCCGAGCGGATGGCAGGTGGCGCCGCCCATTTGGTGCCCCTGGGAGCGGTGATATAAAACCAGTCCTGTTGCCATAAATTGAGCTCCTCTTGAAAAGAGCCCTCGGGCCATGGAGCGTCCGCATTCTTGCTTATAACAGCCCATCCGCACTCTGCCTGATGCCCCTTGATCATCTTCGGCTCCACTTTGAAGGTCTTGAGCCACAATCCGAAGTGAGGGGTAATGCAGAGGAAGGCTTCACATATGACAATGAACGACGAGATGTGGAGGATGGACTCCGGATCCAGGTCATGGAATTCCAGCCCATAATAAAACATGAGCCCCCTCACAAAGGGGTCCTTCGAGAAGCCTAAACCCCGAAGGAAGTGAGACACGAATACCATGCTCTCACCAGGCTCGGGTGTGGGAATAACCTGCCCTTGGGCAGGCAGCCTATGCGAAATTTCGCCGGTTAGATACCTGGCGTCTCTCAGCTTTAGCACATCTTCTTCTGTGATGGAGGAAGACATCCACCGGCCGTGCAGGTCGGAGCCGAACATCGTTGAAGGTCCGAAGCGCCTAAATCTGGAGCTTTGGGTGTTGGAACTCGAGGCGAGGGGCAGATTCGATTGAGATTGAAAGAAAGGAGCGGGCCTTGGTCTCGTTATAAAGAGTTTGAATACCAACAGCCCTCCCCGTGACCGTTCGGGACTCGCCTTCGATGGAGGTGGCGTGCCAACAGGCACGACTTGGTTACCCACGCCCGTATTGATGAGGATCCCAGAATAAAGGGGGCACGATCTCCGCTCTGATAAGACGTGCCAAAGAAACCGCCTCGCTAAACACGCTGAGATGGGACAGTAAAAATGATTCGTATAAAGGCCTGGCCGTGGTGTGATGTCACGCCGCGGAATACGTCAGCAGATCTGTGCACATGATATTCTCTCTACGGTAGTATGTGGAACTTGTTTTGCAGAGCCGGACACTATCCTTGTGTTCAAAATCTTCTATGAAGTATTCAGAGGAGGAACCCGCCTTGCAATGCCAGAGACAATATGCACGCCCGGATTCTGCTGTCATTGAAGCCCGGTTCAGGGCTACCGAGGAGTCCTGGATTAGGGGTGTCCGGATAGCCGAACTATCATCGTTGGCGGACTCGGACTATGAAGATACAAGATTGAAGACTTCGTCCCGTGTCCGGATGGGACTTTCCTTGGCGTGGAAGGCAAGCTTGGCGATACGGATATGTAGATCTCCTACCATTGTAACCGACTGTGTAACCCTAACCCTATCCGGTGTCTATATAAACCAGAGGGTTTTAGTCCGTGGGGACGAAAAACAATCATACCATAGGCTAGCTTCTAGGGTTTAGCCTCTCGATCTCGTGGTAGATCCACTCTTGTACTACCCATATCATCAATATTAATCAAGCAGGAGTAGGGTTTTACCTCCATCGAGAGGGCCCGAACCTGGGTAAAAACATCGTGTCCCTTGTCTCCTGTTACCATCCGCCTAGACGCACAGTTCGGGACCCCCTACCCGAGATCCGCCGGTTTTGACACCGACAGGGGGCGAATCATTTTTTTTCCTGACGCACTTCCTTGCGTGCGAAAATGTAGCTGGTGGGTCCCAGCAGTCAGGGGGGCGAATCGTTTTTTCGGACGCACTTCCTTGCGTGCGAAGATGTAGCTCGTGGGTCCCCGCAGTCAGGGGGCTAATCATTTTTTTCGCGAATTACGGTGGCCCGTCCGGTGGGTCCCCGCTGTCAGGTGGAGGAATAATTATTTTGCGCGTAATAAGAAGGCACTTCCTTGCGGCTGCCGTGGACCCAGCTGTCAGCCTGTCCACATACAGTCCACGTCCGATGGAAGTTGTTCCATGACCACGTTGACCATGCCGCGTCGAGAGCACCACGGCGGTGGACGACGGCGAGGCCTAGGAAGGGGACGACGCGGAGCCGGGGAAGACGCGGTAGTGGATGCACAGGCGGAGAGGAGTACGAGGGTTCACTGGTTCGCCTGCGCTGCCGTCGTCGCAGAATAATAGGGGGTGTGGGTGAGTGGAGGGATGGCCTGGCCAGCGGTGGGAGTAGTAGGGGGCGGCGAGGCCTCCGCGGTAGCACAGCCGACCACGGGAGGCGGAAGCGGCGGTAACGACCCCGCTGCTTTGGGCGGCTGGACCAAGAAGACCAGAGGTTGAAGAAGCACGATGGTCGTTGGATGGACATCGTACGGTCACTGCAGCTAGAATCGTTTATATTGACTAAGTTGACAAAGCCCTTGGTACGTCAACTTAGTAGGCCCACATGTCAGCTTCCGAAACGGTGCGCCCCAGATGTCGTGAGGAGGAATCATTATTTGGGCGGGTGAAGCTAGAATATCCGAGATTGAAGAAGAAGCACGGCATCCGTTGGATGGACATCCAATGGCCACTCTTGCTAGAACCGTGTGTTGACTATAAGTTGACAAAGCCTTGCATACGCGTCAACTCTGTTTTTTAGGGGACGCGTCAACTTAGTAAGGCCAGAAGTGTGTGGCAGAGAACTTATAGCCCATTTGAGATTTGTAAGAATGTGTAGCCCATTTTTGAATTCTAATGGAATTTACTACAGCCCATTTACAGTTTGTTAAAAGTACAACCCATTTCAACCAACCGTTCAAAACAGAATTCAATAAAATTTCCCACATTTGGTGGGATCCGAATATTTTTATCCCGAAATTTCTAGTCAGATTAAATACAATTTCAATATAAATTTATATTACGTAAAAATCCAACTAAACATTGCGCTGCAACAATTAATGAAATTAAAATTTTCAATATTCCAAAATTAATATTTTATAAAGTAATCACTGTTTGGTGCATTTATATAGTTACTACCCAGTTTTTATAATTACATCCCATTTATTATTTCTTAAAGCCCATTTTCTTGTTAAGCCTAATGCATCTCTCCTAGGAAAGATTTGCAGCCCAGCGGGGCGGAGAATAACAACTTGACCTTGCTTGGGTATTCCTAAAAAGAGTATAGCTGGGCTAGCCATTTTCAGCTTGAAAAAAATTAATATCTGGGCTGGATATCTGGCCTCGGCTAGACGGGCCACAACCCGCCCAGTTAATACCTGCAGCGATGTTTTCGTTGTTGTTCAGAGGAGAAAAATTAATATCTAGGGTAAACATCAAAAAACTCTGCAGTGCTCACACCTCAAAAACACAAATACTGCTCGAGCTGCTTGGTCCCAGCTGTCGGCCGCTTCTTGTGCAATTCTCTCATTTATTGACTACTCCCTTCTTTCCGGTTTATAATGCTCAATTCAAAAATCTAACCAATCAAGGTAGATGGCGAGTGGTGGAATACTTTTTATAGTTTTGCAAAAACACCTAATTAATGCTCTTGTTATCCTCAAAAAATTATGTTTATCAATGCATTAATTGCAATGCATGCATGCATAAAGTACATGCATTGGTCAATTTTCTCTTAATACTTGCATGCAATGATTTAATGCACCTTGGAATCTGAACATGTGATGGAAAACAACCAAATTGAGCCTTATAAAATGGAAAAAACTAAAATTTTGAGATATGCCCTATAAACCGGAAAGGAGGGAGTACATAGGTTGACAATACTGTGGGACCGTGATGTCAGGAAACCAGGAGGAAGCAAAATAAATTATAGTTATATGTGTGTGTATATATATATATATATATAATAAGGAGGCACTTGCATACGTGAGGCTATGGATCTGGCGGGTCCCCATTGTCATCCTATCCAAGTAAAGTCATCACCTCACCCGCGCGCGCTTTTCGCCGGAAACAGTAAGCGCCGGCTGCCCGGCTTCCCATTGCAGGCGATTGCTCCGCCTTGAAACGACACAAGTGTCGTACGTCCGTCCATCTGCCGCACACATTAATGATACGCGGTTGCCGAGGCGGCTACTCCGGCGCCACACGTCTGTCCCTCCGCCCGCCCACCATTTCTATATAAACTGTTGCGCCGGCCATAGCCACAGTCATCTGCATCCGTTCCCTTTCTCCTGTCCACACCACTACTGCCCACCATGGCTTCCTCGCGCTCCAGCACTCTTTGGGATGGGCGGACGACGGACCACAAGGAGATGGCAGCCATTGCTGCCGACCGGCTGGCCGGCAGGCAGCCGGAGGACGACGACGTCCCAATGGAGAACATGGTAGTCGATGATCCGGCGCCAACCCCCTCCTCCGCGCCATCCTCGCCGGTGCATTGCACCATGACCATCGGCGAGGCCCGTGCCCAATATATGGACAGGGTGAGGCCGATGCATGAGGAGCAGTTCCGGGAGGCGCAGGAGCACCTGCAGGCGGAGGAGCAAATCGCCGTGGAGCGGGCGGAGCAGGAGGTGCTGCTCGACTCGTACCGCTCCGCCCGCAAGGGCCGCCTCGAGCGCTGGCGGTACCGCATGCGGGTGGCGGAGGCTGCGGCCGCCTACAAAGAGGCTAGCAAAGAGGGCGATGAAGCGGGCGATGCGCTGTTTGGCGAGACCGAGGACGAGGCAGAGGACAATGCCGGCTCCGACGAGTCCCCTCTCCACTGGCGTCGATGATGCCCTGCTTCGCCGAGGCCCCGCGACGCCAACAATGAGGCAGAGGACACCGCCGGCTCCGCCGAGGCCTCGCGGCGCCAACAACGAGGCAGAGGACACCGCCGGCTCTGCCGAGGCCCCGCCCCGCCAGCAACGAGGCAGAGGACATCGCTGGCTCAGCCGAGGCCCCACCCTGCCGGCAACATGGGGGAGGATTTCCACCGCTCTGCTGAGGCGCCGCCCGCCGGCAACAAGACAGAGGACATCGCCGGCTCCGCCGAGGCCCCGCCCCGCTACCAACGAGGCCGCGCCACACAGAAAACAAGGAAGAGTAGAACACGGTAGGTCGCCGCCGCTCGGGTACAAGTAAGGCCACCGCTACTACCCTCCGGTTGAAGCCAAGCTAAGCGGGTTGACCATTGATGGCCGGTTAGCTTCTTGGTGGTGACGTGGAGTCGGAGAGCTATGCTGGAGAAGAACGCTGCTTCTACTTAACTGCTGGTGCAGTTGGCTGACTGACATGTGGGCCCAATAGGCGACATGTCGATTCACATACTGCACCTGCAGCTAAATCACTAGCTTTCTGTTCGGCTCGGGGACACAGGTGGGTAGCTTCGGTTAATTAATTATACCTCCAGCGCACCCCTTTTTAGTTTTTTTTCAAAAAGGAGGATGACCCCCGGCTTCTGCATCTGGGAGATGCATGCGGCCACAAACACCCTTTTTAGTTGAAGAATGTATGAAATGTAATGAAATCCGGCATGTTTATATGAAATCCGACTGTGTATGAATGAATTTATTTCGATTAGTTCGAATTCCTGTATCACTGGCATTGGATGAACATGCAAAACAATACGTACTAGCATTATTCCCAGGGTGATCACCACGTTTGCAGCAGTTTCACATGTACTCCCTCCGGTCCTTTCTAGTCTGCATACAAGTTTTATCTGCAGTCAAAGTATCTCTACTTTGACCAATCTTATACAAAAAAGTATGCACTTTCACAATGTGTGAAGTAAAAAGGAACAGAAGGAGTACAAAGAGTTTGAGCAGCTTTTTAGCATTTCTGTACATTGAAATCAAACACACAGGCCTGGCAATTCATAGAGAACATTCAAAACAATCGATGATTATGCATCTCAGCGACTCACATGTCAGAGGCAATATTTACTTCACAACTAAAGAATAAAGAAAAAATTGATCGCCGCTGCTGACAGCAAAGGGCGTCCCATTCGAAAATATCAAACACATATCTTGCTAAAATCAATGAGCAAAATTTGACAAGGTTGTCCCATTCCAAAATATCAAATGCCTATGATTGTGGAATGGGCAGGGTTTGCCATCGATTCGGACATTGACATGGCACCTCGTGCTAAATAAACCAGCTGTTCTTTTTGTGCAGTTCCACCAAAATCAACCAAATTCGCGCGTAGCTTGTATGATTTCGCCCTTATATGTTGAAACGCCTTGAACTTATGGGCACCTCCTTTCTTGTGGTGGAAATGAATGACTCGATGTATTCATGAAAATTTTGTGCAGTTCCCGTTGAAATCAAGCTGAGCACCCCTTTTTGCACAAATACAAAAACGTGATTAGTATAAAGCAAAATGTACTATGAATTGACAGTTTCAACAGGCACATACATGGTCCATGTAGAGCACACTTTTAGAAAAATGGAACTCAGCAGAAGGAATCCTAGAACAACATTGTACTCATGCATCACAACAAAAAAAATGGAGATTTGTCAGTCCTTCTGAGATGAAGTTAGTTTGGTCTTGTGGGGAGTAATGTAACCATCCTTCTACTGCTCCTTCTGATGAGAAGATAGACAGGGCTTCTTCATCCTGGCATAATCGGAACTAGTCACTTCACGTACTTCATATTATTCTTCAGAGGAAGATGATCCCTGTTTGCTCGAAAAAAAGGAAAGGAAATATTTAAAACAGCACAGATGAAGCACTTCTCAAGGACAATACCACTTTTTCATGACAATATCCAAACAGTAGCACAACACCAATAGAGATGACAAAGCTTAATCATATGGATTAAATCAGTGGGTGAGTACCAACATTTGTCAGGAGGCTGATTGTGTAGAGCATACAGATGAGCACTTCTCCGGAACCATCTGTTGCTATCTACGGGGGTGGCCATGCTTACTATGTACTCCCCGATTAGTTTAATGTTTCCAACATCTTCTTGTGCAGTTCCACTAAAATATATGGTATCTTCAAAGAAGATCCCTGTTTGCACAAGTAGAGATAATTACGCATGTCATCAAATCAGTGGCAAAAAACAATTGCTCATTCCAGCCATAGCAATAAATTAAGATGCAAAACTATATCATTACTTGTGTCATCACAGTTCCAGTGCTTCATTACAGCACCAAGAGTTGATTTTTGTTTTCCTTCCGCTTGTTCTTCCCCTTCATCACTTGGTTCAATAACAGACAAGCTTCGCCTTCAATGTAAGATTTGGCATGTCAATTAGGGAGCACAAGTATAGTACTAAACTTAATTTTCTGATGAAAGTGGCAAAATACAGGCCAACAGTTGTGAAATATCCTTATCTTACCTCAATGGGATATTACGGTGCACATACAGATTGGAAGTCTTGTCTCCATTTGTGCACTTCACTAAAATCAAGCAACATTATCGTACAAGTAGCACAACATATGAAAGCACACTGCAGAATCATGTGAAAGAAGGCTAGTACTGACCTCTCATGATGCGGAATTCAAACAACTCACAAGAAGAAGATCTGAACCAAATTTGCCTTAACGGATAGGAAGTAAGATCTCCTCTTGTGCAGTTCCACTAAGATCAAGCAATCAAGCAACGTTGTCGGTGTGACATTTTGGTTGAACTGCACAAAACACTCTTAAAACAAAAGTGTTTTGTGCAGTGCAACAAAAGGTCACAATGGCAACAAGGTGAAGTAGATAACCCTATTTACACAGAGGTCCAAAGGAAACAATTAGTGGTCAATAACGGTGGATGACACAGAAGCCAACAAAAAGAAGCATCTACCTTATCTAAATGGGAAAGAAAGCAAGACAGTAGCATTTCTCAAACGGTGGCATTGATTAATATTAACATAGAGATTATATTAACAATGAAATTCGTTAAACATGTAATTTGCTTTTAACTGTGGCATTGCATCAATTTTCCAGCGGCATTATTAGAGGGTGTTTGTTTACAGGGACATTTTGGTGTAGGGACTAAAAAAACTCCATGACAGTCACATCTAAACCAAACAGGAGGGACTTTTCGGGACTAAAAGTGGGCATTTGGGACTAAAGAAAGAAGACCCAGAGGGAGTCTTTTTGGGACTTTTTCCAACAGTTGCCCCTGCCACGCATCGCACCTTGTTTCTATTAGTTCATTACTAGGGGTAACATGGTTTTTTATCATGTCATTTAATAACCTCTAGTCCATGTTTAGTCCCTGAAACCAAGCAGGTAGGGACTAGGGAGTTTTTAACCAAACATGACCTTAGATTAACAACAGCTAATGAGTTGCACGGGACAGTGGACGCACCAGCACCACGTGCATCTACGGATGTGCTATGGTCATGCACAGTCTATTACAACAAAGAACAAACAACCAAGGAGCATATTTGTGTTGGTCCCAGTTTTGTTATCTTTAGACACCTTTCCCTATGTGAGCGCAGCAAATCTAGTCCTGCTCAAACTCTACAAATTTTGTCCCTTCCTTTCCTTTTTGAACTAGTACTTTTGCCCCTTCCTTTCCTCTTTGAACCACGTCCTAGATTTATGCGATACAACTTTCCCCACTACTTTCCCCATTCCTTTCCTCTTTGAACCATGTCCTGAATTCATGCTATACAACTTTCCCCCTTCATTTCCTCTTTGAACCACGTCCTAGATTCATGCTATATACAAATTTTCCCACTACTTTCCCCCACTCCTTTCCTCTTTGAACCACGTCCTAGATTCATGGTATACATGCAGCTAGAGCAATGCATGTGGAGTAAGTAAAATATACCTTAAGGTTCTTAGGGCGTGGTTCGGTGGGCGACGGGATGGCTGCAAAGAAGAAGGGGTCGGAGGCCCTCCCGCGTCGCTGCTGGGTGGAAAGTGAACGGCAGCGCTGGTAGTGGATTCCCTCCCTCGCCGACGGCGACAGCGTTAAGCCTCCTTCCCTTCCCGGCGGACGGATCCTGCCGGCTCTTTGAGCAGCAGTGAGGGGAGAGAGAGGCCAACGAAGTCTTGTTTAGATCTGGAGAGGCGAGAGAGTGTGAAGAGAGCAACTACAAGCGCCGAGGCTCCAGTAGAGAGAGGCGAGAGAGTGTGAACAAAGAAACTACAAGCACCGAGGCTCCAGCGTGTATATATATCTTTGGAGAGAGAGTGTGAAGCGCCAAGAACCCTAGAAAACATTTTGACCGGTCAAGGAATCCTCTGGCAAAAATTATGCTCAAGTGTAGTTATCGAACCCGAGACCTCAAGTTCGATGAGCGAACAGGCTAACCAGCTACACAACCCTCCCGTTATGTTCAACGAGAGGAAAATAACCTTTTATACATTCCTGCATTCGTGTGACAGGCATGCCGTGTTTTTTTGTGTGTCTGTGGGAGTCATTAGGATTTCAATCATAATCGTGTCATGTGGCTTTGGTGGTAAGACTATCCAAAGTGGTGCAGAAACAATGCAGCCTTAGTCACCTTAGCTCTCTCAAGTAGTACGTTGGGTCCCACCAGTCAGAGGGTGAAACAAACAAATTAATAAGAAAAATTAAAAGCGCCAGCGGTGTATCTTACTACCTCACACATCTCGCTACTGCTCGGGAACATTGTCCAATTGATCCCTCTGTTCGCTCATGTACTATTTTAAGTGAATCCTTATTATAACATGCACACAAATTTTGGGCACTTGTATTCAACTTAAGTTAGTGTGCCACCGTATCTCGTATACTTACTACTCCCTCCATCTAGGTGTAATAAGTCACGTTAGAAGGTGCAACGGGACCAAGGTGCGTGTGTGTGCGTGTGTGTGTTTAACAACATGTGTGTGTTAGAGAGTGCGATAGATCGACCTAATCCTACAGAGATATGCTGTGTAGTGTACGATTTTAGCCATGAGTGGTGCATCCTCTCGTTTCTGGGCGTGTCCGGTAGGGACATGCGGACAGCTGCCACGCCCGCTCCTGACCAGCCTGGCCCATCCAAAGCCCCTCCATCGCCCGCGCGCGCATCCCGCCCGAAACGGTTAGCGCCGCTCCAAAGAATCGGTGCCGCATTCATGCCCGGGCAGAGCGGACGCGACCTCTCACTAGCGCAAGAGTGATGGTTGCTTCGTCCATCCAACTTACTGCTGGGTCTATGTGATTTGACGGCTCATTGGTCTTTATTACTGAGGTGGTAGGACTGCTGGATGTCCCATGCTTTCGGCCAAAGGAGGTAGTAGGTTACAATTTTCTCCATTCTTACAGCGGAGGAGTGCAAGAGCAGTGAAAACACGCAGGCTCAGTGATTACATGGCCCACCTCACACTATCACGGTGTGACACCTAACTCTTTACATAGTACTTCCTCCATTCCTAAATATTACTAGACGAGTCCCCGCGTGTTGCCGCGGAACAACGGTATATCTCTCTGTGCAAAATTATCGATTTCATAGAACTAAAAAAAATCTATAACCGCATGACAAATGTGGTAGCCAAACTAAATAAACTCCCATCATCATTTAGATCATCCCACGTAAGGAAAAAAGATCAGCCAACTCCTACTGCATAATGAGATTATATTTTTCTTTTTGACATGTTAATGGGACTTAAAAGCTCACTTACATGCATGCTACGGTGCATGCTTGCATGCGAACATGTTGATGTGATTTAAAACCCACTCACATGCATGTGCCACAGTATTTCTGCATGCTTGCATGTGGCTTAGTGCAGAGCCTCTCAATGTCTAGATCAGGGCCTATTATGACTGATTTACTTCATCTAACAGCTATGTCAATTTTGATGATGTGGCTCAAGGAGAGGATAGAGAATTCCTAGTAGTGGGGCTAGCTATTACTAGTAGATAAGTCTTTGTAGAGATTCCACTAGGTGAACTACATACGGAACAAAATGAATGAATCTACACTTAAAATGCATCTATATACATCCGCATGTGGTTAATGGTGAAATCTCTACAAAGACTTATATTTAGGTATAGTACTAGTACGTACTGTAATTTATCAGCGAGATAAATTTTGTACAATGCTATGAAGCTTCCAGCTCCTGTTACATGTATCTTGCGTCCAAGGTTGCCCCTTGCAACATTTCATCAAATACAAAGGAGACTAACATGCATGCTGTTGCATCTCAATGATTGATAGATCATAGCAAATATGTACTCCCTCCGTTCCAAAATAAGTGTCTAAACTTTGTGCAAACTTTAGTACAAAGTTGTACTACTACTAAAGTTGACACTTATTTTGGAACAGAGGCAGCTAAAGAAAAAACAATCCATGCAGTCCCTAGCCCTTGAACCGTGAACCCGACCAGGCTTCAATTTCTTGTAACGTTTGAGCTTCCTAATAAATGAAGTTTGCAACCTTTTGACCATCGGATCATTTTGTGCAGTTTCACCAAAATCGAGATGAGCATCCCTATGGCAAAGAAATTGAAGAAGCGTGATTAGAATAAGATTACTAGGACTAGTTGATGAGACATAAATTCATCACAAATACAGTATGTAGAAGCCAGTAGAGCTATCAGGTATGTGCGGGGCAAAGAAGTAGAGAAATATCCACGAGGGAGTGATGTGGGCAAATGGAGCGATGGTGCAAGCCGGCTGTAAAGGGAGTTGTACCTGAGGGACGTAGCTCAACCTTGAGGAGGGCGGCGGGAGACGGCAAATGCCCACGTCGCGACAGTGAGAAAGGGACGAAGGGAACCTCACCGGCTTTGTGAGAGAGAACGGCGGGGACCCCTGATCGGGACGTGCCGACAGTGGGTTTTCGCCGTCGGCAACGGCCACCACATCTACACTAAGCATCCACCCCTTCCCCAAGCGGACGTGATCAGCCAGGATGTTAGAGATGTGGCCACAGTCGTTTTGTGCGAGAGAGTGTGAAGAGAGCAACCCTAGCAAGCAACCGTGTAGGCTGGCCCGTCCTGACTATGTATATAGTGGAGCGGTTTCCTTTTCTCTCCATATGAACCTATCATATTGCAGACGTGCCCTTTGAAGAAAAAATTTATTTATAAATGACGCGGCACCTACTACTCGTTCTCCTATAGCCTTGCGCTTGGCATCTCCAAAGTATTAACCTTGCGATTGGCTCTTCGCCTCTTCGGGAAGTCGAGCAATAATGGTAGTGCAGTATATATCGTTCTGGCTATATGAGATCGAATGAATTGTTGCATGTCCACCATGTGGGCAAAGGTCGAGGGGCAAGGGATAGTGCTACTACATACGGAGCAAAAATGAGTGAATGTACACTCTAAAATACGTCTATATACATCAGCGTTTGGAGTATGTACTAGTAGTTCATATTGAAATCTACTAAAGGACATATATATTCCAAACAATACGATATAATCTCTATAACCAAGGTAGTAGGGACGAGGAGTAAACGGAGGGAGTAGTAATTTTTTCTCCTCGTCCAGTGAGCCACCGCGCGCATGGGCGAGGGAGGAGCAAGCTTCACCTCATCCTGCGAGCCACCGCGCCCGTGGGCGGGGAGGCAGCGTCTTGAGCAAGCTTCTCCTTGTTCCGCGAGTTGACGGGACACATCAAAAGTACTCCAGTGTATAGAGCCTTGCCTCTAAGGTAGGCCCTACATGGTTTGCCTCTTTTTTTAATTTAACATAACGCGTCAAGTCGCAATTTGTTTGTTCACCCGTGGTAGACGATCCTCCCTCCACTAAGTGGAAAACCAGTACACGTGCCAAATTACCATGTGGGCTGCCTTTTTCGTACAGGAGACCCCACCGTGTACCCGCGCGGGTGTGGTTGGGAAAGAGACGGGAGTACGTGCTCCGTGCATGCACCTCTTCTCTTCGTGCACGTCCCCCACCTACGTGGGTGTGTGTGAGAGATACAAACCGCGTTCGTGAGTGTTTTTTGTTTTGTGGTGGGGGTGGGATGGGGTGGGGGGTTGATTTCGTGAATTATTTGTGGGAATATGTGTCGATGACATCTCAAACAAAATTTAGCATGCAATGTGTGTGAAATGGAGGCCTATCCATATCATACATAGAGGGTTGGGCAATCCACGAGAAGAGAGGGAGGGGTCATAGCTATCGATAGATTCGAAGAGAGGATCAAGTGGGTGGGTGCGAGATCGATGAAGAGAGCCATCGAAATTGTGTGTGTGTGTGTGTGTGTGTGTGTGTGTGTGTGTGTGTGCAAGTCAAAGACATAGGGCGACTGCCCACTGAACGTTAGAGGGCACATGTCAAGTTTGTGTGTGGCAGGGAGACATGACTAGAGCGCTTGATGTATCGGTGTGTGTGGGGGGTGTGGGGTGAGTGGTAGGTAGAGGCCTAACTATAGAGGTAGAATGACTCGTATATGTGTTGAGAAGGAGAGACCTAGCTATGTCTTGAGGGAGATCAGTCGACATCCATACATAACTGAAGGACGGGAAATATGATGGGACAGAGAGAGAGAGAGGAGAGGGAGAGGGAGGGAGAGGGGTAGAGTGCTGGATGGGTGATGGAGTTTCTTGTCCGAGATGTTGGGAGAGGCATACTAGACAAACTGAGGGTGGAACTGCAATGTTATCAATAAGAGTGGGGATGTGTTTACATGTGTGCACATGCGTGATAGATCTGTCGGGACGCATCCATGGATGATGAAGGGGAACCCTGTGTTTGGTAAGCAAACCTAACTAGATCGGTAGATCAATTGTTGTTTGTCGGAGGAAGGGAGAGACACAACTAATGAGGTAGATCGATCGATGTGTGGGTAAAAACGAGTTATAAGGACCTAGCTGGCTATATGTATAGCGAGAGATTGGTCGGTGTACGTCCATTTGTTAGAGGCAAATAAGGCCCAGCGAGATGGATAGACAGAGAGAATGGAGCTAGGAGGTGGTGCGAGAGGCCCAACTACTAGCTCGATAGGGGGAGGAGTGTGCGGTTGTGAGATCAATGAAAAGAGGGGCGAGAGTTTACACGTGTGTCTGACCATATGAGAGACACGAGGCAAGGACACATAAGGAGGAGATTGAAGCTGTGTGTGTATGCTATAGGCAGGCATCGCTGGAGAGGTTTATCGATCGATGTGTGTCGGAAAGGAGTTTTGGAGACTCTGGGAGAACGGCCTAAAGAAAAAAATGAATGTGCCTGGTGGATAGAATGTCGAGGGAGGGGGAGGGCGAGGAGGGCGTGTGCATGCACGAGAGAAAGTTAGTGGTAGCTACAAAGGTTAGAGGATTGTGTGGGTGTAAGAGACTAAAAAAGATCATTATTTGATATGAAAGGGGATTCATATACTTGAATAGGAGATCATAGTGTTTTAAACATTGCATGCATGAATATAGCGGTGATACATGTGCTGTGCACATGTTATACCATAATGTGATAATGCATGGCGTTTGCAACTCACAGCTAAATGCCGAACAATCTAAACCATACTATACATCAAACAATCTCTCATTTTATTTGAATTGGTGATAATGTGCGGCGTTTGCAGCTTACAACTAAATATTGAGCAATCTAAACAATACTATAGATCGAACATTCTCACATTTTATTTGAATTTGTGGTAATGTTTGGTGTTTGCAACTCACATCTAAATACTTGTAGGCGTAGGGGGCGGGGCACCATACATAATGTGATAAACACATTATACATATGAGACATGGTTTAGATTATGAAGAGCTAGCTAGATCTAGAAACGTAATGTGATTTGAAATCAAAATAAAGTGGATTAAAAAAATCTAGTTCGAGTTCATATAGTACACATAGTTAATATGTAACTCGAGACTAATCATGTGGTGTGCTGTGAAGATAATACACAAATGATGGTTTAACTTGACAATAATGATGATTGTAGATCTTATTAAAACAGAGAAACGAATTCAAATGCTTTGACTTCACAACAATCATTACTGTAGATCTTATTCAAATTTAGTTCATATTGAAGCGGTAGTATATACGTTTGGAATGCACTAAAACGTTCATTTGAGTAGTATCTTGCATGCATTATACACGTAGCGAAATATTTTAATTCAACATAACATGAATTCAAAGTTTTGAATGACATTTGTAGTGCGCATTGATTTGGTACAGTACACGTTAGGCTTGTCCAGAAATTTCAACCCGCGCCTTGTTAGCCCGAAATATTTAAGATATATCTTTGTCTCGTTGTGCTCCGACAACTCCCTCCATCTCAACCTGCGCCTTGCTATTCCGAAATTACAACGCGCGCGAAAACTCCCACCTCCTGTGAAATCCTGACACGTGAAATGCCTGTGGTACCCCTGAACCGAAAGAACCGCCTCAAATCGGTGGGGGGTACTTTCATAACTTACCCCACATTTCGGACAAGCGCGTCTCTAAGCCATGGTTCCCCACTGCCATCCCATCCGCCCACCCATTCGTACACCGAGGCCGCGAAAACCCGCGAAGAAACCCCACGACCTGCTCCGTCCGCCACCCAGCCGGAGCCTCTTCCCCGACGACGTCGTCCACAACAACACCTCGACGTCCCTCATCCACCGTACGGGATGAGGATCCTTCGTCGATCTCATCGTCCCGCCGGTTCAGCCACCCCGTCCTCCACCTCCAAGGAGCTGCCCCGACGTTCCCCTCGTCTTTCGTGCCACCTCCATTCCCACACCGCCGTCTTCACCTGCACCACCGGAAGAGCATCATCATCACCGTTTCCTCGGATGAAGCCGCGGCCTAATCGGCGCCACCAAAGAGGTTGTACACTAATCGCTGCATTTTCTTCTTGATTCGATCTCAGGGTGCTGCCAGCGCTCGGTTCCGAGCCGACACGGCGCGACTCCATCCACGGCGGCGTCACCGGCCACTTCCTCCACGGCGTCGCTCCCTCGATGGCGACGTCCACATCAGTAGGAGCTGCTGCTGCTTTAGCTCTCGCTCGCGCTGCTGCTCTGCTCTTGCTCTCGGTCCCCTGCCTGGTCTGCTCTTGCTATTGCTCTTGCTCGCGCTGCTGCTCTCGCTCTTGCTCTTGCTTGCGATGCTGCTCCAATTTGGCTACACTTCAGTCGACTGAATCGACTTTTGGGTCAGTCGATTTTCAAGGGGTGGGCTCGCCGGGGTGAAGGAAGAACCAGCCGCAGCGGGGAGGGGGGCTCATCGGAGAGGTACCCCACTATCTATCTTAGGGTTCAGGATGGGGGCGGTGGTCGCCGGTGTTGGCGGGGCATTGGCGGGACGGTGGCGTGGGGATCGCCGGAGAAAAAGCTCGACACATGGGGGCCTAGAGGGATGGCCGGGGCGGCGGCGGACCGTCGGTGGGGAGTGTTTTCGGGGCGGGCGGGGCGGCGCAACACTGGCCGCAAGCGGCGGGGGCTGCTGTTTGGCCGGTGGTGGCTGGCGGCTCAGGGGTGTGGAGGTTGAAGATGAACTGCAGGCCCTTGATTTCATATCCAACGGCTGCAAAATCGAATGACCAGAGATGAAAAAGTCAGTCGACCGACGTGTAGCCTCACCTTGCTAGTGCGTTCAGTTTCGACAGCAAAATTCAGTTTCGACAGCAAAATTCAGTTTCGACAGTTAGGTTCAGTTTCGACAGTTAAGTTCAGTTTCGACAGTTAAGTTCAGTTTCGACAGTTAAGTTCAGAGATGAGCGGCTGATGTATTTTACATCTAGCACTTTGTAGTTATGTATTTTACGTCATGTATTGGAGATGCTATTAGAATTCCACTCAGGTTAACATTGTTCGTTGTCTCTCTTGTCCTGCTTCAGCCTCGGCATCGTACAACTCACCGGAGCTGCTCCAACGATGAAACCCTCCATCACAGCGGAGCAGTACCTCGGGCTCCATCTCCAGACGCCTAAGATCTTCTTCCCCTCCTCCAACAACAAAGTCAGCCGGAGCATCCTCACCGGCCAACCCAATCACGCTGAGATCGACATGGCTTCGCCAAAGAGGTTGTACACTTGTTGCATCTCTTTTTTACTCTACATGTTATATATATTGTCCACTGAGCACACGGATTTGTTCCTTTAGTGTCTCCTTGAAAGAAAAAACGTAGGAATTTTAATTTTCACTTGTCCTCCTTTTCAAATTCCTATTCATGAAGCACAAGACTAAGAGATAGTAGCATAATAGCATTATAACCGTACATTTTCTTGTGGTTTGACTTAATCTCACCATGCTTCTTTGCATCCTGTGATCTTCCAATTGTTGTGAATCAAACACCCAGATTGGCAGAAATCCTGTGTTTTTAAATTCTCTGTTTTACACGTGCATTCCTGTCCTATTCCTGTCTATTTCCCATCCCTGCATTGTTGGAATCCTCCAATTCAAACGAGCCCTTACAGAATTACTTCTCTTACAGATAGTTGTCAAAGAAAATCTTGTGTGGTTTGTCCCACTCCCGCTGCGCCGTAGTCCACCCCAGCTCAGCTGCTCCAACGACAGAAGGGTCCAGCACAGCAGGGATCCGGCCTCCAGATCTTCTTCCCCGCCGCTGGCAGCCATGAAAACTGCATTACCATCATCAACCGAGCAGATGACCTGGAGGACTACACGGGTCCGCAAGAGAGGTCGCACTCTTTCGTGTCTGCTTACGTTATGCATCGCTTAATATTACATGCTACTTTATCGTCCTGTTGACCGATTATACTCTGAGTCAGCTCCAAACTAATGGTCAAACTTGAGTTTTTAAATGGTTGTGGGGTACATATCGGGCCGCTATCAATAGTATCTATCTACTATCTGGTTAATCTCCGGTGTCTACTATGAGTTTCATGTTGGGTGGGAAACAAACAGTAAAGAAGCCATTATCTGTATTTATTAACTGAAGCCATTATCTGCCTGCTATTATTGGTTTTGGATCTATCGATAGGTTTCTACCATCACTCTGGATTTCCGCATGCACTCCTTACATAATCTCACTATGTTTTATTCCTATGCATGACAGTTATTGTAAACAATGGAACAGAACATGTAGAGCAAAAGAGACGAGCCTTGCGTGGCAATATAATTTCATGCAGACGTTGCTCCATGGTAGGCGCAAAGTCAGCCCCCCTCCACGCATTTCGGATTGTAATCGAGAGGAAGATATCTATTCCGAGGGGGATTCAGAAGGAGAAGATAACTCCTATTTACCCCCTGAGGTCTTCGCTCTAACTTGGCATGTTGATGTTGGTTATATCATGCATATAGTGTCTTGCCTTGCTTACTTTATACATCAAATATGTCATCTGCTTAGTTTAGACATCCTTTGTGCGAATGCCATCTGTTTAGTTTATTCATCGTTTATGTGAATTATGCAACGCCACCTTGTTTAGCCAGGCATCATATATGTGAATTTTGCAATGCCATCCTGCTTAGCCAGTCATCTTATATGTAAATTATATCAGGCCATCCTTTTTTCGTTACATATTACATTTTTCAACAATGTTAGTACATTCAACTGCTCTTCGTGTGCATCAGCCATTTGACACGGTGATGGAAAATTCTGGAGTGAAAACAAGGTCTTCTGAGCAGACTAGGCTATCTGACGAAGCGCATATCTCGCTGGTTACGGATAGCTCCTCAATGGAGGATTCAGAGACAGATGACCAGTCCTATTCCCCGCCCCCCTCGAGGTGTATGCTCTCACTTGGTAGGGTTATGTTGCTCATATTGTGCGTATGGTGTCTCGCATTGCTATGCCATTTGATTAGTTTAGACATGCTTTGTGTGAATGCCACCTGTTCAGTGTCTAATTACCATATATGTGAATTATGCATTGCCATCTTGTTGCAAGACATTATATATGTGAATTATACAATGTTATCTTGTTGCAAAGGCATTATATATGTGAATTATGCAATGCCTTGCTGTTTAGCCAATCATCATGTATGTGAATTATATCATGCTATCATTTTTTGTATTACGTGTTCCATTTGTCGACAACATTTGTATATTCAACTACTCTTCCTGTGCATCAGCCATTTGAAGCGGTGATGGAAGTATCTGGAGTGAAAACAAGGTATTCGGAAGCGGACAATGCTACTGCTTGAAGCGAGACATCTTGTTGGCTCTGAAGAGCTCCTCGAGAGGAGGATTCGTAGACTGATGACCAGTCCTATTTCCCCCCTGAGGTCTATGCTCAAACTTGGCAGGGTTATATTACCCATGTCATGCATGTTGTCTTGTGTTGCTTAGTTTTTACATCATATATAGATTGCCATCTGCTTACTTGCTTACTATATAAATCATATATTTAAATTATATCATGCCATCATGTCATATAGTTATATCATCTCATCCTGTTTAGTGTTTACAGTCATCATATTTAGAATTATGGCATTCTATCCATGAATGTATGTGAATTATGGCATGCCAACCTATTTAATAAACACATTATATAGTTATGTCATGTCATCCTGTTTACATAGTCTCATATTTTGAACTATGTCTTTCCATCTTTTTAGTTAGCCATCATAATGTGAAATTGTGTCATGCTATCCTGTTTAGTTAGCCATCATATATGTGAAATTGTGTCATGCTATCCTGTTTGGTTAGACAACATAAATATGAATTATTTCATGCCCTCTTTTATTCCCCACTATCCATTGCACCTTTCTATCACGCAATGTCTATACTTTCAATTACTTTTCTTGTTTATCAGCCATTTGAATTGGAGAGCGTGGCAGTATCTAAGGGAGTAACAACATGGTCTTCAGAAAAGATAGTGCTACCAGTTGATGCAGATAGAACGACGGTTGTACTTTCCCAAGGACCAGATCCACCACACATAACCCAGACTCTCGCAGATTGTACCCCTACCCAGTTGGACAGAGAACCAGCTATACCCCTTCTAACCCCAACCCCGGCAGATAGTAACCTGATTCCAGCTTGACACAACACCGTCTCCACCACAAAGCACCCAAACACGGCGGTTAGTAAAGGGAACTGCAGTGCCCAAAAGCACGAGGACCACCACTCGAATCCCAACTCAAAGGTTAAAGGAGAAGAAGATTTGTTCTCAGGTCAGGTTATGTAGCTATGGTTCATACTCCTTTGCTCTTGCATTACTGTATTTACTCATACCAACTATTTTCAAATTTGAAGGATGGAATTGAAACTCCAATGGTGCAACAGGTATGTTTTAAACCTGTTTCTTTAACTGGTTTGCTGTTGTAACCTGCTCTATGTTGATTTCAGTTTCAATTGAATAAACAGTTATGTTCTCATGTCATGCACATTACAAGTGTTGTTATTGCTCTATAGTTACCCACACTTATATTCTGTTTATTCTGCTTTGTATTGAACAAATATTATTTGAACTGTGTCTCTATCTTGATTTGGCAACAAAAACTAGAGTGATATAGACCATAAAGTGACCATGGTACATAGATATATGTTTGTTTCATGTTGTTATCCTGTCCACTTTACTACTGAACTCATTTACCAAAATGAGTTTCATATACAACATGGTAAACATGTGATGTGTCTGCTTGCTTCTCTTTTAGAATGCGGACACAATATTGGAGAAACGATGCAGCGTTATCCAATGGTAAAGGAAATGTCTGAGATAAGGTTCAAGATAGTGAAACATCCTTGTTGGTCTCCAAGAAAGATGATAAAAACCATCTTGACGACAGTGAGGGAACCCAAAAGTCCTGTCTTGATGTAGTGTTCGAGTTACTGACCACTACTGCTGGCACAAGCTCTTCGAACTCGTTGCCTGAATCAGTTTTACTTCTTGGGTCTCAACTTCAAGTTGAAAGACATCGATCAGATGTCTTTGTGACAGAAGTGAAGGACCGAGGAAGTCCTGCAGAATTCAGATGCATATTTTCTGGTGCAATGTTAGCGCTGGAGGATTTAAGCGCCAAACAAGAGAAGGTTAATAAGCTTGCTAAGCATCTTGCCGACATAATGGGTACCTGTGATATTGTTTCTTGAGATCTTCCGAAGTGGTTTCAGTTCTGGATTTGTTTTTCTTTGCGGTGTTTATTTGCGCTGGTCGCCAACTTTGACAACCGAGGTATATGATATGTTGCTTTGTTCCCTATATTTGCACTGGTGGCGAACTTTGATGCCCAATGGATGTAATATGTGTAACAGCCGTGATAGCCTAGCATAAGTTGCTTGCTTATTTATTTCCTTGTTGTCTTGTTTATTTGTTTGCTTGTAGTCAGTGCAGTTCTTTTTAAAACTAGGCCACAATAACCATGGGCTAATATTTACCGTAGTGACACTGGCCTCCCTACGGGCCATAGAAAGCGATGGGCCTTCTACGGGTCAGAGAAAGCGATAGACCTTCTACGGGCCGTAGAAACAATGGGCCTTCTACGGGCCGTAGAAACAATGGGCCTTCTACGGGCCATATCATCAATGGGCCTTATACGGGCCGTATGACCATAACGGGCCATCATTAATATGCCGTATTTGATGACGCTATGAAAACGGCCCAACGTATTAATGGACCACAAGCGGGCCGATGTAACCACGGGCTGAATTTGGCCCTGGCGAAAATGACAATGAACGGGCCGTAATTAAACGAATCTTTGGAAATGAGCCCAAGAATAAATGGGCTCGAGAAGGCCAAAAGATAACATTTCTTTGAAACGGCCCAACTGAATAATGGGCCCTTAATGGGTCTAAAGTGATATACTTTGTTCATTACGGGCCGATTTCACCACGGGCGTTAATGGGTGTAAAGTGATACACTTTGTTCATTGCGGGCCAGTTTCACCACGGGCCGTTAATAGGCCAAGAGTTACATAGGGCCTCATATGGGCCGAAAGACGTCATGGGCCATACATGGGCCAGAAGTGAAAATGGGCTGGAATCATGTTGGATGGCCCAGATGATGCTACTGGGCCTAATTCGGATAGGGCGTAACGGGCCTTGGGTTAGAGGGTCAGAATGGGCTATATGCGAACAGTCGTTAACGAAGCTTTCCATGGGCCGGCCTGCCACCTTTTGACCAAGTCAAACGGGCCGGCCTTTTCACAGGAATGGGCCTCTGTTGGGCCATGCCACGTGTCGACGTATCATAGGCGCCTTCTGTCCAATGAGTGGATGACATCTGTCCCAACGATGAGTCGACACGTGTTTCCTCCAGCCAATGATGATTTTACACGTGGAAAATCCCCATTGGTCGGGGCTGTTAACGGGTTATCGGATCCAAAACCCGACCCGATAGCTTAACAACGTTCCGTTACGGTGGATGCCACGTGTCGGTCACCCTTGACGAAAGCACTTCTGGTGACGCGCGATTTATTGTCATGGAAGTGGACACTTCCGTGATGACAATTTTGGTAATGTCATGGAACACTTCTACGACAGCACATGTATGACTATATTGATTCTGTCATAAATTTGTCATGGATGTTCATGCATGACAAAAAACGCGACCTACTGTGACAAACACGTATCATCACGGAAGTGTGTTTTTTTGTAGTGTTTTTCTTGGAAATGGCCTCATCCTCAACAGCCACATAGTCTTCATACTCAGATTCTGAGGTTCTCTTCTTTCTTGTCCTGGTGGCAGCTTTGGGTAAGTTGCTTGGAGTGCTCCTGCTACCCTCATGAGAGCTGCTAGAGGGACTAGTGCCCTCACTCATCTGAATCTGCTCCTCTTCCCTGTTCTGGCTATCACTTTGATCAGACATGTTGCACACACTGACTGCAGACCCTGTGAATAGATATAGATGAGATAGAGTGGATGAGCATCACAAAATACAGAGATTTTTGCAAAAGAATGATTCAAAAACTTAGTTTTGGTTTTCCACAGAAAGCATTTCGGATCAACCGAGTTGCAAACTTGGTGATACCGAAGCAGCTTTTGGAACCTAAACTAGTGAACTCGGTCAGACCGAGTCACGATTGATGTACCGAGACTGCTAGGGTTTCACAAAGTCCTAAACTCGGTCACACCGATTTGCAATTCTCGGTCGGGCCGAGAATCACTTGTGCAATGGCCTTAGCGAATCGGTGGAACCGAAGTTACGCAACTCGATGGGTTCGATATGGTTTCGGCGGAAACCTAACCCTAAATTTTCAATTCACTTCTAAACTATGGATTGTTTTGACTGGATAGAATAGTTTCAATCGTGGCAAGAATCATGATGAACACAATGTGCTAGGAATCGGACGGGGATAGCACTGTGATCGAGTCCATACCCTAGCTTGGCGATGAACTCACTACGGCGGCAACGGCGGGGGTGAATTCCATTGACGGCGGCGGCGACCAGCGACTGGAGGCGGCTGGCGATGAGGACGATCCGGAGACCCTGGAGGCAGAGCGAGCTATGCGCGGGCGAAGGGGTTTGGAGAAAGTTTCCAATTTTTGCCCGTGAGTATATATAGCCCGACCCTGTCGGTGTGACCGAGTGGAACAACTCGGTGGCACCGAGATGCATAACTGTTGACAGTTACAGCAACTCGGTGTGACCGAAAAGTTCAAATCGGTTGCACCGAGATTGAAAACCTAGATCGACTTAGTGATCTCTGTATGACCGAAATGGAGGAATCAGTCAGACGAAACGCACAAAGAAGTTTTGGAAGTTTAAGTCTATGACAAATCGGGGACTCCGAGTGCTCCTCACACGGAGTGGTTCGAATCTGACTTGATCAAATTTTGTGATGCAGCATGAATAGAGTTTGAGACGAGAAGAGCATAGATAGCTAGATAAGGTTCTTATGCATTCTTGTCCATCCACTTGGCAAAAGAAAATGAAACCAATCAATCAAAACAACAAGTGGATGTCCTCAAATGATTAAAATATGCAACCGACATGCTCACACAATAAAATAGGAAATGAAATATGTGACAAAGCATGCACAAACAATTCTAGCATCTTTCAAACAATTGGCGATGACTAGGTCATCTATATATGAGTATATTGACTTAGGAGTCAAATGAGAACATTTGATCATAGGTCATACTCATCGTTTAAGCTCAAGTGGGGTTACCATTTTACATAATGCATTGATGTGTTCACACCATTAGAGTTGCTTTGACTCAATTCTTAGAGCTAAGCTCCCCCTAGATGTGAGATCCCCCCTTAGAGGGATGAACTAACCTTTGGTTTTGTCGATGATGACTTCATGTAGGTGTTGAAGATGTGGATGCTCAATGTTGATGAAGATCATTTGGAGCAATCCTTTGGAGTGAGTTGCACTTTCAATACCTACACGGGTTAGTCCCACAAGGAACAAACAAGGATATCCACAGACATAGAGTGATGCACACACAAGATGATGTCTATGAAATCATTAGATTACCTTGTCCCTTGTCTTACCAACAAGAGAGTTTGTGACTCCTTGAACTAGTGCAAGATGTGGAAGTTGATTGCACTTGTTGTTGCCAAAATGATATAAGTGAAATATGTTGGTGGAGTCACCCTCAAGAACTCTCTAGTTCTTCTTGTTCAGGATCCACATCATCTTGATGGGAATCCTTGTAGTTGTAGTCATTCTTGATGAAGTAGAACTTGTCGTAGTCTTGGGAACCCACTTGACCAAGGCCTTAGGAGCTTCTTCAAATGCATCAATCTCCTCTTGAAGCTGCTCCTTGCCTTTTTGCTTGTGGTCTTGTGGTGGAAGATCATCTTGAGCTTGTATCCCCTTGAAGGAAGTAGGATCATACTTCTCTTGTTGAGGAACAAACTTCGTCCTGGGATATTGATCTTCTTCCCACTCAACTCCATTGGCATTGAACTTTTGTTCAAAACCAACACCTTGGTTCTTCTGGTGCCTTCCTTGCTTGCGTACAATTTCCTCAAATTGCTTACTCCCAAAGGCTCTTGTAAACACCTTTCTCTATAATTCCCTTCAATAAGCTATTTTCTTGCTCAAGTTTAACTTGGCTAAGAGAATCATTAGTGGAATCAAGAGAACTACTAGAAGCAACAACATTTGATTTAGCATGATTATAGTTACTACTAGAGGAAGAATCCTTCTTGTTTTTGTTAATGGACTTGACTTGAGGCATGTAAGTAGATAAGAGTAAATGCTTGGCAATGTAAGAAGAACTTTTCTTACAAAGATCATCATTGATTGCCTTTAAGAATGCATGCTCTTGCTCAAGATTGAGCTTTTCAAAGCGTAACTTCTCATGAGTCCTTAAAAGTTATCGATGATCTTCTAAGATAGTTTCATGAGCTAACTTAAGAGTGTTTAGTTCTTTAGTTAGAAGCTCAATCTTCTCCTTATCATTGTCATTCGTTTTATCTTGTTTAGCATGATTAATTGACGTTTCATCATAGTATTCATCACTAGAGTTGTCAACAAGTAAATCATCATCACCTAGCAAGTCATCTTCATCACTATTGAAATCAACATACTCGGGGTGTGTTACCTTTGGGCCTTTAGCCATGAAGCATCTTCTAATTCCTTCATTAGGTGAATCAAATATGTCATAGGAGTTGGTTGACACAAGTGCTAGACCGGCAACACCTTCATCTTGAGTATATTCGGAGTCAGAGTGATAGCTTCTCTCAGAGTGATTGTCAGAGTCGGAGCCGGACACCCATTCACCAACATGAGCTTGATGTCTTTGTTTTGTGTAGCTCCTTGATGACTTGTCCCTCCTTTCTGAATCCTTGCTCCTCCGGGATGTTCTTCGTTCATAACGATCATCTCTACTCCTCCTCTCTCTTGGTGTTGATTCCTCTCTTCTACTTCTCCTCTTGGGTGATTCTTCTCTTCTTTTGTAGGGTGTCGTACACTCATTGGAATAGTGTCCGGGTCTCCCACAATTGTAGCAATTGCGCTCTCGACTGGAAGATCTTTTGTCATTGTAGGACCTTGACTTGGAGCTTCTCTCTTTGCTTCTATTCTTGTAGAACTTGTTGAAGTTCTTCACCATTAATCTCAATTCTTCATTGAAGGTTTGTTTCTCACTTGATGATGTGGGCGCTTCACATGAGGCTTTGTAAGAACCAGTTGACTTGTTGTGAAGTTCCTCCTTATCCTTGAGCGACATCTCATGAGCAACAATTCTTCCAATGACTTCCGTTGGCTTGAGATCTTTGTAACTGGGCATCATTTGGATCAATGTGCACACGGTATCATATTTTCCGTCCAAAGCTCTTAGGATCTTCTTGATGATGAATTTTTCGGTCATCTCTTCACTTACTAAGCCCGCAATCTCATTTGTGATAAGAGCAAGCCTAGAGTACATTTCAGCGACACCTTCACCATCCTTCATTTTGAACTTGTCAAGTTGATTTCGGAGCACATCCAACTTGGATTCCTTGACGGAGTCGGTACCTTCATGCATATCAATCGAAGTGTCCCAAATTTCCTTTGCATTCTCAAGACGGCAGATTTTGTTGAATTCTTCGCGGCACAATCCTTTGAAGAGGATATCACAAGCTTGAGCGTTGTATTGCAGCATCTTCAACTCTTCCGCGCTAGCTTCACGATTTGGTTCTCTCCCATCAAAGAATTCACCTTGCAAGCCAATACACACAATAGCCCAAACGGCGGGGTTATGTCCAAGAATATGCATTTTCATCTTATGCTTCCAACTAGCAAAATTAGTACCATCAAAGTAAGGACCTCTACGGTGATAATTTCCCTCGCTAGACGCCATACTCTCCTAGGTTGTGAAACCAAGGCTATGACTACCAAAAGCTATGGAAATCAAAGCAAATGGAGACCAAAGCTCTGATACCACTTGTAGGATCGAAAGTATGTCTAGAGGGGGGGTGATTAGACTACATGACCAAATAAAAACTTATCCTTTTCCCAACTTTAGTCTTTAGCAGATTTTAGCTATCTTAGCACAAGTCAAGCAATCTTAACACAATTCAAGCAAGCATGCAAAGAGTATATGAGCAGCGGAAAGTAAAGCATGCAACTTGCAAGAAATGTAAAGGGAAGGGTTTGGAGAATTCAAACGCAATTGGAGACACGGATGTTTTTGTCATGGTTCCAATAGGTGGTTGTCGGTGTCAAAACCGGCGGATCTCAGGTAGGGGGTCTCGAACTGTGCGTCTAGGCGGATGGTAACAGGAGACAAGGGACACGATGTTTTTACCCAGGTTCGGGCCCTCTCGATGGAGGTAATACCCTACTCCTGCTTGATTACTATTGATGATATGGGTAGTCCAAGAGTACATCTACCACAAGAAAAGTCCCATCCGGACACGGGACAAAGTCTTCAATCTTGTATCGTCATAGTCTTGGAGTCAGGCCAAAGATGATAGTTCGGCTATCCGGACACCCCCTAGTCCAGGACTCCCTCAGTAGCCCCTGAACCAGGCTTCCTTGACGACGAGTCCGGCGCGCATATTGTCTTCGGCATTGCAAGGTGGGTTCCTCCTCCGAATACTTCGTAGAAGGTTTTGAACACAAGGAGAGTGTCCGGCTCTGTAAAACAAGTTCCACATACCACCGTAGGGAGAATAATTTTTGCAAAGATCTGCTGACGTATTCCGCGGCGTGACATCACACCACGGCCAGGCCTTTATACGAATCGTTTTTTACTGTTCCACCTTAGCGCGTTTAGCGAGGCGGTTTCCTTGGCGCGTCTTATCAAAGTGGAGATCGTGATCCCTTATTCCGGGGTTCCCATCAATACGGACGTGGGTAACCCATCCGCACAATTGATTACGGTGCTTGGGAGATAAGCGAGTTTTACCAGGCTGGTGGGGGACGCATAGCTTCGCCCGTCCATATAAGGGGATAAGGATCCACCTTTTCACCTACGCCTTCTTCCTCCTTTGCTCATCCATTTCCGCACACTCGAGCTCCAGCGCCCAAGTCCGCACATCCCACCTCAACCTTCTCCAGCTATGTCTGGAGCGGGAGGCAGGTGGATGGCCTCCTCCGTCACAGAGGGGCACATCGAAAAGCTGTGGGAGGCCGGATACTTGTCCAGCAACATCGCGCAACGGCTACCCGACGAGGGGCAGCTCATTCCAACCCGCAGGCCCCATGAGAAGGTGGTGTTTCTCCCCCACTTCCTCTGCGGACTAGGTTTTCCACTTCACCCATTTGTCCGGGGGCTCATGTTCTACTACGGCCTGGACTTCCACGATCTGGCCCCGAATTTCATCCTCAACATCTCGGCGTTCATCGTCCTGTGCGAGGCCTTCCTCTGCATCCAGCCCCACTTTGGCTTATGGCTGAAGATCTTCAATGTCAAGCCGAAGGTAGTGGGTGGCCGCCAAGCGGAGTGCGGAGGCGCCATGGTTGGCAAAATGGCCAAAGTCCTATGGCTCGAGGGATCCTTCGTGGAGACCATAAAGGGGTGGCAATCGGGGTGGTTCTACATCACCGAGCCGCGCGACTCTCAATGGGCGGCGGCCCCCGAATTCCGATCTGGCTTCCCCACACGGCTTCATCATGGAAAGAGACGGGCCTGACGTGGGGGAATTCGGACGAGCTGTCCGGACTCCAAACCTGCATCCGGAACCTGGTGGACAAGAATCTCAGGCTTGTCAACGTAATCCAGGTGATGCTCATCCGCCGGATTCTCCCATGCCAACAACGGGCCTTCAAATTGTGGGAGTTCGATCCGGCACAGCACTCAACTCTAAAAAGGCTCTTCGACATTACGTTCAAGATGCCCGGAAGGTGCTGTTCAAGCGCCGAGGTTCTACATCCGCTACCAAAGATTGCGGATTCAGTCGCAGCGTCAAGCCAGCGGGGTGAGTTATTTTACCCTTTATGGGACTCTTTTTCATAGTTTGACTCTATGCGGGATCTAAAACTCCCTAACCTTTAACAGACTGGTCAAGACGTCCGGACAGGTTAACTGTCCGGCCCCTTTGCCAGAAGACCCAGCGGACGCCCGATTGACGGGGCTGCTGGCTCCGTACCTCATGTGGTGCCGGAGAAGAAGGCCAATAAGGAGGCCACGGGAACTCGAAAGAGATCCCGGCGCCAGGTGCTGTCGGACTCACCGCCCGACAACTCTGAGGCGGAATCCTCCTCTGAGGAAGAGGAGGAGGAAAAAGAAGCCTCTCCCCCAGCGGAGGGGGAGAAGAAAAGGAAGGCCGCTCCAACTGGGGAGGCCGGAGGGTCCAAGAAGGGAAGGACCCTTCCTCTGGACTTCTCCACCAACGCCGACAACGACGAGGAGGAGTTGCCAACAGGGGCCAAGCCCCTGTCGAGATCGTAAGTGTCCGGATACCCATGGCTTTTGTCATTTCATAGTGTTCTCTAACGCCGAAAAATCATGCAGCCCGCCCAAGGACGAGTTCGCCGCTTCATCGAGCGGGTCCCTGAATTCGTCGGAAGTGGAGAGTACTTCACTTCCGGCCGCCTCCTCACCTCACGCTGCGGACGTCGCCGAGTGGGGCCCCGAGGGGGGCCTGGTCAAGAGGAGGTGGCGCAGGAGGCGCCGCAAGGCAGCCTCCCGGACTCCAGGCGCGAGGGGAGCGAGACCCCTAGGGGCTCTAAGCCCGACCCTCGTCCGGACTCCATACCAGAACCTTCAGCGGTTCAAGTCCGCAAGCGGTCCCTTCAGAGGAAGGGTAAGACGCCGGTGTCCTCCGGCCCAACCAAGGCACCGGATAGCTTCTTTGGAGGCGCTTAACAAGGTTTCCATCGAGGAGGAGCACCGCATCACATGCAGTGTGGTGATCCGAGAAGTTCGATCCGCCAAGAGCGGGCTGGTGAAAGCCTGTACCGGCCTTCTAACAGGCTTTGAGGTAAGTTTTAGAATATGTAGAAATATTACCGCATAGACAGTAGCCCCTGATGCTTAGTTCGGTGTTCGGAAAGAAAAGCCGGACTAAGTATCTAAAAAGATATACGCAGGAGTCTAACATAAGTATGTCAATATGCGAATGCAGGCTGTGCTGCTGACCTCTGCCGCACTGATTGTGGAGGTCAATGCATTGAAGCAGAGCCTCGAGCGGTCCGAGAACGAGCTCGGCCTTACCAAGAAGCAGCTCGAGGACAAGGAAGGTAAGTAATACCTTATTAAATAAATACCTTATAGAAAGGATTTGGTTGCAAAAAATAACAGGAATAACATGGGTACTGCAGGGGCCACGAGCGAGGTGGCGACCCTGAAGGAGGCGGTGTCCGTGGCCGAAAACAAAGCGGCTGCGGAGCGCACCGAGCGAGAGAAGGGGGAGGCGCAGCTGGCGGAGGTGCGGCAAGAGCTCCAGGCTCTCGTGGAAAAACACGAGGGTTTGGAGCGTGACTCGAAGACCCGAGAGTCCGAGCTTGCCTCGGCTCTTGAGAGTGCCAAAGCTGCTAAGGCCGAGGCCCAAAAATCCCTCCAGGAGATTGAGGCAATAAAGAAGATCGCAAGGGTAAGGCATTCTTTATGCAGAGCAAGAATGTAAAAGTCAATTATCTAGTACTTACCTGAATCCGGAGCTCTCCAGGAGCATTCGCAGATCTGCCCCGTAGTGTGTCTGATGCTGCCGTATTCTTCCGCGCCAAGGAGGGGAGCTCGGCGGAGAAGGTGTTCTGGTCTCAGTATGCTAAGGCCGACCGTCCGGTGCCCCTGAGCGACCAGCTGAAGCAGCTGGTCGAGCTCCACAAGGTCGCCGAACAAGCCATGAAGGGCCTCATAGTTCGGCTGTGGCCGTTGGATGCCATGCCTGGGAGCTATTTCGGGTTAGTGCAGCGGCTGGTGGACGCCTGTCCATGGATTGAAGTCATCAAGCGCTCCGTCTGCATTGAAGGTGCCCGTTTGCATTAAAGTGCACTGGGGCAAGCTGGATGCGGAGAAGCTTGTGACGGACGGGCCACCGAAGGGCAAGGATCATCGCAAGCCCGAAATGTACTATGAGGGAGTCTTGAAGGGTGCCCGCCGTATAGCGGATGAGTGCTCCAAAGATGTAATTTTAGAATAGACTCGCATTTGTTATCCTGTACGCTGAAAACTTGTTCATATGCACTAAGCAACGCTTGTTAATTTAAAATATTACCTTCTGTGCGGCCGTTTATCAAATTTGAGAGATGGCAAGTCGTTGGCTTCAGCCCCCATGCCACGAGTGCAGGGATGTTCGATAAACTTGAGCGCTCTTGTTCCCATTCTTGGGTCCATCACGAGGCGCCAACGCATAACGAACAAGGCAACCGGACTTATAGTGCTTGAACACTCTCACTTAGCCATAGAATTCTATAATTTTAAATTTCGGCGAAGCCCCTAGTATTCGGAAGACCGAGTTCGGGGCGCTATCCACGCCTTGGCCGGACAATGCCGGTTCCTCGCTCTAAGCGGCATAAGTCTTTAGGGACCCGAAAAAACCTCTCGAACAGCGACCGGCTCTCTCCCTATCATGACGGTCAGTTTGAGCTTTCTCCACTGAGGTGCTCAACCCAGCTCAACCGGAGCACAATCGCAGTGGTTCTCCCAGTGCTACCTTAGCCGATATAACGGAACGTAAGGTACCAAAACATAGGAGCCGGGCAAACCCAACTATTGACCCAAGACATGATTCGAGCCGATGCATATAATGCTATAAGTTCGGTGCCGCACTTGTGAAAGTGTTCGGACTTATCACACCATAATTTTGGGGTACTTAAGCCCTCAGTGTATTGGCCGTACCAAAGTGTACGGGTGCAACATGTCATGAAATGAACATATATATAGATAAAGAAAGGAGTGCAATAATAGGCAAAAGCTATGTATTGTTTATTCAAAAGGTACCGCAATGAAAGCAGAACGATACAAATAGTGCGATAAGCAAGGGATGGGACTATTTAACATGTCCCCTCCGAGGTAAGCTGCGGGATGGTATGTAAAACATGTATAATGCTCGTAGTAGAGACCACCTGAACACTCGACGTAGCTTTCTGCTTCCCTGGCTGTTGCATCATGAGTTCGGCAATTCTAGTGCCGGACAGGACTTCCGGAAAACGGAGTCCTGAAAGTAAGAAAAAAGAAGAAAGAAAAAGAATGACACAATTGGGAGCCCCTGGTGCGGTTGAGGCGCATTCTGGGCGTGCCGTGGTCGTGCCCCTCCCCTTATGCCCATGGTATCTCCAGAGCGTAGTTATGTACGCGTAGTACTGGCTTCGCAATTTTGCGAGGGCTGGGGTTGGGGCCGGATTGCTACGCGTGCTTGGATCGTGCCAGACGGTCTTGTTGTAGGTTACTCCGGGCGCGCTTGACGGTGTCCGGACGTTTAGTGACTCCGGGCGCGCTTGTGAGAGGCTGCTTTGCACCTCCGCCGCGAGGGCCGCCGTGTGCACCTCCGTTCGGAGAGAGCGTTCGGTGTTTCCATTGACCGTGATTACTCCTCGAGGGCCTGGCATCTTGAGCTTGAGGTATGCGTAGTGCGGCACCGCATTGAACTTTGCAAATGCGGTTTGTCCAAGCAAAGGCGAGATAGCCGTGGAACGGGACTATGTCGAAGATTAACTCTTCGCTTCAGAAGTTATCCGGGGATCCGAAGACCACTTCGAGTGTAACTGAGCCTGTACAATTGGCCTCTACACCCGGTATGACGCCTTTAAAGGTCGTCTTTGTAGGTTTAATCCTTGAGGGATCTATGCCCATTTTGCGCGTTGTATCCTGATAAAGCAGGTTCAGGCTGCTACCGCCGCCCATCAGGACTCTGGTGAGGTGAAATCCGTCAATAACTGGGTCAAGAACCAATGCGGCGAAACCGCCATGACGAATGCTAGTGGGGTGGTCCCTTCGATCAAAGGTGATCGGGCAGGAAGACCATGGGTTGAACTTCGGGGCGACTGGCTCCATCGCATATACGTCCCTTAGTGCACGCTTCTGCTCCCTTTTGGGTATGTGGGTTGCGTATATCATGTTCACCGTCCGCACTTGTGTGGGAAAGCCCTTCTGTCCTCTATTGTTCGGTGGCCGGGGCTCTTCCTCGTCATCGCTATGCAGCCCCTTGTCATTGAGTTCGGCACTTAACTTGCCTGCTTGCTAGAACACCCAACAATCCCTGTTGGTGTGGTTGGCTGGTTTTTTGGGGGTGCCATGTATCTGGCACAAGCGATCGAGTATTCGGTCCAAGTTGGACGGGCCCTGGGTATTTCTTTTGAATGGCTTCTTCCGCTGACCGGGTTTAGAGCCTCTAAATCTGGCATTGACTGTCGTATCTTCATCATTATTGCCGTTAATGCGGTGCTTGTTCTTGTTGCGACGCGACCTGCCATTGCTGTCCTTGGTATCCGAACTACCAGGTTTTTTGGTCAAGTTGTTACTATGAGCTAGCCAGCTGTCCTCTCCCGCGCAAAATCGGGTCATGAGTGTGGTGAGGGCTGCCATGGATTTCGGCTTTTCCTGTCCTAGGTGCCGGGCTAGCCACTCGTCGCGGATGTTATGTTTGAAGGCTGCAAGGGCTTACGCATCCGGACGATCAACGATTTGATTTTTCTTGGTTAGGAACCGTGTCGTAATTGTTCCGCTGATTCTTCTGGCTGCTGAATTATATGGCTAATGTCATCGGCGTCTGGTGGTCGCACATATGTGCCCTGGAAGTTATCAAGGAATGCCGCTTCCAGGTCCTCCCAACAACCGATTGACTCTGCTGGCAAGCTATTGAGCCAATGCCGAGCTAGTCCTTTAAGCTTGAGTGGGAGGTATTTGATGGCGTGTAGATCATCCCCGCGGGCCATGTGGATATGGAGGAGGTAGTCCTCGATCCAAACCGCAGGATCTGTTGTGCCATTGTATGATTCGATGTTTACGGGTTTGAAGCCCTCGGGGATTTGATGATCCATTACTTCATCTGTGAAGCATAGTGGTTGTGCGGCGCCTCTGTATTGAGCTATATCACGACGCATCTCAAATGAGCTTTGTCTATTGTGTTCGGCCCGGCCGGAATTGCTGTATCCGGCGTGACGGTTATCGTCACGTGTCTTGGGGCGCCCACGCGATCCGTAGATCGATCTTGTTTGCCTTGCCTTGTCCTCCAATATGTCTCGCAGGTCTGGCGCGTTTCCCCATGCCTTGGTACTTTTCAAGCGACGCCGGAATACGGCTTGAATGGAGGGTCTGGAGGCCTCTCTGTCGCGACCACGGGGTGGCCGGTCGGCCGCATCATGCACTGGTGATGTAGGTTTGGGTGCTCCTTCCTCTAATTGGGGTAGCAGCCTGCGTTTGGGGTATCTCTTGGAGGGCCGTTCGAGTTCATACTCTTCGGCTGCAAGGACTTCAGTCCATCTGTCAACTAGCAAGTCTTGGTCAGTGCTAAGCTGCTGCTGCTTTTTATTGAGGCTGCTTGCCATGGCCATAAGCTTGCGTTTGAAACACTCCTGTTCGGCAGGGTCCTCAGGCACGACAAATTCGTCGTCGTCGAGGCTTGCCTCATCTTCGGAGGGGGCGCATAATTATCGTTCTCTACCTCTTTGTCTGCCGCACTGTCGTGTGGAATTGCTTCTCCCTCCTCCTGCGTTGAGTCCTGCTGGAGGGGGTCGTCTTCGGCACTGTCTGGGGTATTATTGTCTCCCGTGCTGGAATCGCCGTTTTTACTATGGCGGGATTTAGAGCGGCGCCGCTGACGTCGGCGCTTGGGCTGTTTCTTGAAGGGGTCATCCTCCGCTGTTCCATCGCCGTTCCCATCTTTAGGCAAGTCCACCATGTATATGTAGTATGACGAGGTGGCCTTCCGGTTCCAAGTATGCGCTGGTTCTTGGTTGTCTCATGCATCGTCGTCCATACCGTCGATGTCTTCGGAGTCGAAGTCGAGCATGTCGGTTAAATCATAGACAGTGGCTACAAAGTGGGTGGTGGGTGGGCGTTGAATTTCTTCGTCGTCCGCATCCCAACCTTCCTGACCGTAGTCCGGCCAGGGCTCTCCTAATAAAGAGAGAGACTTTAGTGAATTCAAGATGTCGCCAAAGGGCGAGTGCTGAAAGATGTCCGCGGCAGTGAACTCCATGACCGGCGCCCAATCGGATTCGATTGGCTGGGGCGCGGAGGGTTCGGAGTCCGGAGAGGAGTCCGGCACCTTGGAGTCATAGTCTTTGCAAAGGACAAGGATGGAGTTCGGCTCAATCGCCATTGAGATCGTAGCCCCCGAGGCGGTGTCCAACCACTCGTCCTCGATCTGGGGAGTCGGCTCTGAGCTAAGGGTCGGAGCGGACGCCAGGTGCGACCTCCTCGACCACTGCTCGGGCAGAGCTAGATCGTGCCCATCGAGACAGTGCGACGCACTTGGCTGTGGCTCGAATCCGTCGAAGATCAAGTCTCTGTGGATGTCGGCCGTGTAGTTCAAACTCCCAAATCTGACCTGATGGCCAGGGGCGTAGCTTTCGATCTGCTCCAGATGGCCAAGTGAATTGGCCCGCAGTGCAAAGCCGCCGAATATGAAGATCTGTCCGGGGAGAAAAGTCTCACCCTGGACCGCGTCGTTGTTGATGATCGAAGGAGCCATCGGGCCTATAGGTGACGACATAGAGGAACTCTTAATGAAAGCACCAATGTCGGTGTCAAAACCGGCGGATCTCGGGTAGGGGGTCCCGAACTGTGCGTCTAGGCGGATGGTAACAGGAGACAAGGGACACGATGTTTTACCTGTGTTCGGGCCCTCTCGATGGAGGTAATACCCTACTCCTGCTTGATTAATATTGATGATATGGGTAGTACAAGAGTAGATCTACCACGAGATCAAGGAGGCTAAACCCTAGAAGCTAGCCTATGGTATGATTGTTGTTCGTCCTACGGACTAAAATCCTTCGGTTTATATAGACACCGAATAGGGTTAGGGTTACACAGAGTCGGTTACAATGGTAGGAGATCTACAAACCGTATCGCCAAGCTTGCCTTCCACGCCAAGGAAAGTCCCATCCGGACACGAGACGAAGTCTTCAACCTTGTATCTTCATAGTCTTGGAGTCCGGCCAAAGATGATAGTTCGGCTATCCGGACACCCCCTAGTCCAGGACTCCCTCAGTGGTGCTATCGTACATACACGTTGATGGAGACTTCAATCCACGAAGGGTAACGGTTGCGCGAGTCCACGGAGGGCTCCACCCATGAAGGGTCCATGAAGAAGCAACCTTGTCTATCCCACCATGGCTGTCGCCCACGAAGGACTTGCCTCACTAGCGGTAGATCTTCACGAAGTAGGCGATCTCCTTGCCCTTACAAACTCCTTGGTTCAACTCCACAATCTTGTCGAGGCTCCCAACTGACACCTAGCCAATCTAGGAGACACCACTCTCCAAGAAGTAACAAATGGTGTGTTGATGATGAACTCCTTGCTCTTGTGCTTCAAATGATAGTCTCCCCAACACTCAACTCTCTCTCACAGGATTTGGATTTGGTGGAAAGAAGATTTGAGTGGAAAGCAACTTGGGGAAGGCTAGAGATAAAGATTCCTATCAAAATTGGTCTCACCGAGTTTGTGTAATCGGTCTCACCGAGATTACGTTATGCCCTAACCCTAATGAAATCGGTCCCACCGAGTTGACATGTCGGTCCCACCGAAATGCCTAACGGTCACATTATGAATCAAATCGGTCTGACCGAGTTCTTTGAATCGGTCCCACCGAGTTTGGTGATTTGCGTGTAACGGTTAGATTTTGTGTGGAGGCTATTTATACCCCTCCACCCACTCTTCATTCGTGGAGAGAGCCATCAGAACATGCCTACACTTCCAATACATATTTTCTTAGAGAGAACCACCTACACTTGTGTTGAGGTCAAGATATTCCATTCCAACCATATAAATATTGATCTCTAGCCTTCCCCAAGTTGCTTTCCACTCAAATCTTCTTTCTACCAAATCCAATCCTATGAGAGAGAGTTGAGTGTTGGGGAGACTATCATTTTAAGCACAAGAGCAAGGATTTCATCACCAACACACCATTTGTTACTTCTTGGAGAGTGGTGTCTCCTAGATTGGCTAGGTGTTACTTGGGAGCCTCCGTCAAGATTGTGGAGTTGAACCAAGGAGTTTGTAAGGGCAAGGCGATCGCCTACTTCGTGAAGATCTACCCTAGTGAGGCAAGTCCTTCGTGGGCGACGGCCATGGTGGGATAGACAAGGTTGCTTCTTCGTGGACCCTTCGTGGGTGGAGCCCTCCGTGGACTCGCGCAACCGTTACCCTTCGTGGGTTGAAGTCTCCATCAACGTGGATGTACGATAGCACCACCTATCGGAACCACGGATAAAAAATCTCCATGTTAACATTGCGTTTACTCCCTAAATCTCCTCCCTTTACCTTCGTATGCAATTGTCTGACATTCCACTGCTATACTCTTAGAATTACATGTGTAGGTTGATTGCTTGACTTGTGCTATGTTGCTAAAATCTGCCAAGAAGTAAAATTGGGAAAAGGCTAGATTTTTATTTGGTCAAGTAGTCTAATCACCCCCCTCTAGACATACTTTCGATCCTACACGATTACATCAGCCAGTACAATTGCACCCCCTTCATCACGTCGTCTGCCGCTCTCACCCGACACTATAGGAGATGGTAATTGCATAGGCGGGGTTGTGGTCTCCATACATGCTTGTTGATGTGTGGTTATTGGTGTGCTCTCGGCCGGCTCCAGACGAAGAAGATTCTTCGACCATAGCAGCACCCAACCCTTGGAGCTTCCAATCTGCGATGGGGTCTCGTCGTCCTCTCCCCTAGGCATAATGGAGGAGGCAAATCCTCGTGCCCCGATGTCACACTCGACAAGGTAACCCTAAAGTGCCCAGTGGGCATCGTCTGGTTATGGAACATGAGATCCAAGGGCTTCGTTATCACCCCCTTTCCCACGTCCACCTTTTGGCCTTTGATCAAGTAGAGTACGGTGCACGGGGTTTCGTCGGCCTGCAAACACATGTATGCGGCGTAAAACATCCGAAAGGCAACGGAAATCAAATATTCTAGATATATATGTTCGTGCGACATGTAATTACCGTGAGGGTGTCGAGCTCAGCCAAAGACGAAGACCCGCCTAGCGCGCCAGAGACTCAGGACGGGCTGCTATGAGCGGGTGCAGGTGCGAGAGAAGGCCCGGTTGTGTGAGCAAGTGATGGTGCGGTGGTGTTGATGTTCATAGAGTTGCTCGCGACGAAACCGGCCAACGGGAAATCATGAACCGTCTTGTCTGGATTTTCCTTCATCCAGTTGATGATAGCCGGGACCAAGTTAGTAGCGAAATCATTTCAGAGGCGATTCTGACTGCGTTGATCGCTCGCTATAGCAACTCATTTTTCTCCTCGGCTGTTTTTTTGCGTCCTCGGCTGCTTTTTTCTCGAACGCAAGCTTCACCTTCTCGTCGATGTCCGCCTGACTAAACTTCTTGTTCTGCTTCTTGGCCTCCGGTCCCTCATTGTAAAACACCTTCCACGTGGCGCCGTCTCAGGAGCCGTGCACACGACCATATTGCGGCCGCTGGCCCAAAGGGAGTCCCTTAAGCTTGTTCAAGGCCCGGTTGAGAGGGGTATCCCACTTGGGCCTCATCGGAGAAGAAGGGCTTTCTGCTACAAGTTGGTGTTGCTTCTCCTTCAGAAGGAACGTGAACCGTTTAGGAATGTGTAGTCGACTAGATCTGGAGCTAAATGTAAGGTGGTAAAAGAATAATTACCAGTAGTCTAATCGATCTCCTCGTGATCTGGTCCGTGTAAAAAACCTTCTTTTCCTTGTCCCACTTGTAGCGGGCCCTGATGAAGTCATGCTCCAAGGGGTTGGTGAACTTCGCGAAGGGGTCTAGGAGACCCGCAGCTTCACGTTCCGCGTCCTCCTTACCCCATATGGGCCTTTTACCGAGGTAGCCACGGCTTCCGAGGCGATGCTTCCCCGTGTTCCTTTGCTGAAGGCTCTTGAATTTCGCAGCCTTAGCCTTGGCTGCCTCGGTAGCGCAAGTGTCCTTGAACTTTTCAAACTCCTCTTCCGTAAGTGTTCGATTTTCCTCTAGAATCTTGGACAGGGGTTCCTCAGCCTCAATAGCTCATTTCACCCTCCCTTTCCAGGAGGCCAAATCATTGCTGAACATGCCCAGGGCGTGATTGTTAATCTTTTTCATCTTTGGATCATCCCACGGTTGGTCTATGTTATCATCCCGGTCGGGGAACTTGAATCTCGTCTGCAACTTCGTCAGGAGCAACTGCGTCAAATGTTCTTTACTCCTTAAGTCATCGTCATTGATGCTCGCACATTCCCGTAAGATGCATCCTACTTGGTTCCCATAGCACTTGCGAGGTTCTTCCGGCTCTAATGGCTCAAACTTGCCAGGTGCCATCTTTGTGATCACCAGTCGTCCAATGCCTAGTTTGTTAGGTTTTCGTATCCTCTGCTTCTTCTTTTTGGTAGCGGCATCGGTGCCGGTACCTTCCCCGCGGTCTCGGCGCCGCCATCGGTGCCGGCGCCGTCGGTGTCGATGTCAGCGTCAGTACCATCATCGAGGCTGATCTGCAAACCTTGACGTTTCTTAGCAGACAAATAGTCGAGGTACTCTTGTTCACCCGCATAATCCATCTCGTTTGCATCTTGGTCAGAAGGCCCGGTTTCTTCGTTGTTCGACATGTTTCCTATGATTAAGTCTCGTTGTTTAATTCAAAAACGATGAAAAAAATGAGAAATGACATAGAAAGATCTATGTTTGGTGGAATGTCGTTTCCCAGCAACTCCCGGCACTCGATATGCCTACTATCTAGCACAAGTCATGCCAAAATTCACGGAAAATTTCGGCATGACCTTTGCTCAAAAAATGGACATACCGAGTGCCTGAAATTCACCGGAACGGAAATGAATCAACATTCTGGCGTAACATAGGCCACTCGGATCATTTACCCTGCACATAATCATCATGTCCAAATGACATGTCCAAATTCCAAATATGACATGTCAAAAACATCACATGTCCACATATCACATGTCCACTTCAAATTTGCATGTAAAAGGAAGAAAAATATAGAACTTGAAGAAAAATGCAAGAAGTCATAACAATATTTGAAAGTAAAATTCAGCCTACCTAAATTTGCTTTAACAAAGGATGTTGATTTGGACAATTGCTTCAACTAATTCTGTTTTTTTAATACTAATTCTAATTAACTAACTAGCACTATATAATTTAAATAGCAACTTACTTAAACTAAAAAACCTAGCTAAATTCATAACTAAATAGATAACCTAATTAACCTACTGCCCTAACTAAAACCTAAGTAAATTAACCAAAGAAACCTAGCTAGCAGAGAGAGGAGGAGCGGTGGGGGGCTTACAGAGGGTGCAGGCCCGACGACGGCCGAGGTTGGGAGGGGTCGGGGTCGGGTCCGGGGCCGAAGCCGGGGTCGGGGCCGGGGCCGGGGCCGTTGCTACGTCTTGAGCTTGCGTTGGTTTTCCCCGAAGAGGAGAGGATAATGCAGCAGAGTAGCGTAAGTATTTCCTTCAGTTTTTGAGAACCAAGGTATCAATCCAGTAGGAGGCCACGCGCAAGTCCCTCGTACCTACACAAAGCAAATAACTCCTCGCAACCAACGCGTATAGCGGTTGTCAATACCTTCACGGTCACTTACGAGAGTGAGATCTGATAGAGATGATAGATAATATTTTTGGTATTTTTGGTATAAAGATGCAAAGTAAAATAAAAGGCAAAGTAAAAAAGCAAAGCAATAATAAAGCGTAGGAAGATTAATATGATGAGAATAGACCCGGGGCCATAGATTTCACTAGTGGCTTCTCTCAAGAGCATAAGTATTCTACAAAGGTGAACGAATTACCATTGATCAATTGACAGAATTGAGCATAGTTATGAGAGTATCTAGGTACGATCATGTATATAGGCATCACGTCCGAGACAAGTAGACCGACTCCTGCCTGTATCTACTACTATTACTCCACTCATCGACCGCTATCCAGCATGCATCTAGAGCATTAAGTTAATAAAAATAGAGTAACGCCTTAAGCAAGATGACATGATGTAGAGGAATAAATTCATGCAATATGATAAATACCCCATCTTGTTATCCTCGATGGCAACAATACAATACGTGCCTTGCTTCCCCTACTATCACTGGGAAAGGACACCGCAAGATTGAACCCAAAGCTAAGCACTTCTCCCATTGCAAGAACTACCAATCTAGTTGGCCAAACCAATCGGATAATTCAAAGAGACTTGCAAAGATAACCAATCATACATAAAAGAATTCAGAGAAGATTCAAATATTTCTCATAGATAATCTTGATCATAAACCCACAATTCATCGGTCTCAACAAACACACCGCAAAAAGAAGATTACATCGAATATATCTCCACGAGAGAGGGGGAGGACATTGTATTGAGATCCAAAAAGAGGGAAGAAGCCATCTAGCTACTAACAATGGACCCAAAGGTCTGAGCTAAACTTCTCACACTTCATCGGAGTGGCTATGATGATGATGTAGAAGCCCTCTGTGGTGGATTCCCCTTAGGTGAACTCTAACAGGCCCCAAGATGGGATCTCGTGGATACAGAAAGTTGCGGCGGTGGAATTAGGTTTTTGGCTCCGTATTTGATCTGTTGGGGGTACGTAGGTATATATAGGAGGAAGGAGTACGTCGGTGGAGCTTCGGGGGGCCCACAAGGCAGGGCGCGCCCTAGGGGGCGCTCTCCACCCTCGTGTCGCCTCCCTCCTTTCTTGACCGAGGGTCCAAGTCTCCTGGATCTTATCTGATGAGAAAATCACGTTCCCGAAGAATTCATTCCGTTTGGATTCCGTTTGATATTTCGTTTCTTCGAAACACTGAAATAGGCAAAAAAAATAGCAAATCTAGGCTAGGCCTCCGGTTAATAAAGCCCAATATAGTCCAAAACAATAGATAATATAGCATGGAGCAATCAAAAATTATAGATACGTTGGAGACGTATCAGCCGTGGGCGAGCGCCGGGGTCGGGGGCGAGCGCAGAGGCGCGGCGAGGGCAGGGCTCCGGCGGCGTGACGGGGGAAGAGAGAGTGGGGATTTGGGGGAAAAGAGGCGGGATGAAGAGAAAGTGGGGATTTGGGGGGTTAAGTGGACATAGCAGTAGCGCGTTTAAACCAAACGCGCTATAGCTAAGTTAGCTATAGCGGTTTTACATAGAGAGCGCTACTGCTATTACATGTAGCTATAGTGGTTTATGAGGAAACCACTACTACTACCTTGACTAGTTGTAGCTCTTTTTCAGAAAAGCGCTACTACTATAACCAGTACCTATTGCAATTTTCCTGTTTGTTTCCTTCTATTTTCTTTTCCTTTATTTTCTCTCACTTTTCGTTTCTTTTTTTCCAAGAGCAGTGAACGAAGGGAAGGCGATATATACATATATATATATATATATATATATATATATATATATATATATTGCATCATTTGATGGTTAAGTATGTATACAAAATAGGAACATATATATTACATAATTGGACCCATGCACGGCTGGATTGCGGGTCGGTTATGAAGAAGCATTGTGTCACGTGCTTAACGTGTACCCATGGCTCGTTTTTTGCGATAGCGTTCACGGTAGCGCTCTTGGCGTCGGGTATAGTCATGGTAGTGAAATACCGGTTTTCTCTTTCAACATTCTTAGCCCATCTGACACGGAACATCGTCGTGTTGTGCAGTCCAGGGTAGTCAAGCTCCCAGATCTCCTCGACCCTTCCGTAAAATCTCTCAGTTGTGCTGTTGTCGCTGCCGATCATGCATTCCATCGTCACCCTGAGTTCTGATCATCACTGTCCATATCTTTGGCCTCCGTGTAGAACGTGTATCCGTTGATACCGTATGCCTGATAGGTGACGAGGTTGGGCGAGGGGCCATGTGCTAAGGCGTATATGAGCAATCCGTCCTTAGAGCCCTCCTCCGGGGGATTAGCAATAATATGCTCTTTGAACCAATGCAGGAAAGTGGAGTTTTTCTCTCTAGTAACTTCGGCGTTCCTCCTGCATACCCCCCGGTCACGATTCTTCTTTGCGATAATTTCTTTGTGCAGTTCCACGAAAGGATCTACCGCGTCTAGGTGTTGTAGCCACTACAAAAAAAGACACATCCGTGAAATTTTGGGCCGAACGATTTTTTTTCTATCATACATATGACACTTCTATGACGATAATTGTGACAAAACCCAGTATCATCATAGATGTGGTGGGCTCCTACTTCTATGACAAAAAATCATGACAGAAAATGGGCTTTTCTTCCTGGGCGGGCCGGAGACGCAGCTGCATGACATTCTTTGGGCAGTCCATGACGAAAAAACCGTGGTAGAAGCGAGGCAAGGAAAATTTCGGGGAGTTCCCGGTTACGGTGGGAGGTCGGGGGCCGATCGATGCGCGTTTCTCTCATACACGTACGCGCATGTGTGCCAGGCGTTGGCTCTAACTGAACCCGAGCGAGGCGTTGGGCTCTAACTGAACCCGGCGACAGCCGCAGGCTACAGCGTTCTCGAACCCGGCGATCGATCGATGACTTTTAACTGAACCCGATCGAGCGATTCCTTCGCTACTGCTGCTAAATGAATCCGATGGATGTTGCCTCTCTGGATGAACAGTGAGTGTTGCGGGGGGGGGGGGGGGTTGTGGATGAACAGTGAGCGGTGGCGTTGCCTCTGGATGAACAGGAGACCGTGCTGTGGAGGGCTGGATGAACAGTAGACGATGGAGGGGTGCCCGTGGAGGGGTGGTTGAACAGTAGCCGGTGGAGTAGCGCGCGGTGGAGGCTGGATGAACAGGAGCCCGTGGATGAACAGTCGCAGGTGGAGGCTGGAGGAGGTCGACGGTGGATGAACAGTAGCCCGTGGAGGCTGGAGGAGGTCGACGGTGGAGATGAACAATATCCCTTGGAGTCCCGTTTTGCGGTATGCCACACCCCTCCCGATGAACAGGACCCCCGTTTCGACCGTAGCGCTCCAACACAAGTCTGTTTCGTCCGTTTTGCGGTACGCCACACCCCTCCCGATCAACAGGACCCTCGTTTCGACCGTAGGAGGTCTGTTTCCTCCGTATTGCGGTACGCCACACCCCTCCCGATCAACAGGACCCCTGTTTCGACCGTAGGAGGTCCGTTTCCTCCGTTCTGCGGTACGCCACACCCCTCCCGATCGACAGGACCCCCGGTTCGACCGTAGGAGGTCTGTTTCCTCCGTTCTGCGGTACGCGCCTTGTTTTCATTGCGTGTTCCGTCCAAGCCCTCCCGATGAACACGACCACGCATTCCGTTCTGACCCAGCCGGTTGGCTCCCACGCGTTTCGTTGCCTCCCGATGAACACGACGCATTCCGTTGCCTCCCCATGAACACGACGACGATGTTGTTTCTCTGTTCCGACCCAGCCATGTACACGAGCCTTGGCTGTACATTGTCTGTGAGTAGGCGTTGAGACCCCGCCCATATGTACACATACATGGCCGTATTTTCTTTCTTGCACACCGGCGCTATATGCGTGTACATGCTACGCAGCGCCTCTACTACGACTGCGTCACGCGCCTCTACTACGACACGTCGCCGCCACTACATCGACCAGTATATATGTACGTACACGTTCGCGACCAGAATGACAATGCTACGTACGCTTCGACCAGGTGGGTCCCGACTGTCAGGCACTTCCTTGCCTGCGAAGATGTAGCTAGTGGGTCCCAGCAGTCAGGGGGGCGAATCGTTTTGGTTTTTTTTGCGCGGACGCACTTCCTTGCGTGCGAAGGTGTAGCTGGTGGGTCCCAGCAAACATTTTTTTCACGAAATACGGTGGCCCGTCCGGTGGGTCCCTGCTGTCAGGTGGAGGAATAATTATTTTGCGCGTAATAAGGAGGCACTACCTTGCGGCCGCCGTGGACCCAACTATCAGCCTCTCCACGTACAGTCCACGTCCGATGGAAGCCGTTCCTTGACCATGTTGACCACGCCGCGCCGAGAGCACCAGGGCGGTGGACGACGGCGAGGCCTAGGAAGGGGACGACATGGAGCCGGGGAAGACGCGACAGTGGATGCCCATGCGTAGAGGAGTACGAGGGTTCACTGGTTCACTGCAGTGTGAGGCTGCCGTCGCCGCAGAATAACAGGAGGTGTGGGTGAGTAGAGGGATGGCCTGGCCAGCGGTGGGAGTAGTAGGGGGCGGTGAGGCCTCCGCCGCATCGCAGCCGGCCACGGGAGGCAGGAACACGAGGCACGACCGGCACTAGTTTGGGTGGCTGGAGCAAGAAGACCAGAGGTTGAAGAAGCACTACGGTCGTTGGATGGACATCGTACGGTCACTTGAGCTAGAATCGTGCATATTGACTAAGTTTCCAAAGCCCTCCGTCCCCATCAACTTAGTAGGCCCACAAGTCAGCCTGCCACTATACTGGGTCCCAGCTAACAGGAGGAGTATTCATTTTTTTGTGCGTAATAAGGAGGCACTTCCTTGCGTGCGAAGATATAGCTGGTGGGTCCGAGCTGTCGGTAGTGATAACAGTTTTTTGGCGAAATACAGAGGCCCTTTCGGTGGGTCCCTGATGTCAGGTGGAGGAATCATTATTTTGCGCGTAATAAGGAAGCATTTCCTTGCGTGCGGCCATGGACCCAGCTATCGGCCTCTCCACGTAAATTCCACTTCAGATGCATGTCGGTCGTTGACCACGTTGACCAGGCCGCGCCGAGAGCACCAAGGCAGTGGACGACGGCGAGGCCTAGGAAGGGAACGACACGGAGGCAGGGAAGACTCGGCAATTGTTTACCACGCGGAGGGGAGTATGACTGTACGAGGGTTTACTGGTTCGTCTGGCATCGCCGTAGAATAACAGCATGTGTGGGTGAGTAGAGGGATGGCTAGGCCAGCGATGGGAGTACGGTGGGGCGGTGAGGCCAAGCGGCAAAGACAGCCGTCATGAGGAGGAGGGAGCAGGCAGTCCCGCCGGCGCTTGTTTGAGCGGCTGGAGCAGGAAGAGCAGAGATTGAAGAAGCACGACGGCTGTTGGATGGACATCCAACAGTCACTGCTTGAGCGTCAACCTTTTTTTTAGGAAAGCCTCAAATATGTGGAAAATAGCATACAACCCATCTGCCATTATTTCTAATAATTTACAGGCCATTTGCTAATTCTTAAGGTTTTTTTGGAGCCCATATTCTTTTTGTTAGCATTACAGCCCATATTGTGGCCACGGTTAAAAAATTATACAAAATTTTGCATATTTCGGTGCGGTCCGAACTATTTTTAATCCTGAAATTTTGACTTACATTCAAATTGATTTTAAAAATAAATGTATATCAATATAAAATCCGACAAATTCTCCATGCATAAAAATTAATGTAATTTAAAATCTCGAAATGAAAAAAAGATATTTGAAACTAATTGTCGGTTTGATGTGTTTTAAAAATTTACAACCCATTTCTCATTACTGATAGGCCATTTTCTCGGCCAGCCGAATGAACCTCTCCTCGTCTTGAAAGATTTGCAGCCCAACAGGGCTGACAAAGCGACTTACTTGGCAAATCATAAAAAAAAACTGGATTGTGGCCGTGGACCCAGCTGCGGCCTGGACCCAGCTGTCAGCCTCTCCATGTACAGTACTCTTTCGATGGAAGTCGGTGGTTGACCACATTGACCACGCCACGCCGAGACCCGAGAGCACGAAGGCGGTGGACGACGGCGAGGCCTAGGAAGGGGACGACGCGGAGCCGGGGAAGACCCAGCAGTGGATGCCCACGCGGAGAGGAGTACGAGGGTTCACGGGTTCGGCTGCGGCGTGAGGCTGCCGTCGCCACAGAATAACAGGGGGTGTGGGTGAGTACAGGGATGCCCTGGGCCAACGGCGGGAGTAGTAGGGGGCGGTGAGGCCTCCGCGGCATCACAGCCGGCCATGAGAGGCAGGAGCACGCGACACGACCGGCGCTGCTTTGGGCGGCTGGAGCAAGAAGACCAGAGGTTGAAGAAGCACTATGGCCATTGGATGGACATCGTACGGTCACTGGAGCTTGAATCGTTCATATTGACTAAGTTGACAAAGCCCTCCGTCCTCGTCAACTTAGTAGGCCCACAAGTCAGCCACCAACTATGGTGGGTCCCAGCTAGCAGGGGGTATTCATTTTTTTGTGCGTAATAACTTCCTTGCGTGCGAAGATATAGCTGGTGGGTCCGACCTGTCAGGGAGGAGAATGTTTTTTCGCGAAATACAGAAGCCCTTCCCACGTACAGTGCGTAATAAGGAGGAAATTTACTTGCGTGCGACCATGGACCTCGTGGGTCCCAGCCGTCAGGCTCTCCACGTACAGTCCTCTTCCGATGACTCTCGTATGTTGACCACGCCGTGCCGAGCGCACCGAGGCGGTGGATGACGGTGAGGCCCCAGACTAGAACGACCCGGAGATGGGGAAGACGCGGCAGTGGAGTCACAAACGGAGAGGAGTGGAAAACTTGACTGGTTAGGGTGCGGGGTGGGCCTACACTCTGCAGAGAATAACAGGAGGTGCGGAGTGGAGTGATGGCCTGGCCATAGGCAGGGTAGCGTTTCGCTGAGGAGCGCAAAACAACGCCGCTGGACGCCGAAGGCTGGAGCAGGCGGTTCCGGCAGCGCTAGGGGAAGAAGACGAGAGATTGAAGAAGAATGTCGGCCGTTCGATGTAAATCCAACGCCTTCTTAGGCTTCGACCTACTGGCCCACATGTCAGCCAGTCCATTTGTTTTTTTAGTCCATTTGGTGGGCTGGGTGAAACAATGATGTAGCATCTATCCAGCCCGTTTAAATCCCATTTGCATTTTTCTCGAAATCCACGGACTTGCTGGGCTGGGTGAAAATATCATGTTGGGCTAGACGGAGAAATGTCATAAAAACATAAACACATGATTGTACGTCTATTACTGCATTAGTCAGTAAAATCTTTGCAAGCTTATGTACGCAATCATTAGGAGTTAACTTGCCAAGTTATATATAAACAATTATTATTATTATTTTGTAAGAACTTTCAACTTATGAAATAAAGTATCATTTTAATTTGATGAGTTAATAGTATGTGGGGTATTATTATTTTTTAGGCTAGACGTGGGACAGTTGAGTTGGTTCTAGGGAAAAGTACTGGGAGAAAACTCAGTTTACATCGAAAAAGAAAGTGGGATAACAAATAAATTACAACATCTAGACCTTCCTGGCACGCTTGATCATGACGCTGTGGCTGTCCGTGTACTCGTCGGTTACGGGAAGCAGACACGCCCTCATGTCCAAAATTTGCCCGTACATGTCATAGCATGCGTATGCGTCCTTGGCCGCGTAGGTTATGTAGGCTAGATTCATAGGTACCTCCCACGTGTTCAGGTCGTCTTCTTTCATGTTGGCGTATCAGGGGTCGATGATGGTCTCAGCGAGGTCAACCACGGAGTCCTTCTCCTTCCCGTTGCTGATGATCTTGTATTGCTTCTGGATGTCGACAAGCTTGTTGCACCAGATGGCCGAATCGTCGCGTTCTTCCTTCTCTCCACCGTAGCGAAGGTGCGATCGGTATTGCCGATGAAACGGGCGAATGCTCCAGAACCTGGTGCAGCCATAGGACTGAGGCGAGGCAGAGATTCACCGAGTCCGTATCGTTGGTGTACATCACATTCAACTTGGTGCAGCCATAGGACTGAACGGTGAACTCGAAGGGGAACTCCTTGCTGAAGTCCATATCCAGCAGGCTCATCCATCGGATCGCCATCTCTTCGAGTGAACGAGTGTGTAGGCGGCGGCAGTAGTTCGTTTTTCAGCCCTTGGGGAACTAGATTCAACAGTAAGCTGAGTGTGTACAGGCGACAACAGTTACTACCCCTCCCTTGTCCGCTGCACTCCCGGCAGAAGATGCACCCTCGGCGCATTCAAACGCCTCCATTAAGAAACCTACTCCGGCCACACGCCGCTCACGAGTGGGTCTCAGATTGGTACCGTAATAACAGGAGTTAGTGGTCACTTTACTTAAATTTAATTAGCTTTAATAGAAATTTATACTTAAAACAAGCAATGCATTGGCTCATTCTATCGCTGCCACAGGATCAACATGCATAACAATTAGAATTATTATTCTCGGACGCCTTTACGATCAGCACATTTGTCGCACTTTCACAAAGATAATACTACCAAGTTTGAACTGTTTGTTATGGTTGTTGTCCTCTGCATCATCATGCCGTGTTTCCCAGCTTGCAAGATTCAAAACCAACAAATAAGATCCAAATAATAAGTACAACAAAGATGCCTACACATCTCATTGATGCCCATCTTGCAAGATTCAGAGCCAACAAATAAGATCCAAATAATAAGTACAACAAAGATGCCTACACATCTCATTGATTCCCAGCTTGCAAGATTCAGAACCAACAAATAAGATTCAAATAATAAGTACAACAAAGATGCCTACACATCTCATTGATTCCCATCTTGCAAGATTCAGAACCAACCCATTAGAGCCTTTTGATAAAGTGAATATCGGGATTAAATCCATCTTGACTAGCCATGTCATACAATCGAAGAACTTGGTGATGACCGTCACAACATCTGTAGTTGAGTATTCCTGTTTGCACAGCACAAACAAGGAGACAGGAGAGCATGATTTCACTTCAATAGCGGCCTCCTTGAACTCAACCTGCAGCTCCACTAGGATGAGGTCTGCCTGGAGTTCCATGATTCAATTCATGCGCCTTTTTCTGCAGTTCACCTGAAATGAAGCAAAGATTGCAACATTCAGCTAGCAAGAAGTACTTGCTCTCATGAGCTTGCAGGTTCTTCTTTAGTAGTTGCACTAAAAGTGAGGAACATTAAGGTTGGCTGTCCGGCTCATGTAAGGTGCAACTATAATTTTCTTATCCTTTCGTGCAGTTCCACTAAAATAAAGTGCCATTGTGGTGACAATGTGTGGTGACAATGACGGTTCCATCTTGCAAAGGCTAATAAAATGTTGCACGAGATTACCAGCAGAACTTGACGAAGATTTTGGAAACTCCAATCACCATTTTGTGTAGTTCCACCAAAATTGAGAGATGTTGCCCACATGACATTTTAGTTGAACTGCACAAGACACTCATTCCAAAAAAGTGTTTTGTGCAGTTCACCAAAAGGTCACAATAGCAACAAGGTGAAATGGATATCCCTATCTGCACAAAAAGATAGAAAGTAAACAGCTTGTCGGTCAATAAGAATATACGAAACATATAAAAAATGAAAAGAAGCATCTTAATTATGTTCATGGCAATCACGCAAGGACAGTAGAAATTTTAAAATGTCAGCAATCCTTCATGTTACTAGAAGCATGACGATCAACAATGAGATTCCTCGAATATGGGATTACTTTAATGGTGGCATTGCTTGTTTACCAGACACAGTAAATCAACATCAGCTAAAGAGTTGGTTTAAGGGAATGGGACCATGGGGACACCAGGACACTCAGCAGCGTAAAGGAGCAACTTACTTATCATCTTTGGGAAAACAGCAAGAAGGCCATTTGTAACACAGTTTAATTGCATCTTATCACTAGAGGCATTAGATTAACAATAACACTGGTTAGACATGTCCCTAAGGTAACAGTGTGATTGCTTCATTTTACATGCGCACTTACATTAACAACAAGAAAAGGTTGGTATAAGGACATGCGATAAAGGACGCATCAACACAATGTACCTACAAGGAGGCATAAAGTGGTGATGCCGAGTTTGTTCATGCTATGTGAGGGTAGCAAATCTAATCCTGGAGATCTATTACTATGTGAGGGCAGCAAATCTAATCCTGGAGACCTTTTACTATGTGAGGGCAGCAAATCTAATCCTGGAGACCTTTTACTATGTGAGGGCAGCAAATCTAATCCTGAGACCTTTTACTATGTGAGGGCAGCAAATCTAATCCTGAGACCTTTTACTATGTGAGGGCAGCAAATCTAATCCCGGAGACCTTTTACTATGTGATGGCAGCAAATCTAATCCTGGACATACTCTGTTGACTTGTCCACCAGCCGCCACTTTCTATCCTTTTTTCAACCAATAATAGATCTGCTCCTTATCCAGTTTGTACTGCATTTTCCATTATTTCCCTTTTCAACCAAGAGACCGGTTGGTTATCCGGTCTCTACTACTTTCACCATATTATTTCCTCTTTGAATCAAGTTCTAGATTCATGCTACAACTTTCCCCCCTTTCTTCGTTGTTTGAACAAAGCCCTAGATTCGAATGCATGAAGTAGCTTTACCTCTAATAATACTAAAAATGTAGGTGGCTTTGGAAGAGCTGATGGGAGTAGAAAAAGATGCACATGCAGACACGTGGGGAGCTGGGGCAGTAGAGCAAGGCCTCTTTCGAAGAACTTATACCTGAGGGTCGCCGGGATGTCGGCAGCGGTAGGTCGGATCTGCGGACAATATGGCAGGGAGGAAGAAGGGTCGGAGGACCTCCCAAGCCGGCGCTGTGTCGAAGAGAACGGCACGAGCATAGGATCGGGGCCCCTCCGGCAGCTGTGGGTTTCCTCCATCAGCGGTGATGACCGCGTGAACGATGCACCTTTTAGTCCTCTACACACACCGGTCGAAGGGATCCGGCCGGATCTGTGACCAGCGGTGAGAAGAGAGAAAATGTCTCTACCGCTGTCTTGTTTATATCTAGAAAGGATGAGAGAATGAAGAGAGCAACCCTAGTAAAGCAAGCGCCAGGCCCTCAAGGCCCATATATAGTGGAGTGATTATCTTTTTTCTCTCCACAACAAGCGTTTCAATTTGTGTACATGGCATTAAAGAAAAGAAGCTCTCTATTTAAGGTGACTATTGTACGACTCCTACTTACTACTAGTAGTACTACAGTATTGTTCACTTGTGCTCCCCGCCCCTCCATTCATTGGACAATCCCATGGGTGAATAAACGTATAGTAAGTACTGTATTTATATAGAACGAACAAGCTCGAACTATTTTCGCGTAGTTAAAAGTTGAGGGCGGGGCTTTTCCCGGGCAGTACGCGCGGCAGTTTTCGGGTAGGCAGTTTGACAGTGAGGCGAGGAGGGTGAGCGAGTGGCAGATTCTCAAGCATACTGATGGAAAGGTCGGGTTGTGCGATTTGACGGCGCGTTACTGCTGGAAAGACTTATGATATGACCACTCACTATAGTCATGAATTACTGGCGCTCAGACCGGGGTGATGCCCCCTTCCATTCCGCGCTCTAATCTGGTGCATGACACGTCGACCCGGATCTTTGGCTCTCCCACATGTCAGAGTAGTAAGAAGGAGCAAAGAATGATGCGGTATATACAAGTACTATACTACGTACTACTCAGGTCGGAGGAGTGCGAACCACGGCAGCCCAGTGAACCAGCAGTGCGAACCACGACAGCCCAGTGAACCAGCAGTGCGAACCACGATAGCCCAGTGGACCAGCAGTAGAAAACAATGTGGTGATATGGCCATAAAAAACAATGTGCTACGGTCCACACTGTAGCATGTACAGTAACACTCCTCTTTGTTTGGATCCCTAAGTTAGAGCTAGTTTGGGTTGAAATAGCCTCAACTTATCGAAACAAGAGGGGTTAGTTTGAGCTAGTTTGCTCTAACCCAGCTAAAAAAATAGCCCGGTGGAGAGGTTCTAATTGGGTTAGTTATCCTCGGGCCCACTAAAAGAGAACTAAAAAAATCTCCCCTGCCCGCACCAGATCGCTCCCCCCCTCTCGCACGACTCCTCTCTGTTCCCCATAGGGCCGCCCGCCCAAGCGCCGCTCGCCCTCTCTCTCCTCCGGCCGCCCTCTCCTTCCGGCCTCCGCCGCCCTACTCCGGCCGCCCTATCCCTCCGGCCCTCGAAGGTCTCCCCGCTCCCCCTTCACCAGTCATTTTTCTCCCTCTATCATGTGCGGCGGCGGGGCATCTACCGGGGAGGTCGCGAGAGGGGTGAGTTTGTTCGCTCCTTCTCTGTCTCACTGCCATATCATTGATCTTGCTTGCTCTAGCGCTAATTCTGATTTGGAAAAGTAGATCTTGATCAAACTTGGTATAGATTTGTGGTGCACGCATGGAATTGTTTGATTCTGCTTGAGGAGGTAATAAATCTTTCTAGAGGCCCAAAGATTCCGTTCACCTTTCTAGGTATTTCAATTTCAGGCTTGCATTATTTCTAGAGGCCCAAAGATTCAGTTCACCTTTCTAGGTATTTCAGTTTCAGGCTTGCATTATTTCTAGAGGCCCAAAGATTCAGTTCACCTTTCTAGGTATTTCAGTTCCAGGCTTGCATTATTTCTAGAGGCCCAAAGATTCAGTTCACCTTTCTAGGTATTTTAGTTTCAGGCTTGCATTATTTCTAGAGGCCCAAAGATTCAGTTCACCTTTCTAGGTATTTTATTTACAGGCTTGCATTATTTCTAGAGGCCCAAAGATTAAGTTCCCAGTCGGCGGCAAGCGGCCCTGCTACCCATGTCGGTGTCGACGTCACCTCGCAAGGGCCGGCATCGGAGGGGTTCCCGGGGTTTGCGCTCTACAGAGCCTTCCTCGAGAGCGACGATGGAGAGCTCCTCCCTCGGTGCATGAGGGGCTCCGGGCTCCCTCCCTATCGTGAAAGACTTTCGTGATGAGTTAGCTCATGCTTTGTTTCATGAAGTGTTTTTTTTATTTTGTGAAGCTTGATTGACGACTTGTATGTTTAAGTGGGATATCTCATTTGTATGGACAAAGTAAAAATTATCATGTTTCGCATGCTTGATTTGTATAGATGGTTCGTTTATGTCAATTGTGAGCGGGAGGAGGCCACAGAAGAGCCGGCCACACCAAATCCGGCAGGAAATAGGGTCCAAAGTAGTCAAATGATTGAGAAAGAGCATTTATTGTCAATCTAACCCAACCATCCATACACCTCTTTGGTTTCGAGTTAGTTCAAGAATCTAACTCTAACCTCTAACTGAGTTAGAGTTTCCTCGTCTCGGTTCATCACCTTCATAGTTTCCCCATTCCTGTGTTCTCAGTATCCTGCGAATCAAAGAGGCCCTTTTTTGCGGGAAAAATCAAAGAGGCCCTTAGACTGGTTTAGGTCCGGTCATTTTTTATAAACGTGTTATGTCCAAAATTAAATGAACGTGTTCCGGTTTCCATGAAAATAATCCGATTTCATGTAGTAATTCATTCATTTATTTATTCTTCTGCGGGGGGTTTGCATGTAATTCGTGAGGTCTGAAATGTAAAGTACCCCGGCATATGCTCCGAGTCGTGCATGCACAACGACCCAGATGCTCTATGTCCCACATGTCGGCGAATGGGAGCACGTGGAAATAGCCTAGGAGTACATATAGGAGGATAAATGCGTGAAAAAATATGTATTGTGAAGCGTAGTCATGGTTCAAAAGGTGACCTAAAGTGATGACAGCTATAGGTCGACGCACCCAACTAGTGGTACTAGACATACGACTAATTTTTCCCTCAAAAAAGAGGCACGAGTGCTCAAGATTCTATTCTATAAACACGAGTCCCATCTGACAACAGCGTCCGTGCTACAGCTAGCTCTCCTCCCTCGTTTCTCTCTTCTAATTCTAAACTCGGCCGACGCCCGATGGGCGGGGTGGGTTGCTCAACTGCGGCCCCACCTTATAGTGAAAACGTTACGACTGGAATAAAAATGCCATATACTCCCTCCGTTCATAAATATAAGCCTTTTTAGATACTATTTCAAATGGAATACATCATACAAATGTATGTAGACATAGTTTAGAGTGTAGATTCACTCATTTTGCTCCGTATGTAGTAGTCACTTGCTGGAATCTTTAGAAAGACTTATATTTGGGAACGGAGGGAGTACTATATACTAATAAAACATTAAGGCCACGAGCGATGCAGTGCTGGTTATAGGGGGCAATAATAAGAGATGCATCCATCGACGACATCCACCTCCTCGACTCAGGGCGCCGGCCCACTGAATGGCGCCTAAGTAGCAGCGACATTTGTGGCCAGGTCGACGTGCTTCTGAACAATGGCGTCCAAAGATTCCAGCCGCTGGAAGAAGGCCAACGTCTTTCTGTCATCGCTTGCCTTGTAGTGGCCTATGTAGACGATTTCCTCATAGACGTGGATGTGCAGGTCGACGGTTTCTTGCATGGCGAGGCGCTGCGCGGCGAGCGCGGCCTCGAGGTGCACATTCTTCGTCGTGACCTCCGGCACCTGCAGGGCCACCAGGGCTTGAAAGAGTTCGTCACCATGGAGGCCGATGAGGGTGGCAGGCAATGAGGAGCCTGGGCGCGCAGGATGGAGCAGTACGGCAAGGTCGTCCGCGTGCTTCTTGACGGCGGTGAACTTGCGTATGGAGTTGACCATCATGTCGTCCATGCGAGAGGCGAAGCCAGCGTCGACGAGGGCTATGATGCCTGCGGTCGCCAGCATCGTCTGGAAATGCTGCGCGGTGCGGGGCCGCAGGCCGGCGCCTTGGATGACTTGCCACAGCTGACTGCCGCTCGCGTCCATCGCCTCCATAGGTGCTTTTGTGGCTTCTGGTCACTTGGTCTTGGATTGGAGTGAGCAGTGTTGCGCAGAGACTTGGGAGCAGATGGATTGGAGTGGTGGGGCGCCTTTATTACATGAGAGTCCAAACTCTGTTGCATTCACATCATGCTGGCTCAATTCTGCTTCTCCAATTAATTCCCTCTACATGTAATTGAGGATGCATCATTGACCGTTCAACGTCTCGGGAACCGCTACCCTCTCCCTCCTTGGCATTCAAGCACCTATGGACCCGTCGACGACGAGGTACCTATGGTGACTTCGTAAATTTCAAGATGATAGTGCCGTGCGTGTGTGCGTTCATAGGGGGAGTGTATGCGCGTGTATATGAGCGCTTGCGTTTGTACTGTGTCAAAAAAAACGTAAATGCATGTCAAAAAGAGACTAGTCAGTATACTCAATATTGTGCACCTCGGAGAGGAAAACGATAGAACTAGTACGTATTTATTTACGGTGTAGATTCACTCATTTTGCTCCATATGTAATCCGTCTCGGTGTAGTCTAGTCACTTGTTGAAATCTCTAGAAGGGCAAATACTCCTTTCTGGTTTACAGGGCTATACTAGCAAGTAGTTATGCATACTAGTACAATAGTGGGCTCACATAGCAATTTTGTCTCATGCAAGAGCCTGGGTATATGCGTGCTCAATGTTCGCAATCGCAACGCTCGGTTTGCACTTGGCTCTTCGCCTCTTCGAGAAGGCGAACAATGATGTTACTACTATCGCTTCTACAAAGGTCGAATCCATCTTTGCATGTCTGTCCACCGCGAGCGGGACGGATAGGTTGTTGTAGAAGTACTACTAAGCAAAACTTTGTCCTCGTTTGCGAGCAACCGCGCGCATGGGCGAGGGAGAAGGCGTGTAGTAAACTCAAGCTTCTCCTCGTTGTATGAGTTGACGCGACATATCATAGCACTAGCCCCACATGCTTGCCTCTAAACTTGGCTGAAAGACCCGCAGTGTACAATATATTTGCTGCAACCTCTAACATTTACCCACCACAAATTAAAATATATGTGGCCGTATGCACCGTTCTGATGCAGAGGCCGGGGATTCCCCCCTTTAAAAAAACAAATTAAAATATATATTCCTGTCTTGACCAGATGAGCGTGCAAACTACAATCACCAGGTTGACAGGTAGGGCCAGAAGACTATTTTAATTTTGAAAAAAACTTCAAGACGGCCACATAGCATGGAGCCGACCCCAACGATTTTAAGCTTACAGGTACGATACACGCTATCCTAGACTACTCTACACATGAAACTGCCACACGAGCGTCCGGGCTGCGCTTGGCTCTTCGCCTCTTCGGGAAGTCGAACAATGATGGAGTACTATCGCCGAGGAGTACTACAAGACGCTCAGCCATCTCGACACCGATTGAACTGCTGCATGTCCACCGCGTGCGGGAGGGAGAGCGTAGCTAAAGCTTCTCCTAGTCTTGCCAGCCACCACGCCCATGGGCGAGGGAGGGACGCTCCTGCCTTTATGCGTATGAGGTGGGCCCGACAGGTGTGTGGCCAACCTGTCATATAGCCAAAGGCAGGTGCAGTTAAGTCCGCGAGGGAGAGGATAATCAAACTTCTCGTTGATGTACGAGTAGACGCGGCACATCAAAGCACTGCATTCGATATATTTCAATAATTTGCGTTTACTGATGCATTAATTACAACGCATGCATGCATGCCGTGACTCTCCTTTTGATACTTGCATGTGTTGATTTAATGCACCTTGAAGTAGTATAAAATATGTGACGGTAAAGCTTTGTAATGCCCCGGCCCAAGTCGAGAGATGGTTGTGCACGAGGAGGGCGAGATCATGCAAACCGAACAGACCCGGCGATGGAGCTCTCTAAGGTCTCGATGGACCTCACCGTGCTCCACTTGCCTTGTGCCTCCGCCCTTGACGCCTCCAGTGTATGAGGTTCGAATACACCTCGTCCGTTCGGCTAATTGAGCAAGGTGCAGGTTTCTTGATTGATGTGATGTTCGATTGATTTCTGCGGTCAAGGGAGGGCACCTAGCTCGCACGGATCGCCGCGTCGAGCGCCCGGGAACCAGCGGCAAGTGCGGCGTGCGCGGCGGTGGCTTCGACATGCGGAACACGACGGTGGACTCCGTCCTTTCGTCGGTGAGCGTGGAGTGCCCGCACGAAGGCTGTGGGCTCTACGTCACTTACCACAAGCTCACCAATCACCAGAGCGTGTGTCCGCTCGCGCCCTGCAAATGCCCCGTGTCCGTCTGCGGCTATGAAGGCCCGCCGCCGGCGCTCTACCACCACATCAGCACCGCGCATCCCATGCCCGTGCACAGGATCCAGTACGGCAAGGTGCTCCAGCTGCAAGTGCCACTGTCGGAGCCACGGCTCTTGCTATTCGCGGAGGAGGACGGCCGCACGTTTTTCTTGGTCAGCGGCGTGCTCGACATCGGCACGCCTATCGCCATGTCGGTCGTCTGCATCAGAGCGGGGGCGTCCCCACTGCCGCACTACGTGGCCAAGTTGTGGGCGAACGGCCCGCCGGGGGAGCCCAAAGACCGACGCCGTCAAGGTGGAAATGGAGGTGACAAGCAACAAGGATCCCGGCGACGTCGACGTGCAGGAGCTGACCTTCTTGACAGTTCCGCCCAAGCTGCTGGCTGGGGCTAAGCTGGTGTCCCTCCACATTCATATTGACAAGCTCACTTCCTAAATGTTTCTACAGTGCCTTCTGTTTATCTTAGTAATATGCTAATATAGGGATTACCCTTTTCTACTTTAGCTTAAGAAATGGTGGGTTTTGGTGGCGATGCAGCAATTACTTGACATCGATCGAATTTCCAACAGTTGAACGGATATTTTTTGTCTGTTGGATATAAAGTTCCTTTGGGTAAGAAGTACTACTTATCATCAAAATGGATAAAAGGAGATGTATGTTTATCAATGCATTAATTGCAATGCATGCATGCATAAAGTACATGCATTGGTCAATTTTCTCTTAATACTTGCATGCAATGATTTAATGCACCTTGGAATCTGAACATGTGTTGGGGAACAACCAAATTGAGCCTTATAAAATGGAAAAACTAAAATTTTGAGATAAGCCCTATAAAACTGGAAAGGAGGGAGTAGAAAAAGAACTACTCCATCCGGGAATAGTGCCGCACTTTGAAACTAGAACCGTCAATAAATTTTGAGCTTGTGTCTCGTTAATTCCAAATTACTCCATGCTATATTGAATTGCAAACCTGTTCACACCAATCACAACCTAAACGGTTTCCCACTTAGGAGCGTATTAGTACCAAGCTATATTGAATTGCAAACCTGTTCACACCGATCACAACCTAAACGGTTTCCCACTTAGGAGCGTATTAGTACTCGGTTATAAATACTAGTATGCCAAGATGATTGCACATTCCTCCTCAACTCCTCATCCACAAAAACAAACAAGTCATTAACCATCCTTCCCTTGCGTCTGCCATGGCCAGCGTGAGTTCTGGGTCGGGAGATTGCCACCAGGGAGAGGCGAGCATGGAAGCGGAAGCACGAGAGATGTCCCGCCTCGCTGCGAGAGCAGCCGACATGTCCCGTCAGCGGAAGTAGCAAAGACAGAGGTCCCGCCGCCGTCGATGCAGCAGACTGGTCCGCCGCCGTGGAAGCAGCAGAGATGTCCCACGCAACGCGAATGCAGCAGAGATGTCTCAGCGCCGCGCGGCTCGGGAAAATTTCTCGGCAGGCGGCGATTTACTATTACAGGTGCATGCATGCGATCGTCCATAGCCAGATGGATCAGATCTCCGGCTGGGCGAGGTTGCAGGACGACATGAAAGCCTCGTTTGAACAGGCTACTGGCTTCATCCGGCAACTAAGGGAGGGCAATGAGTGGCTCCGGGCCGAGCGCGACCTGCTGAGGGAGAAGATCGTCCGAAGTGCAGACCGGCAGGAGGAGACCAGTGCCTTGTTGAAGAGGACCGGCGTCATCGTCAAGAAACTTATGGACGATAATGACATGCTCCGCAACGAGCGCCAAAGGCTAGTGGGGGAACCGTGGATGTTCTCAAGCAGCGTCTTGAGGACACGAAAGAGCTCATCGCCGCTCGCCGCGGAGACTAGTTCCCGCCTGCAAAGAACGCATCAAGAAAGTAGAGATCAGCGAGCCAGATCCTTGTCTTCCTTCTTCTTTTGCCCTTGTGTATTTCGGGCGTAGCCGCATGTGGCTTTTTTAATTATCTTTCTAATTATGTAATACAATTACTCGTCCTTATATATTCATCAATCTTGCTATAAGTCGTAGTAGTTGCTACATAGGTCTGTCCGATCTTACATCAAGATCCATGCTTTCAGATTTTCTTTTTTCTCTCTTAAATCTCAGTCGAGTGAGACATAGCCACGCCATTAAACAGAGGCTTGGGCGCCATTAATGGAGACTTGGGAGAGAGGTGGACGGCAGATGGAGGTCAAAGGGCTCTCCTCCCGATAAGCACGCCATAGGGGTCTGATCGCACGCCTCAGACTCAAATAGCTACCCTGCATGGCGCCTAGCTAATAAAAAATGGGGACACGTGGCGGCACGTAAATGGTACTAGTAAGTAGAACGCCCACAGTTTCAATAATACTTGTGTTTCCGATTGTAACGTGACAGCACTTGTTCCAAAATGACTTTGTTGATTGTTAATGTGTGCGCCTTCGCAAATCGGACTGCAAAATTACCATTAGCATGTTGGTGCCATGTCATGGCACCAAGCCAAGTTTCATTATTTTCATGCGTGTTTTGGATTTACAGGAATTAAAAAACTAAGTTTCTCAATGTTTCCAACCCAGCCACGACGCCCAGAATTTTGAATTTCCTTCCCATTTCTTACATGGAACCTAGAGATTTACCCGAGGATACATATATGATTTTTCAACCAACTTTGGTGCAGTGGAATATGTGCTTGTATTTCAAATTTGAATTATGCACACAAAGGTGACGCGTTCCCTCCCAGAACCACGAGCCTTGTTGAGAGAAGCTCGGATTTGCAAGAAGCTTATACCAAAATTTGTTCCTATTCGGCCATTTTTTTACAACGGCATGGTACTACCATGACATGACACCATGCCAAGTTTCATGATTTTAAAACCAAGTTCCTCAATGTTCTCGACCGAGCCACGATGCCCAGATGTTTGAATTTTATTCTCATTTTTTGCATGGGACCTAGAAATTCACCCGAGGACACAAATGCGATTTTTCAACCAACTTTGGTGCACGCGAGCATGTGCTTGTAGTTCAAATTTGAATTATGCACATTAAATGACCAGAAACTCAATTAATGTGTAAATAAGGCCAAACGAAGCCGGAATAATTCCAAAATTTAACAGGGCACTCATGTAGTTCTATATTGCCTTTGTAAATAAACTCAAGGGGGACAGCGTATATCGGTTCGCACTCAAAGGTGGCACGTTCCCTCTCAGAACCACGAGCCTTCTTGAGAGAAGCTTCGGTTTGCAAGAAGCTTATACGAAAATCTGTTCCTATTCGGACAATTTTCTTACCACGGCATGGTAGTACCATGACATGACATCCATGCCAAATTTCGTGATTTTCAGACGTGTTTTGGATTTACAAGAATTTTAAAACCAAGTTTCTCAATGTTCTCGGCCGAGCCACGATGCCCAGATGTTTTAATTTTATTCTCATTTCTTGCATGGGACCTAGAAATTCACCCGAGGACAAAAATGTGATTTTTCAACCAACTTTGGTGCACGAGAGCATGTGCTTGTAGTTCAAATTTGACTTATGCACATTAAATGACCAGAAACTCAATTAATGTATAAAAAACGACAAACGAACCCGGAATAATTCCAAAATTTAACACAGCACTACTTGTAGTTCTATGTTGCTTTTGTTAAGAAACTCAAGGGGGGGCAGCGTATATAGTTTCACACTCAAAGGTGGCACGTTCCCTCTTAGAACCACGAGCTTCCAAATCGGCCAATTTTTTTACCACAACATGTTAGTGCCATGACATGACACCATGCCAAGTTTCATGATTTCCAGGCGAGTTTTGGATTTACATGAATTTAAAATCTAAGTTTCTCGATGTTCTCGACCACTCAGGACGCCCAGATGTTTGAATTTCATTCTCATTTCTTCCATGGGACCTAGAAATTCAACCAAGGACACACATGTGATTTTTCAACCCACTTTGGTGCACCGGAGCATGTGCCTGCAATTCATATTTAGATTATGCACATTAAAAGTCCAGAAACTCGATTAATGTATAAAAAGGCCAAATTAAACCGAAATAATTCCAAAATTTAACAGGGCACTCATATAGTTCTATGTTGCCTCTGTAAATAAAATCAGGGGGGAGGCATCGTATATCGTTTCGCACACAAAGGTGACACGTTCGCTCTCGGAACCATGAGGCTTGTTGAGAGAATCTCCGGTTTTGCAAGAAGCTTATACCAAAACTTGTCCCAATTCAGCCAAAAATTATAAATATGAAAACAGGGTTTAGATTATCCCGAACATCTCGCTACCTAGACCAATAATGTACTATGATTTGAATTCAACATAAAATGGATACAAATATTTGAATTGGAGAGCGTATGGTAAATGTAGTTCATAGTGAAATATGCTTACTGCTATATGCATGTTTTTTGTTATCAAAATAATATTTAAATTATTGTATAACTTGACAATATCGTATTCAAATAAGGAAAATTGATTCAAATTTAGTCCATATGGTAGACGACAATATATATGTTCACAGGGTGGAGTAAAATGTTCAATATGATGGAAGATCAAAATGTACGACTACATCAAGTATAAACCGCTAGGTCACCTAACGATATATTCGAATTCAACATAACGTGGATTCAAAAATTGAAATTCGAGATCATGGCATCTGTAATCATATAAAAAGGGACATTACTCTTTCTTTGGTTGGAATCGATTTGGTACTGTGCAGGGTAATCTTGTTCTCCCGATTTTTTTACATTTTTCTTGTAGTTTTTTCAATGGCATCTATAGTAATATAGTAAAAGGGGACATGACTCTCTTGTGTCTTGTATGAATTGTTTTTTTACACGTTAAGTTTGTTCTGCCGAACAAGGAATCCGCACCTTGTTATCCCGAAATTTTCAAGCTCGAGTATCTTTTGTCTCACCTGCTTTGAAACTCCCACCTCTTCAACCCACGCCGCACCTTGTTATCCCGAAATTTGGACGCGCGCGAGAACTCCCTCCTCATCCAAATCGCTCCCCAGCCCGGACATCGAAATCCCCTTCTACCCCTCAGCCGTAAATGAAGCTCCATGTCGCGGTGTCAAAACCGTGGGGGTACACCGTAACTTACCCTACATTTCGCATAAGCGTGTCCCTAAGCTTTGGCTCCCCCTCCCCTTCGCCCCATTCAGACACCGAGGCCGCCAAAACCCGCGAAACCCCATGTTCCTCCGTCGGCCTCCCGACCGCCGCCCAGCCGGAGACTCTTCCCCGACTACGTCGTCCACCGCACTGGATGAGGATCCGTTGTCGATCTCGTCATCCCGCCGGATCAGCCGCCCCGTCCTCCACCTCCAAGGAGCTGCCCCGACGTTCGCTTCGTCTATCGCGCCACCTCAATCCCCACAGCGCCGCCTTGACCTGCCCCGTCGGAACCGCAGCACACTCACCAATTCCTCCGATGAATCCGAGGCCAACTCTGTAGCGACCCGACCCGAATGGATCAAGTCTCTGTGCTCAGTGTCATCCCTGGATCAGTAATGCTGACACCACACAGTACTTCGAAGGATTTATAGCAGAGTAGCAATCACACACTTATTACATCGTTGTCCACAAGGGAAACTTATTACAATAAAATGGCTTAAGGCCATCTAATAATAACAGCGGAAGGCTTGGAAGATAAGTGAGTCCATCAACTCCATCGGCATCACTGAGAATGTAACCACGACCTAACACCTTACTCGTCATTCAAAAGTCTGCAACGTGAAAGTTGCAGCCCGAAAACGGGTCAGCACATGGAATATGCTGGCAATGTAACACATAGAGAGTAATGAAGGAAATAAGCCTATACTAGATGCATATATGGCTGGTGGTAAAGCTCTACGGTTACATTTTTGCATAAAGCTAGTTTTTCCCTACAACAAAGGAATAATTTTATTTAACTATCATGGTGGTTGTTAAACATTGAGAATGGTTGACAAGATCCTCAATCCCAATTAAAAGTACTCATCAAAATCCCAATAACATTTATTAGAAGTAACATGTTGAGATTCACATGATATTCAAGTACTAGATACTCAAGATGTCCATAACCGGGACACGGCTAATCATGATTAGTTTATACACTCTGCAGAGGTTTATGACTTTTCCCCACAAGACTCGATCGCCTCCGCTTGGTTCTCGCACTACATGGTGTTTGAGAAACGGATGACCGAGACACAGTCTTTCAGAAGCACTAGCACCTTACATGTGGGTAGACCGTACCAACCTACATCCCCTACATCAGCTAGCCTACCCGTAAGAGTTCGCACAGCTTACTCAACTATGCCAGAGCCCATAATTGGCTTGTGGCTGCACACGGAAGTTTCCAGTTTGAATAATCTTATGAGCCCTTAGAGCACAGGTGGCGGTCCAAGAAATACTGAGGCAAGTCCTCGATAGAAACCAGGTGCCTCAATCCACCCAGATGTGAGTTTAGGTTGCCACCTTAGTTAAACCATTAATTATCAATCTCACATCTGTCATGGATATTCACTCACCCAATCCACGTCTACTAGCATAGCATGGCATAATAAGCAAACGCAGAAGTAACTCCCAAGGTTTCATAAGTAAACACGTAATAGGTACTACCTCAATCTACTTCCCATCCCACAATTTAATTAGATCCTAAACATGCAAGTGTTTGAGGGTTTGATCTAATGCAATAAAACTGGTAGTAGAAAAGGTATGATCAAGTGTTACTTGCCTTGCTGATGATCCATGAGACCTAGAGATTCAAGTAACAAGCGGCGCACTCACGGGTGATCTAACGCAGACAAACAACAAGCATACAATAAGTACTCATCTAATGAATAGGTAAATCTCTAATAAAATATCTAACCAGAGATTACAACTTAAGACCCCTGGTTACAAAAGAATCAAATCAAATAAAGCATCGAAAGTCGAAAGTCGAGAGAGAACGACTCGGTCTTAGCAATCTGAAACTAGGTCAAAATTTTACAGTAGCAAAACATTGTGTAAGTAGGTTAGTCGGAACGGCGGTTTCGTAACGAAACTCCAGGCGCTTGAATCACCTGATTCCGATAAACGAGCGAGAAAATAAACAGATTTGAAAATCGAATCGGAAATCGAATTCGGAAAATAACGGATTAAATCTGATTTAAAGAAAATCGACGAATGCAGTTAAAACAATGGACGTTCGTTAACAGAAACTAACCGATTTAACGCGTTCATTGAAACGAACGGGTCGGTGAGCGTTCACTAAATAATAAAACCGAAAAATAAACCATCTAGGTTTTTTTTTAAAACCGAACAACGAATCGAAACTGGATCGGTTTTTAAAGCAAAACCGGATCGGTGGGCGGCGAGGTCGGCTACCTCCGCGAAGTCGCCGGGTGGCTCGGGACTCGGCGGCGGGCGGCGGGTCGGCGGGTTGGCGGGTCGGGCGAGGGGCGGCGAGGAGCGGGCGCTGGCGACGACAAGCGGTGGCGGTGGCCTCAAGGCGGGCGGCGGCTCGGTTGGGGGTGGCGCGGCGGCGCGATGAGGGGAGGAGAGGAGGGTGGCGGCGGGGTTATAAAGGAGGGGGGCTCGTGCCTTGGGGAGGGGGCGGTTGGGCCGGCTGGGCCCTTGGCCCAGGCGGGCGGCGCGCGTTTTTTTAAACAAAACTGAACGAAATAAAAATAAAACCAAACGGACTCCAAATTTAATAAAATTAATTTTCCCCGACTCCTAAAAATGAGTGAACAAAATGAACTTTAAAACGGGACAAATTGCATATTTTTAAAATACTCATTTTTTAAAGCAAATAAACTTTCGAAAACCAAAATTTGATTTATTTATTAAATCTTCATTTTTCCTAAATATTGGGAAAGTCATATTATTCCCCCTCTTCATTTTTTTATCGGAAAAACTTTTGAAGATAAATAAATAAATCCCAATGATCCTATTTTCAAAATTTGAGAAAAACCCAAATATGAAAATAATGAAATTTCCAACTCTCTCTGAGGGTCCTTGAGTTGCGTGAAATTTTCTAGGATCGGAAAAATGCGAGAAAATATGATATGCATGATGACCTAATGTATAACATTCCAAATTGAAAATTTGGGATGTTACAAACCTACCCCCTTAAGATGAATCTCGCCCTCGAGATTCGGGTTGGCTAGAAAATAGGTGAGGGTGGTCCTTGAGCAAAACTTCCTCTCTTTCCCAGGTGGCTTCATCTTCAGTGTGGTGGCTCCACTGAACCTTGCAAAACTTGATAACCTTGCTGCGAGTAACTCTGCTAGCATAATCAAGAATCTTAACCAGTTTTTCCTCATATGTTAAGTCATCCTTCAACTGAATTGCTTCCAGGGGTACTATGTCTCTTAACGGTACCTCTGCTATCTCGGGGTGACATTTCTTCAGCTGAGAAACATGGAATACATCATGAACTCCTGACAGTCCTTCTGGCAATTCCAACTTATAAGCAACTTCTCCCATGCGTTGCAAAATCTTATATGGTCCAACGAAACGTGGTGCTAACTTTCCTTTAACTCCAAAACGCTTAACTCCTCGAAGCGGGGATACTCTAAGATATACTCTGTCTCCAACTTCATATTCAGTCGCCTTGCGCTTTGAATCTGCATAGCTCTTCTGTCTGGACTGGGCTACCTTGAGCCTATCTCGAATCAGTTTAACCTTCTGTTCAGACTCCTTAATCAAATCTAGTCCAAACAATTGACGATCTCCAGTTTCGTCCCATGACAACGGTGTCCTCCATCTCCTTCCATACAGAGCCTCGAAAGGTGCCATCTTCAAGCTGGTTTGGTAACTGTTGTTATAAGAAAATTCTGCATACGGCAAATTATCATCCCAACTGGATCCATAATCTAGTGCACAAGCTCTCAAAGATATCCTCCAAAATCTGATTGACTCTCTCGGCCTGTCCATCGGTGCGTGGGTGGAAAGTTGTCTTTGAATTCGATCTGGTTCCCAATGTTTCGTGCAACTGGTTCCAAAACTTTGAGGTAAATTGGGTTCCTCTATCTGATACAATGCTCCTCGGAACTCCGTGTAAACACACACTTCTGGTCATGTATATCTTTGCCAACTTGGCACTGCTATAGGTAGTCTTGACTGGAATAAAATGAGCTACCTTCGTCAAGCGGTCGACTATAACCCAAATCAAGTCATATCCTGAACGGGTCTTTGGCAAACCTGTGATGAAATCCATGCCTAGTTTATCCCACTTCCATTCGGGTATCGGCAATGGTTGTAACAATCCAGCCGGGCTTCGATGTTCCGCCTTTACTTTCGACATACATCGCAAACTGCTACATACTGCAATATCCTTCTTCATTCCGGTCCACCAGAAAGTATTCTTCAAATCCAAATACATCTTGGTATTTCCTGGGTGAATCGAATAGGGTGAATCATGAGCTTCATGCAAAATCAACTTCCTGATCTCTGGGTTATTGGGCACATAAACACGGTCCTCAAACCATAGGGTGTCGTGCTCATCCTCACGAAATCCTTTAGCCTTTCCTTTGCTCATTTTCTCCTTTATAGAGGCAACTTCCTTATCTGCCTTTTGGGCTTCTCTGATTTTGCCCATCAGTGTTGACTGAATCTCCAATGGTGCTACATAGCCTCTTGGAACTATTTCCAAACATAGCTCTCGAAGGTCCTCGGCTAACTCATTGGGTATTCCCCCCATCATTAGGGTATTGACGTGGCTCTTACGGCTCAATGCGTCTTTCTGACATTAACCTTTCCGGGGTGATAATGCAATCTCATATCGTAATCCTTGATAAGCTCTAACCATCTCCTCTGTCTGAGATTTAATTCCTTCTGTGTGAAGATGTACTTCAAACTCTTGTGATCCGTATACACCTCACAATGATTTCCAATGAGAAAATGTCTCCATGTCTTCAAGGCATGCACAACGGCTGCTAACTCCAAATCATGTGTGGCATAATTCAACTCATGGGGCTTAAGTTGTCGTGAAGCATACGAAACAACTCTTCCTTCCTGCATAAGCACTGCTCCAAGTCCTCGGCGTGAAGCGTCACAATATACCTCATAATCCTTGGTTTGATCCGGCAATATTAAAACTGGTGAGGTAACCAATCTTTTCTTCAACTCCTGAAAACTTGCCTCACAGTCCTCAGTCCATATGAATTTGTTATCCTTCTTCAACAATTCTATCATAGGCTTTGCAATCCTTGAGAAATTCTCAATGAATCTTCGGTAGTATCCTGCGAGTCCAAGGAAACTCCGAATCTCTCCAACTGTCGTTGGTGCTTCCCATTTGGTTACGGTTTCAACCTTTGTGGGGTCAACTGCTATTCCTTCTCCGGATATAACATGTCCAAGAAATCCAACTTCCTTTAGCCAAAACTCACATTTGCTGAACTTGGCATACAACTGGTGTTCCCTCAATTTCTCCAAAACCAATCTCAAATGTTCCTTATGTTCTTCTTCATTCTTCGAGAAAATCAAAATATCATCAATGAACACCACGACGAACTTATCCAAAAACTCCATAAACACTTTGTTCATCAGGTTCATGAAATAGGCTGGTGCGTTAGTCATCCAAATGACATAACGGTATACTCATACAGTCCATATCTCGTGGTAAACGCTGTCTTGGGTATGTCCTGCTCCCGAATCTTCAATCGATGATACCCACGATCGCAAATCGATCTTGGAAAACACTTTAGCTCCTTGCAAACGATCAAACAGATCATTTATCATAGGTAGTGGGTACTTGTTCTTGATTGTTACTTCATTCAATCCACGATAATCAACAACCATTCTTAACGATCCATCCTTCTTCTCCACTAACAGTACGGGTGATCCCCAAGGTGAAGAACTTGGGCGTATAAAACCTTTATCCGATAGTTCCTTAATCTGCTTCTTGATTTCCGCCAAATCCTGTGCGGGCATCCTGTACGGTCGCTTCGATATTGGTCCTGTTCCTGGCAACAGCTCGATCAAAACCTCAATGTCTCTATCCGGTGGCATTCCCGGTAACTCTTCCGGAAATACATCAGGAAAATCCTTCACCACTGGTACTTCTTCCTGCACCACTCCTGATAAGCAATTTACTTGCGCTCTCCTCGGCTCGTGCCGTGATACATACTTGATCCTTCTTCCTTCTGGTGTGGTGAGCAAAATTGACTTTGTGGTGCAATCTATGTTCCCTCCATACTTTGATAACCAATCCATACCTAATATCACATCCAATCCTTGGGATTCCAGAATTATTAGGTCTGAGGGGAAAACATAGTGTCCAATCCTTAATGGTAGTCGATCACACCATTTACTAGCCATGTATTCTGCTCCGTGAGGTTACTAGCATGGGTGACCTAAGGGCTTGGGTCGGTAATTTGTACTTATCCACAAATCCCCTTGATATGTATGAATGCGATGCACCAGTATCGAAAAGAACAACTGCAGTAAATGACTTAACCAAAAACTTACCGATTACTGCATCGAGCTGATCTTCAACCTCCTCCACATCAATGTGGTTCACCTGTCCCCTGTTGAAAGGGTTGGGCTTCTTTCCAGAGCTTCCATTTCCATTTCCATTCGCCTTCGATAGTCATTGGCATAATGCCCAGTCTTGCGGCACTTAAAACAAGTGATGTGACTCAGGTCTACCTTGGATAGTGTTGACGGGTTGGTGCGATTCTGTCCATTGCTTCCTCCATTCCCGTTCCCATTCTTAGTGCCATTATGGTTATGCGAATTACCTTCTCCATGGGTATGCTGAAACTGAAATCCTGATTTAGGGGTATAACGAGGCTTCTGCTGGGCTCCAGAGTTATACTTCCCCTGTCCATACTTCCTCTTGCGGTTCTCAATTTGCTGCTGCTTTCCTTCAATCATGAGGGCTCGGTCTACCAACTCCTGGTAGTTGTTGAAACTTGCTACCATCAACGGCATGTCAACTCATCATTCAGTCCTTCTAGAAACTTCTCCCGCTTAGTCGCATCTCAGAGCAACGCTATCCGGGCATAACGTGCTAACTTACTGAAATCATCCACATACCGCCAACAGTCCTTCCTCCTTGGCGTAAGTTGCGAAACTCACGCTTCTTCATGGACATAGCTCTGCGAAACATGGGCAGTCTGAAAAGCTTGTCAAACTGGTCCCATGTGATGTTGTCTCTGAGGTAAGTGGTCGTAAAATTCTCCCACCATGCCGCTGCGGGTCCTTCAAGCCGATGTGCAGCAAATTTCACTCTTTCTCCATCCGTGCATCCCGCAGTTGGTCAACTCCCTTCCTATCTTGCGGAGCCAATCATCTGCTACAATCGGCTCGGTGCTACTGGAATACACCGGCGGATTTAGTCTAAGGAAACGAGTCAAGTGATCCGCAGGTGGTGGTGGTGGTGGGTTGTTGTTGTTGTTGTTGTTGTTGTTGCCCTGGTTCTGCACCAATGTTTGAATCAGGGTGTTCTGCTGCTGAATCAATTGGGTGATCTCTGCCGGGAAAACGAACCCGGGGTCGCGTCTCGGAGGCATCTGATGGGTTTAGAAAAGATGAGAAATTAAGAGTAGAATGAGGTCTAAGGGGAATCACTACCCAAATGCACATGAGCAAATGCACACAAAATCACTTCATTCAATCAAACAAGGGCTTACAACGATCTAACTATCGCAAAAGTGCGTGTACTATAATGTTTACATGGAGGGAATACTACTAATATGTGGGGGACTTCTACTAATTTGAACCGGTGGAAGACTCCACGATGTCTGCTCCAGCTTCGTCTTCAAAGTCGGGTTCAATTGGATCCGAATCGGTGTCGTCGATGTTGATGTAGTCGCTTGTGCAACCGACATACTGGTCTTCATTCCTGAGCGCCAACTTCTTCTTGAGTTGTTCGATCTCGTACTTAAGATCGTTATTGTGTCTTGCTAGAGCTACGATCTCGTCCATGTAGTCCTTGCGTGTATGTAACATCCCAAAATTCTAAATTTTGGAATGTTAATATAATTAATTGAATTGTTTGTTTGTTTGCTTGAGTGAATTAAATTTGAGTGAAATTTGAACCTTTTCAAAAACTTTTGAATGAGAGGGAATAAAATGACTTTCCCCTTCTCCGGTAAATTCAAATTCATCCTATTAAAATCAATGAGAGAAGATGACATGACTTCTTCAACTATAAAGAATTTGAACGGAGTTTTGCAATTTAATTCTTTCAAATATTTGCACTTGCTTCTCTATTTTTCTTCCCGAGAAATACCCGAAAATAAATTCTTGCAAGCAAGAAAGAGCGGAGGAAAATGACCCTCCAAAATCAGGGGCATTTTTGAAAATATTTGAGCCAAGAAAACCAAAGTTTTTATTTAAAAATTATTTGCAAAAAGAAATAAAGCCTTTAGGGATTTTCTGAAAAACATTTTTTAAGTTTTTATTTTGGCCGTGGAATAATGCTCATCATCTACATTTTATTTTTCTGATAATTTTAGTATATAAAAACTCTTTATTCCGAATTGATTTGATTTCCTTTTTATTGTTTTAGTTTCCTAATTTTAAAAATAGGAATGGAATCGCTTTTATTAGGAAAAACCTGCTGGCCCATTAAGCACTTTCCTATTCTAGCCCAACAAGAGATCATCTCCTTCCTCTGTTTCCTCTCACGTTACAGAAGCTTTCCATATCCATGGAGACAGGAATCTCCACCTTCCCGATCTCCCTCGTCTTTCCATCCCAGCGCCTCCCGAGACCGCCTATAAAACCCCTTCCCTCTCCTCGTTCCATTTTTCCCATCACCACGCCTCCCCTCCTGCCCGTAGCCTTCTCGCCACCGTCCTCCTTTTCCTACCTAGAACGCTCACCAGAGCTCTCCTGGAACCTCCCAAGCGCCGACCTCCTCCGCCACCCCCACCTCGCCGGGCCTCGCCCCTCGCCGGAGCAGCCCTCCACATCGCCATCTCCTTCCTGCCATCTCTGCCGCCCGTACTGGTAACTCCGGTCTCGTTTTTCAGATTTATTTCCGTAACAGATTTAGTTCCGTTCTTGTTTAGCTTATAACTTTTGATCTAGAAGTCCAATGATGCTGATTCTTTTTGCGTTAGATCACAATTTTCTTGTAGTTTCCAAAAATATATTATTTGTCTATGTTTGGATTTATAAATATTGAGTTAGATCAGATTTGAATTAAAGCTTGTTTTGCTTATTCCGGGAGTTTACAAATAGTTTTTTAATTAATTCTTTTTGCTCCTGGTCTCTAGGACCTTTGTTTATCCAGTAGTATTTAGTATTTTATTTTCAGGTTAATTTAAATTAGGTTTTTAGCAAAATAGTACTGTTTTAATATTAGTTCTGTTTTAGCTTTTATTTATTGTTTTTATTAGTTTTAAATTATTTCTTTTGTCATTTTTGACAAAATTAGTTGTGTTTCTGTTAGACAACAGGAGAAAATTTATTTTTATTTAAAAAAAAAATTTCCTTAGTTTTATATGAAACCTTCTATAGGTCATAGTTAGAGTTTTATAAAAGCTTTTTATTTGTTTCTTTTTGCAAATAAAATTTTATGGAAAAAAATACTTTCTGTTAAATTAGTTATTTTACATTTTATTTTCTGTTAATTTATTAGTTTAGTATTTTAATTGTTGTTAAGTTTTTACTTACGGCAAAACTATATTAGATGTTTGTAGCAAAGTCATAGATCTTCGTTAGTAGTTTTTCTTTGTAGTTTTATTTGAAGTTTCTTTTGATTTTGTTTGAGTTTTATTATCGATTTTCCTTGTTGTTTTGATTGTTATTTCGAAGTGCTAAAATTTTTGCTAGGATGTTTGCTTATGTGAATGCTATGTTTGACTATATAGATTTTCAACGGAGTGACGATTAGTTCTACCAAGTCATTTTCTCGACAGTTGTTATCTTCATCAAGTATTACCGAGCAAGTTCACTTTGATCATTGCTTTCATACCTATGTTTTTATTGCATTTAGTGGCATCCTTGCAACCACCCCTCGAGAGTGTTATTGAATCCTTGTAGTTGAGTAGTATGCATGAGGTAGGAACCCATCACCTGTTACCAAGCACTGGGACGTTATTTATTTTAATGCTACGCTATAGTAGACGGGTTTCGTATGAGTGCTCAGGAGTGGTGTGAGAATGAAGGATCTACGTCAATGACGACAACACCATGATGAAAGCTGCAAGGACTGCATCTTCAAGGCCTCAAGACTTCAAGACTCGAGACAAGAATTCAATACACACTACTGGGTGAAGGACGGTTGACGGGCACCCTGGAGAAACCAGTGGTTGGTACATGGAGAAGCGCCATGACATCTTATGGAAAGCTTCACCTGCACTCCAAAGAGACGGAAGAATACTCCATGCCCGGAAGCTTACCTGTGCAACCGCAAGTCATTATGGGCTCGCTTGGTTGACCTTAGTTGTGACTCTGGCTGGGACGGTACTAGCAGATGTAGAACTACGGTAGGATGGGTTGAGTACCGGACAGTGGTCAGAGGAACTCTTTGGAAGACCATGTTTCGGTCATCTTGTTCTCAAACACCCTGAAGTGCGAGAATGTAAAGAGAGGGATCGAATCTTATGTAAAGTGTACAAACCTCTGCAGAGGGTTATAACCTAATCGATTAGCCGTGTCCCGATTACGGACAATTTGAGCCTCTGGACTTGGATCTATCTCGGAACTCTCAACACCGGATTGATAACTTAATTGTGGGCAACTTATGATGATTTTGGGCTATGAGACATCGGTTGGCGGAACCATGTCATGACAGGAAACTCCATAGTACAGACTTCATTCTATTCTTTTGATGTAGGTAAAATAAAATCAGCTTTTATGCAAACAAAACTCAGATACAGAGCCACAAAGCCAAATTGCATATAGTATAGTTTTACCATCTGTTTTCTCATGTTGTGATCTTGCCGGTACATTCAATGTACTGACCTACACGGCTGCAACGTATCATGTTGCATATATTTCCTCGACGAGTAAGAGTTACGATACAGGGTTACGGTCTACACTCAACCCGCCGATGGCGTTGATGGGACTCCACACCCGCTTGATTGTTTCCGCTGAGTATTATGAGGTATATATCAGTTTTACATTATTTATACATGTGATTGCACTTTGATATATACATTGATGTATCGTGTGTGCCAAAGATACTGATCCGAGGATGGCATAAGAATACGTAGGCTGGACCGTCTGAGGTCGGGTCGCTACAGATATGGTATCAGAGCACATGTTGACTGTAGAACGTGACCCTAGAAATCGGAAAGCCCCTAGGACAGGATGTCTCAAAAAACTTTATTTTCAAAAGGATCCTTTACTTCTCTTCTTTTCTGATTTTATCAAGTAGTCCCTCTGACCTCAAATAGTTAGAATATACACCTTTCCCTTTTGACCAACGAAGAATCAATCAAGCCGCTCCAAGAAGGACAAGATATCGGATAACTGATGGCCTCTTCAGAGTAAAGAGGATTTCACCATGCATTAGAAGAATTGAAGCTACAACAGTTGAAGACTCTGAAGACTTGAAGAATCTGAAGAATTATTTGACCTTTAGAAGACCAAACCCCTGTTACACACTTACGTTAGATGCGGCGATTTGTGAGCTGTCATTTGTTTGATGTTTTCCGACAGCCACAAAGTAAAACCCGTTTTTTTCAAAAATTATTGTTTGTATTGTGTGTATCCCTCCCCACCTCTCTCATATCTCATCCCAAAACTTTTGGACCCCATAGATGATGAATGAAGTTGGCCTGATATTCTCTGGATCAAGACTCAGCCGGAGGCGAGAGCTATGGATTCGAACATGGAGAATCACTTCGGGAGCAATTTGGTTTCAAGGAAGAATGAAGTATCGTACGCTCTTCAGTACTTTGAAGGAAGTGCTGCAACATGGTGGCAGATGCATCAAGCTATACAGGGATGAAATGGAGCAAAGACTTGGGAGGAATTCAAGAAGACCCCGTTGAGATCACGTCTCATCCGGAGGCACCATGATAACCAAGAAGAAACCTTATGCCTGCAAGATTTGCGGAGGAATAGGACACACCAGTGAGGAACACAAGGATTGATGTCCTCATTGTGAGGAGAAACACCCAGCTGAGGAATGCCCAACTAGTCTGGTGACTTGTTTCTTGTGTGAAGGAACCACCCACTACCCGACTCAGTGTCACATTTACCCCATGGTGCAACAAACTATTCAGGAGCAGGAAGAAGGAATGAAAGAAGCTCTCCGAGAAGTTATGAAAGAACCTGTGATGAAGGAATGTGTTGAAGACCCTGATGGAGAAGGCCTCAACAGATTTTACTCCAATGCCTGCCATTCATGTGGAGAAGAAGGACATTTTTCACAGTATTGCACCAAGGAAAGGAAAGAGTATCTAGGATATTTCCCGACAGCAGAAGTGAAGTTTGACCCTCGGGATATAGAAGCTCTGATCATTACATAGAAATCCAGAAGAGAAAAAGAAGGCAACCCCGTAACAACACAATTTTCGCAGAGAAGGACCTGAGTCATATCACTTGTTACAGTGCAAGGATTTAGGTCATTACGCTAGTAAATGTCCGTAAAAGAAGCCAAGAATCCAGGAGCCTACATAATCACAAAGAAGCCCGAGACATGTCGGAAGTCATTTGTTTTCGCTGCAAGGAAGCAGGACATTATGCTACTAAATGTCACAACAAGATGAAAGCTGGAGTTGAGTAGTTGGAATTTTAATATTGGAAACAAGAGTAGTAGAAAGCAATTTCATTTTCATGAGTTCAATCGGTTGAGTTATGTAATGGGTGCTCAGAGTTTGTAATGGATTCATGAAATCAATAAAGTTAAGGTGACGTGTTTTCATATGTTTAATTGTATGAGTTGTTACTCTGTGAACAAAGATTTTGACCATTTTCGAGGATATGAGAAATATGGTCTATGGATGGATTTGTGAATTCCATTTTAAGGGTGAAAGTACCCTATGAAGAACACTAGACCAATGGAAATGGAAATGTGTCCCACAGGTTGGAGTTTGGAAAAAAATGAGTTGAAGTTTTATTTTTTATATGATGGTATGAAGAAACAGAGTACTACTGGATATAAAGGAGGTGTAATATGGAACATGAGAGTTACTCCAAGGATGAGCTAAAGCTGCACTAGTGTTGAAGTGGACCATAACCCACAGTCCCAGGATTTTGAAAAGGAACAGATGTAACCTTGATGAAGGAAGAAATTTGGAAGAATCAGTGATCCAATCAGCATACGTTTCGTAGGAGGTTACGCAAAAACCTGAGAGTGGTGAAGTAACGATAGATGTTTGCTTGGCTTGCAGAAAACCATGGATTTATACGAACTCAGTTCGAGAACAAGAGAAATTCTGCAATGCTTGTGAGTATGCCCAAGTGTTAAAATACGTGATTCGATATTTACATATGTGGTAATGATTCAAGTACGGGATGGATTGGCCCCCATACCGGAGACTTCTATCATGAACTATCATATGTTGATGGAAAATCAGAGAGCCTTTAAAAACTTAGAAGAGTGTCGACGCGATAAGCCATAAAACCATAAAATGGTAGGACGATGGAACCCCATTATAGGCAACCGTTGCCAAACGTAGGTTATACGGTGAGGTTCAACCTGCACCCGTTTTCTGCAGGAGAAAACCATAAATTGTAGACCACCATGAGTGTTTCGATAGTTGTTTAGAATGGACACAGACCCATCAGCTAAGAAGATCCAGTCTCAGACGAACTTCAACTTTGACGAACCGACCCAAGCTTTTGAGGAAAACTCTATGCTTCTGGCAGAAGAGCTTTAATGAAGGAGCTATTGTAAGATATGTGAAGAGACATACATTGTCAGTCCTCCAGAGGAAGTATCTGAGTTTATTGGAACCATGACCTTGTTTTTAAGCGTGGTAGCACCCCTGACCTTTCTGACCAAAACATTTGCTAGAAGACCCCCAACCCCTAACCTTTTTCTTGCTAGCCTCTTCGAATCTCGAGGACGAGATTCATTTTAAGTGTGGTAGGTTTGTAACATCCCAAAATTCTAATTTTTGGAATGTTAATATAATTAATTGAATTGTTTGTTTGTTTGCTTGAGTGAATTAAACTTGAGTGAAATTTGAACCTTTTCAAAAGCTTTTGAATGAGAGGGAATAAAATGACTTTCCCCTTCTCCGGTAAATTCAAATTCATCCTATTAAAATCAATGAGAGAAGATGACATGACTTCTTCAACTATAAAGAATTTGAACGGAGTTTTGCAATTTAATTCTTTCAAATATTTGCACTTGCTTCTCTATTTTTCTTCCCCGAGAAATACCCGAAAATAAATTCTTGCAAGCAAGAAAGAGCGGAGGAAAATGACCCTCCAAAATCAGGGGCATTTTTGAAAATATTTGAGCCAAGAAAAACCAAAGTTTTTATTTAAAAATTATTTGCAAAAAGAAATAAAGCCTTTAGGGATTTTCTGAAAAACATTTTTTAAGTTTTTATTTTGGCCGTGGAATAATGCTCATCATCTACATTTTCTTTTTCTTATAATTTGAGTATATAAAAACTCTTTATTCCGAATTGATTTGATTTCCTTTTTATTGTTTTAGTTTCCTAATTTTAAAAATAGGAATGAAATCGTTTTTATTAGGAAAAACCTGCTGGCCCATTAAGCACTTTCCTATTCTAGCCCAACAAGAGATCATCTCCTTCCTCTGTTTCCTCTCACGTTACAGAAGCTTTCCATATCCATGGAGACAGGAATCTCCACCTTCCCGATCTCCCTCGTCTTTCCATCCCAGCGCCTCCCGAGACCGCCTATAAAACCCCCGCCCTCTCCTCGGTCCATTTTTCCCATCACCACGCCCCCTCCCTGCCCGGAGCCTTCTCGCCACCGTCCTCCTTTTCCTACCTAGAAACGCTCACCAGGAGCTCTCCTGGAACCTCCCCAAGCGCCGACCCCCTCCTCCGCCACCCCCACCCTCGCCGGCGACCTCGCCCCCTCGCCGGAGCAGCCCTCCACATCGCCATCTCCTTCCTGCCATCTCTGCCTCACGTACAGGTAACTCCGTTCTCGTTTTTCAGATTTATTTCCGTAACAGATTTAGTTCCGTTCTTGTTTAGCTTATAACTTTTGATCTAGAAGTCCAATGATGCTGATTCTTTTTGCGTTAGATCACAATTTTCTTGTAGTTTCCAAAAATATATTATTTGTCTATGTTTGGATTTATAAAAATTGAGTTAGATCAGATTTGAATTAAAGCTTGTTTTGCTTATTCCGGGAGTTTAAAAATAGGTTTTTAATTAATTCTTTTTGCTCCTGGTCTCTAGGACCTTTGTTTATCCAGTAGTATTTAGTATTTTATTTTCAGGTTAATTTAAATTAGATTTTTAGCAAAACAGTACTGTTTTAATATTAGTTCTGTTTTAGCTTTTATTTATTGTTTTTATTAGTTTTAAATTATTTCTTTTTGTCATTTTTGAAAAAATTAGTTGTGTTTCTGTTAGACAACAGGAGAAAATTTATTTTTGATTTTAAAAAAAAATTTCCTTAGTTTTATATGAAACCTTCTATAGGTCATAGTTAGAGTTTTATAAAAGCTTTTTATTTTTTTCTTTTGCAAATAAAATTTTATGGAAAAAATACTTTCTGTTAAATTAGTTATTTTACATTTTATTTTCTGTTAATTTATTAGTTTAGTATTTTAATTGTTGTTAAGTTTTTTACTTACGGCAAAACTATATTAGATGTTTGTAGCAAAGTCATAGATCTTCGTTAGTAGTTTTTCTTTGTAGTTTTATTTGAAGTTTCTTTTGATTTTGTTTGAGTTTTATTATCGATTTTCCTTGCTGTTTTGATTGTTACTCGAAGTGCTAAAATTGTTTGCTAGGATGTTTGCTTATGTGAATGCTATGTTTGACTATATAGATTTTCAACGGAGTGACGATTAGTTCTACCAAGTCATTTTCGACAGCGTTGTTATCTTCATCAAGTATTACCGAGCAAGTTCACTTTGATCATTGCTTTCATACCTATGTTTTTATTGCATTTAGTGGCATCCTTGCAACCACCCCTCAGTAGTGTTATTGAATCCTTGTAGTTGAGTAGTATGCATGAGGTAGGAACCCATCACCCTGTTACCAAGCCCGGACGTTATTTATTTTAATGCTACGCTATAGTAGACGGGGTTTGGTATGAGTGCTCAGGAGTGGTGTGAGAATGAAGGATCTACGTCAATGACGACAACACCATGATGAAAGCTGCAAGGACTGCATCTTCAAGGCCTCAAGACTTCAAGACTCGAGACAAGAATTCAATACACACTATTGGGTGAAGGACGGTTGACGGGCACCCTGGAGAAACCAGTGGTTGGCCGGATGCATGGAGAAGCGCCATGACATCTTATGGAAAGCTTCACCTGCACCCAAAGAGACGGAAGAATACTCCATGCCCGGAAGCTTACCTGCAACCGCAAGTCATTATGGGCTCTGGCTTGGTTGACCTTAGTTGTGACTCTGGCTGGGACGGTACTAGCGGATGTAGAACTACGGTAGGATGGGTTGAGTACCGGACAGTGGTCAGAGGAACTCTTTGGAAGACCATGTTTCGGTCATCTTGTTCTCAAACACCTCAAGTGCGAGAATGTAAAGAGAGGATCGAATCTTGCGGGTAAAGTGTACAAACCTCTGCAGAGGGTTATAACCTAATCGATTAGCCGTGTCCCCAATTACGGACAATTTGAGCCTCTGGACTTGGATCTATCTCGGAACTCTCAACACCGGATTGATAACTTAATTGTGGGCAACTTATGATGATTTTGGGCTATGAGACATCGGTTGGCGGAACCATGTCATGACAGGAAACTCCATAGTACAGACTTCATTCTATTCTTTTGATGTAGGTAAAATAAAATCAGCTTTTATGCAAACAAAACTCAGATACAGAGCCACAAAGCCAAATTGCATATAGTATAGTTTTACCATCTGTTTTCTCATGTTGTGATCTTGCGGTACATTCAATGTACTGACCTACACGGCTGCAACGTATCATGTTGCAGATATTTCCTCGACGAGTAAGAGTTACGATACTGTGGTTACGGTCTACACTCAACCCGCCGATGGCGTTGATGGGACTCCACACCCGCTTGATTGTTTCATTGAGTATTATGAGGTATATATCAGTTTTACATTATTTATACATGTGATTGCACTTTGATATATACATTGATGTACTGTGTGTGCCAGCATACTGATCCAGGGTTGGCACAGTAACACAGAGGCTTGACCGTCTGAGGTCGGGTCGCTACAGTGTAGTCTTTAACTCCTCTTCAAGTTCGATGGTCCTTCCTTTTGCATTCTGCAATTCCAACATATCGTTGCACATCTGGTTCTCCTGGCGTCGAATGTGCTGGTTTAACTCCTGGATGAAAGCTGCAATGGATCTATCCTTCTCGGTGCTGACTATGTCCCAGTGGTCATCTCGGCATCCACAAATCTGGTAGATAGTGTCCTTGAGGTCTTCTTGATAAACTTCTCCAATGCGTCCCATGGTGATGTGAGCTGCCATGCTCTTTCCCAGACTGCAAGTTGGTGCACTGAAAACACTATCTATAGGCTTGGTGATTGGGGCGAATGTCCTTCCTGAAACATGAGCTTGAATCTTCCAGCGCTCCTCTTCAGGCAGAGTGGCGTTGAAAGTTCCGGTGAAGCTGGGTAGTCCAATGTTCAGGTACTTGGTGACTTCCTTCAAGTGAAATCCAAAAGGTGTGCCTTCATCTGGTTGGGTGTACTTGATCTTCGCGTCCGTCATCCTAAAGAGTAGAAAAGATGAGGAGTTAGAAAATGGGAAGAGAGTAGTGATCTATGGCTTTAACTTAGTGGTCGTGTCCTCTACGGTCAGCGTGTGCTCGATACCATCTCTGTGGCGACCCGACCGAATGGATCAAGTCTCGTGCTCTGTCATCCCTGGATCAAGAATGTCGACACCACACAAGATGCCGAAGGATTTATAGCGAGTAGCAATCACACACTTATTACATCGTTGTCCACAAGGGAAACTTATTACAATAAAATGGCTTAAGGCCATCTAATAATAACAGCGGAAGGCTTGGAAGATAAGTGAGTCCATCAACTCCATCGGCATCACTGAGAATAGAACCACGACCTAACACCTTACTCGTCGTCTGAAAAGTCCATAGCGTGAAAGTTGCAGCCCAAACGGGTCAAGACATGGAATATGCTGGCAATGTAACACATAGAGAGTAATGAAGAAAATAAGCCTATACTAGATGCATATATGGCTGGTGGTAAAGCTCTACGGTTACATTTTTGCATAAAGCTAGTTTTTCCCTACAACAAAGGAATAATTTTATTTAACTATCATGGTGGTTGTTAAACATTGAGAATGGTTGACAGCATCCTCAATCCCAATTAAAAAGTACTCATCAAAATCCCAATAACATTTATTAGAAGTAACATGTTGAGATTCACATGATATTCAAGTACTAGATACTCAAGATGTCCATAACCGGGGACACGGCTAATCATGATTAGTTTATACACTCTGCAGAGGTTTATACTTTTCCCCACAAGACTCGATCGCCTCCGCTTGGTTCTCGTGACTACATGGTGTTTGAGAAACGGATGACCGAGACACAGTCTTTCGTAAGCACTAGCACCTTACATGTGGGTAGACCGTACCAACCTACATCCCCTACATCAGCTAGCCTACCCGTAAGAGTTCGCATGACTTACTCAACTATGCGAGCCCATAATTGGCTTGTGGCTGCACACGGAAGTTTCCAGTTTGAATAATCTTATGATCCCTTAGAGCACAGGTGGCGGTCCAAGAAATACAGGCATGTCCTCGATAGAAACCAGTGCCTCAATCCACCCAGATGTGAGTTTAGGTTGCCACCTTAGTTAAACCATTAATTATCAATCTCACATCTGTCATGGATATTCACTCACCCAATCCACGTCTACTAGCATAGCATGGCATAATAAGCAAACGCAGAAGTAACTCCCAAGGTTTCATAAGTAAACAGGTAATAGGTACTACCTCAATCTACTTCCCATCCCACAATTTAATTAGATCCTAAACATGCAAGTGTTTGAGGGTTTGATCTAATGCAATAAAACTGGGTAGTAGAAAAGGTATGATCAAGTGTTACTTGCCTTCGATGATCCATGAGACCTAGAGATTCAAGTAACAAGCGGCGCACTCCGGGTGATCTAACGCAGACAAACAACAAGCATACAATAAGTACTCATCTAATGCACAGGGAAATCTCGAATAAAAGATCTAACCAGAGAGTTCAACTTAAGAACCCTGGTTACAAAAGAATCAAATCAAATAAAGCATCGAAAGTCGAAAGTCGAGAGAGAACGACTCGGTCTTAGCAATCTGAAACTAGGTCAAAATTTTACAGTAGCAAAACTTTGTGTAAGTAGGTTAGTCGGAACGGCGGTTTCGTAACGAAACTCCAGGCGCTTGAATCACCTGATTCCGATAAACGAGCGAGAAAATAAACAGATTTGAAAATCGAATCGGAAATCGAATTCGGAAAATAACGGATTAAATCCGATTTAAAGAAAAACGACGAACAGTTAAAACAATGGACGTTCGTTAACAGAAACTAACCGACGAACGCGTTCATTGAAACGAACGGGTCGGTGAGCGTTCACTAAATAATAAAACCGAAAAAAATAAACCATCTAGGGTTTTTTTTTAAAACCAAACAACGAACGAAAAACCGGATCGGTGGGGCGGCGAGGTCGGCTACCTCATGAAGTCGCCAAGGGGTCCGAGACTCGGTGGGCGGCGGGTCGGCTGGGTTGGGTTGGCGAGGGGCGGCGAGGGGCGGCCGGGCGACGGCAAAGCGGCGGCGGTGGCCTCAAGTGGGCGGCGGCTCGGGTTGGGGGGTGGCGGCGGCGGCGCGAGATGAGGGGAGAGGGGGGGTGGCGGTGGGGTTATAAAGGAGGGAGGGCTCGTGCCTTGGGGAGGGGGCGGTTGGGCCGGCTGGGCCCTTGGCCCAGGCGGGCGGCGCGCGTGTTTTTTTTTTAAACAAAACTAAACGAAATAAAAATAAAACCAAACGGACTCCAAATTTAATAAAATTAATTTTCCCCGACTCCTAAAAATGAGTCGAACAAAATGAACTTTAAAACGGGACAAAATGCATATTTTTAAAATACTCATTTTTTTAAAGCAAATAAACTTTCGAAAACCACAATTTGATTTATTTATTAAATCTTCATTTTTCCTAAATATTGGGAAAGTCATATTATTCCCCCGCTTCATTTTTTTATCGGAAAAACTTTTGAAGATAAATAAATAAATCCCAATGATCCTATTTTCAAAATTTGAGAAAATCCCAAATATGAAAATAATGAAATTTCCAACTCTCTCCGAGGGTCCTTGAGTTGCGTGAAATTTTCTAGGATCGGAAAAATGCGAGAAAATATGATATGCATGATGACCTAATGTATAACATTCCAAATTGAAAATTTGGGATGTTACAACTCGGTGCCACCAAGGAGGTTCTGCACTCACCGCTGCATTTTATCTTTTATTCGATCTCACAGGGCTGCCGGTGCTCGATACCGAGCAGACATGGCGTACCTCCATCGACGGCGCCCTCGCCGGCCACATCATCCACGGCGTCTCTCCCCCATGTCGTTGCTTCCTCGGTGGCGACTTCCACAACCGCACTAGCTGCAGCTGCTCCGGCTCTCGCTCGCGCTGCGGTTCTGTTCTTGTTGTCGGTCGCGCTGCTGCACTGCTCCTGCTTTTATTCGTGCTATTGCTCTGCTCTTGCTCTCGCTTGCGCTGCTGCTGCTGCACGACCTCCGGCAACTACAGGAGTTGCTGCTTTAGCACTCGCTCGCGGTGCTACTTCACGACTTACTCTCTGCTAGTGCATTCCTTGTTCGAGCGTCTGCTGATTTAGATCACTGCTTCTCTGCTACTAGTGCTCGAATGCCCTAAACATCTATTGCAATGCTCTGTTACTAGTTCAATCAGTTTCAACAATAAAATTCAGTTTCGACTGTAAAGTTCATTTTCTTCAGTTAAGTTTAGAGTGAACAGTACTTACAGCATCTGTTAGAGCGGCCGTGGCGCGGCTGATTGGTTTTACATCTAGCACTTTTTGGTGATGTATTGTACATCATCTATTGCAGATGATATTGGGGTCCCACTTCAGATTAACGTTGTCTGTCTTGTCATGCTTCAGCCTCGTCGTCGTACACCTTAGCGGAGCTACTCCAACGACAGAACCGTCCATCACAGCGGAGCAGTACCCTCAGCACCGTTTCCAGAGGCCTCGAATCTTCTTCCCCGCCTCCGACAGTCACACCAACATCATCACCATCCTCCACGTCCAACCCAATGATGCTGAGGTCCACAAGGCTATGCCAAAGAGGTTGTACACTCGTCGCATCACTTTGTTTCTCCATTCCTGTGTTCTTCCAATTCATGTGAGCCAAACACCCAGGCTGACTGAAATCCTATGTTTCGAAATGCTCTGTTTTGCACGTGCATTCCTATGCTATTCCTGTGTTTTTCCTATCCCTACGTTTATAGAATCCTCCAATTCTAAGGAGCCCTTACAGATTTACTTCATTTTCAGATAGGCGTCAAAGAAAACTACATGTGTTATGTCCTGCTGCCGTGCCGTCATCCACCCCACCCGAGGTGCACCATCGATGAAGCGTTCACCGCAGCGAAGATCCCCCTGCAGACTTTCTTTCGCCGCCTCGGATCATCTTCCCGTTGCCGATGTACCACGCCAACGGCATTACCATCATCGATCGAAGATGAACACGAGGACTACACAGTTAGGAAGAGAGGTCGCAATCTTCGTGTTTGCTTACGTTATACATCGGTTATTATTACCTGCTACTTTATTGTTCAATCTTGAGTTTTGAATTGCCCATGGGTCTCATATCGAGCCAAAGAACGCATAGTATCTGTCTACTATCTGGTTCATCTGGGGTCTTCTATGTGGTTCATGTTGGGTGGGCAACAAACAATAGATAATCCATTGTCTATCTTTTTAAAATGAAGCTATAATCTACCTGCTATCATTAGTTTTGGATCCATCCACTCATTTGCTACCATCAGTCTTGATTTTTGCATGCACCCCTTAGGCCTATTAGGGAACATAAACTAGAATGATATGTACAATACAGTGACCAGTACATAGATATATGTTTGTTTTATGCTGTTATCCTGTCCACCTTACTACTGAACCGGTTTACCAAAATGAGTTTCGTATACTACAAGCTAAACTTGTGATGTGTCTGCTTGTTTCTTTTGTAGTATGCAAATAGAATATTGGAGAAGAGCACCCCACTATGCAATGGTAGAGAAAGTAATGCAGATAAGGTTCAAGATAGTGAGACAACCCTGTTGGTCTCCAAGTAAGGTGATAAAAGCGATCTTGTAGACGGTGAAAACCCCACGATCCTGCGATGATGTAGTGTTTGAGTTATTGGCGATCACCGGCACAAGCTCTTCGAACTCGCTGCCTACATCACTTCGGCTTCTTGAGTCTCAGCTACAAGCTGAAAGGCATCAGTCAGCTGTGCTGCGACAAGAAGCCGAAGGACTGAGGAAGTCCCTGCAGAATTCAGATGCGTACTTTCTTGTGCAATAGCAAGCGCTGGAGGATTTAAGCGCCAAACAAGAGAAAGTTAATAAGCTTGCTAAGCATCTTGCCAGCATTATGGGTACCCAGGATATTGTTTCTTGAACTCATCTGAAGTGGTTTCAGTTCTGGACTTGTTTTGCTGCGGTGTTTATATGCTGCTTTGTTCCCTATATTTGCACTGGTGGCGAACTTTGATGCCCGGTGGATGTAATATGTGTAATAGCCGTGATAGCCTAGCATAAGTTGCTTGCTTATTTATTTCCTAGTTGTCTTTTTTATTTGTTTGCTTGTAGTCAGTGCAGCTCTTTTTCCGCGGTTTGCTAGTGGCTGCAATAACGTTTTTTTTAAAACTAGGCCATAATAACCATGGGCTAATATTTACTGTAGTAACACTGGGTCTCCTACGGGCCGTAGAAACAGTAGGCCTTCTACGGGCCGTAGAAACAATGGGCCTTCTACGGGCCGTATCATCAATGGGCCTTATACGGGCCGTATGATCGATTGGCCAAACATGGGCCAATAACAGGCCGCATTATGGCCGTAAACGGGCTAGAGTTGGAATCGTCCGTTCATGGGCTGACCATAACGGGCCATCGTTAATAGGCCGTATTTGATGACGCTATGAAAACGGCCCAACGTATTAACGGACCACAAACGGGTCGACTGTAACCACGGGCTGAATTTGGCCCACAAGCGTAAAAATGACAAGAACGGGCCGTAAGTAAGCGAATCTTGAAAATGAGCCCAAGAATAAATGGGCTCAGAAGGCCGAAGATAACATGGGCTCAAACGCCCAACGAAATAACGGGCCGTTAATGGGTATAAAGTGATACACCTGTTCATTACGGGCCGTTTCACCACGGGCCGTTAATGGGTGTAAAGTGATACACTGTTCATTACGGGCCAGTTTCACCACGGGCCGTTAAAAGGCCAAGAGTTACATAGGGCCTCATATGGGCCGAAAGACGTCATGGGCCATACATGGGCCAGAAGTGAAAACGGGCTGGAATCATATTGGATGACCAAGATGACGCTACTGGGCCTAATTCGGATAGGGCGTAATGGGCCTTGGGTTAGCGGGCTGTAAATGGGCTATATGCGAACAGGTCGTTAACAGGCTTTCCATGGGCCGGCCAGCCTCCTTTTGAACAAGTCAAACGGGCCGGCCTTTTCACAGGAATGGGCCTCTGTTCGGCCGTGCCACGTGTCGACGTATCATAGGCGCCTTCTTCCAATGAGTGGATGACATCTGTCCCAACGATGAGCCGGCATGTGTTTCCTCCAGCCAATGATGATTTTACACGTGGAAAATCCCCATTGGTCGGGGCTGTTAACGGGTTATCAGATCCGAAAACCAACCAGATAGCTTAACGGCGTTCCGTTAAGGTGGATGCCACGTGTCGGTCACCCTTGACGAAAGCACTTCTGTGACGCGCGATTTATCGTCATGGAAGTTGACACTTCCGTGATGATAATTTTGGTAATGTCATGGAACACTTCTACGACAGCACAGGTATGACTATCTTGATTCTGTCATAAAATCGTCATGGATGTACATGCATGACAGAAAATACGACCTACTGTGACAAACAGTATCATCACGGAAGTGTATTTTTTTGTAGTGAGCACTACCAAGTTTGCTCTGTCAAAGTCGTTGCGTCGATCTGAGTATGCCACGTGCAGTTCCCTGCGACCATTGGAGTGACTGAGGGAGTCCTGGACTAGGGGGTGTCCGGATAGCCGAACTATCATCACGGCCGGACTCCAAGACTATGAAGATACAAGATTGAAGACTTTGTCCCGTGTCCGGATGGGACTTCCCTTGGCGTGGAAGGCAAGCTTGGCGATACGGATATGTAGATCTCCTACCATTGTAACCGACTCTGCGTAACCCTAACCTATCCGGTGTCTATATAAGCCGGAGGTTTTTAGTCCGTAGGACGAACAACAATCATACCATAGGCTAGCTTATAGGGTTTAGCATCCTTGATCTCGTGGTAGATCTACTCTTGTACTACCCATATCATCAATATTAATCAAGCAGGAGTAGGTTATTACCTCCATCGAGAGGGCCCGAACCTGGGTAAAAACATCGTGTCCCTTGTCTCCTGTTACCATCCGCCTAGACGCATGATTGGGACCCCTACCCGAGATCCGCCGGTTTTGACACCGACATTGGTGCTTTCATTGAGAGTTCCTCTGTGTTGTCACCGATAGGCCCGATGGCTCCTTCGATCATCAACAACGACACGGTCCAGGGTGAGACTTTTCTCCCCGGACAGATCTTCGTATTCGGCGGCTTTGCACTGCGGGCCAATTTGCTTGGCCATCTGGAGCAGATCGAAAGCTACGCCCCTGGCCATCAGGTCATATTTGGAAGTTTGAACTATACGGCCGATATCCGCGGAGACTTGATCTTCGACGGGTTCGAGCCGCAGCCAAGCGTGTCGCACTGTCTTGATGGGCATGATCTAGCTCTGCAGTCGAACAGTGCCCTGGAGGCCGCACCAGCATCCGCTTCGACCCTTAATCCGGAGCCGGATTCCCCGATCAAGGACGAGAGGTTGGACACCGCCTCGGGGGCCACGATCTCTACGGCGATTGAGCCGAACTCCATCCCTATCCTTTGCGAAGACCTTGACTCCAGGGTGCCGTACTCCGAACCCTCCGCGCCCCTGCCAATCGAATCCGATTGGGCGCGGTTATGGAGTTCACTACCGCGGACATCTTTAAGCACTCGCCCTTTTGGCGACATCCTGAATTCACTAAAGTCTCTCTCTTTATCCGGAGAGCCCTGGCCGGACTACGGACAGGAAGGTAGGGATACGGATGACGAAATTCAACGCCCACCCACCACCCACTTTGTAGCTATCACGCCCAATATGCGACCCTATCCAAAAGGAACTCGACGGTCCCACCAAGGATAGACCCGCATATTGAAACGCTTTTGCAAGGTGGATATCATTACATCAACATTACATAATAGTGGGGATACATCCAATACACACAATGTCACATGAATACAACAATACAACATACAAGATCAACATCCGACTACGGATGAAACATAAACAGAAACTCAAACGACATCCACCCTGCTAGCCCAGGCTGCCGACCTGGAACCTATCCCCTGATCGAAGAAGAAGCAGAAGAACTCCAACACAAGCAAACATTGCTCTCACGTCATGATCATCGCAAACCTATACCTGCAACTGGTGGTGTAGTAATCTGTGAGCCACGAGGACTCAGCAATCCCATTACCATGGGTATCAAGACTAGCAAAGCTTAAGTAGGAAAGGAAGGGATAAAGTGGTGAGGTTGCAGCAGCGGCTAAGCATATATGGTGGCTAACATACGCAAATGAGAGCAAGAAGAGAAACAAAGGAACGGTCGCCAACTAGTAATGATCAAGAAGTGATCCTGAACTCCTACTTACGTCAGACATAACCCAGAAACCGTGTTCTCCTCTCGATCAACCCCGAAAAGAGACACTCACTTATTCGCACACGGTTGGTGTATTTTAGAAGGGTTTGCTTCAAGTTTACTACAACCAGATATTAACAAATTCCCATCTGCCACATAACCGCATGCACGGCTCTCGAAAGTTTATACCTGCAGGGTGTCCCAACTTAGCCCATGATAAGCTCTCGCGATCAACGAAGGATATTCCTTCTCCCGGGAAGACACGATCAGTCTGGGAATCCGGCTACAAGACATTTCGACAAAGAATAAAACAAGACCAGCAAAGCCGCCCGATGCTACCGACAATCCCGATAGGAGCTGCACATATCTCATTCTCGTGGCAACACCGGATGAGACAGGCTACAAGTAAAACCAAGCCTCGAAGTTTCCCGTGGTGGCCCATGGCGTTTCGGTTCGACCCAGCACTTAGAGAAGCACTGGCCCGAGGGGCTAAAATAAAGATGACCCTTGGGCTCCGGAAACCCAAGGGAAAAAGGGCATAGGTGAGGCAAATGGTAAAACCAATGTTGGGCCTTGCTGAAAAAGTCTTATTCAAAGCGAACTGTCAAGGGGGTCCCATAAATCACCCGACCGCGTTAGGGATGCAAAATCCGGGAACATAACACCGATATGACGGAAACTAGGGCGGCAAGAGTGGAACAAAACACCAGGCATAAGGCCGAGCCTTCCACCCTTTACCAAGTATATAGATGCATTAATTAAATAGGACATATTGTGATATCCCAACAAGTAAACATGTTCCAACAAGGAATAACATCTCCATGTTCCAACAAGGAACAAACTTCATCTTCACCTGCAACTAACAACGCTATAAGAGGGGCTGAGTAAAGCGGTAACATAGCCAAACAACGGTTTGCTAGGAAGGGTGACAACGAGTTAGAGGTTCATGGCAATTTGGGAGGCTTGAGGAACAGGTAATAGGTAGCGCAGCATAGCGATAGAACGAAGCAACTAGCATAGCAATGATAGTAGTGAGATCCAGGGTAGCGGTCATCTTGCCTGAAATCCCGCAAGGAAGAAGAACGAGTCCATGAAGAAGATGAACGGATGAAGCCGAACCAAGCGTGAGACGAACGAATCCTCACGATGCAAAGCAAACAGGAACTAACAAGAAGAAGCACACAACATAGTAAACACACCACACAGGAACAAGGCATGATGCACAACAAAGCATGATGCATGACAAATCTAGATGAGGCTACTCATGGCAAGAGATGATGCAAACAAAAGCAACACATCAAAGCAAGTTTAAATGAGGCCGGAGACAACATAGAACAACTCCGGTAAGTCCTCATATGCAAATTTCGAAATTGGTACAGATCTGAATAGCTTTATGTTCAATTTGTTAAACATCAAGTTAAGATGCACCACGATGATCTACACGAAATTCTAGTCAAGTTACATATAAAGTTCATTAGATTGGGAGCTACGGCCTAGAAGATATGAGCAAAACAATATAAACATGGCATTGATGCAAAATGCATACAAACATCAAGAAAACACCTCAAAACAAGGATTCAACATGATAATATGAAACTACATGCAAAATCAAGCAAGTTTCATATAGAGCACACTCAAAACGGAGCAACGGTTCAACACACACACAATACAAGTTTAAAGGACAAGCTGTCCAAAACAGCAACTAGGCATCTTGCAAGCATCACAAGAACAAGCTACAGCACCCTAACATGAAAACAAAAGCCATGGGCATGATTTACAGGTAAAGCATTACAAAACATGAACACTGAGGTATCTCCACAAATCAATAGAACATGCTCAAAATGACATGGCCAGATTGCAAATAATAACAGTTTCAGGCATTGGCAGAAATAACATCAGGTTGCAATGTTTAGAGCTATCAAACAACATGTTACAGGAACTTATCATGGCAAACAAAGGCATGGCATGAATATACTAATTGCATATAACAAATGTCCTTTAGTGACCATGAGCCAAAAAGAATGAGAAAATAAGATGGCACCCATGTAAACATGGCAAGTTATATGACAGATTCATACATGGCAGGAACAACAATAAGTAGGCATGTTGGTAAGCTTGAACCACTCACCACAGAGCAATACATGGCATGGCAAGGAAACTCACAGTACGAAGAGATATTTATGAAGATAAGCATGGCAATAGAAAGTTCATAGGGTGCATGGATCACTAGCAACAACCTTGGCAAAATTGAATAACATGTAAACAATCTGCCAAGAAACATTTTATAGCAAAAGTAGAGCTCGATAGACTCAAGCTATGGCAATCCATAATTGCAAAAAAGGGCCTGGATGGATAGATAATAACCATATGTTGAAAACATCCTTACTGAAGTATCTCAAAATATGCATGGATCTCTCGGTAGCATCAAGTTTACATGGCATAAAAATATCAGCAAAACAGGGGCTGAAATCAGCAACATCACGATGCCTAGTTTGCATGCTTGTGCTAGTCACCACAGAGATCACAAAAATACATGGCATAAACCCCTGTAAATATGGCATGGCATATTACAAAACACATGTAGGACTCAAGATCCTAGGGTGCACACATCAATCATGGCAAAAATGACAAAAGTGCATGTTCTGATAAGAATCTGAAACTAACATCACATAGCCCTTTTCTAACAGCATTTCGGGCAACAAGATGAGCTCAAATATAAATGATGCAATGAGATGAAATGATGTACTCGTTGAGTCGAACAATTCGACATATTACACACACGAAACAGAGCAATATGCAAGAAGTTATGATGCGATGAAAATGCATACAAAATACTGGAATCTGGGGACTTAGCCGATTTTCGAAAAAACGGACGGGCGTAGATTAGCTAAGAGGTGCTCGGGTGGGATTTAGGTAGGCTCACCCATGAGCTATCGGGCCCGGCTCGAGGAAGAAGCCTGGCAGGCCGGGCGTCTGGGTCACAAGAAGACAATGAGCCAAGGCCGAGGAGGAGGCCCACGCGCCAAAGCGAAGCGAGGAGACGCGTCCTCCCGATCCGGTCGGGATCGAGAAGAGCGGCGGCGCTACCGGTGCTCCGCGAGCAGGCGACGGCGGGCGAAAGCGGAGGACGCGAGGGGGGCTGAACGGTGCCGAGGCCGAGAAGCTCCTGGGCGGCGATGGCGGCTAAGCGCGACGACGGCAGTTCCTCGAGAAGACCAGCAGCCATGGCCGCGGTGAGAGAGGGAAGGCGAGACAGGGAGGAAGGAGAAGGATGGAGCAGGGGCGACGCTGGCCTCGGGCGGCAAGGGCGGCGAGACGGCGGAGCGCTCCGGTGGCCTGCCGGCCAGCGAGGCCGATCCCGACAAGGGAGGTGCGAGGCGGCAGGGAGCGAGCGCTCGGGCGTGGCTGGGAGGCGCGTGGGCTGGCGGGGCCCGTTTCGGCCCGGCGGCGGGCCGGATCTGGGCCCTGGAGGGCTGGCGGCGGAGGGAGGAGGTCGGGGCGACGTGGCGTGCGTGGGTTGGAGGAGGAGGGCGGCTTCGGCGGCGCTGGTGGCGTTGCGGCCACTGGGACGGCGCCAAGTGGCGGTGGATGGCTGACCGGGCGCGGAAACAGAGGGAGGTTGGTGGCGTGGGGCTCGAGGAGGGGGGGTTCGGCTGCTGCCAAAAATGGAAGGGAGGCTTCCATTTATAGGTAGGGCTAGGGTTTGAGGGGTTAGGAGGGGGGTTTCGGAACCCTCCGATCGCAATCGAACGGTTCCGGTCAGAGGGGGGGAGTTAGACTGGGCCGAGGAGGGGTTAGTGGGCTGTGAGGAGAGGGTTTGGGCTGAGGGAAGCGAAGAGAAATGCAGCCCGGCGGCAGTTTCGGAGACCGAAACGTCCGACGAAGGTACCAGCAACGGTACCGCTATAAGTTTAACGGTTGGGCTATCAAACGAGCTCCAAATGTGGCGAAACTTGACAGGCGCTCTGTCTACACTATAATAAGACCGCATGCCAAGTTGCATCCCATTCCGAGAACATTTTTGTGCCACTTATAAAATAATATTTTGAGAGGTGCCTGGCGCTTGCAGGTGTGTCTGCCTCGAACGGACAACGGAGAGAACCGGCGGAACCCGAACGGATGCAAGTTTGAAAAACATGGAGATGAAATGCAGATGATGACATGGAAAAATGCAACACACAAGCAAATGACATGGCAATGACAGAGAATAACTGGCAGACACCTGGCGCATCGAATCCGGGGCGTTACAACACTCCTCCACTAACAAGAGATCTCGTCCCGAGATCTTAGGACCGAGACGGAAGGGAAAAAGGAAGAGATGAAGCAAGAATTGAAGAGAAGAAGCAAGGAATCGAGAGCACTCGAGAAGAAGAGAGAAGCGACGAGAATGACAAGAATCGAAGGCTCACGGAATCAGATAGACTATGAAACGACTCGTTCTAACCGGAGTGGTTAGAATGAGAAAAGAAACGAATAAGACTGAAACAATTTAGGCAGCACACCGGTTGAACAAGGAAAGAATAGAACATGAGCTTCATAGGATGGAATGATACTTGATGAAGGCATGACACAAAACCTCCGGAAGAATTGAAGAGTTGAAAGAAAAGAACGGAGAAGAAAATGACAACTTGTGCCACGAATGAAATTGAAAGCATCTTTAGAAGGAAGGTTTAAACGGAGTTGTTGAGAAAAACAACAACGAAAGAATAAGCTTGTTGTGGTCTTATAGGTAACATCTCAAGATCATAAGGTGATAACCGGCCACAAACGGAAATGATTGGATAGCTGAGAAGAACGAAGAAATGCAACACTCCACTTCAAAAGAATACGGAGATTTAATTGCACTTCGAGATGAGAAGAAAAAATACTTGAACTCCACCAACAAGAATCTTGATGAACACTTGAAGAGAGAATTAAATCATGACGAGCCACCGTGAAGAACTCCGGTAACAAAAGGATGATGAGATACAATTGAAGGACGGAAAGAATAAGAATTAAGTCTTGCGGTGATTTAGATGGAGCTTTCCGACGAAATAACCGAGGAAATTTGAACTCCGGAAAAGATGAAAACACTTGGGACTAGAATTTATTCATCAAGAACAAACTCCGAAGGAAGGGATTACTCACTTTGAGGAAATAAGAATAAGATTTATTGTATGCTTATCCTCCATCAAATTAAATTGATGACCAACAATGGATTTGGCATACTACTTATTCTACTTGAAAAAGGATTAAGAAGTGACATATTGCAGACTTGAGAAGGTCTTCATGAACCCCCGGTAGGATTGAAAGAAGGAATGGATTAAAATGATAATCAAGGAAAAGAATCTTGAACGAACCACCGTAAGAATTCGGAAATGACTGACGAAAACGAATGAATCACCGGGAAGAATCAGAAGAACCAATATGCTCGAGGGGATTTAGATGCAAAAGAACAAAGAGATCATGGCCTGATTGAGGAGTACTTCAGCGAAGCACCGGGATAAAAAACAGAACGATAACTGGAATGATGGCCTCCGGTGTAAAGAAACGGTTAAAAACAACTCCTGAGAAACTCCGGATGGTTGAGAAAAAGAATATCTGACAAATGGAATAATTTGAGAGGATAATATGAAGCTAGAACCACGAAACTTCGAGAGAACGGACAAGGTTTAAGAGGAACTCTTCTTCGGTCTTCATATGACGACGAGAAACATCACGAAAATTAGTGAGATACTCCGGGAGAATGAAAAACAGAGAGGTTGAGCCAACAATGAAATGATTTGAAATTGATCTTGGAAAAGGCATGTGACTGATGGAATCCATTCTGACGTCACACTTGAAAAGAATTGAGAATAACTCCGGGGGAATTAGAAGAGTCAGGTAAGATCCTGGGAAAGACCTGTGGGTTAGGGCCCACTGAAGAGATAACACCGTTGGAAAGGATTGTTGAACAGATAGATGAAGCACCGGAAGAACTGAAATATTTGACTGAGGTGACAACCTCGAATTAATTGGAACACAGACGAATCTCCTGAGATGTGTTGAACACTCCGGAAGGATAAACTGGCGAGAGGCGAAAAAGCAAGGGGAAAACATTTGAGCCGAGGAAAAGAATATGGTCAACCTGAATAACTTGAATTGAATCCGCCGGAAAAGAAAAAGAGATGATGAATTTCAAATGAGACGAGAATTCACCGGTTGAAATAATTGAGGGAAGACTGAAGAGGCTCCGTACGAATGGAATTGATGGTCGGAAGAAACTTGAACTCCGGGAATAATAGGGTGGGAGGGCGGGAAAACAAAGACAACTTGGAAGGGGGAACCGACGAATAACTTCAAGAGGAAACACCGGTTGAAATAATTGATGAAAGAAAGCAAAGACTTCACACGAGTAGGATGGATACTCGATTACGGACTCCGGTTCCGAGAAGAAGAAGGGTGGGCGGGCGGGAATAACAAGGACAACTTCGGACAGGAAAAACAACATCGATTAAAAGAACTGAGGATTGATCTCGCGAAAGACAACGAGGTTCGAGTCGACTTGACGAGAAAAGCACCGGATGAAAAGAGCTGAGGAACAACGATCGGAAAACCAACTGCGTGATCCTAAAGAAAAATTTGAAGGGGAAAGAGGAGTAATTCAAAACACCTACGTCAAGATTCCTCACCAGAGCGACGAAGGGGCTGAGGAGTAAAAAGAATTCCTACTCTCGATATAACTAGACTCCAAACAGTTTTCTTCTAGACTCAACAACGGCCAAACTACACGATCAATCAAGGGGGCTCCTAGGGTCGGTCGAGGCTCTGATACCAACTTATCACGCCCAATATGCGACCCTATCCAAAAGGAACTCGACGGTCCCACCAAGGATAGACCCGCATATTGAAATGCTTTTGCAAGGTGTATATCATTACATCAACATTACATAATAGTGGGGATACATCCAATACACACAATGTCACATGAATACAACAATACAACATACAAGATCAACATCCGACTACGGATGAAACATAAATGTAAACTCAAACGACATCCACCACTGCTAGCCAGTGCCGCCGACCGAACCTATCCCCGATCGAAGAAGAAGCGGAAGAACTCCAACACAAGCAAACATCGCTCTCACGTCATGATCATCGCAAACCTGTACCGCAATCGGTGGTGTAGTAATCTGTGAGCCACGAGGACTCAAGCAATCCCATTACCATGGGTATCAAGACTAGCAAAGCTTAAGTAGGAAAGGAAGGGATAAAGTGGTGAGGTTGCAGCAGCGGCTAAGCATATATGGTGGCTAACATACGCAAATGAGAGCGAGAAGAGAAACAAAGGAACGGTCGCCAACTAGTAATGATCAAGAAGTGATCCTGAACTCCTACTTACGTCAGACATAACCCAGAAACCGTGTTCTCCTCTCGATCAACCCCAAAAAGAGACACTCACGGTTACGCACACGGTTGGTGTATTTTAGAAGGGTTTGCTTCAAGTTTACTACAACCGGATATTAACAAATTCCCATCTCGCCACATAACCGCTGGCACGGCTCTCGAAAGTTTATACCCTGCAGGAGTGTCCCAACTTAGCCCATGATAAGCTCTCGCGATCAACGAAGCGATATTCCTTCTCCCGGGAAGACCCGATTAGTCTCGGAATCCGGCTACAAGACATTTCGACAAAGCAATAAAACAAGACCAGCAAAGCCGCCCGATCGCCGACAATCCCGATAGGAGCTGCACATATCTCGTTCTCGTGGCAACACCGGATGAGACAAAGCTACGAGTAAAACCAAGCCTCGAAGTTTCCCGTGGTGGCCCAAGAAGCGGCTCGGTTCGAGCCAGCACTTAGAGAAGCACTGGCCCGGGGGGCTAAAATAAAGATGACCCTTGGGCTCTGGAAACCCAAGGGAAAAAGGGCATAGGTGAGGCAAATGGTAAAACCAATGTTGGGCCTTGCTGGAAAAGTCTTATTCAAAGCGAAATGTCAAGGGGGTCCCATAAATCACCCGACCGCGTTAGGGACGCAAAATCCGGGAACATAACACCGATATGACGGAAACTAGGCGGCAAGAGTGGAACAAAACACCAGGCATAAGGCCGAGCCTTCCACCCTTTACCAAGTATATAGATGCATTAATTAAATAGGACATATTGTGATATCCCAACAAGTAAACATGTTCCAACAAGGAACAACATCTCCATGTTCCAACAAGGAACAAACTTCATCTTCACCTGCAACTAACAACGCTATAAGAGGGGCTGAGCAAAGCGGTAACATAGCCAAACAACGGTTTGCTAGGAAGGGTGACAACGAGTTAGAGGTTCATGGCAATTTGGGAGGCTTGAGGAACAAGTAATAGGTAGCGCAGCATAGCGATAGAACGAAGCAACTAGCATAGCAATGATAGTAGTGAGATCCAGGGTAGCGGTCATCTTGCCTGAAATCCCGCAAGGAAGAAGAACGAGTCCATGAAGAAGATGAACGGATGAAGCCGAACCAAGCGTGAGCGAACGAATCCTCCACGATCGCAACGAACAGGAACTAACAAGAAGAAGCACACAACATAGTAAACACACCACACAGGAACAAGGCATGATGCACAACAAAGCATGATGCATGACAAATCTAGATGAGGCTACTCATGGCAAGAGATGATGCAAACAAGAGCAACACATCAAAGCAAGTTTAAATGAGGCCGGAGACAACATAGAACAACTCCGGTAAGTTCTCATATGCAAATTTCGAAATTTTTACAGATCTGAATAGCTTTATGTTCAAGTTGTTAAACAGCAAGTTAAGATGCACCACGATGATCTACACGAAATTCTAGTCAAGTTACATATAAAGTTCATTAGATTCGGAGCTACGGCCTAGAAGATATGAGCAAAACAATATAAACATGGCATTGATGCAAAATGCATACAAACATCAAGAAAACACCTCAAAACAAGGATGCAACATGATAATATGAAACTACATGCAAAATCAAGCAAGTTTCATATAGAGCACACTCAAAACGGAGCAACCGTTCAACACATACACACAATACAAGTTTAAAGGACAAGCTGTCCAAAACAGCAACTAGGCATCTTGCAAGCATCAAAACAACAAGCTACAGCACCCTAACATGAAAAAAAAGGCATGCGCATGATGTACAGGTAAAGCATTACAAAATATGAACACTGAGCTATCTCCAGAAATCACTAGAATATGCTCAAAATGACATGGCAAGATTGCAAATAATAACAGTTTCAGGCATTGGCAGAAATAACATCAGGTTGCAATGTTTAGAGCTATCAAACGACATGTTACAAAAACTTATCATGGAAAAAAAAGGCATGGCATGAATCTACTAATTGCATATAACAAATGTCCTTTAGTGACCATGAACCAAAAAGGATGAGAAAATAAGATGGCACCCATGTAAACATGGCAAGTTATATGACAGATTCATACATGGCAGGAACAACAATAAGTAGGCCTGTTGGTGAGCTTGAACCACTCACCACAGAGCAATACATGGCATGGCAAGGAAACTCACAGTAAGAAGACATATTTATTAAGCTAATAATGGCAAGAGCAAGTTCATAGGGTGCATGGATCACTAGCAACAACCTTGGAAAAATTGAATAACATGTAAACAATCTGCCAGGAAACATTTTATAGCAAAAGTAGAGCTGGATTGACTCAAGCTATGGCAATCCATAATTGCAAACAAGGGCATGGATGGATATAGAATAACCATCTGTTCAAAACATCCTTACTGAAGTATCTCAAAATATGCATGGATCTCTCGGTAGCATCAAGTTTACATGGCATAAAAATATCAGCAAAACAGGGGCTGAAATCAGCAACATCACGATGCCTAGTTTGCATGCTTGTGCTAGTCACCACAGAGATCACAAAATTACATGGCATACACCCCTGTAAAGATGGCATGGCATATTACAAAACACATGTAGGACTCAAGATCATAGGGTGCACGCATCAATCATGGCAAAAATGACAAAAGTGCATGTTCTGATAAGAATCTGAAACTAACATAACATAGCCCTTTTCTAACAGCATTTCGGGCAACAAGATGAGCTAAAATATAAATGATGCAATGAGATTAAATGATGTACTCGTTGAGGCGAACAATTTTACATATTATACGCACGAAACGGAGCAACATGCAACAATTTATGATGCAATGAAAATGCATACAAAATACTGGAATCTGGGGACTTAGCCGATTTTCGAAAAAAAACGGACGGGCGCAGATTAGCTAAGAGGTGCTCGGGTGGGATTTAGGTAGGCTCACCCATGGGCTATCGGGCCCGGATCGAGGAAGAAGCTCGGCAGGTCGGGCGTGGCCTTGTCAGACAAATGTGAGCCAAGGTCAGGCGGGGAGGAGGCCCACGCGGGCGCACAGGCGAGCGAGGAGACGCGGTCCTCCCGATCCGGTCGGGATCGAGAAGAGCGGCGGCGGCGCGCCGGTGCTCCGGCGAGGAGGCGACGGCGGGGCGAGCGGAGGACGCGGAGGGGGCCGAGAACGGCGCCGGAGGCCGGAGAAGCTCCTGGGCGGCGGCGATGGCACCTAGCGCGACGACGGCAGCGGTTCCCTGCGAGAAGACCAGCAGCCATGGCCGCGGTGAGAGAGGGAAGGCGAGACAGGGAGGAAGGAGAAGGATGGAGCAGGGGCGACGCTGGCCTCGGGCGGCAAGGGCGGCGAGACGGCGGAGCGCCCGGCAGCCGGCCAACCGAGGCGGGCGAGGGAGATCGGGCCCTGCCCGATCCCGACGGGAGGCGCGAGGCGGCGGGGAGCGAAGCGCCGGGCTACTGGAGGCGCGCTGGCTGGCGGGGCCGTTCTGGCCAAGGGCCGGATCTGGGCGCCGGAGGGTCAAGCGGAGGGAGGAGGTCGGGCGACGTGGCGTCGTGGGTTGGAGGAGGAGGGCGCTTGGCGGCGCGCTGGTGGCCCGCTGACCACTGGGACGGCGCCAAGTGGCGGTGGATGGCTGACCGGGCGCGGAAACGGAGGGTGGTTGGTGGCGCGGGGCTCGAGGAGGGGGGGTTCGGCTGCTGCCAAAAATGGAAGGGAGGCTTCCATTTATAGGTAGGGTTAGGGTTTGAGGGGTTAGGAGGGGGGTTTCGGAGCCCTCCGATCACAGTCGAACGGTTCAGGTCAGAGGGGGGGAGTTAGACTAGGCCGAGGAGGGGTTAGTGGGCTGTGAGGAGAGGGTTTGGGTTGAGGGAAGCGAAGAGAAATGCAGCCCGGCGGCAGTTTCGGAGACCGAACGTCCGGCGAAAAATACCGGTACCGCAACGGTACCGCTATAAGTTTAACGGTTGGGCTATCAAACGAGCTCCAAATGTGGCGAAACTTGACAGGCGCTCTGTCTACACTATAATAAGACCGCATGCCAAGTTGCATCCCATTCCGAGAACATTTTTGTGCCACTTATAAAATAATATTTCGGAGGTGCCGCGGGCGCGTGCGGGTGTGTCTGGCTCAGAACGGACAACGGAGAGAACCGGCGGAACCCGAACGGATGCAAGTTTGAAAAACATGCAGATGAAATGCAGATGATGACATGGCAAAATGCAACACACAAGCAAATGACATGGCAATGACGGAGAATAACTGGCGTACACCGGCGCGATCGAATCCGGGCGCATAAAGAGCTAATCGCTAATGATATAACCGACATGCTCGACTTCGACTCGAAGACATCGGCGGTATGGACGATGACGCCGGAGACGACCAAGAACCAGCGCCTACTGAGAATCGAAGGCCACCTCGTCATACGACATATACATGATGGATATCCCAAAAGATGGAAACGGTGATGGAACAACGGAGGATGACCCCTCCAAAAAGCAACCGAAGCGCCCACGTCAGCGGCGCCGCTCTAAATCCCGCCATAGCAAAAATGGTGATTCCGGCACGAAAGATAATAACACCACGGAGAGTACCGAAGACAACCCCCTCCAGCAGGACTCAGCGCAGGAGGAGGGAGAAGCAAGTCCGCACGACAGTGCGGCAGAAAGAGAGGTCGAGGACGATAATTATGCGCCTCCTTCCGAAGATGAGGCAAGCCTCGACGACGATGAATTTGTCGTGCCTGAGGATCCTGCCGAACAAGAGCGTTTCGAACGCAGGCTTATAGCCACGGCAAGCAGCCTCAAGAAAAAGCAGCAACAGCTTAGAGCTGACCAAGACCTGCTAGCCGACAGATGGACTGAAGTCCTTGCAGCCGAAGAGTATGAACTCGAACGCCCCTCCAAAAGCTACCCCAAACGCAGGCCGTTGCCTCGATCAGAGGAGGAAGCACCCAAGTCACCAGCGCACGACATGGCAGACCGGCCACCCCGTGGCCGCGATAGAGAAGCCTATCGGCCCTCCGCTCAAGCCACAACCCGACGCCGCTCAAAAAGTACCAAGGCATGGGAAAACGCGCCGGACTTGCGAGATATATTGGAGGATAAGGCAAAACATACAAGATCAATCTACGGATCGCGGGGGCGTAACGACGCGGGATGATTACCGTCGCGCCGAGATACAGCAAACTTGGCGGGCGAACACGATGAGACAAAGCTCATATGAGCTACGTCGTGATATAGCCCAATCTGAGCCGCCAGACACCCACTATGCTTCACGGATGAAGTAATGGATCATCAAATCCCGAGGGCTTCAAAACCGTAAACATCGAATCATACGATGGTACCACAGATCCTGCGGTCCGGATCGAGGACTATCTCCTCCATATCCACATGGCCCTTGGTGATGATCTACATGCCATCAAATACCTCCCACTCAAGCTTAAAGGACCAGCTCGGCATTGGCTCAACAGCTTGCCGCCAGAATCAATTGGTTGTTGGGAGGACACGGAAGCCGCATTCCTTGATAACTTCCAGGCACATATGTGCGACCACCGGACACCGATGACCTTAGCCACATAATTCAGCAGTAAGAATCGGCCGGACAATTTTGGACACGGTTCCTAACAAAGAAAAATCAAATCGTTGGTGTCCGGATCACGAGAGGCCCTTGCATCCTTCAAACATAACATCCATGACGAGTGGCTTGCCCGGCACCTAGGACAGGAAAAGCCAAAATCCATGGCAGCTCTCACAACACTCATGACCCGCTTTTGTGCGGGAGAGGACAGCTGGCTAGCTCGAAGCAACAACTTGGCCAAACATCCTCAGCAATGGCAGGTCGCGTCGCAACAAGAACAAGCGCCGCATTAACGGCGATAATACTAAAGATACGGCCGTGAATGCCGGATTCAGAGGCTCTAAACCCGGTCAGCGGAAGAAGCCATTCAAAAGAAATACCCAGGGCCCGTCCAACTTGGACCAAATACTCGATCGCTTGTGCCAGATACATGGCACCCCCGAAAACTCAGCCAATCACACCAACAGGGATTGTTGGGTGTTCAAGCAAGCAGGCAAGTTAAGTGTCGGACTCAATGACAAGGGGCTGCATAGCGATGACGAGGAAGAGCCCCGGCCGCCGAACAATAGAGGGCAGAAGGGTTTTCCTACACAAGTGCAGACGGTGAACATGATATACGCAACCCACATACCCAAACGGGAAGCGTAGCGTGCACTAAGGGACGTATATGCGATGGAGCCGGTCCCCAAAAGTTCAACCCATGGTCTTCTTGCTCGATCACCTTCGATCAAGGGACCACCCACTAGCATTCGCCACGGCGGTTTCGCGCCGCATTGGTTCTTGACCCAATTATTGACGGATTTCACCTAACGAGTCCCGATGGGACGGCGGCGGACTGAACCTGCTTTATCAGGATACAGTGCACAAAATGGGCATAGACCCCTCAAGGATTAAACCTACAAAGACGACCTTTAAAGGCGTCATACCGGGTGTACAGGCCAGTTGTACGGGCTCAGTTACACTCGAAGTGGTCTTCGGGCCGAGTTAATCTTCGACATCGTCCCATTTCGCAGCGGCTATCATGCACTGCTCGGACGAACCGCGTTTGCAAAGTTCAATGCAGTGCCGCACTACGCATACCTCAAGCTCAAGATGCCAGGCCCTCGAGGAGTAATCACGGTCAATGGAAACACCGAACGCTCTCTCGAGCGGAGGAGCACACGGCGACCCTCGCGGCGTAGGTACAAAGCAGCCTCTCACAGCAATTCTCGAGTCCGGCCACTAAGCGTCCGGACAACATCCGCTGCGCCGGAGTGACCTACAACAAGACCGCCTGCACGATTCATGCACGCATAGCAATCCGCCCCAACCCCAGCCCTCGCGAAATTGCGAAGCTAGTATTACGCTGCATATAATTACGCCTGGAGATACCATGGGCATATGGGGAGGGGCAAGACCACGGCACGCCAAGAATGTGGCTCGACCGCACCAGGGGCTCCCGATTCTGTCATTCTTTTTATTTTTTCCTTTTTCTTCCTTTTTCTTACTTTCAGGACTCCATCTTTTAGAAGTCCTGTCCGGCACTAGAATCGCCGAACTCACGATGAAATAGCCAGGGAAGCAGAAAGCCACGTCGAGTGTTCAGGTGGTCTCTATTACGAGCATTATACTTGTTTTACATACCATCCCGCAGCTTACCCCTGGAGGGGGACATGTTAGATAGTCCCATCCCTTGCTTATCGCACTATTTGTATCATTCTGCTTTCATTGCAGTACCTTTTTGAATAAACAATACATAGCTTTTGCTTATTATTGCACTACTTCCTTTATCTATACATATGTTCATTTCATGACATGTTGCAACCGTACACTTTGGTACGGCCAATACACCAGGGGCTTAAGTATCCCAAAATTATGGTGTGATAAGTCCGAACACTTCCACAAGTGCGGCACCCCGAACTTATAGCATTATATGAATCGGCTCGGAATCATGTCTTGGGTCAATAGTTGGGTTTGCCCGGCTCCCGTGTTTTGGTATCTTACATTCCGTTATATCGGCTAAGGTAGCACCGGGAGAACCACTGCGATTGTGCCCCAGTTGAGCTGGGTCGAGCACCTCAGTGGAGAAAGCTAAAACTGATCGTCATGATAGGGCGAGAGCCGGTCGCTGTTCGAGAGGTTTTTTCGGGTCCCTAAAGACTTATGCCGCTTAGAGCGAGGAACTGGAATTGTCCGGCCAAGGCGTGGATAGCGCCCCGAACTCGGTCTTCTGAATTCTAGGGGCTTCACGAAATTTAAAATTATAGAATTCTATGGCTAAGTGAGAGTGTTCAAGCATTATAAGTCCGGTTTCCTTGTTCGTTGTGTTGAGCGCCTCCTAGATGGACCCAAGAATGGGAACAAGAGTGCTCAAGTTTATCCCGAACACCCCAAAGACTCGTGGCATGGGGGCTGAAGCCAACGACTTGTCATCTCTCAAATTTGATAAACGGCCGCACAGAAGGTAATATTTTAAATTAACAAGCGTTGCTTAGCGCATATGAACAAGTTTTCAGCGTACAGGATAACAAATGCGAGTCTATTCAAAAATTATATTTTGGAGCACTCATCCGCTATTCGGCGGGCACCCTTCAGGAGGCCTTCATAGTACATTTCGGGCGTGCGATTCTCCTTGCCCTTCGGTGGCCCGTCCGTCACAAGCTTCTCCGCATCCAGCTTGCCCCATCGCACTTTTAGCACGGGCAAGGGCCCGACGGACACCTTCAATGCAGACGGGCGCTTGATGACTTCAATCCTGGGACAAAGCGTCCACCAGCCGTGACTAGCCCAAAGTAGGTCCCAGGCATGGCTTCCAATGGCCACAGCTGAACTATGAGGCCCTTCTTGGCCTGTTCGGCGACCTTGTGGAGGTCCACCAGCTGCTTCAGCTGGTCGCTTTGGGGCACCGGACGTTCGTCCTCAGCATACTGAGACCAGAACACCTTCTGCATCGAGCTCCCCTCCTTGGCGCGGTAGAATGCGGCAGCATCAGACACACTACGGGGCAGATCTGCGAATGCTCCTGGAGAGCTCCGAATCCGGGTAAGCAATAGGTAATTCACTTTCACATGCTTGCTTTGCATAAAGAATGCCTTACCCGCCGCTATCTTCTTTAGCGATTCAATTTCTTGGAGGGCTTTTTGGGCCTCGGCCTTAGCAGCTTTGGCACTCTCAAGAGCCGAAGCAAGCTCGGACTCTCGGGTCTTCGAGTCACGCTCCAAACTCTCGTGTTTTTCCACGAGAGCCTGGAGCTCTTGCCGCACCTCCGCCAGCTGCGCCTCCCCCTTCTCTCGCTCGGTGTGTTCCGCAGCCGCTTTGTTTTTGGCCACGGACACTGTCTCCTTCAGGGTCGCCACCTCGTTCGTGGCCCCTGCAGTACCCATGTTATTCCTGTTATTTTTTGCAACCAAAACCTTTTCCATAAGGTATTTCTTTAATAAGGTATTACTTACCTTCCTTGTCCTTGAGCTGCTTCTTGGCTTGGCCGAGCTCGTTCTCGGACCGCTCGAGGCTCTGCTTCAATGCATGGACCTCCAGCGATCGGTCTGGCAGAGGTCAGCAGCGCAGCCTGCATTCCCATATTGACATACTTATGTTAGACTCCTCCGTATATCTTTTTAGATCCTTAGTCCGGATTTTCTTTCCGAACACCGAACTAAGCAACAGGGGCTATTGTCTATGCGGTAATAGTTTTACATATTCTAAAGTTACCTCAAAGCCTGTTAGGAGGCTGGTACAGGCTTCGGTCAGCCCGCTCTTGGCGGACTGAACTGTCCGGATCACCGCACTCATAACAGTGCGGTGAGCGCCTCCAGTAAGCTATCCGGTGCATCCGGTTGGACGGAGGACACCGGCGTCTTACCCTTCTTACGAAGGGACTGCTTGCCAGACTACGGAACCACTGAAGGTTCCGGCATGGAGTCCGGACAAGGGTCGGGCTTAGAGCCCCTGGGGGTCTTGCCCCCCACGCTGCGGCGCCTCCTGCGCCACTTCCTCTTGACCAAGCCCCCCTTGGGGCCCCACCGCGGCGTCGTCCGCAGCGTGACGCGAGGAGGCGGTCGGAAGTGAGGTACTCTCCATTTCCGGCGAACTCAGGGACCAGCTGGACGAAGTGGCGAACTCGCCCTTGGGCGGGCTGCACGGTTGTTCGACATTAGAGAACACTCTGCGATAATAAAAAAGCCATGGGTATCCGGACACTTACGATCTCGCCAGGGGCTTGGCCCTTGTAGGCCAATCCTCCTCGTCGTCGTCGACGTTGGTGGAGAAGTCCGGAGGAAGGGTTCTTCCCTTCTTGGACCCTCCAGCCTCCCGGTTAGGCGGCCTTCCTTTTCCTCTCCTCCCCACCGGGGAGAAGCTTCTTTTCCTCCTCCTCGTCCTCAGGAGAAGATTCTGCTTCAGAATCTGACAGCACCTGGCGTCGGGAGCTCCTTCGAGTTCCCGTGGCCTCCATCTTGGCCTTCTTCTCCGACACCACATGGGGTACCGAAGCCAGCAGCCCCGTCAATCGGGCGTCCGCCGGGTCTTCCGGCAAAGGAGCCGGACAGCTAATATGTCCGGACGTCTTCAGTCAGTCCTGTCAAAGATTAGGGAGTTTTAGATCCCACATAGAGTCAATCTATGAAAAAAGAGTCCCGTAAAGGGTCAAATAACTTACCTCGCCGGCTTGACGCCACGAGCTGTATCCGCGATCTTTGTTAGCGGATGCTGGGGCTTCAGCGCCCTTGAACAGCACCTTCCAGGCATCTTCGTAAGTAGTGTCGAAGAGCCGGCTCAAGGTTCGATGCTGTGCCGGATCGAACTCCCACAAATTAAAGGCCCGTTGTCGGTGTCAAAACCGGCGGATCTCGGGTAGGGGGTCCCGAACTATTCGTCTAGGCGGATGGTAACAGGAGACAAGGGACACGATGTTTTTACCCAGGTTCGGGCCCTCTCGATGGAGGTAATACCCTACTCCTGCTTGATTAATATTGATGATATGGGTATACAAGAGTAGATCTACCACGAGATCAAGGAGGCTAAACCCTAGAAGCTAGCCTATGGTATGATTGTTGTTCGCCCCACGGACTAAAACCCTCCGGTTTATATAGACACCGGATAGGTTAGGGTTACACAGAGTCGGTTACAATGGTAGGAGATCTACATATCCGTATCGCCAAGCTTTCCTTCCATGCCAAGGAAAGTCCCATCTGGACACGGGACGAAGTCTTCAATCTTGTATCTTCATAGTCTTGGAGTCCGGCCGTGACGATAGTCCGGCTATCCAGACACCCCCTAGTCCGGGACTCCCTCGGTAGCCCTGAACCAGGCTTCAATGACGATTTAGTCCGGCGCGCATATTGTCTTCGACATTGCAAGGCGGGTTCCTCCTCCGAATACTTCATAGAAGGTTTTGAACACCAGGATATTGTCCGCTCGCAAAACAAGTTCCACATAACATCGTAGAGAGAATAAATTTTGCACAAATCTGCTGACGTATTCCGCGGCGTGACATCACACCACGGCCAGGCCTTTATATGAATCGTTTTTTTTACTGTTCCACCTCAGCGTGTTTAGCGAGGCGGTTTCCTTGGCACGTCTTATCAAAGCATAGATCGTGCCCCCTTATTTCGGGATTCTCATCAATACGGACGTGGGTAACCCATCCGCGCCATTAATTACGGCGCTTGGGAAATAAGCGAAGTTTTACCGGTGGTGGGGACGCATAGCTTCGTCCGTCCATATAAGGGGATAAGGATCCACCCTTTCACCCACGCCTTCTTCCTCCTTTGCTTATCCATTCCCGCGCACTCGATCTCCAGCGCCCAAGTCCGCACATCCCACCTCAACCTTCTCCAACCATGTCAGGAGCGGGAGGCAGCTGGATGGCCTCCTCCGTCACGGAGGGGCACATCACAACACTGCGGGAGGCCGGATACTTGTCCGGGCGACATCACAAGACAGGCTGCCCGATGCGGGGCAGCTTATTCCAACCCCCGGGCCCCATGAGAGGGTAGTGTTTCTCCCCCACTTCCTCCGCGGACTAGGTTTTCCACTTCACCCATTTGTCCGGGGGCTCATGTTCCACTACGGCCTGGACTTCCATGACCTGGCCCTGAATTTCATCCTCAACATCTCGGCGTTTATCGTCGTGTGCGAGGCTTTCCTCTGCATCCAGCCCCACTTCGGCTTATGGTTGAAGATCTTCAACGTCCGGCCGAAGGTAGTGGGCGGCGGTCAAGCGGAGTCGGAGGCGCCATGGTTGGCAAGATGGCCAAGGTCCTATGGCTCGAGGGCGCCTTTGTGGAGACAATAAAGGGGTGGCAATCGGGTGGTTCTACATCACCGAGCCACGCGACCCGAATGGGTGGCGGCCCCAATTTAGATCTGGCTTCCCCACACGGCTCTCGTCATGGAAGGAGATGGGCCCGGCGTGGGGAATTCGGAAGAGCTATCCGACTCCAAACATGCGTCCGAAACCTGGTGGACAAGAATCTCAGGCTTGTCGACGTAATCCAGGTGATGCTCATCCGCCGAATTCTCCCATGCCAACAACGGGCCTTTAACTTGTGGGAGTTCGATCCGGCACAGCACCGAACCTTGAGCCGGCTCTTCGACACTACATACGAAGATGCCTGGAAGGTGCTGTTCAAGGGCGCTGAAGCCCCAATATCCGCTAACAAGGATTGCGGATACAGCTCACGGCGTCCAGCCGGCGAGGTAAGTTATTTCACCCTTTACGGGACTCTTTTTTCATAGGTTGACTCTAGGTGGGATCTAAAACTCCCTAATCTTTGACGGGACTGGCTGAAGACGTCCGGACAGATTAACTGTCCGGCTCCTTTGCCGGAAGACCCGGAGGACGCTTGATTAACGGGGCTGCTGGCTCCGGTGCCGCATGTGGTGCCAGAGAAGAAGGCCAAGAAGGAGGCCACAGGAACTCGAAGGAGCTCCCAACGCTAGGTGCTGTCAGATTCTGATGCAGAATCTTCTCCTGAGTATGAGGAGGAAGAAGAAGAAGCTCATCCCCCAGCGGGGGAGGAGAAGAAAAGGAAGGTCGCCCCAACTGGGGAGGCCGGAGGGTCCAAGAAGGGAAGAACCCTTCCTCCGGACTTCTCCACCAACGTCGACGGCGACGAGGAGGATTGGCCTACAAGGGCCAAGCCCCTGGCGAGATCGTAAGTGTCCGGATACCCATGGCTTTTTATTATCGCAGAGTGTTCTCTAATGTCGAACAACCGTGCAGCCCGCCCAAGGGCGAGTTCGCCGATTCATCGAGCGGGTCCCTGGGCTCGTCGGAAATGGAGAGTACTTCGCTTCTGACCGCCTCCTCGCCTCACGCTGCGAACGACGCCGCGTTGGGGCCCCAAGGGGGGCTTGGTCAAGAGGAGGTAGCGCAGGAGGTGCCACAAGGAAACCTCCCGGACTCCAGGCGCGCGGGGGGCAAGACCCCCAGGGGCTCTAAGCCCGACCCTCGTCCGGACTCCATGCCGAACCATCAGCTAGTTCAAGTCCGGCCAGCGGATCCTTCGCAAGAAGGGTAAGACGCCGTGTCCTCCGTCCAACCGAGCCACCGGATAGCTTCGGAGGCGCTTAACAGCGCTTCCATCAGGAGGAGCACCGCCCGTGATGAGTGCGGTGATCCGGACAGTTCAGTCCGCCAAGAGCGGATCGACCGAAGCCTGCATTTAGCCTTCTAACGGGCTTTGAGGTAAGTTTAGAATATGTAAAAGTATTACCGCATAGACAGTAGTCTCGATACTTAGTTCGGTGTTCGGAAAGAAAAGCCGGACTAAGGATCTAAAAAGATATACGCAGGAGTCTAACATAAGTATGTCAATATGGGAATGCAGGCTGCGCTGCTGACCTCTGCCGCACTGACTGCAGAGGTCAATGCATTGAAGCAGAACCTTGAGCGGTCCGAGAACGAGCTCGGACAAGCCAAGAAGCAGCTCGAGGACAAGGAAGGTAAGTCATACCTTATGAAAGAAATACCTTATAGAAAAGGTTTTGGTTGCAAAAAATAACAGGAATAACTTGGGTACTACAGGGGCCACGAACGAGGTGGCGACCCTAAAGGAAGCGGTATTCGTGGCCGAAAACAAAGCGGCTGCGGAACGCACCGAGCGAGAGAAGGGGGAGGCGCAGCTAGCCAAGGTACGGCAAGAGCTCCAAGCTCTCGTGGAAAAACACAAGGGTTTGGAGTGTGACTCGAAGACTCGAGAGTCCGAGCTCGCCTCGGCTCTTGAGAGTGCCAAAGCTGCTAAGGCCGAGGCCCAAAAAGCCCTCCAAGAAATTGAGTCGTTAAAGAAGATAGCGGCGGGTAAGGCATTCTTTATGCAAAGCAAGCATGTGAAATTGAATTACCTATTACTTACCCGGATTCGGAGCTCTCCAGGAGCATTCGCGGATTTGCCCCGTAGTGTGTCTGATGCTGCCGCATTCTACCGCGCCAAGGAGGGGAGCTCGACGGAAAAGGTGTTCTGGTCTCAGTATGCTGAGGCCGAACGTCCGGTGCCCCTGATCGACCAGCTGAAGCAACTGGTCGAGCTCCACAAGGTCGCCGAACAGGCCATGAAGGGCCTTGTAGCGCAGCTGTGGCCATTGGAAGCCATGCCTGGGAGCTACTTCGGCTTGGTGCGGGCTGGTGGACGCCTCATTCCACGGATTTAAGTCATCAAGCGCTCCGTCTGCATTGAAGGTGTCCGTCGGGCCCTTGCCCGTGCTAAAGTGCACTGGGCAAGCTGGATGCGGAGAAGCTTGTGACGGACGGGCCACCGAAGGGCCATGAGCATCGCACGCCCGAAATGTACTATGAGGGCCTCCTGAAGGGTGCTCGCCGAATAGCGGATGAGTGCTCCAAAGATGTAATTTTTGAATAGGCTCGCATTTGCTATCTTGTACACTGAAAACTTGTTCATATGTGCTAAGCAACGCTTGTGAATTTAAAATATTACTTTCTATGCGGCCGTTTATTGAATTTGAGAGATGGCAAGTCGTTGGCTTCAGCCCCCATGCCACGAGTGCTGGGGTATTCGGGATAAACTTGAGCACTCTTGTTCCCATTCTTGGGTCCATCAAGGGAGGCGCACAACACAACGAACAAGGCAACCGGACTTATAATGCTTGAACACTCTCACTTAGCCATAGAATTCTATAATTTTAAATTTCGCGAAGCCCCTAGTATTCGAAGACCGAAGTTCGGGCGCTATCCACGCCTTGGCGAACAATTCTGGTTCCTCGCTCTAAGCGGCATAAGTCTTTAGGGACCCGAAAAAACCTCTCGAACTGCGACCGGCTCTCGCCCTATCATGACGGTCAGTTTTAGCTTTCTCCACTGAGGTGCTCGACCAAGCTCAACTGGGGCACAATCGCAGTGGTTCTCCCGGTGCTATCTTAGCCGATATAGAGGAACGTAAGGTACCAAAACACGGGAGTCGGGCAAACCCAACTATTGACTCAAGACATGATTCGGAGCCGATTCATATAATGCTATAAGTTCGGGGTGCCGCACTTGTGAAAGTGTTCGGACTTATCACACCATAATTTTGGGATACTTAAGCCCCTGGTGTATTGGCCGTACCAAAGTGTACAGGTGCAACATGTCATGAAATGAACATATGTATAGATAAAAAAGGAGTGCAATAATAGGCAAAAGCTATGTATTGTTTATTCAAAAAGGTACTGCAATGGAAGCGAGCGATACAAATAGTGCGATAAGCAAGGGATGGGACTATCTAACATGTCCCCCTCGAGGGGTAAGTCATGCGGGATGGTATGTAAAACAGGTATAATGCTCGTAATAGAGACCACCTGAACACTTGACGTGGCTTTCTGCTTCCCTGGCTGTTGCATCGTGAGTTCGGCGATTCTAGTGCCGGACAGGATTGATGAAAGACGGAGTCCTGAAAGTAAGAAAAAGGAAGAAAAAGGGGAAAAAAGAAAAAGAATGACACAATCGGGAGCCCCTGGTGTGGTCGAGCCGCATTCTTGGCGTGCCGTGGTCTTGCCCCTCCCCATATGCCCATGGTATCTCCAGAGCGTAATTATGTACGCGTAATACTAGGTTCGCAATTTCGCGAGGGCGGGGGTTGGGGACGGATTGCTACGCATGCTTGAATCGTGCCAGGCGGTCTTGTTGTAGGTTACTCCGGGCGCGCTTGACAGTGTCCCGACGCTTAGTGGCCGGACTCAAGAATTGTTGTGAGATGCTGCTTTGTACCTACGCCGCGAGGGCCGCCGTGTGCTCCTCCGTTCGGAGAGAGCGTTCGGTGTTTCCATTGACCGTGATTACTCCTCAAGGGCATGGCATCTTGAGCTTGAGGTATGCGTAGTGCGGCACCGCATTGAACTTTGCAAATGCGGTTCGTCCGAGCAGTGCATGATAGCCGCTGCGAAATGGGACGATGTCGAAGATTAACTCTTCGCTTCGGAAGTTATCCGGGGATCCGAAGACCACTTCGAGTGTAACTGAGCCCGTACAACTGGCCTCTACACCCGGTATGACGCCTTTAAAGGTCGTCTTTGTAGCTTTAATCCTTGAGGGGTCTATGCCCATTTTGCGACCGTATCCTCGATAAAGCAGGTTCAGTTGCCGCCGCCGGCCCATCGTGACTCTGGTTAGGTGAAATCCGTCAATAATTGGGTCAAGAACCAATGCGGCGAAACCGTCGTGACGAATGCTAGTGGGGTGCTCCCTTCGATCGAAGGTGATCGGGCAGGAAGACCATGGGTTGAACTTTGGGGCGACTGGCTCCATCGCATATACGTCCCTTAGTGCACGCTTCTGCTCCCGTTTGGGTATGTGGGTTGCGTATATCATGTTCACCATCCGCACTTGCGTGGGAAAACCCTTATGCCCTCTATTGTTCGGCGGTCGGGGCTCTTCCTCGTCATCGCTATGCAGCCCCTTGTCATTGAGTCTGGCACTTAACTTGCCTGCTTGCTTGAACACCCAACAGTCCATGTTGGTGTGATTGGCTGGTTTTTCGGGGGTGCCATGTATCTGGCACAAGCGATCGAGTATTCGGTCCAAGTTGGACGGGCCCTGGGTATTTCTTTTGAATGGCTTCTTCCGCTGACCGGGTTTAGAGCCTCTGAATCCGGCATTCACGGTCGTATCTTCAGTGTTATCACTGTTAATGCGGCGCTTGTTCTTGTAGCGACGCGACCTGCCATTGATGTCCTTGGTATCCGAACTATCAGGATGTTTGGCCAAGTTGTTGCTTCGAGCTAGCCAGCTGTCCTCTCCCGCACAAAAGCGGGTCATGAGTGTTGTGAGGGCTGCCATGGATTTTGGTTTTCCTGTCCTAGGTGCCGGGCAAGCCACTCGTCGCGGATGTTATGTTTGAAGGATGCAAGGGCCTCTGCATCCGGACAGTCAACGATTTTTTTTGTGAGGAACCGTGTCCAGAATTGTCTGGCCGATTCTTCCGGCTCTTTGGGTTATGTGGCTAAGGTCATCGGCGTCTGGTGGTCGCACATATGTGCCCTGGATGTTTTCATGGTATGCTGCTTCCTGGTCTTCCCATCAAAGAATTGATTCTGCTTGCAAGGTGTTTAGCCAATGCGGAGCTGTTCCTTTAAGCTTTAGTGGGTGGTATTTGATGGCATGTAGATCATCACCAAGGGCCATGTGGATATGGAGGAGATAATCCTCGATCCGCATCCGGGATCTGTGGTACCATCGTATGATTTGATGTTTACGGCTTGAAGCCCTTGGGGATTTGATGATCCATTACTTCATCATGAAGCATAGTGGGTGTCGCGCCTCAGACATTGGGCTATATCACGGCGTAGCTCATATGAGCTTTGTCTCATCGTGTTCGCCCGCCAGGTTTCTTTGTATCCGCGCGACGGTAATCATCCCGCATCGTTAGGCCCACGCCGATCCGTAGATCGATCTTGTATGTTTCGCCTTATCCTCCAATATATCTGGTAAGTCCGCACGCTTTTCCGTGCCTTGGTACTTTTTGAGCGACGTCGGGGTGTGGCTTGAGAGGAGGGCCGATAGGCTTCTATGTCGCGTACACTAGGTGGCCGGTCTGCCATGTCGTGCGCTGGTGACTTGGGTGCTTCCTCCTCTAGTCGAGGCAACGGCCTGCGTTTGGGGTAGCTTTTGGAGGGGCGTTCGAGTTCATACTCTTCAGCTGCAAGGACTTCAGTCCATCTGTCAGCTAGCAGGACTTGATCAGCTCTAAGTTGTTGCTGCTTTTTCTTGAGGCTGCTTGCCATGGCTATAAGCCTGTGTTTGAAACGCTCCTGTTCGGCGGGATCCTCAGGCACGACAAATTCGTCGTCGCCGAGGCTTGCCTCATCTTTGGAGGGAGGTGCATAATTACCGTCCTTGACCTCTCTTTCTGGCCGGACTTGCTTCTCCCTCCTCCTGCGCTGAGTCCTGCTGGAGGGGGTTCTCTTCGGCACTGTCCGGGGTGTTATTATCTCCCGTGCCGGAATCACCGCTTTTATTGTGGCGGGATTTAGAGCGGCGCCGCTGATGTCGGCGCTTCGTCTGTTTCTTGGAGGGGTCATCCTCCGTTGTTCCATCGTCGTTCCCATCTTTTGGGATGTCCACCGTATATATGTCATATGACGAGGTGACCTTCCAGTGCCCTGTAGGCGTTGGGTCTTGGTCGTCTCCGGCCTCGTCGTCCATACCGTCGATGTCTTCGGAGTCGAAGTCGAGCATGTCGGTTAAATCATCGACAGTGGCTACAAAGTGGGTGGTGGGTGGGCGTTGAATTTCTTCGTCGTCCGCATCCCAACCTTCCTGTCCGTCATCCGGCCAGGGCTCTCCGGATAAAGAGAGAGACTTTAGTGAATTCAGGATGTCGCCAAAGGCGAGTGCTGAAAGATGTCCGCGCATGAACTCCATGACCCGGCGCCCAATCGGATTCGATTGGCGGTAGCGGAGGGTTCGAGTCCGGCACCCGAGTCGAGGTCTTCGCAAGGGCGAGGATGGAGTTCTGCTCGATCTCCGTAGAGATTGTAGCCCCGGCGGTGTCCAACCACTCGTCCTCGATCGGGGAATCCGGCTCCGGATTAAGGGTCGGAGCGGATACTGGTGCGGCCTCCAGGGCACTGTTCGGCTGCAGAGCTAGATCATGCCCATCGAGATAGTGCAGCACGCTTGGCTGCGGCTCGAATCCATCGAAGATCAAGTCTCCGCGGATATTGGCCGTATAGTTCAAACTTCCAAATCTGACCTGATGGCCAGGGGCGTAGCTTTCGATCTGCTCCAGATGGCAAAGCGAATTGGCCCGCAGTGTAAAGCCGCCGAACACGAAGATCTGTCCGGGGAGAAAAGTCTCACCCTGGACCGCGTCGTTGTTGATGATCGAAGGAGCCATCGGGCCTATCGGTGACGACACAGAGGAACTCTCAATGAAAGCACCAATGTCGGTGTCAAAACCGGCGGATCTCGGGTAGGGGTCCCGAACTATGCGTCTAGGCGGATGGTAACAGGAAACAAGGGACACGATGTTTTTACCTGTGTTCGGGCCCTCTCGATGGAGGTAATACCCTACTCCTGCTTGATTAATATTGATGATATGGGTATACAAGAGTAGATCTACCACGAGATCAAGGAGGCTAAACCCTAGAAGCTAGCCTATGGTATGATTGTTGTTCGCCTCTGGACTAAAACCCCCTGGTTTATATAGACACCGGATAGGTTAGGGTTACACAGAGTCGTTTAAAAATGTAGTAGATAAAAAAATCCGGTTAGACAAACTTGCCTTCCACGCCAAGGAAAGTCCCATCCGGACACGGGACGAAGTCTTCAATCTTGTATCTTCATAGTCTTGGAGTCTGGCCGTGACGATAGTCCGGCTATCCGGACACCCCCTAGTCCGGGACTCCCTCACCTGTTGTTGGCATGGGAGAATCCGGCGGATGAGCATCACCTGGATTACGTCGACAAGCCTGAGATTCTTGTCCACCAGGTTTCGGACTCATGTTTGGAGTCCGGATAGCTCGTCCGAATTCCCCCACGTCAGGCCCGTCTCTTTCCATGACGAGAGCCGTGTGGGGAAGCCGGATCTGAATTCGGGGGCCACCACCCATTCGGGGTCGCGTGGCTCGGTGATGTAGAACCACCCCGATTGCCACCCCTTTATTGTCTCCACAAAGGCGCCCTAGAGCCATAGGACCTTGGCCATCTTGCCAACCTTGGCGCCTCCGCACTCCACTTGACGGCCGCCCACTACCTTCGGCCTGACATTGAAGATCTTCAGCCATAGGCCGAAGTGGGCTTGGATGCAGAGGAAGGCCTCACACACGACGATAAACGCCGAGATGTTGAGGATAAAATTCGGGGCCAGGTCGTGGAAGTCTAGGCCGTAGTAAAACATGAGCCCCCGGACAAATGGGTGAAGTGGAAAACCTAGTCCGCGGAGGAAGTGGGGGAGAAACACCACCCTCTCATGGGGCCTGGGGGTTGGAATGAGCTGCCCGTGTCGGCAGCTCAGGCTGATGTCGCCGGACAAATATCCGGCCTCCCAGTCTTGTGATGTGCCCCTCCGTGACGGAGGAGGCCATCCACCTGCCTCCCGCCTCGACATGGTTGGAGAAGGTTGTGGTGGGATGTGCGGACTTGGGCGCTGGAGCTCGAAAGTCTTGAAATGGATGAGCAAAGGAGGAAGAAGGCGTGGGTGAAAAGGTGGATCCTTATCCTTATATGGACGGACGGCTATCGTCCCCCACCAGCCTGGTAAAACTCGCTTATCTCCCAAGCGCCGTAATCAATGGCGCGGATGGGTTACCCACGTCCGTATTGATGAGAATCCCGGAATAAGGGGGCACGATCTATGCTTTGATAAGACGTGCTAAGGAAACCGCCTCGCTGAATGCGCTAAGGTGGAACGGTGAAAAACAATTCATATAAAGGCCTGGCCGTGGTGTGATGTCACGCCGCGGAATACGTCAGCAGATCTGTGCGAAAGTTATTCTCTATACGGTGGTATGTGGAACTTGTTTTGCAGAGCTGGACACTATCCTTGTGTTCAAAACCTTCTATGAAGTATTCGGAGGAGGAACCCGCCTTGCAATGCCGAAGACAATATGCGCCGGACTCGTCGTCATTGAAGCCTGGTTCAGGGGCTACTGAGGGAGTCCTGGACTAGGGGGTGTCCGGATAGCCGAACTATCATCACGGCCGGACTCCAAGACTATGAAGGTACGAGATTGAAGACTTCATCCCGTGTCCGGATGGGACTTTCCTTGGCGTGGAAGGCAAGCTTGGTGATACGGATATGTAGATCTCCTACCATTGTAACCGACTCTGTGTAATCCTAACCTATCCGGTGTCTATATAAGCCGGAGGGTTTTAGTCCGTAGGACGAACAACAATCATACCATAGGCTAGCTTCTAGGGTTTAGCCTCCTTGATCTCGTGGTAGATCTACTCTTGTACTACCCATATCATCAATATTAATCAAGCAGGAGTAGGGTATTACCTCCATCGAGAGGGCCCGAACCTGGGTAAAAACATCGTGTCCCTTGTCTCCTGTTACCATCCGCCTAGACGCACAGTTCGGGACCCCCTACCCGAGATCTGCCGGTTTTGACACCGACAGTGACCTTCTCCTTCGAGCCTCCCATCGTGCTTGTTAACGGGCAAACCAACACCAACACCAGGCGGCTGGTCTGCGCCATATATAAAATTCTCACAGAAAGAGGTGCACTCTTGTGTCAGATAGCCCTGGACGATGCTTCCATCAGGACGGGACATGTTACGAACGAATCCTTTGATGATCCCATTCATCCTCTCAAACAGCATCATGTTGTGCAGGAATGACGGCCCCAGGTCTATTGTTGTCCACAATATGGACACACAGATGCACCATGACGTCAAAGAACACGGGCGGGAAGTACATCTCAAGATTATTCAGTATCACAACGATCCCTTCCTATAGCCTTCGGAGCTACTTCACACTGATCGACTTTCGAGAGATGACGTCGAAAAAGTTGCAGAGACCAATAAGCGTGTCATGGATGTGCTTGTCCATTATCCCTCTAACGGCAACAGGTGGTATCTGCGTCATCATCACATGACAGTCATGTGACTTCATCCCACTGAACCTTTTCTTGTCCGTGTCTAGATATCTGCTTATCTTGCCACAAGAATCGAACTAACTTTGACTCCGGTAAGGCACTTAAAGAATTGATCGATCTCTGCCTGACTTAAGGTGAAGCAAGAAGGGGGGCAATAATCGTCTTACTTTACTTTCTTGCCCTTCTTCTCCCACGCCTCTATCTTCGTCTCTGTCTCGTCTAACTTTCTACGGGGCGGCATGTGCAGATCTTCCCTGATATTCAAATCTTGCAAGTCTTTTCTTGCCTTCGGCCCATCATTGGTCTTATCCGACATGTTCATTAGTGTTGCAAGCAAGCTCTCAAGGACATTCTTACAGATATGCATTTGATCAAGGCAATGAGGTGTATCGAGTTTGTGCCAGTACTCCAAGTCCCGAACCACGCACCTCGTCTTCCATACCTTCAGCAGCGGCTCCGGCGCCTTTTTCATCGTCTTTACTGGCGTTGGGCACTGTTCCCAGTTTTTCAACAGCTCATCAATTTCGGCGCCGCTCCACTTACGTGGAGGTCCTCGATGCTCAGCTGACCATTGAATAGATCTCCACGGTTTCTCCACGGGTCGTCCGGTTCGAGCCATCTTCGATTCCCCATGTACACGATTTTCCCAGACCTACCATCTTTCCTTGACGTTAGTTGCTGAGACACCGTATCATCCATGCACTGCCTGCATCCGCAATATCCATGGCACACCTGGCCTGCGACATATCCGTAACCGAGATAGTCGTGCACCGTCGTGATCAGCGCGGCTCTCATGTAGAAATACTCGCCTTTGCTGGCGTCCCATGTCTTGGCCTGTGTTTTCCAGAACGTGTCTAACTCCTCTTGAAGTAGCCCCAAATACAGGTTAATATTATTTCCTGGTTGTTTCGGCCCTTGAATCATCATGCTCATGTGAATGTACTTCGACTTCATGCACAACCAGGGGGAGGTTGTACATCCATACAAACTCGGGCCATGTGCTATGGTTGGTGTTCTGGTTGCCAAACGGATTCATGCTATCGGTACACGCGCCGAGCACGATGTTCCTTGCATCACATTCAAAATACTGATAGAAGCCGTTCAACGCTCTCCACTGGCTTCCATCCTTGACGTGTCTCAGCTTCAGATGATCTCCATCGTCGGGCTTCTCCCTCTCCGCGTACCAGCGCATGAGCTTTGCTTCCTTGGGATCTACGAAATACCGCTGGAGACGAGGAGTGATCGGTAAGTACCATACAACTTTCTGGGGACGTTTCTTCTCGGCCTTCTTGTATCGAGAAGCATTGCACACTGGATAGCTTGTTTTTTCCACGTGCTCCTTCCGATAAATTATGCAATCGTTGATGCATGCATGGTACCTAACGTGCGGCAGATCAAGAGGGCACACGATCTTCTTAGCCTCATCCACACTAGTAGAACATAGATTCCCCGCAGGAAGAACATCCTTTAGGTACTTGAGATGCTCATCGAGGCTAGTGTCGGTGCATTTGTTTTTAGCCTTCGTCTTCAGGAGTTGGAGCGTGAAAATCAAGCGGGTCACCTTAGGATTGCAACCATCATACAATGGAGTGTTCGAGTCTACCACCAGTTGCTGCAGCTTAGCCTCCTCTCTAGAAGCAGCTCTCTCGATACTCGTCTCCTTGCAAAGCAGTGCTTGAACATGAGGGTCCCGCATGATTGAACTTAGTACCGACGAACTCTGCGGCGTGGAGTCCATGTTCTATCCGCTACCATGTCCGGCCTCTTCTCCGCCGCCATTATCGATCATCTCTTCGTCTTGCCCCGTGTCGTCATTGCCTGTCCCGTCGGCGTCCTCAACATCATCATCCTCATCTTCAATTATCCACTGAGTATAGCCATCCATGAAACCAGTCATGAGCAGGTGCGCTCCGACACGACCTTCGTCATAGGGTCGAGCCAAACTATTCCTTTGCATCTTCGACACGGACATAAAACCTTTGTCAGGTTATTTTCTTTCATGTCCTGCACCGCCGACCGCAACCACCTGTCCACCATCGTTCCACTGACCATCATGAACGCCTGCACGGTAATAATAAACAAATTGATTATAAAAATGCGTGCATATGCATCAAGTCATACAAAAATTTGGCATGACCTTCCCTAAAAATAGGACATATAGATCTAGAGTTTGCCCGGAATTCGCCGAAATGGAAATAAATCGACATTTCGGCAAAACATAGGCAACTCACAAGCACAATTCGGCGTCAACTCATGCCACACACACAATTTCCATCATATTGCCCAATTATCATATCGCACACACATACACATATTTCCATTCTTGCAAAAGCATGAATTTTTAATCACACATATCTCGAGACCGAGCACATGCACTGTGGAGATGATGATGTAGTAGGGAGATCAAAAGTGCACAAAGCTCTTCTTGACAAAGCTAGATCTAGTTAGGGGGCACATAGGTCACTTCACTAAATGCTACATCTACCTAGCTAGCTAATTTGGGAGGAAACAACTTCAACTAGTGGAGGGGGAAGGAAAAAGACAAAGGAGATGCATTAATGGAGGTGGTGTAGTTAGCGAGGAGTAATAAAGAGAGAGAAAGGTAGGTAGAAGAGGGAGAGTAATGGGGGGAGAAGTATTGAGGAAGAAGCAAAGTGAGGGAGAGAGGAGGTGGGAGGTAGGGGAAAGTGAGGAAGAGAGGAGATGGGGGAGGGGGAGGGGGAGGGAAAAGGTGGTATTATGCCGCGTCTTACCAGTACCGCGGGCAGTAAAGTGCGCTACTGCTAAGAACATAGCAGCAACACGCTTCCTGCACACGCGCTACAGCTAAGCGAGGCCTGCCATGTGGCCAGTTTCAAAATTAGCAGTAGCGACAGGGAAAAAAGCACGCTACTACTATTACTTTAGCAGTAGCGCGGGTCACAGCAGTGCGCTGCTGCTAAACCTTGGTTGGTGGGTACTATCTGTCAATTTTACTAGCAGCGCGGTTCCACTGGGCCACGCTACTGCTAACTGAGTAGCAGTAGCGCTTGTTTTGAACCTACGCTACTTCAAATTAGCAGTAGCGCCTCTTTTTGTACCGCGATGCTGATAAGATTCTGTGTATAAGGTTTTCCCTAGTAGTGTCGTCTTCATCTCCCTCGTGGGAGGAGAGAGCTTCGGTATCTTCGGACACTATGTCCGAAGTACCTTTACAGCGAAGGCCGCTTCTGGCCTCCTTGCCTTTCTTCTTGGCCTTCTTCTCCGGCGCCTGGTACGGCGCCCGAACCAGCATCTTCGTTAGTAGAGGGATAGCTGGGTCTTCGGGTAGTGGAGCCGGACATTGGATCTGCTCCGCCTTCTTCGTCCAGCCCCGAAGGATGAGGGGAGGGCTTAGCATACTCCTTGGATCTACAAGTTGAGGTTCTGTTTGGAAATCTGAAAACATACTGGATTAGCCGGATGAGCTCAGTCGAGGCCGAGGTCTTTAGTCGTTCCCGGCCACGACTTCTGGGCTTTGAAAAGCAGCTTCCAGATTTCTTCGTGCATCGTGCCAAAGAATCGCTACAAGGTCCGAGGGCCGGCCAGATTGAACTCCCACATATGGAGAGTCCAGCGCTGACAGGGGAGAATCCGGCGAAAAAGCATCACCTGGATCACGTCGGCAAGACTGGTATTCTTCTCTATCATACTCTTGACCCGCTTCTGCAGCATCATCACCTCGTCGGACGACGCCCAGTCCGAGCCCTTTTTGATCCACGATGTGAGCCGCATTGGAGGCCCATATTTGAACTCAGGGGTGGCGGCCCATGCGGCGTCGTGAGGTTCCGTGATATAGAACCACTCATGTTGCCATCCCTTCACGGTCTCCACAAATGCCCTCTTGGGCCAGGTGATGTTGGGAAGCTTGCTCACCATGGCGCCGCCACAATCCGCGTGTTGACCATCAACCACTTTCTGCTTCACGTTGAAGACCTTGAGCCACAGGCCGAAGTGGGGGGGAACGCGGAGAAACGCCTCACATACAACGTTGAATGCCGAAATGTGGAGGAAGGAATTCGGGGCTAGATCGTGAAAATCCAGCCCATAATAGAACATGAGCCTATGGACGAAAGGGTGGAGAGGAAACCCTAGTCCCTGGAGAAAGTGGGGGATGAACACTACCCTCTCATTGGGCTCCGGAGTAGGGATGATCTGCTTTTTGGCTGGAAGCCGATGCGCGATGTCCGCGGCCAAGTAGCCCGCTTCCCGGAGTTCCTTGACATTCCTCTCCGTAACGGAGGAAGCCATCCACTTACCCTGCTCGCCGGATCTGGACATGGCTGGAGTGTTTGGTGGGGGCGGAAAAGATTGAAACTTGGGCGCTGGAGCTCAAGGACGGAAGGTCTGAGGAAGAAGAAGGCGTGGGGTAAAAAGATGGGTCCTTATCCCCTTATAAAGGCAGTGAATATCAAGCGCCCCCTCACAAGCCTTAAAACTCGCCTATTCCCAAGGGGTCGTGCAGACGACACGGTTGGATTACCCAAACCCGTATTGATGAGAATCCCGCAATAAGGGGACACAATCTCTGCTTTGACAAGACGTGTCAATGGGGGCCGTGCCTCAAAACACGCAGCGGGAGGCCACAAAACGGTTCAAGATAATAATAAGTCTAGACGTGACGTCTTGCTGAAAAAGCTGTAAGTGGACATGCCTTATTTTGTTTAAGTATTTCGCCCTTGTGGTTCCGGGTTGTAACTGTTATGCGAAGCCGGATATAGTTCTCTTGTTCAACAACTTTGAAGTATTCGGAGGAGGAACCCGCCTTGCAATGCCAAAGACAACCTGCGCACCGGACACATCGTCATTGAAGCATGGTTCAGGGGCTACTGGGGGAGTCCTGGATTAGGGGGTCCCCGGGCGCCTGGGCTATGTGACATGGGCCGGACTGATGGGCCGTGAAGATACAAGATAGAAGGCATTTCCCCGTGTCCGGATGGGACTCTCCTTTGCGTGGATGGCAAGCTTGGCGTTCGGATATGAAGTTTCCTTTCTCTTTAAACCGACTCTGTACAACCCTAGGCCCCTCCGGTGTCTATATAAACCGGAGGGTTTAGTCCATAGAGGCAATCACAATCATATAGGCTAGACATCTAGGGTTTAGCCATTACGATCTTGAGGTAGACCAACTCTTGTAACCCCTATACTCATCAAAGTCAATCAAGCAGGAAGTAGGGTATTACCTCCATTAAGAGGGCCCGAACTGGGTAAACATCGTGTCCCCTGTCTCCTGTTACCTTTGATCCTCAGACGCACAGTTCGGGACCCCCTACCCGAGATCTGCCGGTTTTGACACCGACACCAGCCGCCAAGATAGGGAGTCAGGGGCACCCTCCTTATCAAGTGGTAGAAGAGCGATGTCCTAGAGGAAGGAGTCCCAGGCGGCCACCTCTTGGGGGCCGAAGGGGTGCCGGAAAGCGAGCCACCCTAAGTCAATAAGGTTCGTCTCGAGGGAGACCCGAGGGTCAACCGCGATGGAGAATAATTCTAGGAACCGGGCGACCAGGGGTGAGTCCCCCACCCAACGATCGAACCAGAACAGTCGCGGAACCGGAGCCAACCGAGATGGACATGCCAATTCGGAGGACGGGAAGGAGCTGAATCACGGACTGCCAGAACTGGTAGCCACTGGAGCGCTGGCAGAAGGCTAGGGGTTGACCACGAAGGTATTTATTTCTGATGATGGTAAGCCAGAGTCCCCCATCCCCATTGGCGATCCTCCAAAGCCAGTAGGTCAGGAGAGCGATGTTCATGCGTCTAGAGGACAAGATCCCAAGACCTCCCTGGTCCTTGGGCTTGCAGATGTCAGGCCAGCTCACCATATGGTATTTCTGCTTCTCGCCCTCGCCCGCCCAAAAGAACCTGGACTGGTACTTGGCGATCTCCTGATGCAGGGTCTCATGGAGGCTATAGAAGCTCACGAGGAACCATAGGAGGCTGGATAGCGAGGAGTTAATGAGGATCATCCTGGCTGCCTTCGAGAGCCACCTACCCTTCCACGGCTCTACCCGGTACTGCATTCTAGTCACCGCAGGGCGGAGGCCGGCCACGTTCAGTCTCTGGCCAAGGGTAAGAATTATTATATGTGCACTTCCTCACTTCATGGAAGTATGTCCACACCCTCTTCCAAAATGTCGTCCCCTTTTTGGGGTCTTGTCCAATTTCAATCCACGCTTCGCAAATCAACTTGTCCTCATCTTGTGTGTATCCTCCCGCCCGAATGCTTTTCCGCCTCCTTTGAGCATTTGCTGAGAGAGCTCCTCATGGAATAATTGCTCTTCGTCGATGTCCACACCATCTTCTTGCCCTCTGTTGCCGTGGTCGTCGGTGTCTTCTTGCCCTTCAACGTCCATATCCTCTTGCCCTTCCATGTACTTGGCCATGACCATCTTGGCTTTGGGTCTCGTCATCATCGTACGCTCATCCACACTCGTTGATCATGCCCTACATGAATTCATTGCAGTAGGTCGGGTCTTTATGAGTCGGCCTTGGGGTCGGCGCTTCATCAAACGGCTTGCAGGCACTGGGATAGCTGCCCGTAAGAATCTCCAGCGCACACTTCTTTTGCGTCCCGGTGGACTGGCCGGCCACTGGTGCAACGTTGAGGTCGAGGGTCGCCACCACGGGGAATGCCGGCGCAATTTCACTCATTACCGTGGCCGAAGAAATGGGATACGCGCAGGTCGTGTGGAGGATGGAACCCATACGACATTGGTGGCGTCGAGGTGCGCTGCGACTTCGGATGTGGCGGCCGGGTTACCGACGAGCCCATGTTGGCCACAGCCGCAGCGGCAGTGGCAAAAATGGTCGGCTCGCCACGAATCCCTACCATGAGAAGGGCACGCTGCATGGCCTGGGCGACAATGAGATCAGTTCTCCGCATCGGCGTCCTTGCACCGCGCGACCTCGACTGCGGCGCAGGTTGTGGCGACATCTTTTTGGTTTGGCACCACCTTCATCCGGCCAACCCTCTTCGCTGTTTCGGCGGCCCTCTACTCCAGCGTGAGCTCCTTCTTGGACTTCTTTGGGCGCATGGCATGGGCGGCCACGTTGTTGGCCGTGGCGTCTGGGATGAAGGCGGTGACGGGGTTGGGCGCGTCGTCTATGGCGCAAGGACGGGAGAGTTTTTGGGGAGAGGGGTCAGGGGAGGACAAGGAAGGGCGTCACGGGCATCCGCGCCGATGCAAACCCGGACTAAAATTGGGTCAAAAATAGATCACGGCAAACAAAAATGACACGCGTTCGTTTGTGTCTCCTCCTTTAGCTGCACGTTTACCCGCATGGACCCAAACGAACGTGGACGGATGAAATGGGTCGAGCATTAGAGTTGACCTTACTTCGGGGGAGGAAGAATGGGGTGGAGGATTTGCATCTGAGCGCCCCGCGAAAACTGGTAGTAGTACGAGCGAAGATGGACGGTGGATGGTAAGTTTTCGTGGCGCTCGCGTAACACATCCTGGCCATTGCCGGACGAATTCACGCGTCTGCCGATGTGTCCATGTGGAACTCGGATTCCTGACACGTTTCCTTGATCCGAATTGCAGTGGAGCTCGCCTTGCACATCATCAGAACTTATATAAGCGTACTACATCCACAAGAGAATTCATCGCTTTCCTTGATCGCCCAACCTTGTGCCTACACCCGCGAGACAAGAGCACCACCGCTAGCGTCCGCCGCCACGCCATGGCCGCGCCCACGCAGAGCAGCCCGCTCCGCCGATGGAAGCGTTTCTTCCGCGCCTTCGACTCTGTGGATGCCGCCATCAAGCCCTCCGACCCTGACCACTCACGCGACGAGCTCCGGCGCGCCAGGGTCGACATCGTGGAGCAGCTCTGCGACGCCGCGAACGACGATCAGGCGGAGCGCCTCTGCAAGATTCTCGAAGACCACATGGCGGAGTCCCTTGAGACGCTGCGACTGGTTCCGGTGATGCCCAGCGTGTTGGCTTCCACGGACCTCGGCAAGTCCGTCTGCGCGCTGCGCAGGCACGAGTCGGAGCGCGTCCGCGTCCTGGCCAGAGGCCTCGTGAGCGGGTGGAGGGCGTCGATGCAGGACGAGCTCGCCAAGGTCAGAGACGCGCTGCACAAGCTTGACAACATCAACATGCCGCAGACAAAGGAGATCACCGTCGATCAGCAGCAGCAACATGTCTCCGCCGATTCTGACATAGCCAAGACGAAGGCGTCGGCCATGAAGACGGTGGCAATCAGAAAGGATGCGTCCGGTTCCGCCGCGGGGCACCGTGCTGGCCTCTGCTCCGAGGAGAAGATGGAAGCCGCGAAACGCAAGTTCCGCCAAGGTTACCAAGAAGCAGCGGACGCCAAACGGCTCTGCAGGACGCAGTTGGTGCAGGCGCCCAAGATGATGCAGCCAATGCCAATGAGGAGGTGCAGCAGCTCCATGGTCAAGAAAACCTTATCGATCAGGACGCAGCTTCACATGGCTTAGGGCTCTAGAACTCAAACAGTTGGAAAGATCTAAACTAATGTTTCTGTATCCTTCTTTTCGAACATTCAGTACTGCAGTTGTAACTAGCATAACTGTAATGCAGTTGCTTGCTTGTCTGTTATGTACATGATCGAAGGAAGTTGATGAACTGAAAGTGAGATTGGGTGTTACAAATCTACTGACATGTTCAAAGAACTTGGGAAGAAATTGCTCGTCGTGTTGGGAAAGATGTGCTAGCCTTAAAGGTGAAACAACTGCTGGCCATGCTGGGTTGTTTTACAAAGGGAGTAGTATAATAACACGGTTGGAGCATGTCTGAAGAATTTAGCATGCAATGGAATTAGCCAAACACTTTCTGACAGACCTTCTTCTGTAGTGGTATCCAATCGTATTGCTCTTCTTTGCCTCTCCTACCAGTTCCTGTTACACCAACAAGATTGCTTCTGTGATCGAACTGTTCCAAGTGACTGTTGTTGTTCAGGAGAAAAAGAAGATATGTGCGCTCCCCCAAGAAAAAGTTTACATCGAATTTGTTTGTCGTATCAGGAGGGCACCAAAAAGCTCAATTGCACTTGCTCTATGAATTTTGCAACTGCTGCCAATTTTGTTCAATACGATTGGTGCCAATATCAGGCCAATTTCATGCCACATTGCAGAGAAAATAAATACTTACAACAATGGTGTTTACTCCATGGAATTCACATATTTATTGACATAGATCCACTGGATTACAAGGGGAGTACAATGCCTGATGCATCATCTGAATTCACAGTACTATATAACTTTATTAAAAATCAACTCAATTACAGGAAAATGTCGACAGCATTCACAGGTGTTGCAGTTTCTCCTCTGCCTCTGTAATCCTGAGCAGCATCAACCAACCCAACCGAGCATCAACGTGGCGCAACCCGGTGGTGCAGAGTAGAGCAAGAGAGCAGCAATAGCAGCACAGGGAGCGAGTTAAATGTACAAGTGTTATTTTCTTCCCGAAATGGCACTTACCATGCACTTACCGATGGTGACTTGTTCTGCAAAGTATTTCTGGGCACACGACGCTTTTTTTCAGACCGTATTTCTGGGCTTGTAACTGGCGAGTCGTCTAAATCAAGGTTCCCTAAACTAATCCCGTTCTATGACAGGCACGTTGACTTGGAGCTACTCTCCAACGAATTTACCTGCTCCCCGACACCTCACGGTCTGCCGTTACTGACACGCGTAACGAAATGGTCAGGAGTTGTTTGTTTTTCTACATTATTACTTGTGATTTACTACTACACATACGACTAGGGATTAGGAAGACCTTCCGTTAGCCGTAGAATATAAGCACAAGGGAGTAGGGGGACCTGCTATTAGCCGTAAAATAAAAAAGTTGGTATATGTTGCTTCTCTTTTCATTCTTGAGCTAAAATGAGTAAAGATTTGCTAAAGAAGGAGAGGAAATTATAGCTACCCTTGGCTGCACATGTTCCTCGACGAGTTTGGGTAAGGCCGCAACTCGTTCTTGATCTAAACTACCATCCATGTTCCTGTATGGCTCATGGATTCAGTTGCAGGAACACTACGTTGTGGCCATAAGGTTTTCAGCCAAGATCATCAAGAAAGCCATGCTCCAGCGGCCCCGCTCTGCATCAAGCAGCAGCGACAAAGCAGCCATGCCTTTTCATAGCCTCGCTGTTGTGCTGCTGCTGCTCTGTTTTGCTTCTCCGACAAGTTCCTGCACGGAGAATGAGAGCACCGCACTTTCTGACTTCCTAGGCGGGCTTGTGCAGGGCGGCAACGGTGGCCTCAACATGTCATGGGCGAATGGCACCGACTGCTGCGAATGGGAAGGCATCGTCTGCAGCAGTGATGGCACAGTCACAGATGTCTTGTTGGCTTCCAAAGGCCTCAGAGGGGTCATCTCACCATCCCTCGCCAATCTTACGGGGCTCTTGCACCTCAACCTATCTCATAATTCTCTTGAGGGCTGCCTACCAGTGGAATTGTTGTCCTCCACAAGCATCGTCGTCCTCGATGTCAGCTTCAACCGCCTCGATGGCCATCTGCAAGAGATCCAATCCTCAAATCATAGTTTTCCTATCAGGGTGCTGAATATCTCAAGCAACTCCTTCACAGGACCGTTTCCGTCCAAAACATGGAAGGTGATGAAGAGTCTGGTTGCTCTTAGTGCAAGCCACAACAGCTTTGAAGGACCCATATCGTCTTCTATCTGCATCAATGGCCCATCATTTGCCATGCTTGACCTCTCACATAACAAATTCAGTGGCAATATTTCTCAGGGGTTTGGCAGTTGCGCCATGCTGAGAGTGCTAAAGGTTGGCCACAACACCTTAACGGACCTCTCCCCGATGAACTATTCAATGCTACCTCACTGGAGCACCTCTCTTTGGCCAACAATGGTTTGGAAGGTGTTCTTGATGGTTCCAGCATAGTCAAATTAAGCCGTCTGGCTGTCCTTGATCTTGGATTGATTGGTCTCAGTGACAAGATTCCAGACTCTGTCGGCCAGCTAAGAAGATTAGAGGAACTCTACTTGGACAACAACAATATGTCTGGTGAGCTGCCATCGGCACTAAGTAACTGCTCAAATCTCAGATACATTACCATCAGAAACAACAGTTTTACCGGGGATCTCAGCAGAGTCAATTTCACCATGCTGGATCTGAGGATAGCTGATTTTTCGATGAACCTCTTCACCGGTCCAATTCCTGAAAGTATCTACTCATGCAGCAATCTAGTTGCGCTGCGGCTGGCTTATAACAACTTTCATGGCTACTTCTCACCAAGAATAGGCAATCTCAGGTCCCTCTCCTTCTTTTCAGTTACCAACAACTCCTTTAAAAATATCACAAATGCACTTCAGATGCTCAAGATCTGCAAGAACCTCACCTCCCTGCTTATCGAAACCAACTTCAAGGGTGAAACCATACCACAGGATGAAACAATTGATGGTTTTGAGAATCTTCAGGTACTGACCATAGATGCTTGCCCATTGGTCGGGAAAATTCCTCTTTGGATATCAAAGCTTGCAAAATTGAAGATGATAGATTTATCAGTAAACCAACTCAGTGGACCAATACCATCCTGGATTGATAAACTGGGCTTCCTATTCTACCTAGACATATCAAGCAACAACTTTACAGGGAATATAGAAGTTGCATTGACAAAGTTGCCGATGCTACTATCAGAGGAAAATGTTGCCAAGTTGGACCCGAAGTTCCTTGAGTTGCCTGTATTTTGGACACATCACGTCAATACCGGATGGTCAGTGCTTTTCCTAGAAAATTGCGTCTAGACAACAATAATTTCATTGGTATAATTCCCCCTGAGATTGGTCAGCTAAAATTGCTCGATGTCCTCAATTTAAGCTCCAATAGCTTAACTGGTGAAATACCACAAGAAATCTGCAACCTCACAAACCTGCAAATTCTTGATCTGTCGGACAACCAGCTCACAGGTGCAATACCATCTGCACTGAATGATTTGCACTTCCTTTCTAGATTTGATGTTTCCAACAACAGGCTAGAAGGACCAATTCCAACTGGAGGACAGTTTCATACATTCTCAAATTCCAGCTACAGTGGGAATCTAAAGCTATGTGGACCTATGCTCAACCTCGACTGCACCTCCACGGCAACAGATCCAACCTCTGCCTCACGGCGCCACAACTTGCGCTTTGCGCTGGTCACTGGAATCACCTCGGGAGGACTCATTGCTCTTGCATTGCTTGCGTGTTTCCTTATTGCACGGTTGGTATACTATGATCACACTGAAAATGCAGTTCCCCTTCGAAGCAGGCGGTGATGAAGACGTTTAAGTTCTCAACGGACACGGTGCTGAAGATCTGATACTTTGAACATTGTGCTTTTGTTCCTTCTTGTACTAGATGCGGCTTAACTCTGTATTGCTTCACGTCGTTCCCAATTCTGCTCTGCGATGCAAAAATCACATGAGATTAGATGTGTAGACCTCGATCGATCTAGGGTGTAATGTACTTTCTAGCATTATCAGTATGTTCATAAAAATTTAACCAATTTCCTTATCCGTATCACTGCCACTATATGAAGTACTAGTGCCTAGTAAATGTGGCTCCAAGTATTTCATCAATGTTCTAAAGTACCTACTAAATGTGACTCTACGCATTTCATCAATGTTCTGAAGCAGCTAAATTTTTATATACTCAACACTTTCCACAGAAATCGACCAAAGAACAGTATAGGGGGGCTTTGGGTACACCAGAGGATCGCGTACAAGATGTCAGAAGGTTGAGCTCGACCTTACAATTCGGACGGACGCGGGTCGTTCTGAATCCCCACTACAGAGCCGCTCGCCCGTGTTGCCCGCGTTGGTCGCCGGAGCTGCGAAATCCCCGCCTCATGCGCGAGGGGGAGCTCGTGGGGGAAACCGCCGCTACGCTCTGCTGCGCACGGTACCGAGGCGCCGGCGCGAAGCCGGCCGGATAGAAGGAGTGGCGAGGGCTCGACGGGTAAACGGAGCACGCACGCCGTACCCGAGCTGTGGCATCTCTGTCGGCCGCCGCGGACGGGGAATCTCGCCATAGGTCGGCCGTGAGCGACCTGGCTGGGTGTTTGTACGGGCCGGGCCATTTTCCGTTTATTTCCTTTCAATTTTTTTCTTTTCCATTTTTCTTATTTACTTTTTTTAACAATCGAATTTTCCTTTCAAATTTGTGAATTTTTTATTTCCTTTCAAATTTGTGAATTTTTTATTCATCGATTTCAATAAATGTTCGTCGAATTCAATTTTTTGTTCATCGGATTTAAAAATGTTCATCAAATTTCAAAATTAGTTCATCGAATTAAAAACATGTCCATCAAATTTTAAATTTGTACATCAGTTTCAAAAAAGTTCATAAAATTCAAATTTTGTTCACTGAATGCAAAATTTGTGCATCCCTTTTTTAAAAAATGTTCTTGAATACAAACTTTGTTCATCAAGTTAAAAAATGTTCATCGAGTTCAAAATTTGTTCATTAAATAACAAAAATGTTATTACTAAAAATTTATCATCAAAATAAAAAATCATTAAAATTCAAAAATGTTCATTCTTTTGAAATCGTGACCATTTCTTAATCGAAGAACTATTTTTGACAATTCACTATTTTTTTGAAATTTAAGAATCTTTTACAGTCCTGAGTTATTTTAACATAGAAAAAAAACAGGGGCGTCCAGCCCTGCAAATGGGCCAACCCAAACTGGCGAGCCAGGGAAAGGGAGATTGCATGTTCACACGACCCTTGGGGCGCACCGCGCCATATAGGAGGCCCCGCCTGTCAGGACCCCGATTCCAAGTCACATCGATCTAGCCGGTAACACCTCATATCACTTTGCAGCCTCACGCACAGTATTCCCACGGGTGTCGCCTTACCATGGCCCGGGACCGTTTGCGCCTTTTGACTCACGTATATGATAGTGTCGCTAGCATCCATATGATGAAGAACCGGGCCGACATGGCTAGTTGTGAACCCAAAGCGGCACTAACCCATGGGGCGAGCATACATGAATCAACTTCGAGCATGTCGGCCAAGCTGCGTGTGAATCCGGGCTATAGCACCGGGCCAACAGGACTCGGGAACCCGGGTCATAGCGAGCTAGGCGGGACTCGGATGTCACCGCGTGACATTTCCGAAGGGCAGAACACAGTGCAGTGAAACACATGCCGGCGATCAAGCGTCTGGCGGTAGTCTTTGGGCTAGCGAGGACTCCGGTGAACCGGGCAGAAGCGGACTACTATGGCTCATGGAAGCACAAGACTACATTTTCCCATAAGAGAGGCTACCAAGGATGAACAACTAGGTTGTCAGATCCCACACATACCAATCATTTCAATCATACACACAATATGCTCGATATGTGTAAATACAACATGGCATCACAACATAACTCTACGACTCAAGTATTTATTCATTAGGCTCCGAGGAGCGAGATATTACAAACATGGGTCTCATGACCCAACATTCGAAACATACAAATCAAAGCACATGCGGAAGCTTAACATGTCTGAAATCTGAGACATCTACAAATGAAAAAAGGCCGAGAAGCGACTATCTACCAGATCTGCCGAGGGCACAAGATTGTAGCCGAGGTATCAAGCTAAACATCAAGTCCACGCGGAACTACTAGCGAGACTGAAGTCTCTCGCAAAACATAAATTAAGCAAACGTGAGTACAAATATACCCAAAGAAGACTTACATCGTAACTAACTACATATGCATCGGTATCAACAAAGGGGTGGTGGAGTTTGGCGGCAAGCCGGCTTTGACTCGGTGGCTATCTGAACTACATTTGCAAGTAACTCTTTTGAGGTGGGGCACACGAGTCCACATATTCACCATATCAATACACCACTATGGACCTGCTCCCGTTTCCCTACGAGAACGCCATCCATAGCACTCACGCTTATCTTGCGTATTTTAGAGTATCCACTTTCACTTGTCTATGAACTGTTATAGGTAACCCAGAAGTCCTTTACCACGGACACGGCTATTCGAATAGATGATGTTAACCCTGCAGGGGTGTACTTCTTCATACATGTTTCCACCACTTAGCGCGTGCGCACCCGACATGTGCTCGGCGGACTTCAAGCAAAAGCCGGCGTGGGTGTAGTCCACGACCTACCTAAACACTCAAGTCTCTAGTCCGGGTTTATCGCCTATTCAGTTCCATCCGTGAGAGTCCGGCCGAAGTTTCCACATACGGCCCCGAGCGATGTGTGCAGGGTTCTGAGACACCAAGCAGGCGCCCGGTACACCGTGGCACGTGCCTACCATCCATCACAGCCCACCCCTCGGGTCACGCCACGGTCTCCAGCATACTACAAACACCAGAAACTACTTCCAACTCCTGGACAGAGGACAAGGGTGATTAAGAAGTCGAGCGGGGTCATATTTCAGGGCCCAATGCATGGTAGTAGCTGTTTCTTGGATCACAAACACAGAACTCAATTCCTGAGGACGGCTTCAATGAGACAACCCACCATGTACTCCTACATGGCCTCTCACCGATACCTTTACCAAATCATGTTCACACACTTAGCTCTCAATAGTAGGACATGTTCACACACTTCCGATTCATCCCCGATGAATCAGACCTGACTCAACTCTAAGCAGTAGCAGGCATGACAAACAAGCATGAATGGGTAGGCACAACAGGGCTCAAACAACTCCTACTCATGCTAGTGGGTTTCATCTATTTACTGTGGCAATGACAGGTCATACAGAGGATAAAGGGGTTCAACTACCGCAGCATGTAACAGTTGAATCGGTGTTGTCCTAATGCAGTAAAAGAGAGCAAGAGCGAGAGAGTGGGATTGTACCGGAATGAACAAGGGGATTTTGCTTGCCTGGCACTTCTGAAGATAGCATTGAGTCTTCATCAGTGTCAACGATCACAACGTCGGTACAACGCTCACCGAGGGGGAACAACAAGCAAGCGAGAGAAGAAACACGATCAATGCAATGCACAATATGATGCATGCTATGACATGGCAATATGAATGTGTTTTGGGCTAATGCAAGCTAGAACAGATTGAGATGAGTCCATTTGAACCAAAGATTCAAATGCAAACCCATTTTAAGAGGTCATAATAGTGCATTAACTTGTTTCACCTAAACAGCAAGGTTAATGTGTTCTAACATGCATGAAACCAGTACAGATGGATAGATTGGATTTTTCTGATCATTTTTAATATATAATTTATTTCATTCTGAGCTGTAGATTAATTTCTATGATTTTTAGAAGTTTTGGCTATTTTCTGGAATTTCCTTTATAAGAATAATTCCAGTAAACAAATTACTGCATCAGCATTACGTCAGGGAGACGTCAGCGGTCAACGGGACGGTCCAGGTCAAACCTGACAGTGGGTCCCGCGTGTTAGTGTCATTAGTTTTAACTAACTATAATTAGTACTAACCCTAGATTAATTAGCCGGCTGGCCCCACCTGTCATTGACCCAGGGGGGTCAAACTAGGCCCACCCATGGTCAAACGGGGTCAAACTCGCCGGAGTTTAGCCGCCGGCGAGGCCAAACACGGTGGTGCAGGTGCGGGTTTCATCTACAGGGCACCGTTCGAGGCGCCGTTAGGCTCTACGGGCAGCTGGGAACGAGCCGCTGCGGGTGGTGCTAGTGTTTGGGCTCGGGGTCGCCGGAGATGACGCCGGCGACGAGTTTGGCCGCGACCGGAGCTCGGGTGAGCTCGGACTCGTCGCTAGGGGGCACAGCGAGGCGCGTGGGTTAGTGCCTTGAGCTCCTGGGGGTGCGTTAGGGCTAGTGGACAAGGTGGCGCGGCCGTTGGGTGGCCGGAGCCTCGTTGGCGACGAGCTCCGTGGCGGCGCGTGCGGGTGAGCTACGTGCAGTCGCTACGGGGCTCGAGAGAGGGAACGAAGAGGATGGGGAGGTAGCTAGGCTCACGGCGGTTGCAATGGAGCTGACGGCGAGGTCGGGGACGGCCTGCTGCGACGGTGATGGCGAAGGGGATCTCCGGCGGTGGCAGAGTCGGGCGAGGTTGATTCGGTGGCTTCGGGGCACGCGAGCGCCGCTCAGCTCGGCCTTTCGGCGGATAGGAGGGTGGCGGAGCTCGTGGACACGGTCGGGCGGCGCAGAGACGACGGTGGCTACGGCTACGGCGGCGGGACGGCGGCGGCTGCTTCGGCCATGGCGGGAAAGGGTGAGAGAGAGGACAGGGGAGAGAATGAGATGTCCAGGCGCGCAAGAAGACCGAGGAGGCTCCTTCGAGGCGCTGGAATGGCGCCGGGCGACGCAGCGCAGTGGAGGTGGCGTGGCGAGCTCGGCGACGTTGCGGTGTCCCTCCGCTGCCTACTGGCAGAGGTGGGTGGTGACTGGCACGGGCCAGGTGGGCCGGCCCAGTGCAGGTAAGTGGCCACTGGCCTTTCTCTCTCTCTCTCTTGTCATTTTAATTGTTTTTCTAATTTTCTGTAACTGTGTGGCTTTATTAAAAATACTTAGGCATCTTTTAAAATCCTGAAAATAATCAGGGGCTCTGTTTAGATTATTTCCAACAGCCCACACTTATTTTCAGAATTATTTGGGCATTTAGAATATTTTATAGCATTTATATGCCCAAATGCAAATAGTAATGATTTGATCCAATGACCTTATGTGTCCTAGAAAAAGGTGGACCCATTTTGTCAGAGGTACTAACCCAAAACAAAAAGGGTAGACTTTTTAGAAGGGCATTTCAGGTTCCTTGAAAATAATTTTAATAAACCCTAGTTATTTCCAGGGGGCGCTGGGGGTTCTGCCATCCCCATTTCAAGTTTTCTCGAAAAGTAAACATGATGCAACACTCTAATGCAAGCACTAAGCATTACCAGAACTGGGGATGTGAGAACTCACCCCCACTAAACAAGAATCTCGTCCCGAGATTCAAGACGTGAGGTAAGAAGACATAGGGGACACGGAACTGACACAGTCTTCATGATCCATTGCATTTCTCGAAGATGTTGATTCATTGCTTCAAATTGATCTTGACGCCTTGCTTTGAGAACTACATCCAACATAACAATGAGTGGAAAGGAAAAACTCCAGAAGGATCGATCTTCTCGAAGATCGAACAACTCAGGATCACTCATCGAGTGAGACATTGAAACACATTGAGAGGAATGGAAGAACAAGCGACGGGGTTTGATTTGGTGGGCAACAATTCCACACTTAGAAAGATGGTGGATGGTGTCAAGGTGGCGAGGAAATAATTTGCATGATCCCGTAATGGGGCACCTTGAAAAAGGTGACTCGTTGAACTTTTCCCTTAAGTGGCAAAAAGAATTACTTTTGATCCATAGATCATTGAAACCCTTCATACCAGCTTAAGGAAATTTACAATTGATCGTTTGAAAGAGATCGAAGAAATGGCATACTCGGACTAGGATGGATGATGTGGACTACCTTGTTGAAGACAACGCAATGGATGACTTTTGCTTATCACCGGAAATGGATGGGACCCATGACAAGACCACTTTTGAAGATTATCCTGGACAACAACTACCGAGAAGGGCAGCCCATGGGGAATTGGCACAATGGGGTGCAAGCTGGGAACAACATGCAAATGTTGGAAACATGTTGGAAATGTTCCAACCATCATATCTGCATGAGATTCAGATCTGGTTGGAAACAGGATATTTCAGACATCATGTCTGGAAAAGAAAGTTTGCAACACAAACCAACGAGGCGGAGTTGCGAGATTCTTGGGGAATGAACTAGGATAGCAAGCTTCAAAACATGAGCTGGTTCTGCTACATACATGTGAACACATTGTCCCAGACAAGCATAACCACGTAGTAGTCTTATATAAAACACTACCGAGTTCAGGTGGGGCACCATCAACGAGGATAACGAAGTCTTGTGGATGAACTAGTATTCGCACAGCAACTCCTTTTCCTCGAACAAACCAATCAGTGGCTTGATGTGCTAGGGAATTCATGTGGGATGAAGATGATCAGTCTATCAGACCATAGAATACTTTGCACATGCATGACTGACTTGGGATGATTCCAGAGGAAGCAAAAACAAACTTTCTCGAACTCAAGGCGGCAACTTGCACCAAATGCACATGAATTAGAGGAAGTCGCTAGTTTCATCCAAACATATGCTTCATGAATGAAACACGAAGAAATGCTTACACAAGTTTCCAACACTAAGTTGATGTTCAACATGAGTCATGGGGGAAGACAAAATGTTGTTAATGGACTCAACAGCAACTCATCCGAATTTCCATATCACTGGACTTCCACCATCATGTGAACACGGTGATAGTATTGGTCGGACCAAAAGATGTAATGATGTATGCTCGAGGGATCAACCACAATTAAGACAACATTACGAACATCGTTGGCTCTGATTTGACTTGACGGTAACCCATACTCAAGTCAAAGTTTTGACAAGGCAATAGATCCAAGAACTGATCACGAGGACCAATCAATGGAGATATCATCTTTCTTCAACACACACACACACAAAAGATATCCCTTAACATGAACTAAGTCAGACAAGCTTTTATCTTCCAACTCTCCAAGTTGTTGTTTAGCTTAACCAACTAGCTCAGGGTATCCGACACAGATTCTTGGAGAAAGGGTGGTTTACAAGAAAACCAACTTGATGACGAGCTCAACATAATAGTCGGGTGAACCCCTGGTGATACTTTCGAGAAGATATTCGAAAAATCACGAGCCACTGATATATTACTAAGCTCGAGAACAATCTTGCTTTACAGGCAAGACGATATGATCAAGGAGCGAGGGATTGTCACAATGCTAACTCATTGGTCGATGAGTGCACACGGAAATATGGACTAGGTAGCACTATCAGTCTTAGGATGATGATTCAATAACCAGCACACTAAGGATGAGAGTATTGTCCATTAACTACCAAGCAACGGAGTTTCTAGGAGTATTGATTTCACACATCATGGTTCACTTGTCGGCATTCCGGTTGTGGCAACACGGGACTGAGGAATGAAAAATGATGGCAAGAAGTATCACTGCGTCAAATATTCATGAGAGATGGTGCAATTCTCATGACAATCCTGACATAAAGGGGGTGATACTCCAGGGTAGAACAAAATCAAAAGCTGGATTGGCATTTGATTTGCGGATTACAACTGCTTTGACCCAATCCTGGATATGGATGAGGTACTGGAGTTTGTTTCTCCTAGTCATTCTGGAATAGAATGGCTTGACGGACCACAAGAATAATAGGCATCGATGAACACGATTGCACAATTGCTCGTTACTATCAATTGCCAGACGAGGTCAGAATACGACTGAAGGGGGACAACTCAAAGGAACATATATCTTTCTGAGTTGTGGATGCATAGATTAGTATGTCGAGCAAAGCTCAACATTTCTTCCGGATAACCCATGCAGAAGGTAGAATTGGCAGATTCACAATGCAGAATGGAGAACTCCTCAAGAGTACTCTGATTGTGGTATTTTGGTTCAAAGAACTCCTGCCTTAATGGTTCATGGTATTTGGAAGGAGGGAATACCACAGACCTCGAGGACTATCGCAAAGTTACTAATATCCTAAAGGAACTAGCAAACACTATCAACAAGAGGTAAGTAGGGTGAATCTCGGTTTCAAGAACCCAGGAATAGAATACCTACTACTAAATAGCATCACGGGATGCTTTCGAGAATAGTGGCCAGAATCATCACACTGGGAACACAAAACATGGCTAGATTACTAGGTGACTCCCTAAAACACCTAGGGTCATAATAATAACTCCAACATATATGTCGAGGCAATAGAATACCTCAACTCAGCAACTAGTGTGATTAACCTGGCCCAAAGGGACATCAGGAACGGAAAGAAAGGATTTGCAAATGCATCAGACTATTTAGAAACCTGGGATGACTCAGACAGCATAACGGCTGTAAATGCTAAAAATGATTTGAGACATCCTGAAAAATGGTGGCATAACCACTTAACATCACAATATCAAAGTTCTGAGATGAACTGTCAACACACAGAAGTAGTAGGAACCGAACTCGGGCTTGAACCCATCAATCACATAAGTCTATGGATTAGTAACACGTCATCCTAATAGGAAGATGAGAAACCTAGTTCTTAATCCCCGTAGAAAAGAAGAGGCTGACTCAGATCAGAAGGGCATAAGGTATAAGGAGTAAAAAGAGCCTTACGTTCCCTTCCCCAATCAATTCCCTTACATAACTAAAGCATTTCTAGACAGAACTTGACCGGTTTGGCTTGGTAATCCTCTGAGCAGTCAGGCTCGATACCAAAGCTGTCAGACCCGATTCCAAGTCACATCGATCTAGCAGGTAACACCTCATATCACTTTGCGGCCTCACGCACGGTATTCCCATGGGTGTCGCCTTACCATGGCCCGGGACCATTTGCGCCTTTTGGCTCACGTATATGATAGTTTCGCTAGCATCCATATGACAGAGAACCCGTGCCGACATGGCTAGTCATGAACCCAAAGCGGCACTAACCCATGGGGACAGGCATACATGAATCAACTTCGAGCATGTTGGTCAGCAGCGTGTGAATCCGGGATGTAGCACTGGGCTAACAGGACTCCGGGAACCCGGGCTGTAGCAGGCTAGGCAGGACTCCGGATGTCACCACGTGACATTTCCCCGAAGGGACATCACTCAATGACTTTGTCAAGCTCTATCCACCGAAGTTCAAACATTCCGTTGAGCCTCTCGATGCGGATGACTGGCTTCGCAGCATCACCCACAAGCTACGTTCTGCCAACGTGGCTGAAGCTGATAAGGTTATCTTTGCTGCCTATCACCTCGAAGGACCTGCTAGCCTTTGGTGGGAGAATTTCGAGGCTATGCGCCCGGTTGGCCAAATCACTACCTGGGCTGAGTTCAGTGCGGCTTTCCGTGAGCATCACATCCCGGAAGGTCTCATGGATCGCAAGAGGGAAGAATTCTGCAATTTCACCCAGGGTAGGCTGCATGCTGATGCATACAGTCGCGAGTTTGGAAATCTAGCACGTTATGCTCCTGAAGAGGTTTCTACCGACGCCAAGAAGCAGGCAAGATTCCGCAAGGGACTTAGCCCCGAGCTTCACCGTGATCTTCGTCTGCACGAGTGCACCTCCTTCCAGAAGTTAGTCAACAAAGCTATCAGTGCTGAAACTGGACAGTTTGACTTTGAAGCTTCACGCAAGCACTCCTGTAACTTTGGTTCTTCATCCGGCTCTGGATCTCAGAAGCGTCGGGTCTGGATTCCAAGCACCGCCCTGCCACCCAGATTCACCACGAGGCCATCCTTTGAGGCGCCTCGCCCCAACCAGCAGTTTGCACCGCCCAAGGCCTATGGTGGCCCCGCTGCTAATGCTGCTCCACGTCCCAAAGTGATAACCTGTTTCAAGTGTGGCGAGACGGGTCACTACATCCGTGAGTGTCCCCAGAACAACCCCAGTCAGATCGGAAAGTCATTGGCCGTGGTAAGCCCGGCGGAAAGGTGCTCTCACGCCAAACCAGCTGCCATCGCTCGTGGCCACGTCAACTACGTTTCAGGTGAGAAACCCATGAGGATCCCAACGTCGTTCTCGATGCGCTCCTTGTTAATTGCCATCCGCAAGCTGTTCTTTTGATCTTTGGAGCATCTCATTCATTTATTTCTGAGAGCTATGCTCGATTGCACAACACCACATTTTGTGACATGCACACCTCCATGGTAATTCAAACTCCTGGATCTAAGTGGCAAACCTCTAAAATCAGCCATGGAAATGAAATCCTTGTCGACAGATTAGTCTTCCTTGCATCACTAATAGCTCTCAAGTCCTCGGACATAAACATTATCTTGGGTATGGACTGGATGTCAGCCCATTACGCTAAGATTGATTGCTCTACTAGAACTGTTCAACTCACCCATCCTTCGGGCAAGACAGTTAATGTTTTAACCCGAGTGTCTAAGCGTCAGCTCTACTCCTTAAATGCCAACCCCCTTCCAGACCTCGAAGATATTCCGGTAGTCCATGATTTTCCGTATGTCTTTCCAGAAGAATTGCCAGGTGTTCCACCTGACAGGGATGTCGAGTTCGTGATAGATCTTGTTCCCGAAACCGTCCCAATCTCTAGAAGACCTTATAAGATGGCACCCCTAGAACTAGCCGAGCTTAAGAAACAACTCGATGAGTCCTTGCAAAAGGGTTTCATCCGTCCTAGTTCATCCCCATGGGCTTGCCCGTCCTCTTCGTCAAGAAGAAGGATGGAACGGATCGGATGGTTGTAGATTACCGACACATCAATTTGGTCACTATCAAGAACAAGTATCCGCTCCCAGGATCAACGACCTGTATGATCAGCTCGCTAGATCCTCAGTCTTTTCCAAGATGGATTTGAGGTTGCGCTACCATCAAATCAAAATCAAGAACGGGGACATTCCTAAAACGGCCTTTGTTACTCGTTATGGCCAATACGAGTACACCGTCATGTCTTTCGGGTTAACCAATGCTCCAACCACCTTCTCTCGGTTAATGAACTCGATCTTCATGGAGTATTTGGATAAATTCGTTGTGGTATACCTCGATGATATACTCATCTACTCCAAGAATGAGGAAGAACATGCCGAACATCTAAGGCTAGTATTGATGAAACTTGAGAGCATCGCCTTTATGCCAAATTCTCTAAGTGTGAGTTACGGTTGCGTAAGTGACCTATCTAGGCCATGTAATCTCTGGTAAGGGCATTGCCGTCAATCCCGGCGAGTTTAAGCCGTCCTTATTTGGACTCCACCTGAATCGGTCAAGCAAGTTCGGAGTTTCCTCGGTTTAGCGAGCTATTGCCGCCGCTTCGAGAATTTCTCCAAGGTTGCTAAGCCTCTAACCGAACTCCTCAAGAAAGATAAAAAGTTCGAGTGGACCCCACGGTCGAAGTTCAGCTTTCAGAACTGAAAAAGGCGCTGACATCTGCACCCGTACTTGTACCACCAGATTTTTCTAAGGACTTTATTATCTATTGCGACGCCTCGCGACAAGGACTAGGTTGCATACTCATGCAAGATCGTCATGTGATTGCCTACGCTTCTCGATAGTTGCGTCCACGTGAGGATAACTATCCCACACGATATAGAGCTTGCAGCAGTGGTCCATGCACTCAAAACCTGGCGACATTACCTTCTTGGTAATCGTTGCGAAATTTACACTGATCACCAAAGTTTGAAATACATCTTCACCCAACCGGATTTGAATCTCAGGCAAAGATGTTGGGTCGAGTTGATTACGGATTACGACTTAGGAATATCTTACACCCCAGGCAAAGCCAATGTCATGGCTGACGCACTAAGTCACAAATCTTATTGTAACAATCTGATGTTACAACAAAGTCAGCCATTTCTCCACGAGGAATTTCGTAAGCTTAACCTTCACATTGTTCCTCGAGGATTCCTTTCCACCCTGGTGGCGAAACCTACCCTTACGGATCAGATCATCAAGGCACAGAAGGTAGATCTGGGAATCTCCCGTATCAAGAGAAACATCAAGAAAGGAGTCGCAGATTGTTTCTCCATTGATGAACAAGGTGTCGTGTTCTTTGGAGACCGTCTAGTGGTTCCCAAGGTACGCAACTTGAGGTGATTGATCCTTAAGGAAGCTCATGAATCTCCTCTCACCATTCATCCCGGTAGTACTAAAATGTATCAAGACCTACACCAGAGGTTTTGAGGGACTAGGATGAAGAGAGAAATCGCTCAATTCATTGCTAATTGCGACGTCTGTCGTCGATTTAAAGCAGAGCATCAATGGCCTGCTGGCACCCTTCAACCTTTGGCTATTCCTGAATGGAAATGGGATAGAATCGGTATGGATTTCATTACCGGGTTTCCCAGGACCAAGAGAGGGAATAATGCTATCTTCGTTGTCGTTGATCGTCTTTCCAAAGTAGCCCACTTCCTACCCGTTTGTGAGAGTATAACTGCTAGCTAGCTAGCTGATTTGTACATCTCTCGAATAGTGTCTCTTCATGGTGTTCCATTGGAGATTAACTCAGACCATGGAAGTCTCTTCACCTCTCAATTTTGGGAAAGTTTCCAAAATGCTATGGGAACTCGTCTCTCCTTTAGCACCGCCTTCCATCCTCAATCAGGTGGTCAAGTAGAACGAGTCAATCAAATTCTGGAGGATATGCTTCGAGCTTCTGTCATCTCTTTCAGCATGAATTGGGAGAAATGCCTTCCATTCGCTGAGTTCGCTTATAACAATAGTTATCAAGCTTGCTTGGGCAAAGCTCCTTTCGCAGTTCTCTATGGACGAAAATTTCGAACGCCTCTTAACTGGTCATAAACCGGGGAGAGACAACTCTTTGGCCCGGATATGATCCAGGAAGCAGAAGAGCAGGTTCGCGTTATTCGTGAGAAATTGAAAACAGCCCAATCTCGTCAAAAGAGCCAATATGACCGGAAGCATAAGCCTATGGCTTATGAAGTTGGCGAGAAGGCTTACCTTCGGGTTACTCCTTTGAAGGGAACCCATCGATTCGGTATCAAAGGCAAGTTGGCTCCTCGTTACATTGGACCCTTTCGCATTCTTGCCAAAGCGAGGAGAAGTTGCCTACCAATTGGAACCGCCTCTGCATCTTTCGAGTCCATGATGTCTTCCACGTTTCTCAACTCAGGCGTTGCTTCTTGGATCCTATCCGTGGAGTGGACCACGAAACGCTTGATCTCCAAGATAACCTCACCTATCGAGAATATCCCGTTCGTATCCTGGATCAAGCCGAGCGTACCACTCGACGTCAGAATATCAAGTTTCTCAAGGTTCAATGGTCAAACCATTCCGAGCAAGAAGCAACTTGGGAAAGGGAGGATCGTCTTCGACTTGAGTACCCCACCTTCTTCCCGACGGATCCTAAATCTCAGGACGAGATTCTTTTGAGTGGGGGTGAGTTGTCACATCCTAGTTAGTCCATGCATTAGAGTGTTGCATCATGTTTATCTTTCATCACAAATTTGAAATGGGGAAGACAGAACCCCCAAAACCCCTCTGAATCCAACTAGGGTTTACTAAAAATATTTTCAATGAACCTGAAATGCCCTTCTAAAATGTTCATCACCTTTGCCTTGGTCCTAAACCACCGCCGTAAGTGATGCACAGATTTCTAGGTCACTCTAAGGTCATGGATTAAATCTCAAGCTATTTGAATTTGGGCATTTAAATTATATAAAATATTTCAAATGCTCAAATAATTCCAAACTAAAATGTTCCATGCTGGATATATTCCAACTAAGGACCAGGTGCAGTTTGGTGATTTTTGGAGTTGCCTAGGTATTTTTAAAAATGCAATAAACCTACAGAAATAACTAAAACAGAAATAAAAGAGAAAGGCTTACCTGGCGCCACTCAGCAGGCCCACCTGCCGGCCCAGCCCAGCCACCGCTCCAGCGAGCTGCTTGGCTTGGCCAGGCAGGCAAGCAGCTGCTCGACGGCGAGCACAACATGCGTGCCACACAGCTGCCCGCCGCCTCGCCGCTCCCCTCGTCGAGCTGTCGACGTGGGACGAACCCTCTCTCTCTCCCCGACCCCGCAGACACCCGCTCCTCCCCCTGGCTCCTCTCCCTCGCCCTCCCCGACGTCGCCCGAGACGTCACCGTCGCCGCCGCTCACCACAGCCGCGTCCAACGCCGTTCCCGCGCCCTCTCACCATGTCCGGACGGCTCGTCGTCGTCGGCTACGTCGACTAGCCAAGCCGCACAACGCCGGAGCCCCTGCATCATCCCTGCCGCCGTTGTCTTCAACCTCGGGCCGCCCAGATCGCCGTCGTCGTTCCGACCGCACCGAGCCCTCCCCGAGCACCCTGACCATCCCTTCGGTTTCTCTGTGAGCTGCTGAACCTCCCCGTGCTTTCCGTTTCGCCCCTAGAGTACTGTAGACGCCCGCGTCTCTTGTGCCCGAACGCGCTGCCGCCTGACCTCGTCGCCGGCGCTACTCCGGTGACCATTTGGTCACGGACTTGTGCCCGTCACACTCCTCGCGCCGCGTAGAGGCCGTAGGTGCTAGAGCCACACCGCCTAGGCCACTGCAGCCGCAGCGCCACGAGCTGGCCGAGCTTGACCTCCGCCAAACTCGTCACCGGCGATGCTCCGGCCACTCCCCAGCCAAGCCATCACCACGGCTGGATGCGGGCGAGCACCAGCTGCCCGTAGCTGCTCTCCGCGTAGCAAATGGAGCCCTGTGGGCAAAACCCGCAGCACACCGCCGCGTCTGGCCTCGCCGGCGGCTAAACACCGGCAGTCTTTGACCCGTTGACCGGCGGGTTTGACCCCGCTGACATAGTTGACTAGGTGGGGCCCTCTGCTAATTAACCTAGTTTAGGTTTAATCAAAATTAGTTAGTCTAAATTAGCTACTGACATGCGGGACCCGCTGGTCAGGTTGACCTGGACGCCCCCGTTGACCCCTGACGTCACTCTGACGCACTGCTGAGGCAATAATTAATTTCTGGTTTTATTTGTTCACAGGAAATTCCAGAAATTGTTGCAAACTTCAAAAAATCATTGAAATTAATCTGTAACTCCAAATGCAAAGTTTTATATATGAATTTTGATCAGAAAAATTCAATCTATCCACTGGTAATGGTTTAATGCATGACAAAATAAGTTAACCTTGCTGTTTAAGCAGAATAAGATAATGCACAATTATGGCTATGTTAAATGAGCTAACATTTGAATCTTTGATTCAAATGAGTTCATCCCTTTCTGTTCTAGCTTGCATTAGGCCAACACACATTCATATTTCCATGTCATAGCATGCATCATATTGTTGCATATTGTCATGTGTTGTTTATGTTCGGTGTGTCTTTCGTGATAGGTTCTGCCTCTGAGGATAACTCTGAATATCCGTCTAAAGGGCAGTATCCTACTACCACCACATCAGGCAAGCAACCCATTGATCATTCCGATACAAACCCATGTTATAAACTTACGCTCTTGTTTCTTTGCATTAAGACAACGCGATTCAAACTGTTGTGTGTCGCGGTAGCTGAACCCACTTCCTTTGCATGACTGTCATTGCCACAGTAACTAGATGAAACCCACTAGTATGTGTAGGAGTTGATTGAGCCATCTTTGTGATTCCTACCATGCTATGCTTGCTATGCTTAGAGTTGTGTCATGTCTGGCTCATCAGGATGATGAACTGGAGTGAAAGGTTGTGTCGGGTTCGAGAGTGAAAGTGTTGAACACGTTTTGGTAAAGGTATCGATGAGAGGCCATGTAGGAGTACATGGTGGGTTGTTTCATTGAAGCCGTCCCTAAGAACTGAGATCTGTGTGTGTGATTTAAGACTTAGCTACTACCACGCATTGGGCCCGAAACCAATGGACCCTCTCGACTTATTAACCACTCTTGTCCTCGGTCAAGGAGTTGCAAGTAGTTTCGGTGTTTGTAGCATCTTTGGGGGAGCGCATGGCGCTGACCTTAGGGGTGGGTTGTGTTGCGGTAGGCATGTGGCACGGTGTACCGATTTGCCCGTTTGCTGTCTCGGGAACCCTGCACACATCGTTCGGGGCCGTTAGTGGAAACCTCGGCTGGACTCCCTGCGGATGGAACCCGAATATGCGATAAACCTGGACTAGGGACTCGTGTGTTTAGTCAGGTCGTGGCCGACACCCTCGCTGGGCTTCCGCTTGAAGGTTGCCGAGTACATGTCGTGTAGCGACGATAAGTGGTGAGAGCGTGTGTGAAGAAGTACACCCCTGCAGGGTATAAAACTATTCGAATAGCCGCGTCCGCGGTAAAGGACTACTTGGTCACCTATACGGTTCATAGACAAGTAAATGGATACTACTAAAAGCCTCAAGATAAGTGTGAGTACCATGGATGGCCCTCTCGTGGGTTGGACGAGAGAGGATCCATGGTGGAGTATTGTGATGGTGATTAGTGGACTGGTAATACGACAAATGCTTTTCAAGTGGTGTCACGTGGGATAGTTTAGCCAAGAGTCAAAGCTGGCTTGCTGCAATAACTCCACTACCTTCTTGAGAATGTGCATGTATAATAGGTTTCGGTGTAAGACTTGCGAGTACCTCCGTACTCATGTTTTCTTAATTAATGTTTTGAGCGACAACACCGCCCCTCCGATGGGTTTTATGTAGACCTTGGCGTCGGCAGGTGAACTAGCCACCCAGGTGGTGATCCAAAGCTTGTGAAGGGCCACTGTAGATAGAAGGGCTTCATCAAGCTTTCTTTCTTTTTTAGAGTCTGTACTTAGACTAGTTTGCTTCCGCATGTGCTTGTATGTTTGTCTGACTTGAGTGTTGGGTCATGTGACCCCTATCTGTATGGATATGTTATGTATGGCTCCTCGGAGCCTCTTAAATAAAGTACTTTGAGTTGTAGAGTTTTGTTGTGATGCCATGTTGTATGTACTCATATCGGGCATATTGTGTGTATGATTGAAATGCTTGGTATGAGTGGGATCCGACAAACTAGTTGTTTATCCTTGGCGGCCTCTCATATGGGGAAATGTAGTCTCGTGCTTCTGAGCGATAGTATTCCGCTACAGCCCGGTTCACCGGAGTCCTGCTAGCCCAAAGACTACCGCTTTGGACACTTGATCGGCGGCATGTGTTTCACGCCGTTCCTATGTCCATCCCTTCGGGAAATGTCACGCGGTGATATTCGAGTCCTGCCTAACTGCTACAGCCCGGGATACCGGAGTCCTGTTAGCCAGTGCTACAGCCCACGTTGATGACCGACATGCTCGATGTGATTCATGTATGCCTGTCCCCATGGGTTAAGCGCCGCTTTGGGTTCACGACTAGCCATGTCGGCCCGGGTTCTCTGTCATGTGGATGCTAGCGACACTATCATATCGTGAGCCAAAAGCGCCATAAACGGTCCCGGGCCATGGTAAGGCGACACCCGTGGGAATACCGTGCGTGAGGCCGCAAAGTGATATGAGGTGTTACCGGCTAGGTCAATGTGAGTTGGAATCGGGGTCCTAACACTTGCTGCCGCGACTACGACCAAACTCGGTCCCAGGAGATGAGTCCTAGGGTCCGGAATGAGGGGAGCAAGGTAGCCTAAGGATAAAACGAGGTTTCACATACCTCAGTCCATAACGAAACACATGATAGAGGATAGAAGACTTATATGGATCTATAGCCCCCGACAACCTTGGCTTGCCGCGGATGGATCCTTGCTCTTGTAGACCCCGGCAACCTTGGCTTGCCGCGGATGGATCCTTGAGTCCTAGGGTCCGGAATGAGGGGAGCAAGGTAGCCTAAGGATAAAACGAGGTTTCACATACCTCAGTCCATAACGAAACACATGATAGAGGATAGAAGACTTATATGGATCTGTAGCCCCCGGCAACCTTGGCTTGCCGCAGATGGATCCTTGCTCTTGTAGCCCCCGGCAACTTTGGCTTGCCGGGGCTCGGACGCTGGTCTGTCCCTTTCTTCCAAAGCAGCTCGACAACGATTCATGTGCCCTGCGAACCAAAGAAGACAAAGAAGAACAGAGAGACGCGCACTCGACCTCTAAGCTAGGGGTTAGCCGCCGCTAAGCACAATCAACCCTAACCGAGGAAGAGACTCGACCTAGCATGCATGCTATAACTTAGGCGCCCGGTAACCGTTTATTTATGCTCAGGGTCTGCGCCTAGCTTTGTACAAAGGGTTACATGCCTTGTCGGCAAGGCTTGTACAAAAGGGTGGCTTGCCAGGGGGCCCGGCAGCCGCGCCTTATGGGTAAAACTTACGAGATGCTCGATGTTCCAGGAGTTGCTCACCGGAACAGCATCTTCGGTCTCCAGCCAAACTGCGCCGGGCCTGGTGACTCGTGTACCCGATAAGGGCCTTCCCACTTTGGCGTCAACTTGTTGGAATTCTTGGCCGACTGAACATGCCGAAGAACAAGGTCGCCTTCCTCAAGGCTCCGGGCATGGACCTTGCGGCTATGGTAGGGGCGCAAGGCTTACTGGTAGCATGCTGCTCTCACAACCACCCGGAGACGATCTTCCTCAAGGAGCGTTGTGTCATCTTGTCGCAATCGCTCTTGCTCAAGCTCATCATAAGCGAGCACTCGAGGTGACCCGTATATGAGTTCTGTGGGGAGAACTGCTTCTGCCCCGTAGACCAGGGCAAATGGTGTCTGGCCGGTGGCTCGATTTGGCGTCGTCCTGATCGACCAAAGAACCGCTGGCAACTCATCAATCCAGCGTCTTCCACTTTTGCACAGCCTGTCAAAAGTCTTCGTCCTTAAGCCTCGCAAGACTTCAGCATTTGCTCTCTCCGCTTGGTCGTTGCTCCGTGGATGCGCCATAGAAGCAAAACAGACCCTGCTGCCGAGATCCTCGATGTATTGCATGAAGGCATGGCTTGTGAACTGTGTGCCATTGTCGGTGATGATCCTGTTGGGTATCCCAAAGCGGCACACTAGTCCCTTGAAGAACTTCATGGCTGACTGCGCTGTCACCTTCCTCACAGCTTCCACTTCTGGCCACTTTGTGAACTTGTCGATTGCGACATACAAGTACTCAGAGCCCCCGACAGCACGGGGGAAAGGGCCCAGTATGTCGAGCCCCTAGACCGAGAAGGGCCAGGAGAGAGGGATGGTTTGAAGGGCTTGAGCTGGTTGATGAAGCTTCTTTGAATGGAACTGGCACGCTTCACACTTGGTTACTAGTGCCGTCGCATCCTGGAGGGCGGTGGGCCAGAAGAAACCTTGCCAGAAAGCCTTGCCGGCAAGGGCCCTCGACCCTATGTGGGAGCCACATATGCCTCCATGTATCTCTGCCAACAGCTTTAGTCCTTCCTCCCGGGAGATGCATTTCAATTTCACCCCATTCGGTCTTCTTACATGCGATCGTTATCAGCGAATTGGTGCAGAGCAGACGGCGGGCGACTCTTTCTGCCTCTTCCTGCTCCTCAGGAAGCTCTCCTTTTTGGAGGAATCGGACGATGTGCTGTGCCCATGCCGGAGCCTGTGGCTTGATGACAAGGACCAAAGGCATCTCTTCTGCCACGGGAGCGGCCGCCTCCAGGCCATGACCTGAGGTCCTGCTGGAGTGGGTTGTCCCGCAGCAAGATCGGCATCCATGGAAACATCTTCGCCGGCGGCTCCCGGGAGCTCGGTGGGGAAGTACTTGCTGGAGCCTAGCTTCCTTCGCTTGTTCTTCTCGGTCGACGGCTCAACGGATGGTTGAGTTAACCGAAGCACAAAGGTACCTGGCTCCACAGGTAGCTTGAGGGCAGCGCGCTTTGATAGGTAGTCGGCAACGTCGTTCTCCGTCCGAGGGACATGCTCCGCTTGTATACCGTCAAAGCGCTCCTCTAGTTTCCTCACCTCATCTACGTAAGCTTCCATCAACGGGCTTTGATAAACTTTGTTGATCTACCTGACGACAAGCTGTGAGTCGCCCCTGACGATGAGCTTCTTAACTCTGAGGTCTGCCGCAATCCTGAGACCGGCAAGCAAACCCTCGTACTCGGCGGTGTTGTTGGTTGACATCTCCCGGGGGAAGTGCATCTGGATGACATACTTGAGGTGCTCTCCGGTGGGTGCGACAAGCAGCACACGAGCACCGGCGGGTTGCAGCGAGAAGGCACCGTCAAAGTACATGATCCAGTTGCGGCTCGTTTCCTTGCCGGGGAGAATGGTCTCCTGTACTTCTTCGTCGGGCGTCGAGGTCCATTCCGCAACAAACTCCGCCAAGGCTCTGCTCTGAATCGTCGAGGTACTTTCGAACTTCAGACCGAAACTTGACAGCTCCAGGGCCCATTCCACGATCCTTCCCGTTGCATCTGGGTTATGCAGTATCCGTTGCAATGGGAGGCGGGTGACCACCGTGATCTTGTGCGCTTGGAAGTAATGGCGCAGCTTCCTCGAAACCATAAGGAGGCCGAAGAGCAGCTTTTGCACACTTGAGTACCTCGACCTAGCCCCCTGCAAGAGGGAGCCGACGAAGTACACTGGATGTTGTACCATTTTCTTCTTCTGCGCCCCTTCACCCGGTCGCGTGGGTCCTCTCGCGCTGGCGCCAGCTGTCGGTGTTCTGGGAACGGGGGTACCCAGACTTGTCTGCCTGCGGCCTGCGGCGTGGCTCAAGGGGTGGCCCAGTACAGCCCATCTTCATTAGCACAAGCTCAAGACCCTCGCGATGGGCCATGCCTCGCGGGGCGGACGACAGGAAGCTTCCTCAGGCACGGCCTCGTCGGGCTGGCTCGCGAGGAGGCGGAGAGATCAAGGCGGGGTACCTCACGAGGTGCCCATGACGCAAGCCATGACGCACCAAGGGCGCCCGGTAGGAGCCAGCCAGCAGTGTCCTCATTTCCTCTTTGGTGCAAAGGAGGCGGCGCAGGCGAGAGCATCAAGCAAAGGCACCCGTTTGATTACGAGACCAAGACCGTCAGAACGGCAGGAAGGAAGTCATCGTGGAGCCCAAGCCGGCGTCACCACCAGAGCCTTTGACAGGCGAGGACCAACTTTAGTCAGGATAAGTGTACTAGATGTTCCCCTTCAAAATGGTCGATTGTTGGCGCCCTTCCCGCTCAACATTTGGGAAGAGGCCCAGGGCCCTTGCCTATAAGTAGAGCTAGCCACCACAGTAGGAGAGAGATCCAGATATCTCGCCTCATCTTAGCTTGATCCAATCCGATCGAGAGCCTAGCCACAAGAACACCTCACCCTCGCGAGGCAGTTCTTCCTTGTATTGTTCTTCATCAGCCCAAGAGGCAATCCACCACACCACACACTGAAGTAGGGTGTTACACCACAATGGTGGCCCGAACCAGTATAAACCTTGTGTCTCTTGTGTTGTTCCTTTGGTAGTTTAGATCCTAGTGAGGCGACGAGGTGCAGGTAGGTAGGGGGCGAGATCTCCGTGCGCACCCCAGAGTTCGAACCTAGAGGGTCTGCCGGAACCCGAAATTCGACATTTGGCGCGCCAGGTAGGGGTGCGCCGGAGCTTTCCCCTCCGCCGACCCGCTCTCCGCCGACACTGCGACTCACCCTATGATGAGCAGCGCGCTGCCCACTCCGGTCGCCAGCGCCAGCACGGGGCCCAGGGGGCTCCGAGCCTTGGCCCCAGCCTTACGACAGGTGCGGTGGCCGAATAAGTTCAAGCCGAAGACGCCGCCACGTTACAATGGCACAACTGATCCGCTGGCCTTCCTACTGGCGTACGAGGAGGCCATCCTCAAAGCAGGAGGCGACGACAGGGTCATGGCTAACTGGCTTCCCATGGCCCTCACCGACGCCCCGCGCATGTGGCTGCTCCACCTGCCAGCGGCTTCCGTGGCCTTTTGGGAAGAGCTGCGCAACCTCTTCCTTGCCCAGCACGTTGCACCGGTGCCCCCGGTCGTCGCGGCTCTCCTGGGCGGCTCGCAGGCGCCACCTTCAGGCCGCCACGTCAAGCCATTCGTCCGCCAGGTCGGCGCTGCCTCCGCGTGGCAGGGTGCTCCCCCGGGTCGTTTGGTGCCCAAGGCCGATCTGGCCTTCAGCTCGGAGGACCACCCCTCCAACTCAACCTGCTCGGGCACGCTCCCAATGCTGTGCGCTCCCACCATTTGCCAGGTGGCCGTCACCATGACCCTCATCGACGGTGGCGCGGGCCTCAGTGTGCTCTCGGTTGAAGCCTTCAGCCTCCTCCACATACCGCCGGAGCGGCTTCGGCCTAGCGGGCCCTTCTTGGGCGTCGGAGGCGGTTCAGCCCGGCTCCACAGGGCAGATCCGTCTTCCGGTGACCTTCGGCACCTACGACAACTTCTGCACGGAGCTAATCGACTTCGACATCGCCCCCATCGGCCTCCCATACAACGCCATCCTCTGCTACCCGGCACTAGCCCGGTTCATGGTCGCGACTCACCCAGCGTACAACCTCATGAAGATGCCCAGGAGCAACGGCGTCCTCACCGTGTCCGGAGACACAGGGGATGCGTTGCAGGTACTCAAGCACGTCTTCAAGGCTGCGGCGGCGGCACAGCCCGCCAACTCAGACGCCCCTGAGCCCAAGGGGGCTGCCCTGGCCAAGAAGAAGCAGCTGTTCACCCAAGGCAAGGCAGAAACCAAGCAGATACTGGTCGACGAGGACGGATCCACTAACGCCACCTTCACCATAGGTGCCAACCTCGAGCCCGAGCAGGAGGAGGCCCTGGTCAAGTTCCTACGAGCGAATAAGAAGGTGTTCGCATGGGAACCAGATCAAGATGGCAGTAGAGGACGTGGAAAAAACAGCTTTCCTGACCCCGTGTGGGGTGTACTGCTACACATGCATGCCGTTCGGGCTGCGCAACGCAGGGGCAACCTTTCAGCGGCTGATGCACATCACCTTGGGCCCGCAGCTCGGGAAGAATGTTGAGGCTTACGTCGATGACATTGTGGTGAAGTCTCGGGAAGCCAGAACCCTGATACAAGACCTGGAGGAGACCTTCGCGAGCCTCAACGCAGTGAACCTGCGTCTCAACCCGGAGAAGTGTGTGTTTGGGGTCCCCTCGGGCAAGCTCTTGGGCTTCCTCGTGTCCCATCGAGGCATCGATGTCACGCCCAATATGCGACCCTATCCAAAAGGAACTCGACGGTCCCACCAAGGATAGACCCGCATATTGAAACGCTTTTGCAAGGTGGATATCATTACATCAACATTACATAATACATTGGGATACATGCATAAGTCACAAATGCCGCAAGACTACATCAACATCATATACAAGATCAACATCCGACTACGGATGAAACATAAACAAAGCTCAAAGCGACATCCACCACCTTTAGCCCAGGCTGCCGACCTGGAACCTATCCCCTGATCGAAGAAGCAGAAGAAGAACTCAAGACAAGCAAGCATCGCTCTCGCGTCAAGATCATCGCAAACCTGTACCAGCAACTGGTGGTGTAGTAATCTGTGAGCCACGAGGACTCAGCAATCCCATTACCATGGGTATCAAGACTAGCAAAGCTTAAAGGGAAAGGAAGGGGTAAAGTGGTGAGGTTGCAGCAGCGACTAAGCATATATGGTGGCTAACATACATAAAAGAAGGCGAGAAGAGAAACAAAGGAACGGCCGTCAACTAGTAATGATCAAGAAGTGATCCTGAACTCCTACTTACGTCGAGACATAACCCGAAACCGTGTTCTCCTCTCGATCAACCCGAAAAGAGACACTCACGGTTACACAAGCGGTTGTTGTATTTTAGAAGAGTTTGCTTCAAGTTTACTACAACCGGATATTAACAAATTCCCATCGCCACATAACGCGGGCACGGCTCTCGAAAGTTTATACCCTACAGGTGTCCCAACTTAACCCATGATAAGCTCTCGCGATCAACGAAGGATATTCCTTCTCCCGGGAAGACCCGATCGATCTCGGAATCCGGCTACAAGACATTTCGACTGCAATAAAACAAGACCAGCAAAAGCCGCCCGATGTGCCGACAAATCCCGATAGGAGCTGCACATATCTCGTTCTCGGGGCACACGGATAGGTCACCCTACGAGTAAAACCAGCCCTCGAGTTGCCCGTGGTGGCCCCTTGATCTGCCCGTTTCGGACCAACACTCGAAGGAGCACTGGCCCCGGGGGGCTAAAATAAAGATGACCCTTGGGCTCAAAACCCAAGGAAAAAGGGCATAGGTGAGGCAAATGGTAAAACCAAGGTTGGGCCTTCTTTGGAGGAGTCTTATTCAAAGCGAACTGTCAAGGGGTCCCATAAATCACTCGACCGCGTTAGGGACGCAAAATCCGGGAACATAACACCGATATGACGGAAACTAGGGCGGCAAGAGTGGAACAAAACACCAGGCATAAGGCCGAGCCTTCCACCCTTTACCAAGTATATAGATGCATTAATTAAATAAGATATATTGTGATATCCCAACAAGTAAACATGTTCCAACAAGGAACAACATCTCCATGTTCAAACAAGGAACAAACTTCATCTTCACCTGCAACTAACAACGCTATAAGAGGGGCTGAGCAAAGCGGTAACATAGCCAAACAACGGTTTGCTAGGAAGGGTGCAAAAGGTTAGAGGCTGACATGGCAATTTGCTAGGCTTGAGCAACAAGTGATAGGTAGCGCAGCATAGCGATACAACGAAGCAACTAGCATAGCAATGATAGTAATGAGATCCAAGGTGACGGTCGTCTTGCCTGAAATCCCGCAAGGAAGAAGAACGAGTCCATGAAGAAGACGAACGGATGAAGCCGAACCAAGCGAAGACGAACGAATCCTCACGATCGCAACGAAACAGGAACTAACAAGAAGAAGCACACAACAAAGTAAACACACCACACATGAACAAGGCATGATGCACAACCAAGCATGATGCATGACAAATCTAGATGAAGCTACTCATGGCAAGAGATGATGCAAACAAGAGCAACACATCAAAGCAAGTTTAAATGAGGCCGGAAACAACATATAACAAATCCGGTAAGTCCTCATATGCAAATTTCAAAATTGGTCCAGATCTGAATAAACCTTATGTTCAAGTTGTTAAACAGCAAGTTAAGATGCACCAAGATGATCTACACGAAATTCTAATCAAGTTACATATAAAGTTCATTTATTTCGAAGCTATGGCCTAGAAGATATGAGCAAAACAAGTTAAGCATGGCATTGATGCAAAATGCATACAAACATCAAGCAAACACCTCAAAACAAGGATGCAACATGATAATATGAAACTACATGCAAAATCAAGCAAGTTTCATATGGAGCACACTCAAAACGGAGCAACGGTTCAACACACTCTATACAAGTCATGACAACAATCTGTCCAAAACAGCAACTAGGCATATTGCAAGCACCAAAACAACATGCTACAGCATCTCAACGTGAAAACAAAAGGCATGGGCACGATGTACAGGTAAAGCATGACAAAACATGAAAATTGAGCTATCTCCAGAAATCAATAGAACATGCTCAAAAGGACATGGCAAGATTGCAAATAATAACAGTTTCAGACTTTGCAGAAAATAACATCAGGTTGCAATGTTTAGAGATATCAAACAACATGTTACAGGAACTTATCATGGCAAACAAAGGCATGGAATGAGTCTACTAAATGCATAGATCAAATGTCCTTTACTGAACATAAGCCAAAAAGGACCAGAAAATATGATAGCACCAATGTAAACATGACAAGTTATATTACAGATTTAAACATGGCAGGAACAGCAATAAGTAGACATGTTGGTGAGCTTGAATCACTCACCACAGAGCAATACATGGCATGGCAAGGAAACTCACAGTATGAAGACATGGCATAGAAGCTATACATAGCAAGAACAACATCATAGCATACACGGATCAACTACAACAACCTTGGCAAAATTGAATAACATGTAAACAACCTGCCAGGAAACATTTTATAGCAAAAGTAGAGCTCGATTGACTCAAGCTATGACACTCCATAATTGCAAACAATGGCATGGATGGATAGAGAATAACCATATGTTCAAAAAATCCTTACTGAAGTATCTCCAAATAAGCATGGAACTCTCGGTAGCATCAAGTTTACATAGCATAAAAATATCAGCAGAACAGGGGCTGAAATCAGCAACATCATGAAGCCTAGTTTGCATGCTTGTGCTAGTCACCACAGAGATCACAAAAATACATGGAATACACCGCTGTAAAGATGGCATGGCATATTACAAAACACATGTAGGACTCAAGTTCATAGGATGCACACATCAATCATGGCAAAAATGACAAAAATACATGTTCTGATAAGAATCTGAAACTAACATCACATAGCCCTCTTCTAACAGCATTTCGGGCATCAAGATGAGCTCAAATGAAAATGACGCAATGAGATAAAATGATTTACTCGTCGAGGCGAACAATTTGACATATTACACGCACGAAACGGAGCAATTTGCAGGGAGTTATGGCATGATGAATATGGCAACATAATGCAAAAATATCGGGGACTTAGAAGAATTCGGAGGGGGAAAGTCAACCTCTCTATTTGGATCCGGACGGCACGTGGATCGAGGCAGGCGGCGGCTCTCGCCGGAGAGCGGCCGGAGGGAGGTCGGAGAAGGCGGCCCCGACCCGGATCCGGGGCCGGGGAGGCCGGATCCGCGACGAGGAGGCGCTTGAGGCGAAGGGAGGCCGGCGGGCGTGGTGCTCGGCGAGCCGGGCGCCAGAGCTCTGGAGCGCCTATGGCGAAGCGGGAGGCGCCGGTGGGGAGAGGCGGCTGCAGCAGCCGGGCGAGGTCGGCACCGGCCGGCTGAGCCGAGGCGGCGCGCATGGCCGGCAATGTGGCAGGAGGCCGAGGCGGCGGTGCGTGGAGGAGCGTGGCGGCGCGGCGGCGAGGGCTGGGGCCTCACGGAGGCGGCGGAGGCAGACGGCTCGGGCGGGTCGATTCCCGCAGTTCGTCAAGGTGGCGTTGGCGAGGAGAGAGAGAGGCCTTGAGGGACACGTGGCAGCGTTGGATTGGGCGTGGGTGTCGGACGGCGATTGGTTGAAGCGGCGTGGCTGGGCGTGTCCGGCCGTCGGCGGACATGTCCGGCGGCGCGGAGGGAGGTTTTAGGGTTAGGGGGGATTTCTACCGCGAATTTGGAAGGGGAAGGCATATATATATAGGTAGAGGGAGCTAGGAGAGTCCAAATAAAGTGCGGTTTTCGGCCACGCGATCGTGATCGAACGACCGAGAGCATGGAGGGGAGTTTGCTGGGTTTTGGGCCACTTTGGAAGGGGTGTTGGGCTGCACCCAAAAGAGGCTTTTGCGGTTACCCGGTTAACCGTTGGAGTATCAAACGACCTCCAAATGGCACGAAACTTGACAGGCGGTCTACCGGTGCTATGCCAAGGCCGCTTGGCAAACCTCGGGCCACTCCGAGACCGTTTAACACCCGCATTACGAAAAAGAGGTAAAAGGGGCGCCGGAGACATAGGAGTGCGGATTGCAAAAGCGGACAACGGGGAAAATGCTCGGATGCATGAGACGAACACGTATGCAAAATGAAATGCACATGATGACATGATATAAAATGCGGATGATGACATGGCAAAGTGCAACACGCAAGCAAATGACATGGCAAAGACGGTGAATAACTGGCAGACACCTGGCGCATCGGATCCGGGGCGTTAAAACACTCCTCCACTAACAAGAGATCTCGTCTCGAGATCTTAGGACCGAGACGGAAGAGAAAAGGGATGAGGTGAAACAAGAACTCAAGAGAAGAATCAAAGAATCGAGAGCACTCGAGAAGAAGAGAGGAACGACGAGAATGACGAGAATCGAGAAGTCACAGAAACAGATAGACTATGAAATCACTCCGGATAGAACGAGATAAGAAACAAATAAGACTGACAGGATTTAGGCAGCACTCTGGTTGAACAAGGAAAGAATAGAACACGAACTTCACATGATGGAATGACACTTGACGACAAGAACAATGCATTGCCTCCGGAAGAATTGAAAGAGGATTGAAAAGAATTTAGAAGGAGGGTTTGAACTGAAGTTGTTGAGAAAATCAACAACGAAAGAGTAAGATTGTTGTGGACTTATGGAAAACATCTCAAAATTATAAGGTGATAACCGACCACAAGCGGAAAAGATTGAATAGCTGAGAAGAGCGAAGAAATGCAAAACTCCACTTCAAAAGAATACGGAGAATTAATTGCACTTCGAGATGCAAGAAGAAAAGATATCTGAACTCCACCAACAAGAATCTTGATGAACACTTGAAGACTGAATTAAAGCATGAAGAACCACCGTGAAGAACTCCGGTAACAAAAAGGATGGTGAGATAGAATGAAGGAAGAAAGAATAAGATGAGCATTGCGATGATTTAGATGGAGGTTTCGACGAAAAGGCCGAGGAAACTGAACTCCGGATAAGAAAAGATGAAAAGACTTGGAACTAGAATTTATTCCTCACGACCAAACTCCGAAGGAAGGGATTAATCACTTGGATTAAATAAGAATAAGATTTATTGTATGCTTATCCTTCATCAAATTAAATTGATGACAAGCAATGGATTTGGCATGCAACTTATTCTTCTTGAAAAAGGATTGAGAAGTGACATAGCGCCACCTTGAGAAGGTCTTCATGAACCACCGGTAGGATTCGAAAGAACGAATGGATTAAAATGATAATCAAGGAAAAAGAATCTTGAACGAACCACTGTAAGAATTTGGAAATGATTGATGAAAAAGAAATAATCACCGGGAAGAATTAGAGAAGCACGATGATACTTGAGGGAATTAAAATGCAAAAGAACAAAGAGATCGCGAACTGATAGAAGAATACTTGAACGAGGAACCGGGATAAATAGAGAATGATAACTGGAATGATGTCCTCCGGTGAAACGAAAAAGAAATCAACTCCTGAAATACTTCGGATGGTTAGAGAGAATAACTGGCAAATGGAATAATTTGAGAGGATAATACGAAGTTAGAACCACGAATCTTCGAGAGGACGGACAAGATTTAGAGGAAAAACTCTTCTTCGATCTTCAAATGACGACGAGAAACACCACCAAAATTTCTGAGGTACACCGGGAGAATAAAAGCGAAGAGGTTGAGCCAACAATGAAAATGATTTGAAATCGATCTTGGAAAAGGCATGTGACTGATGAAATTCATTCTTACGTCACACTCCGAAAAGAATTGAGAATAACTCCGGGGAAATTAGAAGAGTCAGGTAAGATCCTGGGAAAAGACCTGTGGGTTAGGGCCCACTAAAGAGATAACACCGTTGGAAAGGGATGTTGAACAGATAGATGATGCACCGGAATAATTAAATATTTGAATGAAGTGACAACCTCAAATTAATTCGAACACAGGCGAATCTCCTGAGATGTCTTCATCACTTCGGAAGGATAAACTGGCGAGAGGCGAATGAGTAAAGGGAAATATTTGAGCTGAGGGAAAGAATACGATCGGCAACGAAAAACTAGAATTGAATCCACCGGAGAAGAAAAAGAGATGAAGAATGACGAACGAGACGAGAATTCACCGGTTGAAATGATTGAGGGAAGACTGAAGAGGCTCCACACGAATCGAATTGATGGTCGGAAGAAACTCGAACTCCGGGAATAATAGGGTGGGAGGGTGGGAAAACAAAGACAACTTGGAAGGGGAAACCGACGAATATCTTGAAGAGAAAACACCGGTTGAAATCATTGAGGAAAGAAAGCAAAGACTTCGCACGAGGAGGATGGATACTCGAATACGGGCTCCGGTTCCGACAAGAAAAAGGGTGGGTGGGTGGGAAAAGAAAACAACTGAGGATTGATCTTGCGAGAACAAAGAGGTTGAATCGACTTGACGAGAAATGCACCGGACAAAAGAGGATGGACAAACTCACGAAACTACTCACGTGATCCTGAAGAAAAATTTGAACGGGAAGAGGAGTAGTTCAAAACACCTACGTCAAGATTCCTCACCAGAGCGACGAAGGGGCTGAGGAGTAAAAAGAATTCCTACTCTTCGATATAACTAGACTGCGAAAATAGTTTTCTTCTAGACTCAACAACAGCCAAACTACACGATCAATCAAGGGGGCTCCTAGGGTTGGTCGAGGCTCTGATACCAACTTGTTGTTGGGGAACGTTGCAGAAAATTAAAATTTTTCCTACGGTTTCACCAAGATCCATCTATGAGTTCATCGAAACAATGAGTCAAGGGAGTGAGTTTGCATCTACATACCACTTGTAGATCGCGTGCGGAAGCTTTCGAGGGGATGGTGATGATGGAGTCGTACTCGGATCACCGATGACCAAGTGCTGAACGGACAACACCTCCGTGTTCAACACACACGTGCAGTGCAGACGCGTCTCCTCCTTCTTGATCCAGCAAGGGAAAGGAGAGGTTGAGGAAGATGGCTCCAGCAGCAGCACGACGGGCGTGATGATGGTGGAGTGTGATTCTCCCAGGGCTTCGCCAAGCACACGGAGGAGGAGAGGTGTTGGGGTGGGGTGGGGCTGCGCCTTCAAGTTGTGTATGCAGCCCTCCCCTCACCCCTCTATTTATAGGGGAAGGGAGGAGGGGGGCCAACCCCTCTAGATGCATCTAGAGGGGGGCGGCGGTTAAGGGAGGGGGCTTGCCCCCCAAGCAAGGGGGGCGCCCCCCTTCGGGTTCCCCCCTCAACCCTAGGCGCATGGGCCCAAGGGGAGGGGGTGCGCCCAGCCCACCAGGGGCTGGCTGCCTCCCACGCAGCCCAAGTGGCCCCCCGGGAGGGGTGGCCCCTCCCGGTGGTCCTCCGGAACCTTTCCGGTGGCCCCTCCACAATACCGATATGACCCGAAACTTTTCCGGTGTCCGTTTGACAACTTCCCATATATAAATCTTTACCTCCGGACCCTTCCGGAACTCCTCGTGACGTCCGGGATCTCATTCGGGACTCCGAACAACATTCGGTAATCACATACAAGTCTTCCTAATAACCCTAGCGTCACCGAACCTTATGTGTGTAGACCCTACGGGTTCGGGAGACATGCAGACATGACCGAGACGCTCTCAGGTCAATAACCAATAGCGGGATATGGATACCCATGTTGGCTCCCACATGCTCCTTGATGATGTCATCGGATGAACGACGATGTCGAGGATTCAAGCAACCCCGTATACTATTCCCTTTGTCAGACGGTATGTTACTTGCCCGAGACTCGATCGTCGGTATCCCAATACCTCGTTCAGTCTTGTTACCGGCAAGTCACTTTACTCGTACCGTAATGCATGATCCCGTGACCAGACACTTGGTCACTTTGAGCTCATTATGATGATGCACTACCGAGTGGGCCTAGTGATGCCTCTCCGCAATACGGAGTGACAAATCCCTGCCTCGATCCGTGTCAACCCAAAAAACACTTTCGGAGATACATGTAATGCACCTTTATAGTCACCCAGTTACGTTGTGACGTTTGGTACACCCAAAGCACTCCTACGGTATCCGGGAGTTACACGATCTCATGGTCTAAGGAAGAGATACTTGACATTGGAAAAGCTCTAGCAAAACGAACTACACGATCTTTGTGCTATGCTTAGGATTGGGTCTTGTCCATCACGTCATTCTCCTAATGACGTGATCCCGTTGTCAATGACATCGATGTCCATAGTCGAAACCATGACTATCTGTCGACCAACGAGCTAGTCAACTAGAGGCTCACTAGGGACGTATTGTGGTCTATGTATTCACACGTGTATCACGATTTCCGGATGATACAGTTATAGCATGAATAAAGGACAATTATCATGAACAAGGAAATATAATAATAATGCTTTTATTATTGCCTCTAGGGCATATTTCCAACAATCTCCCACTTGCACTAGAGTCAATAATCTAGTTACATTGTGATGAATCGAACACCCATAGAGTTCAGGTGTTGATCATGTTTTGCCCGCGGAAGAGGTTTAGTCAACGGATCTGCGACATTCAGATCCGTATGCACTTTGCAAATTTCTATGTCTCCATCTTGAACATTTTCACGGATGGAGTTGAAGCGACGCTTGATGTGCCTGGTCTTCTTGTGAAACCTGGGCTCCTTGGCAAGTGCAATAGCTCCAGTGTTTTCATAGAAGAGTTTGATCGGCCCCGACGCATTGGGTATGACTCCTAGGTCGGTGATGAACTCCTTCACCCAAATTGCTTCATGCGCTGCCTCCGAGGCTGCCATGTACTCCGCTTCACATGTAGATCCCGCCACGACGCTCTGCTTGCAGCTGCACCAGCTTCGCTCCACCATTCAACATATACACGTATCCGGTTTGTGACTTAGAGTCATCCAGATCTGTGTCGAAGCTAGCGTCGACGTAACCCTTTACGATGAGCTCTTCGTCACCTCCATAAACGAGAAACATGTCCTTTGTCCTTTTCAGGTACTTCAGGATACTCTTGACCGCTGTCCAGTGTTCCTTGCCGGGATTACTTTGGTACCTTCCTACCAAACTTACGGCAAGGTTTACATCAGGTCTGGTACACGGCATGGCATACATAATAGATCCTATGGCTGAGGCATAGGGGATGACGCTCATCTCTTCTTTATCTTTTGCCGTGGTCGGGCATTGAGCCGAGCTCAATCTCACACCTTGCAACATAGGCAAGAACCCCTTCTTGGACTGATCCATTTTGAACTTCTTCAAAATCTTATCAAGGTATGTGCTTTGTGAAAGACCTATGAGGCGTCTCGATCTATCTCTATAGATCTTGATGCCTAATATATAAGCAGCTTCTCCAAGGTCTTTCATTGAAAAACACTTATTCAAGTAGGCCTTAATGCTGTCCAAGAATTCTATATCATTTCCCATCAAAAGTATGTCATCTACATATAATATGAGAAATGCTACATAGCTCCCACTCACTTTCTTGTAAACGTGAAGCTTCTCCATAAGTCTCAAGATAAACCCAAACGCTTTGATCATTTCATCAAAGCGAATGTTCTAACTCCGAGATGCTTGCACCAGCCCATAAATGGATCGCTGGAGCTTGCATACTTTGTTAGCATTCTTAGGATCGACAAAACCTTCCGGCTGCATCATATACAGCTCTTCCTTAAGATAACCGTTAAGGAACGCTATTTTGACGTCCATCTGCCATATCTCATAATCATAGTATGCGGCAATTGCTAACATGATTCGGACGGACTTAAGCTTCGCTACGGGAGAGAAAGTCTCATCGTAGTCAATCCCTTGAACTTGCCAATAACCCTTAGAGACAAGTCGAGCTTTATAGATGGTTACATTACCATCCGCGTCCGTCTTCTTCTTAAAGATCCATTTGTTTTCTATCGCTCGCCGATCATCGGGCAAGTCAGTCAAAGTCCATACTTTGTTTTCATACATGTATTCTATCTCGGATTTCATGGCTTCTAGCCATTTGTTGGAATCTGGTCCCGCCATCGCTTCTTCATAGTTCGAAGGTTCACCGTTGTCTAACAACATGATTTCCAGGACAGGGTTGCCGTACCACTCTGGTGCGGAACGCGTGTCCTTGTGGACCTACCAGTTCAGCAGCAACTTGATCCGAAGTACCTTGATCATCATCATTATTTTCCTCTTCGGTTGGTGTAGGCATCACAGAACATTTTCTGAGCTGCACTACTATCCTGTTCAAGAGGTAGTACTTCATCGAGTTCTACTTTCCTCCCACTTACTTCTTTCGAGAGAAACTTTTTCCGTAAAGGATCCGTTCTTGGCAACAAAGATCTTGCCCTCGGATCTTAAGTAGAAGGTATACCCAATGGTTTCTTTAGGGTATCCTATGAAGACGCATTTTTCCGACTTGGGTTCGAGCTTTTCAGGTTGAAGTTTCTTGACATAAGCATCGCATCCCCAAACTTTTAGAAACGACAGCTTAGGTTTCTTCCCAAACCATAATTCATACGGTGTCGTCTCAACGGATTTAGACGGTGCCCTATTTAAAGTGAATGTAGCTGTCTCTAGAGCGTATCCCCATAATGATAGCGGTAAATCAGTAAGAGACATCATAGATCGCACCATATCCAATAGAGTGCGACACGACGTTCGGACACATCGTTCTGTTGAGGTGTTCCAGCGGCGTGAGTTGTGAAACGATTCCACATTTTCTTAAGTGTGTACCAAATTCGTGACTTAAATATTCTCCTCCACGATCCGATCAGTAGAATTTTATCTTTCGGTCACGTTGATTCTCTACTTCATTCTGAAATTCCTTGAACTTTTCAAAGGTCTCAGACTTGTGTTTCATTAAGTAGACATACCCATATCTACTCAAGTCATCTGTGAGAGTGAGAACATAACAATATCCTCCGCGAGCCTCAACACTCATTGGCCGCACACATCGGTATGTATGATTTCCATCAAGTTGGTTGCTCGCTCCATTTTTCCGGAGAACGGAGTCTTGGTCATTTTGCCCATGAGGCATGGTTCGCATGTGTCAAATGATTCATAATCGAGAGACTCTAAAAGTCCATCAGCATGGAGCTTCTTCATGCGCTTGACACCAATGTGACCAAGGCGGCAGTGCCACAAGTATGTGGGACTATCGTTATCAACTTTACATCTTTTGGTATTCACGCTATGAATATGTGTAACACTACGCTCGAGATTCATTAAGAATAAACCATTGACCATCGGAGCATGACCATAAAACATATCTCTCATATAAATAGAACAACCATTATTCTCGGATTTAAATGAGTAGCCATCTCGTATCAAACGAGATCCAGACACAATGTTCATGCTCAAACTTGGCACCAAATAACCATTATTAAGGTTCAAAACTAATCCCGTAGGTAAATGAAGAGGTAGCGTGCCGACGGCGATCACATCGACTCTGGAACCATTCCCGACGCCGCATCGTCACCTCGTCCTTCACCAGTCTCCGCTTATTCCGCAGCTCCCCTGTGAGTTACAAATATGAGCAACGGCACGGTATCAAATACCCGGGAGTTACTACGAGTCTTGGTAAGGTACACATCAATTACATGTATATCAAATATACCTTTGGTGTTGCCGGCCTTCTTATCCGCTAAGTATTTGGGGCAGTTCCGCTTCGATGACCCTTCCCTTGCAATAAAGAACTCAGTCTCGTGCTTGGGTCCATTCTTTGACTTCTTCCGGCAACTTGCTTACCGGGCGGCAACCTCCTTGCCGTCCTTCTTGAAGTTCTTCTTGCCCTTGCCCTTCTTGAACTTAGTGGTCTTATTGACCATCAACACTTGATGTTCTTTCTTGATTTCAACCTCTGCTGACTTCAGCATAGAAAATACTTCAGAATGGTCTTTACCATCCCCGCATATTGTAGTTCATCACAAAGCTCTTGTAGCTTGGTGGAGCGATCAAGGATTCTGTCAATGACCGCCTCATCGTGGAGGTTAATATTCAAATTTGGGTCATACGGTTGTGCAACCTGCACATCTTGAGTATGTGCTCACCGATGTAACTATTTTCCTCCATCTTACAACTATAGAACTTGTCGGAGATGTCATATCTCTCGACCCGGGCGTGAGCTTGGAAAACTAGTTTCAGCTCCTCAAACATCTCATATGCTCCGTGATGCTCAAAACGCTTTTGGAGCCCCGGTTCTAAGCTGTAAAGCATGCCGCACTGAACGAGGGAGTAATCATCAGCACGAGACTGCCAAGCATTCATAATGTCTTGGTTCTCTGGGACAGGAGCGTCACCTAGCGGTCCTTCTAGGACATATTGTTTCCTGGCAGCTATGAGGATGATCCTCAAGTTCCGGACCCAGTCCGTATAGTTGCTGCCATCATCTTTCAGCTTGGTTTTCTCTAGGAACGCGTTGAAGTTCAAGTTGACATGAGCGTTGGCCATTTGATCTACAAGACATATTATGCAAAAGTTTTAGACTAAGTTCATGATAATTAAGTTCATCTAATCAAATTATTTCAATGAACTCCCACTCAGATCAGACATCCCTCTAGTCATCTAAGTGTTACACGATCCGAGTCGACTAGGCCGTGTCCGATCATCACGTGAGACGGACTAGTCATCGTCGGTGAACATTCTCATGTTGATCGTATCTTCCATACGACTCGTGTTCGACCTTTCGGTCTCCGTGTTCCGAGGCCATGTCTGTACATGCTAGGCTCGTCAAGTTAACCCTAAGTGTTTTGCGTGTGTAAATCTGTCTTACACCCGTTGTATGTGAACATAAGAATCCATCACACCCGATCATCACGTGGTGCTTAGAAGCGATGAACTTTAGCAACGGTGCACAGTTAGGGGAGAACACTTCTTGAAATTGTTGTAAGGGATCATCTTATTTACTACCGTCGTTCTAAGTAAACAAGATGCATAAACATAATAAACATCACATGTAATTATATAGTAGTGACATGATATGGCCAATATCATATAGCTCCATTGATCTCCATCTTGAGGCTCCATGATCATCTTGTCACCGGCATGACACCATGATCTCCATCATCATGATCTCCATCATTGTGCCTCCATGAAGTTGTCACGCCAACGACTACTTCTACTTCGATGGCTAACGCGTTTAGCAATAAAGTAAAGTAATTTACATGGCGTTCTTCAATGACACGCAGGTCATACAAAAATAAAGACAACTCCTATGGCTCCTGCCGGTTGTCATACTCATAGACATGCAAGTCGTGATTCCTATTACAAGAACATGATCTCATACATCACAATATGTCATTCATCATTAATCACAACTTGGCCATATCACATCACATGACAATTGCTGCAAAAACAAGTTAGACGTCCTCTAATTGTTGTTGCATCTTTTACGTGGCTGCAATTGGGTTCTAGCAAGAACGTTTTCTTACCTACGAATAACCACAACGTGATTTTGTCAACTTCTATTTACCCTTCATAAGGACCCTTTTCATCGAATCCGCTCCAACTAAAGTGGGAGAGACAGACACCCGCCAGCCACCTTATGCAACTAGTGCATGTTAGTCGGTGGAACCGGTCTCACATAAGCGTACGTGTAAGGTTGGTCCGGGCCGCTTCATCCCACAATACCGCGGAAGCAAGATAAGACAAGTAGCGGCAAGCAAGTTGACAAGATCTGCGCCCACAACCAAATTGTGTTCTACTCGTGCAAAGAGAACTACGCATAGACCTAGCTCATGATGCCACTGTTGGGGAACGTTGCAGAAAATTAAAATTTTTCCTACGGTTTCACCAAGATCCATCTATGAGTTCATCTAAGCAACGAGTCAAGGGAGTGAGTTTGCATCTACATACCACTTGTAGATCGCGTGCGGAAGCTTTCGAGGGGATGGTGATGATGGAGTCGTACTCGGATCACCGATGACCAAGTGCTGAACGGACAGCACCTCCGCGTTCAACACACGTACGGTACGAGCAACGTCTCCTCCTTCTTGATCTAGCAAGGGGAAAGGAGGGGTTGAGGAAGATGGCTCCAGCAGCAGCACGACGGCGTGATGATGGTGGAGTGACATTCTCGGCGGGGCTTCGCCAAGCACACGCGGAGGAGGAGAGGTGTTGGGGAGGGGAGGGGCTGCGCCTTCAAGTTGTGTATGCAGCCCTCCCCTCACCCCTCTATTTATAGGGGAAGGGAGGAGGGGGCCGACCCCTCTAGATGCATCTAGAGGAGGGGGGGGGGGGGCGGCGGCCAAGGGAGGGCTTGCCCCCAAGCAAGGCGCCCCTTAGGGTTCCCCTCAACCCTAGGCGCATGGGCCCAAGGGAGGGGGTGCGCCCAGCCCACCAGGCTCGCTGCCTGCCACGCAGCCAAGTGGCCCCGGGAGGTGGCCCCTCCCGTGGTCCTCCGGAACCTTTCAGTGGCCCCTCCACAATACCGATATGACCCGAAACTTTTCCTGTCCGCTTGACAACTTCCCATATATAAATCTTTACCTCCGGACCCTTCCGAACTCCTCGTGATGTCCGGATCTCATCCGGACTCAACAACATTCGGTAATCACATACAAGTCTTCCTAATAACCCTAGCGTCGCCGAACCTTAAGTGTGTAGACCCTACGGGTTCGGAGACATGCAGACATGACCGAGACGCTCTCGTGTCAATAACCAATAAGCGGGATCTGGATACCCATGTTGGCTCCCACATGCTCCTCGATGATGTCATCGGATGAACCACGATGTCGAGGACTCAAGCAACCCTTATACTATTCCCTTTGTCGACGGTATGTTACTTGCCCGAGACTCGATCGTCGGTATCCCAATACCTCGTTCAGTCTTGTTACCGCAAGTCACTTTACTGCATCAGTAATGCATGATCCCGTGACCGGACACTTGGTCACTTTGAGCTCATTATGATGATGCACTACCGAGTGGGCCCAGTGATACCTCTCCGCAATACGGAGTGACAAATCCTGTCTCGATCCGTGTCAACCCAATGTACACTTTCGGAGATACCGTAATGCACCTTTATAGTCACCCGATTCGTCGTGACGTTTGGTACACCCAAAGCACTCCCTACGGTATCCGGAGTTACACGATCTCATGGTCTAAGGAAGAGATACTTGACATTGGAAAAGCTCTAGCAAAACGAACTACACGATCTTTGTGCTATGCTTAGGATTGGGTCTTGTCCATCACGTCATTATCCTAATGACGTGATCCCGCTTGTCAATGACATCGATGTCCATAGTCGAAACCATGACTATCGTCGACCAACGAGCTAGTCAACTAGAGGCTCACTAGGGACGTGTTGTGGTCTATGTATTCACACGTGTATCACGATTTCCGGATGATACAGTTATAGCATGAATAAAAGACAATTATCATGAACAAGGAAATATAATAATAATGCTTTTATTATTGACTCTAGGGCATATTTCCAACACTTGTCACGCCCAATATGCGACCCTATCCAAAAGGAACTCGACGGTCCCACCAAGGATAGACCCGCATATTGAAACGCTTTTGCAAGGTGGATATCATTACATCAACATTACATAATACATAGGGATACATGCATAAGGCACAAATGCCACAAGAATACATCAACATCATATACAAGATCAACATCCGACTACGGATGAAACATAAATGTAAGCTCAAACGACATCCACCACTGCAAGCCCAGGCTGCCGACACGGAACCTATCCCGATCGAAGAAGCGTAAGAAGAACTCAAGACAGGCAAGCATCGCTCTCGCGTCAAGATCATCACAAACCTGTACCTGCAATCTGGTGGTGTAGTAATCATGAGCCACGAGGACTCAAGAATCCCATTACCATGGGTATCAAGACTAGCAAAGCTTAAAGGGAAAGGAAGGGGTAAAGTGGTGAGGTTGCAGCAGCGACTAAGCATGTATGGTGGCTAACATACGCAAAAGAGAGCGAGAAGAGAAACAAAGGAACGGTCGTCAACTAGTAATGATCAAGAAGTGATCCTGAACTCCTACTTACGTCAGACATAACCCAGAAACCGTGTTCTCCTCTCGATCAACCCCGAAAAGAGACACTCACGGTTACACACACGGTTGGTGTATTTTAGAAGAGTTTGCTTCAAGTTTTTTACAACCGGATATTAACAAATTCCCATCTGCCACATAACCGCGGGCACGGCTCTCGAAAGTTTACACCCTGCAGGGGTGTCCCAACTTAGCCCATGATAAGCTCTCGCGATCAACGAAGGAGCTGCACATATCTCGTTAGGATCTGCACATATCTCGTTCTCAGGGCACACCGGATAGGTCAGCCTACGAGTAAAACCAGCCCTCGAGTTGCCCCGTGGTGGCCCCCTTGATCTGCTGTTTGACCAACACTCGAAGGAGCACCGCCCCGGGGGCTAAAATAGAGATGACCCTTGGGCTCCGAAACCCAAGGGAAAAGGGCATAGGTGAGGCAAATGGTAAAACCAAGGTTGGGCCTTCTTTGGGCGTCTTATTCAAAGCGAACTGTCAAGGGGGTCCCATAAATCACCCGACCGCGTTAGGGGACGCAAAATCCAGGAACATAACACCGATATGACGGAAACTAGGCGGCAAGAGTGGAACAAAACACCAGACATAAGGCCGAGCCTTCCACCCTTTACCAAGTATATAGATGCATTAATTAAATAAGATATATTGTGATATCCCAACAAGTAAACATGTTCCAACAAGGAACAACATCTCCATGTTCCAACAAGGAACAAACTTCATCTTCACCTGCAACTAACAAGGCTATAAGAGGGGCTGAGCAAAGCGGTAACATAGCCAAACAACGGTTTGCTAGGAAGGGTGCAAAAGGTTAGAGGCTGACATGGCAATTTGGTAGGCTTGAGCAACAAGTGATAGGTAGCGCAGCATAGCGATAGAACGAAGCAACTAGCATAGCAATGATAGTAATGAGATCCAAGGTGACGGTCATCTTGCCTGAAATCCCGCAAGGAAGAAGAACGAGTCCATGAAGAAGACGAACGGATAAAGCCGAACCAAGCGAAGACGAACGAATCCTCACGATCATAGCAAACAGGAACTAACAAGAAGAAGCACACAACAAAGTAAACACACCACACATGAACAAGGCATGATGCACAACCAAGCATGATGCATGATAAATCTAGATGAAGCTACTCATGGCAAGAGATGATGCAAACAAGAGCAACACATCAAAGCAAGTTTAAATGAGGCCGGAAACAACATATAACAAATCCGGTAAGTCCTCATATGCAAATTTAGAAATTGGTCCAGATCTGAATAAACCTTATGTTCAAGTTGTTAAACATCAAGTTAAGATGCACCAAGATGATCTACACGAAATTCTAGTCAAATTACATATAAAGTTCATTTAATTCGGAGCTATGACCTAGAAGATATGAGCAAAACAAGTTAAGCATGGCATTGATGCAAAATGCATACAAACATCAAGCAAACACCTCAAAACAAGGATGCAACATAATAATATGAAACTACATGCAAAATCAAGCAATTTTCATATGGAGCACACTCAAAACGGAGCAACGGTTCAACACATACACTATACGAGTCATGACAACAATCTGTCCAAAACAGCAACTAGGCATATTGCAAGCACCAAAACAACATGCTACAGCATCTCAACGTGAAAACAAAAGGCATGGGCATGATGTACAGGTAAACCATGACAAAACATGAACATTGAGCTATCTCCATAAATCACTAGAACATGCTCAAAAGGACATGGCAAAATTGCAGAAAATAACATCAGGTTGCAATATTTAGAGCTATCAAACAACATGTTACAGGAACTTATCATGGCAAACAAAGGCATGGCATGAATCTACTAAATGCATGTATCAAATGTCCTTTACTGACCATAAGCCAAAAAGGATCAGAAAATATGATAGCACCCATGTAAACATGGCAAGTTATATTACAGATTTAAACATGGCAGGAACAACAATAAGTAGGCATGTTGGTGAGCTTGAACCACTCACCGCAGAGCAATACATGGCATGGAAAGGCAACTCACAGTAAGAAGACATGGCATAGAAGCTATACATAGCAAGAAAAACATCATAGCATACACGGATCAACTACAACAACCTTGGCAAAATTGAATAACATGTAAACACCCTGCCAGGAAACATTTTATAGCAAAAGTAGAGCTCGATAGACTCAAGCTATGGCACTCTATAATTGCAAACAAATGCATGGATGAATAGAGAATAACCATATGTTCAAAACATCCTTACTGAAGTATCTCCAAATAAGCATGGAACTCTCGGTAGCATCAAGTTTACATGGCATAAAAATATCAGCGAGCAGGCTGAAATCAGCAACATCATGAAGCCTAGTTTGCATGCTTGTGCTAGTCACCACAGAGATCACAAAAATACATGGCATACACCCCTTTAAAGATGGCATGGAATATTACAAAAAACATGTAGGACTCAGGTTCATAGGATGCACACATCAATCATGGCAAAAATGACAAAAGTGCATGTTCTGATAAGAATCTGAAACTAACATCACAGAGCCCTCTTCTAACAGCATTTCTGGCATCAAGATGAGCTCAAATGAAAATGATGCAATGAGAAGAACAATTTGACATATTACACGCACGAAACGGAGCAATACGCAGGGAGTTATGGCATGATGAATATGGCAACATAATGCAAAAATATCGGGGACTTAGAAGAATTCGGAGGGGGAACGTCAACCTCTCGATTTGGATCCGGACGGCACGTGGATCGAGGCAGGCGGCGGCTCTCGTCGGAGAGCGGCCGGAGGGAGGTCGGAGAAGGCGGCCCCGGCCCGGATCAGGGGCCGGGGAGGCCGGATCCGCGGCGATGAGGTGCGGGGAGGCGAAGGGGAGCTCGGGGCGGCGCGGATGGAGCCGGGCGGCGCCACGCAGTGCTCCGGCGAGCCGGGCGGCGCTGAGTTTCGAGCGCTGGGCGGCGAAGCGGGAGGCGCTGTGGGGAGAGGCGGCGCGGCAGGGCGGTGGGCGAGTCGGCACCGGCGCGAGGGAGCCGAGGTGCGCGGCGCGCCATGGCCGATGGCGGGCGGCAGGAGGCCGAGGGCGGCGGTGCGGCGCCGGGCGTGGAGGAGCCAATGGCGCGGCGAGGGCTGGGGCCTCACGGACGCGGCGGAGGCGAGACGGGCTTGGGCGGGTTCGATTGGCCTGGGCTGCAAGGCGTGATGGGCGGCGCCCAGGAGAGAGGGGCGGCGCGGGGGACACGTGGCAGCGTGGGATTTGGCGTGGGCGGCGGAGCGGCTGAGGTGGCGGACGGCGATTGGCTGGAGCGACGTGGCGGCTGGACTTGTCCGGCCGTCGGCGGACATGTCCGGCGGCGCGGAGGGAGGTTTTAGGGTTAGGGGGGATTTCATCCGCGAATTTGGAAGGGAAGGCATATATATAGGTAGAGGGAGCTAGGAGAGTCCAAATGAGGTGCGGCTTTCGGCCACGCGATCGTGATCGAACGACCGAGAGCATGGAGGGGAGTTTGCTGGGTTTTGGGCCACTTTGGAAGGGGTGTTGGGCTGCACACAAAAGAGGTTTTTGCGGTTACCCGGTTAACTGTTGGAGTAGCAAACGACCTCCAAATGGCACGAAACTTGACAGGCGGTCTACCGGTGCTATACCAAGGCCGCTTGGCAAACCTCGGGCCATTCCGAGACCGTTTAACACCCGCACACGAAAAGAGGTAAAAGGGGGCGCCGGGAGACATAGGAGTGCCGGATTGCAAAACGGACAACAGGGAAAATGCTCAGATGCATGAGACGAACACGTATGCAAAATGAAATGCACATGATGACATGATATAAAATGCAGATGATGACATGGCAAAGTGCAACACGCAAGCAAATGAAATGGCAAAGACGGCGAATAACTGGCAGACACCTAGCGCATCGGATCCGGGGCGTTACAATCGAGGCTAACCCAGAGAAGGTCAAGGCGGTCGAGGACATGAGCCCGCCAAAGACCCTAAGAGAAATGCAGAAGCTCACTGGGCGCTTGACCGCACTAGGATGCTTCATCTCCAAGTTGGGGGAGCGAGCGCTGCCTTTCTTCCAGCTGATGAAGAAAAAGGGGCCCTTTGAATGGACTGAAGAGGCCGACAAGGCGTTCAGGATCTCAAGAGGTACCTAACCAGCCCTCCGTAGCAGTGGCCCAGCGCCCTCAAGAACCCTTGGTGCTCTACCTTGCAGCCACTCCCTACTCCGCCAGCAAGTACTGGTGGCAGTTAGGGAGGGCGTTGGACCAAAAGCATGGCAGCTGCCCGGGTCAAGGCGAAGCAGGATCAAGGAAGACTCACAGAGACCACTACCACAACCGAGAAGGATCAGCCGCTGCAGGGAAACGCACTCGGGACAGAAGAGACCCCTCCCCCTGGCGACCCGGCCACTGGAGGCTCCACTGCCTCGAGGCGCCACGGTCTCGGGCGCCATCAACACCAGACTCCCAACCTTGTTGAACACCACTGTACTTTGTCGGCCACAGTGTTGCGGGGCGCAAGGCGCAGTACCCCATGCCTCAGAAACTCCTCCTCGCGCTATTGGTGGCCTCGCGCAAGCTGCGGCATTATTTTCAGGGCCACCCCATCAAGGTTGTCTCAGCGTACCCCTTGGAAAGGGTGCTCAGGAGCCCCAACTCAGCTGGAAGAGTCGCTGAGTGGAACATCGAACTGCAAGCATTCCAGCTCGAATTCAGCACAACCAGAGTCATCAAGGGGGCCGCATTGGCGGACTTCATGGCAGAATGGACGGAGGCGCCGGGCCTCAAGGCTGATGAGGATCGATCCCTCTCCCCGGGAAGCGAGGCGCCGGACGGTTGGGTCATGTACTTCGATGGGGCGTTCTCCAGGCACGGCGCGGGGGCTACTGCAGTGCTTATATCTCCTACTCAAGACAAGATCTACTACGCCGTGCAGCTCATTTCCAAAGACGGAGAAAAGGTCTCCAACAACATAGCAGAATATGAAGGCACTGAAGGCGCGGCTGCCCTAGGAGTGAAGCGCCTTACCATCAAGGGTGATTCACAACTCCTCGTCAACTTCTCCAACAAGGTATACGAGCCGAGGGATGAGCACATGGAAGCCTACCTCGCGGAGGTCCGCAGGATGGAGAAGCAGTTTTGGGGGCTGGAGTTGCAGCATATGCCCCATGGCACCAATCAGGAGGCCGACGACATCGCCAAACGGGCATCCAGGCGGCTACCTCAGGAGCCTGGCGTCTTCGAGGAGCGGCTCTTCAAGCCCTCGGCCACGCCATCGCTGTCAAGCACGGTGCAGCCTCGGGAGGAGCTCCCCAGCCACCAGCCTCGGGAGCCCCGGTCTGTGGCCCGGCCTCAGGAGCGCGCCTGCTCTTGATGCTGGAGCCTCAGGAGGGGTGCTGGACCACAGAGCTCCGGAGCTACTTGACGCAAGGGACCTTGCCGGAGAAGGAGGAGGAAGCGGAGCGTGTGGCGCGGCAAGCCACAGCATACCGCATCAGGGATGGAGAGCTCTACCGGAAGCGACCAAATGATGTGTCCCTACACTGCATCTCCAGGGAGCAAGGGAAGGAACTGTGGCAGATATACACGGTGGAGACTGTGGGCATCATTCATCATCGCGGACCCTCGTTGGCAAGGCATTCTGCAGCGGATTCTATTGGCCCACTGCGCTCAATGATGCCATCGAACTGGTGAAGGCTTGCGAGGCCTGCCAATTCCATGCCAAGCAGATCCATCAGCCGGCGGGAGGTCTGCAAACTATACCCCTCTCGTGGGCATTCGCAGTCTGGGGGCTGGATATCCTGGGCCCATTTCCTTGGGCGCCAAGGGGATATCGCTACCTCTACATCGTCGTGGACAAGTTCACCAAGTGGGATGAAGTGGAAGCCGTCCGCACCATCCCCGCAGGTTCTGCGGTCAAGTTCATCAAGGGCATCGTGAGCCGGTTCGGGGTGCCGAACCGCATCATCACCGACAACGGTTCGCAGTTCACCAGTAACATCTTCAAAACATATTGTGCTAACCTTGGGACGAAGGTATGCTACGCTTCAGTAGCGCACCCATGGAGCAACGGTCAGGCCGAGCGGGCCAATGTGGAGGTCCCGAGAGGCCTCAAGACCAGGACATTCAAGAAGAAGCTGGAGGCCTGCGGCAGAGGTTGGTACGACGAGCTTCAGTCCATGTTGTGGTCCATCCGCACGACCGCGACCAAGACAACTGGCGAGACCCCGTTCTTCCTGGTCTATGGAGCTAAAGCGGTCCTCCCTCACGAGGTCAGACGTCATTCCGCACGGGTCCTGGTGTTGCGAGCGGCGAGGTACCAACAAGCACTGCGACGATACCACTGCCGCAACATCCGCCCCAGAACTCTTGAGGTAGGGGACCTCGTGCTCAGGCGGGTTCTCTCCAGGGAGGGACTGCATAAGCTCTCTCCCATGTGGGAGGGCCCGTTCAAGGTTGTTCATGTTTCCAGGCCCGGCTCCGCGCGCTTGGAGACTCAGGAGGGGGGCCCGTCTAGAACGCGTGGAACATCCAGCACCTAAGGAGGTTTTACCCCTAAAAAGGCCCAGAGCCTATGAAGAAGGTGAATGCCTATGAAGCATTGCGTTTTGGAAAAGGCCCAGAGCCTGTGAAGAAGGCGAATGCCTGTGAAGTGTTGCGTTTTGGAAAAGGCCTAGAGCCTGTGAAGAAGGCGAATGCTTGTGAAGCGTTGCGTTTTGGAAAAGGCCCAGAGCCTGTGAAGAAGGCGAACGCCTGTGAAGCGTTGCGTTTTGGAAAAGTCCCAGAGCCTGTGAAGAAGGCGAATGCCTGTGAAGCGTTGCCTTTTGGAAAAGGCCCAGAGCCTATGAAGAAGGCAAACGCCTGTGAAGCTCATTTTTCCGAGAAAGGCCCGGAGCCTGTGAAGAAGGCCAATGCCTGTGAAGCTCGCCGCCCGTGACACTCCCACGTAATAATGAGTTGGGGATGTACACGCCCCGGAGTCTCAGGAGCGCCGGCCTCAGGCCCTGGGGCTCCCTCCCACGCCTAGTGGCAGCACTTAGCTCTGCTATTTGGTGAGAAGACGTCGAAGACTAGATTAGGTGCCGGACGCGGCTTTTTTCATTTGCTTTCTGCAGTTGGCTTGTTCATCCCCATTTGGAGTTTTATTGGAGTGGTTACCGTCTTTGACTTGAGACTCTTTGCTTTCTTTGCTCTCCTGCCTCAATTTTTCTCGCGCGAGTCTCGCGAGGGAGCAACACAGGCACCCTCACGAGCGTTTTCTGCCCCTGTTGTTTGAGGCTTCCCCCAACCGAATCTGCTACAGGAGCATCCCTCCAGTCCGTGCCCCACGGGCACCACAACGCGAACACAGGGCCTGGGTCGGTCGCCTCTACGACTGAGGCCAGAAGCTACCTCTCTTGACTAATATTTGTAGGGCATAAAGCATTCGACGATGCCTTGGCCTCGGGAGGCGAGGATCGCAACAGGTCGCCCCCAAGCTAAGTAATTTCTACACGCAGGCGCGCGACGCGGAAGCCTAATATAAAAATAGCAGAAACAGTACGATAATTAATAGTAATGGTCCAGGCATGCCCCGCGGGGACCTACACTACTGTCTCTTTGCGCAGGAAAAAGAAAAGAACAAAACAGGCGCGACTCGCCTGACACCAACTCGTGGCGGAGACTCGAACTGCCTCCGGAGCTCAGGCGGACTCCCTCTCGCGCTTCACCGAGGCGCGACGGCGGGCAAACCCGCTACCTCCCTCCAGGCGGGCACGGCGGCGCGGAGGCTGGTCGCGGCCACCGCTGGAGGAGCCGCTGCTCGAAGAAGAGTCGTCAAAGCTTGATGAACCCCGAGCGCCGCCAACCACGCGCGCGCTGTCGTCTTCATCGTCGCTGGGGCTAGGCCCACGGCCGCGGTCGTCGTCCTCAGGGCAGCACCCAGCGCGGCGACCGTCTTCCCCGAACACCCTCACGTAGAGGGTGGCATCGCCGTCGAACTTGAAGTGCAGGATGCACCGCCGGCTCAGACCACACGCGGGGGCAAACATTTGCCAGCCGCGGGTCAGGGCCACGCTCCCGGCTGCAGAGACCTCCAGCGAAGCCCAGGAGGCCCGGCTGCAGCAACCGTCCGCCTGAAGCCAGAGGCCGCCCGGGGCACCGGCCGGAAGCTCACCTAGGAGGAAGCAAGGAAGCTGGAGCCGGGTGCTGGTCGGCTCCGCCGACCACACAACAAACTCCGGCAGCACCTCTGCCGAGTGGAAGCGGCCTAGGGGGTCAGCGGCCATAGCGCCCCATCAGCAGTGCCGCCCGTCACAGCGGAGATCACCTCCTTGCCGCGAGGAGCCACTATGGGAGCCGCGAGGTGCTTGCGAGGACGGCCTCGACCGCGCTTGGGCGGGGGAGAGTCAGGCTCCACCTGGCGAGCCTTTCCTTTTTCCGCGGCCGAGAACCTCTTTGGCGGAGCCATGAAGAAGAAGGAGAAGCAAGAAGGGATGGACTGGAAGGGCAGGCGCCGTCCCGTACTTATAGCCGGGGAAGGCCAACCGCCGGCCTCCACGGGATCGCAGGTAATCATGACCGCTTTGCATGCAGGGACTTGTCAATTCGTGCAGTTGCCAAGGTGTCGTGGGGGAGCAGAGCCGCCCACATCCAATCAACCGCCACGCGGCGCCCGAGGCAGCAGGCTGTTAGGGGCCAGACTCGCCTGCCCTTCGCTTCTGCTCAGCCAAGTCCAGGCGCGCCTTGGGCCCGGGGCTCTTGTCGGTGTTCGGGAACGGAGTACCCAGACTTGCACACTGCAGCCTGCGGCGTGGCTCAAGGGGTGGCCCAGTACGGCCCATCTTCATCAGCACAAGCTCGAGACCCTCGCGAGGGGCCAAGCCTCGCGGGGCGGATGACAAGAAGCTTCCTCAGGCACGGCCTCGTCAGGCTGGCTCGCGAGGAGGCGGAGAGATCAAGGCGGGGTACCTCACGAGGTGCCCATGACGCAAGCCATGACGACCAAGGGCGCCAGGCGGGCGCCAGCCCGCACAGTGTCCTCATTTCCTCTTTGGTGCAAAGGAGGCGAGCGCAGGCGAGAGCATCAAGCAAAGGCACCCGTTTCGGTGCAACGAGACCAAGACCGTCGCAACGGCAGGAAGGAAGTCATCGTGGAGCCCAAGCCGGCGTCACCACCAGAGCCTTTGATAGGCGAGGACCAACTTTAGTCATGATAAGTGTACTAGATGTTCCCCTTCAAAATGGCCGATTGTTGGCGCCCTTCCCGCTCAACATTTGGGAAGAGGCCCAGGGCCCTTGCCTATAAGTAGAGCTAGCCACCACAGTAGGAGAGAGATCCAGATATCTCGCCTCATCTTAGCTTGATCTAATCCGATCGAGAGCCTAGCCACAAGAACACCTCACCCTCGCGAGGTTGTTCTTCCTTGTACTGTTCTTCATCAGCCCAAGAGGCAATCCACCACACCACACACTGGAGTAGGGTGTTACACCACAATGGTGGCCCGAACCAGTATAAACCTTGTGTCTCTTGCGTTGTTCCTTTGATAGTTTAGATCCTAGCGAGGCGACGAGGTGCAGGCAGGTAGGGGGCGAGATCTCCGTGCGCACCCCAGAGTTCGAACCTAGAGGGTCTGCCGGAACCCGAAATCCGACACCAGCCTCCGTCGGGGACTCAGTCTTGCCGGGATCGAGCCCTGCCGGAGAGGGTTCCGACTTGCCATCTGTTGACTCTGCCGCTGCCGCTGCCTTCTCGTTGACCTCTCTCTGCGCCATTAGTGCGGCGCTAACCACTTGATTTGTTGCCGCTAGATAAAGCAGCAACAGTTCTTGTGGTTTGGGTGCAACCAGCACTGGGGTAGAGGAGAGGTATTTCTTCAGATCCTGCAGCGCTGCCTCGGCCTCTGGGGTCCACTCCATTGGCCCTTCCTTCTTCAAGATCTTGAAACAAGGGAGGGCACGCTGGCCTTGATCTTATCTGGGTTTGCTTCAATCCCGCGCTGGGACACAAAGAACCCGAGAAGCATGCCGGACGGGACGCCGAAGACACACTTCTCAGGGTTCAATTTGAGGTTGATCTTGCGCAGGTTTCCGAACGTTTCCTCCAGATCTTGCACAAGGGTTGCTTTGTCCTTGGTTTTGACCACTATGTCATCCATATAAGCTTAATTTCTATGTAGCTGGGGATCAAAACCAATTTTGACTGCTCTTGCAAAGGTTGAGCCAACACTCTTCGACCCGAAAGGCATCCGTAAAAAGCAATACGTACCACATGGGGTGATGAATGATGTCTTCTCTTCATCCTCTCTTGTCATGAAGATTTGGTGGTAGCCTGAGTCGGCGTCAAGGAACGATAATAGGTCACACCCAGCCGTGGAGTCAACAATCTGGTCAATGCGCGGTAACGGGAATGGATCCTTTGGACAGGCCTTATTGATGTTTGTGTAATCAATACACAGCCTCCACTTCCCATTTGCCTTGCGCACTAGTACCGGATTGGCCAACCACGTTGGATGGAGTACCCCTCTCACCGAACCTGCCGCCTCTAGCTTTCTGATTTCCTCCATGATGAACTCCTGCCTCTGCAGAGCTTGCTTCCTGACCTTCTGCTTGACGAGCCGCGCATGAGGACAGACAGCAAGGTGGTGCTCAATCACCTCCCTGGGAACACCGGGGATGTCGGAGGCTTGCCATGCAAACACATCGACATCCGCCTGCAGGAAGGTGACGAGCTCGCTTTCCTATTTGCTGTCGAGGGTGGAACTTATGGTAAAAGCTCCCCCGTGTCGTCCTCCTTAACGGGTACCTTCTTGGTCTCTGGTGGCGTGGCTCTGGACTTCTTGCTCTTGCCGGCGGAGCTCTCTAGCACGTTCTCAACAGGAGCGCAACACCCCGAAGAGGAGGTGCGCTTGCCGGAGTGGGTGCGAGGGGTCTCGCCGGTCTTCTTCCCCCCCGGGGCTCCGTCGGCAGGAGCAGGTGCCTTGGCGGCAGCTGCTACAACTGCTTCCCGATAGAGTTGGTCGGCGCAGATCAATGCATCTTTCTTGTCGGAGGGGACGGTGATGATGTTCATCGGCCCGGGCATCTTCAGCATTTTGTAGGCGTAGTGTGAAGCCGCCATGAACTTGGCTAGTGTCGGGCGGCCGAGGATCCCGTTGTAAGGCAAGGGGATCTCGGCTACATCGAAAACAATCCTTTCCATCATGTAGTTCAGCTCGCCTCCGAATGTCACGGGCAGCATGACCTTTCCCTTTGGCTGGCTCCTCCCTGGGTTAACCCCTTGGAACGTGCCCGTCTCCTCGAGGTCTCCATCGGGGATCTGCAGCCTTTTAACCACAACAGGCGAGATCAAGTTCAGGCCGGCCCCGCCGTCTACCAACATCTTTGTCACCTTGAGGTTGCGGATCGTTGGTGAAACCAACAATGGCAAGCACCCGACCTCAGTAGTGCGGTCAGGGTGGTCCTCGGTGTCGAAGATGATGGGCGTGCTGGACCATTTCAGGGGCTTCCGTGCGTCGAACGATGGCTCCACCACCGTGATCTCACTCGCCCACTGCTTGAGTTGGCGGTGGGACGTATGCAGCAAGGTGCCACCATCGACGCACATGGCCTCTGTGTCTTTCTGAAACTCGTGGTCACCGGACTCATCGTCCTCTTCATGATCATCGTCTTCCTGCTTCTTGTCGCGGCCCCGGGCGGGCCTCTCCTGCTGATTATCCTTGCCACGACGGCCTCCTTGGCTGCCATGTTTCTTGCCGGATCCCTCGGCACCATCTGGGCATTTCTCCTTGTCCTGCCGCTCATACTCGGCTTTCTGCTTCTCGGCGAGCAACTCTACCTACCGGCAGTTTTGGAGGTCATGGCCCTTGGTGCGGTGGATCTTGCAGTACTGCTTGTCGGAGCCCCCTGGCTTGTCGGCGGCCGCTAAGGCCCGACAAGCGTCACACCTGGCAACCTCCTTGCCGGGGTTGCTCGCCTTGGTCTTCTTGGTGGCGCCGGTGTCATCAGATCCCTCAACGGCAGGCACGGCTTTGCCCTTGCGCTTCCTGTTACGGCGCCGGCGCTTCTTTGCTGGGGTGGCGGTGTCGCCAGTGGAGTTGGTTTCCGTGCCAGCATCTTCGCAAGGGTACTTCCTTAGCTCTTCAGCGCGAGCGCATCGATCGGCCAGGACATAAAGCTCAGCCACATCCTTGACCTTGTTCATCGCCAGCTCTTCACGCATCTTGCGGTTGCGCACATTCTGATGGAACACACTGATCACGGCGGCGGGATGAACATCGGGGATGTTGTACTTCACCCAGCTGAACCTTTGGATGTACTTGCGCAAGTTTTCTCCTTCCTTCTAGGGGATGATATGCAAATCACTCGCCTAGCCATGAGCTTGGTGGCCTCTGGTAAAGGCGCCAACAAACTCATGGCACAGATCCACCCAAGAAGAGATGGAGTCCACCGGCAAGTGCATCAACCATGACATAACATTAGGCTTGAGTGCCAACAGGAAATAGTTGTCAAGCACCTTATCGTCGCGGGCCCAAGCAGCTTGCATCGTGATGGTGTAGATGTTGAGGAACTCTGACGGGTGAGTCTTGCCGTTGTACTTCTCGCCAACGTCGGGCTTGAACGTACGGTGGGAGGGCCACTGGAACTGCCGCAACTCACGGGTGAAGGCCGGACAACCCACCTCATAGGGTTGGCCACCGTAGCCTCCCGATGCTGGGTGGTCCGTAGCGGGCCCTGCCCGCCTGTCCGACTGGTGGCGCGCGTCACGTCGACGCTCGATCGTAGTTCGAGCGTCCTCATGAGCCCGCTCCCGAAGGACTTGACGTTGATCGTGGTTGGTTCGCAGGTCGGACGATGCGATGGAGATATCATCTCGAGCGCCCTCGTGATGGACTAACGCCCGGGGTGGCCGGGATGGAGGTGGGGAGTACACCGTGACCGCGTCGCCTCCGGCACAGCCTCCGCTGGCATGCGGTGGCCCTGCGGAGCGACGACCTACGGGTCCCGCCGGCCGCAACTCATCATTGTTGGCGATGCCGACGAGGCTCCGGACGGTGGCCCTCCATTCGTCGAGCTTCTCCGTGAAGGGAGGAAAATCGAGGAGCAGCTGCGCGCGTGCTAGGGCCTCCGCTGGCGTGGGTGGCGGCGAAAGCTGGGTGGACTACAATGCGCCTCAACTTCTAACCAGGTTAGAAGGAGCCGCGTCACGCCCCCACAGCCGTTCGCCACCTCCACTAGCACTTTGGCGTGCATGCTGGCCCTCTTCTTCATGTGACGGGCGCACGGGACTCTTCCCAGGGCGGCGCGCAGGGTCCCCAACAGGGCGACGCTGCTCATCACGCACAACCTAGGAAGACCGCGCCGTGGGCGCCGGCGTTGGCATCTTGGAGGCCGCCGTGCCGCTGTCCGACGGGATAGCGGCGCCCCTGGAGGGCCCCGCGCCGCCTGCGGGGGGCCCGACTCCGCCTCTGGAGCCCGCGACTAGTGGCTTGTCGCCTGGCGCGCGAACGGCACTTCTCGCCAGGCCTGGACCATCAGGGTGATGTGGATGTTCACGGGCCGCGCCACGGGTTCTCTCCGCGACTGGCCCGCTACCGGTCCGCACCGGTAACAACCCGGTCCCGGACGAACCGATCGCCGTGGTCGTCTTCTTCTTAGGAGCCATGGCAATGAAGAATAGCTAGGTCAACTGCTAGACCAGATTCTCACAATTGCGCGCTCCCTACCTGGCGCGCCAAAGATGTCGGTGGGAAACGACACCTATGGGATCACTGGAATCCCTACTATGGTTGCGGGGCGCTGGATCATGAGAAGAGCGGGACTAGCAGACAGCACAAAGGGGATTTACCCAGGTTCGGGCCGCAAAGATGCATAAAACCCTAGTCCTGCTTTGGTGGATGTATTTCTGAGAGTTCTTGAGCTCTCGAACTAGCTGTGGTCAGCGCGTGGTTCGAAAGAGACGAATCCTTCTCCAGTGCACCATGGGCGTCCTTTTATAGGCGAAAGGGGCTGCCACAGTGGCACACAGGAGGTGGAAAGTGCTACAGTGCTATGAGCTTATCGTTGGTATTACAGGACAAAGTGCATTCAATGCGAGGCTTAGGTGTCCCTTCACTTTATCGGGGACGGGGGCGAGGCCCGTCCCGTCCGTCGCCGCTCCACCTTGTGTTGACACACGCCCTGGCCAGCGATGCATGTGGTGCCATGTAGGCAGGCAGGCAGCTGAGGTGGCGCGGTGGTGGAGCCTCCACGAAGGGCTGCATGTTGCCACGCAGGTTCCTGCCCAGCTGATTGGGTCGACAGCTGCATGCAAACGGCGACGGAGACTTGGCTGGCATGGGCCTGGCGACAGCAGCAGGCGAGAAGGGCACGGGAGTGGGCGGATCGAGCGAGGGCACGGGGCGCGGTCTACGGGGCATGAGAGCGGGCGGATCGAGCAGGGGGAAAAAGGGGGGAAATCGATGTTGCTCACATTGGATCTGGCAGCGTGCTCGGGGAGGCCGTTGAGGTGATGCGGGCGCTGAATCGAAGACGACTGCCACCGGAGCCAAACTAGAAGGCAGCAGCAGGGACGGCGATGTGGTGCTCCCTCGATCGAGTGCTTCAGCGTGGAGACGAGGGAGAGCTTCACGGAGTGTCTGGATACGGTGATGAGGTCTGTGGGTGGTGTTGGCCGCGGGGACAGCGGAAGCCCTGGAGACGACCGCGTCGAGCTCGACCAGATCGAGAGCAGGGAGCGAGGAGAGGGAATGAATGGGGGATTAGGGTTTGGTTGGGCGGATGCAGCGGCATACATATCCACACGCGCTCATGTAGCGTCGCGGTGGCGTCCATCCGCCGGCGGCATCAACCATGGACGGCCATGTCGGTGTACAAAAGTAGGGGCTCTGCTTTCGACCCCTTTACTCGTGCACGGGCAGTCAAAGCCGCCCGCCACGGCCACGCATAATGGGGCAAGAAAGGGAAGCCAGAGAGAAGCCGAAGGCACAAAACAAACAAAGCAATGACAAGGACCAAGGCCACAGAGATCGGATGGACGAAACAGGTTTCCCCGGCAAGAACCCTTGCCGGGCGGCCTCAGCGGCCCCGGCAAGACCCTTGCCGGGGCAGCTCGCCCACACCAGCTGAGCGAGCCACCTTTGAGCCCACCAATGCTAGACAAACGCGTTGGACAGGGCTCGGGAGGCACCTCCGTGGTGGCATGCAGATCTTTCTGAAGACAAAGAATAGCCAAGATCAAATGAGGATAGGAAGGCAACAGATCCTCGGCAGGGTTCTTGCCGAGGAAGCCCACGAGACCCCCGGAAAGGTCCTTGCCGGGGATGACAGCGCGCCATGGCAAGACCCTTGCCGGGCCACCCGGAAAGGCCCTCGCCAAGCGCGCCAGCAGGGCCACGCCAGCCAAGTCTCTGCCACCGTTCGCATGCAGCTGCCGACCCAATTAGCTGGGCAGGCACCTGCGTGGCAACATGCAGCCCTTCGTGGAGGCTCCACCACCGCGCGACCTCAGCCGCCTGCCTGCCTACATGGCACCGCATGCATCGCTGGCCAGGGCGAGTGTCAACACAAGGAGGAGTGGCGGCGGACGGGACGGGCCTCGCCCCCATCCCCGATGAAGTGAAGGGACACCTAAGCCTCGCATTAAATGCACTTTGTCCTGTAATACCAGCGATAAGCTCATAGCACTGTAGCAATTTCCACCTCCTGTGTGCCACTGTGGCAGCCCCTTTCTCCTATAAAAGGAGGCCCATGGCGCACTGGAGAAGGATTCGGCTCTTTCGAACTACGCGCTGACCACAGCTAGTTCGAGAGCTCAAGAACTCCCAGAAATACACCCACCAAAGTAGGACTAGGGTTTTACGCATCTTTGTGGCCCGAACCTGGGTAAATCCCCTTTGTGCTGTCTGCTAGTCCCGCTCTTCTCACGATCCAGCGCCCCGCAACCGTAGTAGGGATTCCAGTGATGCCATAGGTGTCGTTTCCCACCGACATCTTTGGCGTGCCAGGTAGGGGACGCGCAATAGTGAGAATCTGGTCTAGCAGTTGACCTAGTTGTTATTCATCGCCATGGCTCCTAAGAAGAAGACGACCACAACGATCGGTTCGTCCGGGACCGGGTTGGTACCGGTGCGGACCGGTAGCGGGCCAGTCGCGGAGAGAACCCATGGCGCAGCCCGCGAACATCCACATCACCCTGATGGTCCAGGCTTGGCGAGTAGCGTCGTTCGTGCACCAGGCGACGAGGCACCAATCGCGGGCTCCAGAGGCGGAGTCGGGCCCCCCGCAGGCGGCGCGGGGCCCTCCAAGGGCGCCGCCATCCCACCAGAAGGCGGCATGGCGGCCTCCAAGACGCCAACGCCGGCGCCCACGGCGCGCTCTTCCCAGGTTGTGCATGATGAGCAGCGTCGTTGAGGGAGTCCCGGATTAGGGGGTGTCCGGATAGCCGAACTCTCACCGTTGGCCGGACTCCTGGACTATGAAGATACAAGATTGAAGACTTCGTCCCGTGTCCAGATAGGACTTTCCTTGGCGTGGAAGGCAAGCTTGGCGATACGGATATGTAGATCTCCAACCATTGTAACCGACTCTTTGTAACCCTAACCTATCCGGTGTCTATATAAACCGTAGGGTTTTAGTCCGTAGGACGAACAACAATCATACCATAGGCTAGCTTCTAGGGTTTAGCCTCCTTGATCTCGTGGTAGATCTACTCTTGTACTACCCATATCATCAATATTAATCAAGAAGGAGTAGGGTATTACCTCCATCAAGAGGGCCCGAACCTGGGTAAAAACATCGTGTCCCTTGTCTCTTATTACCATCCGCCTAGACGCACAGTTCGGGACCCCCTACCCGAGATCCGCCGGTTTTGACACCGACAATGGTGCTTTCATTGAGAGTTCCTCTGTGACGTCGCCATCAGGTAGGATGCCTCATCTTGTCTTTAAAGACGATACTATCGCCAAAGGAGCCTTGGCCGCTGGCCAGACTCTTCGGCAAGGTGGTTTTCTTATGACCGCCAGTCCGGCCACCGGCGACGATGACCTCTCGGGTCATCGAAACCAATCTTCATATCAATTGAACTTGCGAACAATTAGATCCGATCGAGCTCTCCTCCGTAAACGAGCTCTTGGATCGAATCGCCGCTGAGGAGTCGCCACGGACTACGACCGGATCGGGCCTAAAACCGATCTCGAGAGAGATCAACTCTCCCCAGGCTACCCATCATGTTGCTGTGATAGAGGAGCAATGCGGCGATTCTTCTTTTATCCTAAGGACTAGCTACGTCCGGATTCCCGATCCCTCCATGGCGGATTCCCGCGGAGGGACGGATGTCGATCAAGCCCTGAACTTAAAGTCAGGCGGCGGGTCGGACTCATTGGATAGCACTCAAAAATCCAAACTTCCGAGTTCGGAAACTTCTCGGCCTCTGAGTCCTAAATTGGACGGGGTTCCAGATTTAGTGCCACCTGCCCACCCAAACATTAGCGATCTCTCTCGAATTCGGCAAGAGCCCGCCGAAACAGTACATCATTACTGGGCCAGATTCCTCCTGGTTATGAACAGGATAAAGGACTGCCAAGAGGAGGACGCAATCCCAATCTTCTGCAATAATTGCACGGACAAGGGAATCCTAAACGCCATAAGTCGTCGCGAAATTACACGCTTTGCTGACTTGGTGACCATATTACAAAAGTACTGTGCGATGGAGAGCGCCTGGAAAACCGAAAGTAAATTTTGGGATAATCCGCCCCGAATACATCCCTAGTCCGAAACAAAAGGGTGCATCATTATCAAGCACCTGGGTTAAATACCAAAAACCAAAACCCCTAAAGGGTGCGGAACCGTCTTTGGAGGGTTGGCTAAACGGACCCTGCAAAATTCATAGCACAGAGGGCGCCACTTCAACTCATAGCCTTCGAGCATGTTGGATACTACGGCAGGTGGCCAAAAGTGGCGAAGCACTTCTAGCTTCGGAATCCCAGCCCAGCAACACCAGTACGATGTTAACAGTCTTCGAGACTTTCGCATCAAATAACATGCGAAAACGAACACTCCATAACCTTGCGAAGTCTACCAAGTAGCAACAATAAATCCATGGGTAACACGGCTATTACCTTTAATGCCGTTGGCGAACCTAAATTCGAACTGCACAGGCACCAGCCGCATTGGTCCTCGGCCCGATAGTGGGCGGCTTTACGCCTTACTAAGGTACTCATGGATGGCGGCAGCGGACTAAACCTCATTTATGAGGAAACCCTCCGAAAAATGGAAATAGATGGAACCGCATTGAGCGAAGCAGCACAAACTTTAGAGGAATAATCGGCCGGGAAGCATGCTGCACAGGAAAAATCACGCTGGACGTAGTGTTCGGCTCGCCGGACAATTACAGGTCCGAGGAGGTCCCATTTCAAGTGGCCCCGTTCAACAGCGGATATCATGCGTTATTAGGACGGGAGGCATTCACAATCTTTCAAGCTATACCCATTATGGGTACATGAAGCTTAAAATTCCCGGACCTAACGGAATCATCACTCTCGCTAGTGATCCGAACATAGCACTCCGCGCCGAAAACAAGACAGCCGCACTAGCCCTTGAGGCACTATCCGAAGCCCTAGCGGCCGAGGAACTCACCGCGATGCGCTCCATGGTGAACAGGGACGATGTGATACTTGATAAAAGATCCAAGTCCACCTCTTTCAAACCAGCGGATGAAATAGTCAAATTCCAAGTCCACCCAACAGACCCTGCAAAGACGGCCTCCATTGGGGCACAATTAAACCCTGATGTAGACGCCGCACTACGAGAATTTCTACAAGAAAACTGGGACATCTTTGCACGGCACCCTTTAGACATGCCAGAATCCCACGTCGGTGGCGAGCACGACCTAAATACCCTAAAAGGATTCAAGCCAGTCAAACAAGCTCTTCGGCGCTTTTCCGAACCCAAGAGATAGGCCATGGGAGAGGAGCTAGCCAAACTTCTGGAAGCCGGGTTCATCAGAGATATAAAACATCCGGACTGGCTAGCAAAACTGGTGATGGTACCAAAGAAGGATAAATCCTGGCGCCTATGTGTTGATTTCAAAGACCTTAATAAGGCTTGCCCACAGGATCCCTTCCTCCCTCGAATTGATCAAATCATTGGCCTTCTGACAGGACACGACTCATTGTGCTTCCTCGACGCATACTCCGGCTACCACCAAATCAAGATGGCGGAGCCAGACCAAGCGGCAATAGTATTCATCACTCCATACGGCCCGTTATGCTTCAACACAATGCCCTTTGGGCTCAAAAACACCGGCGCAACATATCAGCGCATGATTCAGACATGTCTGGCAAACCAGATCGGCAAAAACAGTGGAAGCATATGTAGATGACGTGGTCGTCAAAACCAAGCACGTCGAAACTCTAGTAGATGACTTGAGGCTCACATTCGACAATCTTCGAAAATATGACATCAAGCTCAATCCGGAAAAATGCGTCTTCGGCGTTCCGGCCGGAAAGCTCCTGGGCTTCATTGTGTCCGGTAGAGGAATTGAAGCAAACCCATCCAAGATCTGAGCTCTGTCACAATTGGATATTCCAAAAGACCTCAAACAAATAAAAAAATTGGCCGGGATGCGTGGCGGCTCTAAGCCGCTTTATTTCCCGATTGGGGAAAAGGCGTTACCCTTTACCGCCTCCTCCGCCGCACCGAACACTTGAGTGGGCCGGATGCCGCCGCCACGGACTCGAAGAAATAAAGGCCATTTTGGCAACAAATCCGGTCTGGCCGCGCAACGTGGGTGAACCAATGCTATTATATATCGCCACAACACATCAAGTTGTCGGTAGCGGTGCTCGTTGTCGAGCGAGAAGCAGACGGACACGGTTCCCTGTTCAAAAACTGGTTTATTATGTTTCCACTGTCCTAACTCCATGCAAGTCCCGGTACCCACACTACCAAAAGATAGCATACGCGGTGTTCATGGCATCCCGGAAGCTGCGACACTACTTTCAAGAGTGTTCGATAACGGTAGCCTCCGAAGTATCTCTTAACGACATTATTAACAACCGCGACGCGACGGTCCGGATTGCTAAATAGGCCATAGAGCTCCTTCCATTTGATATAACTTATAAGCCACAACGAGCTATTAAGTGGCAGGTTTTGGCCGACTTCGTGGCCGAATGGACCGAAGCCGAACTCCCTAAAGAGTACGGCGCATACTCCAATTCGATCATGCACTTCGACGGCTCCAAAATGTTGGCCAGCCTGGGGGCTGGCGTCGTCCTGACGTCCCCAACCGGGGACACAGTCCAATACGTCCTTCAGATAATGTATACGGACTCCAACAACGCAGCCGAATCTGAGGCCCATACGCACGGCCTCCGGATGGCGATCTCCATGGGCATTCAACGCCTAGAGGTGCGGCGAATTCGAACCTCGCAATATCTCAAATAAACGGAGACTTTGATGCCAAAGATCCAAAAATGGCAGCATACCGCAATGCGGTTCTAAAAATGTCAACCGCAGTTGAAGGGCTCAAATTTCATCATATAGCCGGGATAACAACCAGCGGCGGATATATTGGCACGCATCGGTGCAAAACGCGATGTCGTCCCACCTAATATCTTTACGGAACGGTTGTTCAAGCCATCCGTACTATGGGAAGGAGTCCGGCAATATCAATCCGGACCCAACCGCCTTTGCCGACGCCAACACTCGACACAACCGGAGGCTCTGCCCCGAGATAACACCCTCTGCTCACGAAATAATGGCGGTTATCGCCCGTGGACGGAACCATTCCTAGCCTACCTAACTAGGCAGGAACTCCCCGAAGACCAAAATGAGGCTCGCTGCATAGTACGGCGCTCTAAAGCCTATAAAATCCATGAGGGAGAGCTTTATAAGAAAAGCACTACCAGAGTCCTTCAAACGTTTATCTCCGAAGAGGAAGAGCGAAACCTCCTGGCTGAAATTCATGCCGGACTGGGTGGGCACTACGCCGCAGCCCGGGCCCTTGTAGGCAAGGCCTTCCGTACAGGATTTTATTGGTCGACGGCCCGAGGCAGATCTTGTGAGCATTAGTCCAACGATCGTCGATTGCCAGCTTTTGCTAACCAAAGCCACATGCCGCCCACCGCCTTAAAACTATACCCATCACCTGGCCGTTCATGGTCCGGGGCTTGACATGGTTGGACCCCTCAAGGGAGGAACCCACAAGCAAAAGTACCTATTGGTCATGGTGGATAAATTCACCAAATGGATAGAGGCCAAGCCTGTTAAAATGGCCGAATTTGGACCAGTGATAGACTTCATATCAGGGGTAGTGCACCGTTACGGTGTCCCCCATAGTATCATCACTGATAATGGCACCAACTTCACGGTCGATGAGGTCAAATTATGGTGCAAAAACATGGGCATCAAGCTCGATTATGCCTCAGTCTATCACCCTCAAACCAACGGCTAAGTCGAACGGGCAAATGGTCTAATCATGAGCGACATTAAACCCAGACTAGTGCGGTCCCTCAAGGAATCTAAAACGCACTGGGTTGAGGAGCTCGACTCCGTACTCTGGGGGTTGCGGACCACGCCGAATCGTACTACCGGATTCACACCATTATTCATGGTGTACGGCGCAGAGGCAGTCTTGCCCTGCGACATAATGCACGACTCACCTCACGTGCGCATGTATGAAGAAAGAGAAGCCGAGCTTGATCGGCAGGACAGTTTGGACGCATTGGAGGAGGAGCGCGACGTGGCAAAAGCTCGTTCCGCATTCTATCAACAGCAGGCTCGAAGATATCAAAGCGAGGAAATGCGGGCCAAAGCTTATAACGTTGGCGAACTAGTTCTCGCTGCCGGACAAGAAAAAGGACAAACTCAAGCCCAAATGGGAAGGTCCCTTCATCATCGACCAGGTTCTGACCGGCGGAGCATACCGTCCGCGAAACGCATCGGATAACCAACTCGAGCCGAACCCATGGAACGCAGCCCGTCTATGAAGATTCTACGCCTAAGTGCCGGACTCCAAGTTCGTCTCCTTCCTCCGTCCACATTTTCTATTTTTTCTGTCTTTTATTTCTCTCCTCCCTCCTTCTTCTTCTTGAAGCCTCTAGAGGCTCGTTTGAGCTTTTCGCACACACTTGACGCGCTGTCCGCATTCATTATACCTGGGGGCTTCTTTAACAGAAGCTTATTTATACGGGCTTCATGCCCAACACATGCGTTAAACTTCCGCATGTACCTTTTATTCACCATTATATGCATCGATATGACTTAAGTTTTGGCCAAGCTGGGTTGCTGGCTCTGTACTTACCCCCTCGTTCCCGATTGTTCGGCTATGTGGTAAAGGGAGCACCTCTGCGATTATTCTTCTTTGGGTCACCGGATGTGTACCTCGGTAGGTGAAGCCGAAAGCTAGCATTCTTAAGGGAATATTCGGTCGGTGAACTGAAAGATGATTTTTAACTATTTACTCCTCTGCCCCCAGATGATTTTCTGCTTTTATAGCAGGTTTGACATGCACTTTAGGGCATGCATCCCAGCGAAAGGAACCCTTAACGGAACTATTCTCCCTGGAAGATGTTTCTTACTACCCATGTAATATAACATAACTAGTTGGGCACTTGTCTGATACAGCAACAATGACCCCTACGCCTTGTCTCCATGCATACCCCGGTTCTTCTATAACCACGAAGATATTCGGACACACTCCGGACTATTGGGTCCTGAGGTTGAAGCGAAAAGGTCCGCTACGACAAACGATCTATAATCCGGCTAGAAGACATTTTTTTCATGTCATATTTTTACATAGTCAACTCGACTCATTGTATTCCTCCTCAATGCCATCTAATAGGCTATCTAATTTACAATCTTGTTGGGAATACTTGGCAGCCAATTCTACTTGGTCAGTACACTAAGCTTCTGAGGATCTCCATCCCATCGTGCCCCACAGTCCGACCTCGTCCATGTGGTTTGGGTCAGCCTTCGTGTACCGCGTCTTTACCATGGCCCAGGTCTCCCTGGCGCCTTGACGGCAGCCCGATATCTTCCATAGAAGGAAGCGCTGCCGTGCTCCTTGAAGCCGCTCTGCCAGCTCCCCAATGCTTTCGGGCAGGGAGATAGATGGCCACAAGGCCTGGCCGATGCCTTTCATCACCTGCCGGACTCGTTTGTGCAGCTGACGCAATTTGGGAAAAAGATCACCTGAAGAATTGGGCATCTCCTCTTCAGGACGACCTGTGAGCAAACCTACATACATGTTTATGTTAGTCGCCTTCCTCGCCGAACTCTTTCCAAGTTCGCTCATGCACTTACTGAAAATGCCGCGACGAAGCCGCCGATTCTCCTTTATGGAGTCAGACAAATGGGCACGAACATCTTTTAGTTCCTCACCTAGCTTGGTGTTGGCATCCTGGAGGTTATTTTTCTCCTGCCGCACCCTCGTAAGCATGCTCTTGCCGGCCTTTAGCTGGCGCAATAGATGTTGCTTGTCCGGATCCAGTCCGGCGCCATCTGCAATGTTTTTGTCAGATTTATACACCCACCGCACTTCATAAACTATTTATCTTTTAGAGTGTATATTACCAGTGGGGGTCTCTGCGGCTCCCCCTGTAGCGGCTAGTGCGCCTCAAGTTGGGCCTTGCATTCTTCAAGCTCCTGGGACAGTCGGGTATTCTTTTCTGTAAGATCCTGCATAACTAATGATCCTTAAATCAGTTATTCTAACTATTTTAAGTCTCGGGGGCTACTGGCATATATGACTGTCAAATTTCCTTACCCGTATGTCCTTCACATACTGCTCCGTGGCTATGGCTAGACCATCTTGAGCGGCACGGAGGTGCGCATCTCCCGAATCGAAGGCATTCAAGGCCTCCTGGGAGAAACATGCGTCACGAAGAACTGTCCGGTGGCGCCTGTGATTCAAGGCGCTCTCCACCTCGGAGTTGGTGGCGGACAACCTGTCGGCATCCTCTATCGGAGGAGCATCCGGCGCCGCCTCGTGCTACGCCTCAGCCTCCGGACCCGGCTTTGAAGCCTGGCGGTGAAGGTTCGATTGGCAACCTCTCCGGACTCGATCCGACGAGCGCTTTTTTCCCGAAAAGAGCACCAGCGTTAATCGCCTTCCAGGAATCAATCCTGGGAGTATGGTGACATGCCATACCGTTGCGGCAGAGTTTCGATCTAGACCACACTTCTTTTTAGCCTGCGGGGCCGTACTGCCCTTTGTTGGCCAGCCGCCGCGGGCTCGGCTTCTTGCCTCGAAGGTACCCCCTGCGAAGCACCATTGGTATACGGTGATCACAAATAAGCATGGATGGGTCATCATCAGGGTTTTGGGATCTCGGTCTTAGTTACCTGTGAGGCTGGAAGTATTCCGGGGTAATCAGCCGTAATGGCAACCAAAGCATTGTCGATGCTAAGTTGGTGGAATACCTCGTCGATCAACTCCACCTTTATATCCGGATCCTCTTCGGAGGTCGGATCGAGGGAACGTTCCGGATCCTCGGGTTGTGGGGGCGGGCTGTGTATCTTCTCCATAGTCTGGCGCAGTTCCTGCACAGAAACCATGAAATAAGATATTTAACCATGGGAACATGGATCGGACAGGTCACAAAGATGTTTGCTTACCCAGCTTTGAGGATTATTCGAAGAAAACTCCTTCAGTGGATTGACACGGAGGAAATCCTCCTCCTCCCCTTTATACATGGCGCATAAGATCTTCACCAGTTCGGTGGATGATCCACGGCCCTTCTTGACCATGGCGGGTGGCATCGTCCTCCCGTTGAAGTCCCACATGGGATGGCCCTGTATTGGGCGGCTGCACTCCCCTCATAATGCATATTGCCATGACTCCTATCATGGTAAATCCGGCATGAGCCAAGAACCTTATTCGCTCATCAAATAAAGGACATCCTACCATCTTCTCTCCGGGGCTCGAGGCGCCCGGCAAAGGCGCTTCTTCAGAGGAGCATTGCTGAACTCCGGAAGGCCGATCCGAACAGGATCCGACAGCGGGACATCTTCCATGTAAAACCATTCCGAAGGCCAGTCTTCGGACGCCTTCTTTGGGGTTCCGGATAGGTATCCGGTCCCGGCGATGCGCCATAGCTCGGCTCCGCCCACTTGATATATTGACCCCTCATGAGAACGGAGTACTAGGCAGAATATTCTCTTCCGCAGTCCGAAATGAGCCTCGACGCCCAAGAATAGTTCGCAAAGGGCCACGAAGCCCGCGATGTGGAAGATGGATGCAGGAGTAAGATGGTGCAACTAGAGGCCGTAGAACTCCAGGAGCCCTCGGAGAAACGGATGGATTGGAAATCCGAGTCCTCTTACTAGATAAGAGATGAAGCATACCCGCTCTCCTTTAGAGGGATCGGGGAAGCTCTACGCTTGCTTTCCGCCCTTGTAAGTGGCAAGTCTGGCTCGAACCGGGACCATTAAGGCCGGAGGAAGAAATCCCTTGGCTTGGAGTATAACTAGCTCGCTATGCGGGACTGAGCATCTCTCCCAATTTCTGGTGAAATTTGGGAGGCCTTGAGAGGAGGAGCCGCGTCGACTGTCCATGATGGAATGGGCTTTGGTCAGAGCCGCTCCGATGAAAGCTCACAAAGGGGGGATGGTGTGACTCAGATCTAGATCCTTGCCCCTTTTATAGGCGGCTCATTTGTGCGGTTAGGGGGTAACTGTAAAAATACCCTGGATTTTCGCATTCATTCAAACACGTGGAAGATGGCCATTATTGGGCGTAGAAGCCGAGGAGCGCAGCATTTATCAGAAGCCGGACACTATTCGACAAGTATATGGAATTTGGAGAAGAACCCGCCTCGCAATGCCGAAAACAATCAATGCGCCGGACTCATCGTCATTGAAGCCTGGTTCGGGGGCTACTAAGGGAGTCCCGGATTAGGGGGTGTCCGGATAGCCGAACACTCACCGTTGGCCGGACTCCTGGACTATGAAGATACAAGATTGAAGACTTCGTCCCGTGTCCGGATAGGACTTTCCTTGGCGTGGAAGGCAAGCTTGGCGATACGGATATGATGATCTCCTACCAATGTAACCGACTGTGTAACCCTAACCTATCCGGTGTCTATATAAACCGGAGGGTTTTAGTCCGTGGGGCGAACAACAATCATACCATAGGCTAGCTTCTAGGGTTTAGCCTCCTTGATCTCGTGGTAGATCTACTCTTGTACTACCCATATCATCAATATTAATCAAGCAGGAGTAGGGTATTACCTCCATCGAGAGGGCCTGAACCTGGGTAAAAACATCGTGTCCCTTGTCTCCTGTTACCATCTGCCTAGACGCACAGTTCGGGACCCCCTACCCGAGATCCGCCGGTTTTGACACCGACAGTCGCCCTGTTGGGGACCCTGCGCGCCGCCCTGGGAAGAGTCCCGTGCGCCCGTCACATGAAGAAGAGGGCCAGTGTTGGGGATATAACTACTGAGTGTAAACCGCCCAGGAGGGGCCGGTTCACGCTCATCCATACTGAAGCCCATGAAGATAAAGAAGATGGCACTTTACTATTAAAGCTTAGAGGCCTAGAGCCCAGAGGCGGATTAGGGCCCATAGTTGTAAACCGAGCCGGCCTCGAAACTCTATAAACTGGCCGGGAGTCAACCTGTATATATAAGGGTACGACCCGGCGGCGGTTCAGGGAAAAGAAACAACAACTCGATTCTCAGGCAAGCATATTTGCTCCCTGGTCATCGAAACCCCAATAATCCCATCACAACTAGACGTAGGCTTTTACCTTCATCGTAAGGGACCGAACTAGTATAAAACTCTCTTGCGTCCCTTGTCCGCGTTAACCCCTTTAAGCTAACCCGTAGCCATGGCTCCACGACTAAGTCCTTTCATGAGGACATCTGCCGTGACAAGACCACGACAGTTGGCACCCACCGTGGGGCTATCGCACGATGGTTTCAAGTTCTTGGAGGGCAGCTTCGAAGGACTCAAGGGTTACGCTGTGGGCCAGATGACCAAAAGTCGTCGCGGCAAGCTCTACATCGACGATGCAGGGTGGGGACCTGGGGCCGGCTCAATCGAGTACGGGTACCGGGTCCCCTTTGGTGGCATACACTGTAATATCCCGGAAGTAACTTTCCATATTTGTAACTCCAACTCTTGCCATTTTCGGCATTGTGATATGATATTCCCTCCGTGGTTGGGTTTTTTCTTCATTTTGCATTTTGTCCATGTCATGCATTTTACTTCATGTCATCATGTGCATCGCATTTGCATACGTGTTCGTCTCATGATTCCGAGCATTTTTCTCGTTGTCCGTTTTGCAATCCGGCACTCCTATCTCCCCCGGCGGCCCCTTTTACGTTTTTCCGTGTGCGGGTACTAAACCTTCTCGGAATGGACCGAGGTTTGTCTAGTGGCCTTGGTATACCACCCGTAGACCACCGGTCAAGTTTCGGATCATTTGGAGCTCGTTTGGTACTCCAACGGTTAACCGCACTCTCGCAAAGGCCCTTTTAAGTTGCAGCCCAACACCCCTCCAAAACAGCCCAATAAACCATCTAAGTCACTTCCATGCTCTCCGTCGTTCGATCCACGATCGTGGGCGAAAACTACACCTCATTTGGACTCTCCTAGCTCCCTCTATGCCTATTTAAGCAACTCCCCCGTCCAAATCCGGGTCTTCTTCCCCCGAAACCCTAAAAATTCGTCCCCGCGCCACCGGACGCGTCCGCCGCCGCCGGACGAAAATCGCCGCCGCCCTCCCCAAACCAGCGCGTGCCACGTATTCCGCCGCCCCTCCCGGCCGGATCGCCGCCGCCGCTGCCAGCAGGCGCCAAAACCGCTCCGCTCCGGCCGCCCCGCCCAGCAGCCCGGCTCCGCCGCCGCCCTCGCCCGGCCAGCGCCGTCGCCGCGCCTCCCGCCGCCTCGGCCGCCTCCGCCCATGACCTCCCTCCCGCCGCCCCGCCAAGCCCCGCCATGCGTCGGACCTCGCATCGCCGGCAGCGCCGTCGCCCGCATCCGCGGCGCCCGGCCACCGCTGCCCCTGCCGGCCGCCTCCTCCCACTCCGGCGCTGCCGCTCCGCCTCGCCCGATCCGGATCGGCCGGATCCCGATCGCGACCGAGCCCGTTGACTTCTCCCCCCTCTCTTATTTCTTCCAAGTTTTTCATCTCATTGATATTTTGTGTCAATTTCAACGTGGTATAACTTTGCATCTGTAGGTCCATTTTGCGCGTGTATATGTAAAAATGTTCGCCTCGAAGAGTAGATCATTTCATATCATTGCATCATTTTCATTTGAGCTCATATTGATGCCCGAAATGCTGTCGGAAGAGGGCTATGTGATGTTAGTTTCTGTTTCTTAACAGAACTTGCACTTTTGTTATTTTTGCCATGATTAATGTGTGCACCCTATGAATTTGAGTCCTACATGTGTTTTGTAACATGTCATTCCATATTTCCAGGGGTGTATGCCATGTATTTTTGTGATCTATGTGGTGACTAGCAAAGGCATGCAAATTAGGTGTCCTGATGTTGCTGTTTCCAGCTCTGTTTTGCTGATATTTTGATGCCATGTTAACTTGATGCTACCGAGAGATCCATGCATATTTTGAGATACTTCAGTAAGGATGTTTTGTTAAACATGTCTTGCTCTATCCATCCATGCCTTGTTTTGCAATTATGCAGTACCATAGCTTGAGTCAATCGAGCTCTACTTTTGCTATAAAATGTTTCCTGGCAGATTGTTTACATGTTATTCAATTTTGCCAAGGTTGTTGTGGTTGATCCATGCATGCTATGTTATTGTTCTTGCCATGTATGTCTTCTATGCCATGTCTTCTTGATGTATGTATGCTTAGTTTATCATTTAAGGCTTTTTAGTGAGTGCATTGAGCTTGTAAACATGCCTACTTGTTATCAGTTTTTGACATGCCATGTTGCTGAATCTGTTAACGAAACTTTCAATATTGACATGGGTGTTAATATATTTTCTGATCCTTTTTGGCTTATGGTCAGTAAGGGACTTTTGTTCTATGCTTTGAGTAGATTCATGACATGCCTTGTTTTGCTATTATAAGTTCCTGTAGCATGTAGTTTTGTTGCTCTGAACATTGCTACCTGATGCTGTTTTTGCCATGTCCAGCCTGATATTTTGTGCACTTTTGCCATGCTTGTTTGAACCTGTTATGATGTGATTTAGCCGTAGCTCAGTGCTCATCTTTTGACAAGAATCTTGTGTAGATTACTGCCATATACTTTGTTGATACGTTTGGGTGCAGTAGCTTAATTTCTTGTTGCTTGCTAAGTGGCATCATGCTGTTAATGGCAGATTTGTGCCATTCTTGTTTTGCTTGTCATTTCCAAACCGTGCATCCGATTCCGGTGATCTTTATATCGATTTCAACCGAAATCATCTCATCTTTCCAGTGGCATACTTGGTTTGCCAAGTTGATGCCTGGTTCATCATTTTCCTTACGGAGCGCACATACGCATTGCATATCACATCCCGCATATCATGCCATGTTTTGCATCATGTTGATTGTGCATTGCACCGTGATTTATTGTGGTTCCTTTGTTTGTGTTGTTGCTTTGGATAGAGCCGGGAGACGAGTGCGTGAACGAGGAACCCGTTGAGAACGCTTTACGAGGATCAAGCTTTCGACAACTCGAGAACATTGCGAGCAAGATGACCATACCCTCGAAATCACTTCTATCTTTGCTATGCTAGTTGCTCGCTCTTTTGCTATGCCTATGCTGCGATGCCTACCACTTGCTATATCATGCCACCCATATTGCCGTGTCAGCCCCTAACCATCCTTTTCCTAGCAAACCGTTGATTGGCTATGTTACCGCTTTGCTCAGCCCCTCTTATAGCGTTGCTAGTTGCAGGTGAAGCGGAAGTTTGTTCCTTGTTGGAACATGGAGATGTTGTTCCTGATCGGAAAATGTTTACTTGTTGGGGATATCACAATATATATCTGCTATAATTAATACATCTATATACTTGGTAAAGGGTGGAAGGCTCGGCCTTATGCACAGTGTTTTGTTCCACTCTTGCCACCCTAGTTTCCGTCATACCCGGTGTTATGTTCCTTGATTTCGCGTTCCTTACACGGTTGGGTGATTTATGGGACCCCTTGACAGTTCGCTTTGAATAAGACTCCTCCAAAGAAGGCCCAACTTTGGTTTACCATTTGCCACCTAAGCCTTTTCCCGGGTTTTCGCGAGCCCGAGGGTCATCTTTATTTAACCCCGGGCCAATGCTCCTCGGCGTTGGTCCAAACTAGAGCCACTTGCGGTGCCACCCTGAGGCAACTAGGGGCATCTTCGGTTGCCGTGCGTAGTGTTCATCCGGTGTGCCCTGAGAACGAGATATGTGCAGCTCCTATCGGGATTTGTCGGCACATTCGGGCGGCTTTTGCTGGTCTTAATTTATTCTTTGTCGAAATGTCTTGTAGTCCGGGATTCCGAGATTGATCGGGTCTTCCCGGTAGAAGGAATATCCTTCGTTGACCGTGAGAGCTTATAATGGGCTAAGTTGGGACACCCTGCGGTAATATCTTTCGAAAGCCGTGCCGCGGTTATGAGGCAGATGGGAATTTGTTAATGTCCGGTTGTAGAAAACCCGAAGTTGACCTTAATTTAAAATACACATCAACCGCGTGTGTAACCGTGATGGTCTCTTCTCGGTGGAGTCCGGGAAGTGAACACGGTGTTGGAGTTATGTCTGACGTAAGTAGTTCAGGATCACTTCTTGATTGCTACTAGCTTCACGACCGTGCTTTTCTCCTCTTCTCGCTCTCTTTTGCGATGTAGCCACCATATATGCTAGTCGCTTGCTGCAGCTCCACTTTACCACTTTGTCCTTCCTATAAGCTTAAATAGTCTTGATCTCGCGGGTGTGAGATTGCTGAGTCCCCGTGACTCACAGATTCTACCAAAACAGTTGCAGGTTCCGATGATGCCAGTGCAGGTGACTCAACCGAGCTCAAGTGGGAGTTCGACGAGGAACGTGGTCGTTACTATGTGTCTTTTCCTGATGATCAGTAGTGGTGCCCAGTTGGGACGATCGGGGATCTGTGTAGCATTTGGGGTATCTTCTTTATTTTGGTTCCGTAGTCGGACCTTGAGTGTACTACGAATGATGGATGTTTATTTATGTATTGTGTGAAGTGGCGTTGTAAGCCAACTATGTATCTCTTTCCCTTATGTATTACATGGGTTGTGTGAAGATTACCTCACTTGCGACATTGCTTTCAATGCGGTTATGCCTCTAAGTCGTGCCTCGACACGTGGGAGATATAGCCGCATCGAGGGCGTTACAAGTTGGTAATCAGAGCCTTCCCGACTTAGGAGCCCCCTACTTGATTGTTTGCTGGCGTTGTTGAGTCTAGAATGGAAAAATGTTTTGAGTCTTAGGATTATATATATCGGAGAGTAGGATTCTTTTTACTCTCCAGTCTCTTCGTCGCTCTGTGAGGTCTCCTGACGTAGAGTTTTGACTCTCCTCTCCTCAAATTTCACTAAAAAAAATTTAGGATCACGTGGGTATCTTGGAATCGTTCCGATGGTTTTGTGACGAGAACATTGTTCTTCGTGCCTCCTGACATTTAGGGGTTGTGGCAGTGTCCCGGGGAGTTGAGCTCCGAGGTGTTGTCATCACAATTTTATCGTTGCAGTTCTGGAATACCTGAGTTTTGCCGACATCAAAATCTCTTTTGTGCAGTTGTTGGTGAGATAACCCCGATAGCCCAGTACTGAGGTGAGTGCGGGAGTATTGCCATGACTTGTATAACGGATGTTTTTCGAAGGTCGAGGTACACGATTTCCGAGGATTTCTTGGTTATGTGTTGACGGATGGATACAGCTGGATCTAGGTATTGTTAGTTTGGGTGATATATTTTGTGTCCCCTATATCCCCAACACCAGATTGCATAACCAGAAAGTTTCGGGAGTTTATAAGTGGGAATTCAAGTATCTCGTAGGATATCTTTCCAACAGACACATGATACGATATGGGATCTATCATATGTTTGTTTCCGGCTTATTCCGCAAGCCAAATCCTTTGTTTTGTTTTATTTGTGGTATTCGAGTTGCTTCGAAGTCAAATGTTAAATCCATACCTTTCCTAAACGGTGTTCTCATATTGCTATGTGAATACTAGTCCTTTTGATCATTGAGGTTGTCATGTTAATTCCTTTTCCAACCGGTGCGCTTCTCTTCGAGATGATCCAATCATTCTCCCCATCTGCAAGATCAATTCTAAGTTTTCTCAACGGTGTTTGTTTCATTCGTCCCAAGTTGTCTTCGTTTTCCCGCCCTCCCACCCTTTTCTGCAAGGACTTGCATAATTTAATCAAGTATCCATTTATTCATGTGAAGTCTCTTCACTCTTTTCAATCAATGTTCTTATCGGGTGATTCTCGAGAAGATACTAAGGAAGCTTCAAGTTTATCATTCTTCATTCTTTTTATTCTTCCCCGGTGGACTAAATTCAAGCTTTCGGTGTTGATCTTATCCCTTTTCCTCTTTTCACAATGCTTTCTCATGCCGGTGTATCTCCTAATCATTCACCTCTCGCTATTCATTTGTTCCGGAGTGTTGAAGATATCTCTGAAGATTCGTGTTTCCACTCTGCATCAATTCTAGCTATTTCGAGGTATTATCTCATTCAAGCCATTTAATTCAACCGGCGTAGTCTCTCTTTAAATTGTTCAACGGTGTTTCTTTTGAGTGGGCCCTAACCCACAGGTCTTTTCCCAGAATCTTACCTGACTATTCTAATTTTCCCGGAGCTTCTAAAATTCTTTTCAAAGTTTGACGTAAGAATGAGTTATCATCAGTCAAATGTCTTTCTCCAAGATCTTCCAAATTCTTTTCGGTGTTGGTTCAGCCTTTCTAATTTTCATCTCGAGTATCTCAACAATTCATGCTGGTGTTTCTCATCGTCATTCTCAACATTTGAAGACCAAAGAAGAGTTTCTCTTAAATCTTGCTCCATTATCTTCAAGATTCATGGTTCTAGTTTGATGCCATCATCTCATAATTGTTTTAGATTGTGAGAATTCTTTTCACCCATCCGGAGCAACTCAGGAGTCTTTTCAGTTTGATTCTTCGGAGCCCGTCATCTCAGAATTAATCATTCCAGCTTTCAACTCTTGTTTCCCAAATCTCACCGGTGCATCGTCGAAATATCCTCTAATCTGTTCATGATCTCTTTGTTCTAATGTATCTAAATTCTGTCAAGCATCTTTATTCGTTTTCTAATTCTTCAGGGTGAATTGTGCCTTTGCTACTTTCATTTTCAATTCTTACGGTGGTTCGTTCAAGAGTTCTCTTCCTTCGTTATCATATAGATTCATTCGTTGTTTCAATCCTACCGGTGGTTCGTTGAAGACCTTCCCAAGTTTGCGCCATATCTATCTTAATCCTTTCTACGAGAATAAGTAGTATGCCAAATCCATTGCTTGCCATCAATTTAATTGGTGAAGGATCAGCATAATGTAATTCTTATTCTTGTTTCATCTAGTAAATTCAATTCCTTATTCCGGAGGTTCATCAAAATTCTTTATTTCATTTGTTCATCTTTCTTTCCGGAGTCCCAAGTTTTCTCGGTTATATCATTTCAAAGCTTCATCTTATCACTGCAAGGCTTCACCTTGTGTTGTCAACTTCTCTTTATTTTATCATCCTTTTCTTACCGGAGTTCTTCATGGAGGCTCTACATGATGGTTCGTCAAGGATTCTTTTCATTCTTCAATTGTTCTTCAAGATTTTTCTCGAAGTTAAGATCCGTCAAGCCATACTTCAAAATAAATATGGTGTTCCAACACATGTTTTGTTTTGAGGAGTTCAAGTATTCTTCATCTTGCATTCCAAAGTGCAATTCTCTCTATCTTATCTTTTGAGGTGGTGTTATGTCATTTTGACAGTTTCATTCATGTTTCATGATGCACTTGTTGTCAAGAATGAGATATTTAAATCCATCAATCTTTTCGTTGGAGTTATCTTGTGTCATATTTCACCTAAAGCCTTCCCTAAGGATTGTTGCTATTTATGGTGCTTATAAATGACACAAGTTCTTCATTTGTCCTCTCGGTGATATAAGTTTCGTCTCCTTGTTGATATCAATCCAATCAACTGTTTCCGTTAGTGGCGGGTTGTCACCTCATAATTTTGAGATGTTTTCATAAGCCCACTACAAGCTTATTCTTACCGTTGTTGTTTTTCAAACAACTCCGTTCAATCCTACTTCATAAGGATGCTCTTTCAAATTCATTTATGGTGGGAGATGTTGGTTTCATTCTTCGCTCTATTCATTCCAACTTTCTAACTATCATGCATTGTTTCCGGAGGCATTGTGATGTTGCTCTCTTCACCCATCACCTCGTTTTGTAAAGATCATGTTCTTTTTCTTGCATTATCCATTTAACCGGAGTGTCGTGTTTTCATTCGAGCTCTCTCATCTTATCAAGTTTCGCCTCCCTTCTCAACCGGAGTGTTGTCTGAAATCTTTCTTACCCCTTGTGCCATTTTTCAATAGTTCCGGAGGCAGTGTGTTGTTGATTTCATCAAGTATCATCCCATCTTCTAAAGTTCATGTCAATTCCTTCCATTTTCAGTCTGAGTGCTGTCCAAATTATATCATTCTTAATCCTACTCTATCTTGTTTTAACAGGAGTGGCTTAAAAATCTATCTTGTCCCCTAGCTCTTGGTTCTCATCATGTTCTTTGTTCTTCTCTGCTAACGCAGTGTTTGCAATCTCGTTCACCTCCATTGTATTCTTTCTTTCGATTTGCTCAACCTCTCAAGGTTCGTGGTTTCACTCGTTTGTCGTAGAAGCAACTTTGTTTTACCTCTTTCTCTTCCGTTTTCTCTCCGGTGCCATCCTAGATCTCGGGACGAGATCCTATTGTAGTGGTGGGGTGTTGTAACACCCCGGAAGTAACTTTCCATATTTGTAACTCCAACTCTTGTCATTTTCAGCATTGTGATATGATATTCCCTCCGTGGTTGGGTTTTTTCTTCATTTTGCATTTTGTCCATGTCATGCATTTTACTTCATGTCATCATGTGCATCGCATTTGCATACATGTTCGTCTCATGATTCCGAGCATTTTTCCCGTTGTCCGTTTTGCAATCCGGCACTCCTATCTCCCCCGGCAGCCCCTTTTACGTTTTTCCGTGTGCGCGTATTAAACCTTCTCGGAATGGACCGAGGTTTGTCTAGTGGCCTTGGTATACCACCCGTAGACCACCGGTCAAGTTTCGGGTCATTTGGAGCTCGTTTGGTACTCCAACGGTTAACCGCACTCTCGCAAAGGCCTCTTTTAAGTTGCAGCCCAACACCCCTCCAAAACAGCCCAATAAACCATCTAAGTCTCTTCCATGCTCTCCGTCGTTCGATCACGATCGTGTGGGCGAAAACTACACCTCATTTGGACTCTCCTAACTCCCTCTATGCCTATTTAAGCAACTCCCCCGTCCAAATCCGGGTCTTCTTCCCCCGAAACCCTAAAAATTCGTCCCCGCGCCACCGAACGCGTCCGCCGCCGCCGGACGAAAATCGCCGCCGCCCTCGCCCAACCAGCGCGTGCCACGTGGCCCGCCGCCCTCACGCCGCCAGCCGCCCGGGCCAGCGAGGCCCTCCGGCCGGATCGCCGCCGCCGCTTCGCCCGTGGGGCGCCCGAGCCGCTCCCGCTCCGGCCGCCGCCCGCCGGCAGCTCCGCCGCCCGCCCTCGCCGGCGCGCCGTCGCCCGCCTCCCCGCCATGACCTCCTCCCGCCATGCCGGACCTCGCCCGCGCCCGCGCGATCGCCGCATCGCGGCGTGGCCACCACCGCCCGCCGCCCGGCCGCCTCCTCCCACTCGGCGCCGCCGCTCCGCCTCGCCGATCCGGATCGGCGGATCCCGATCGGGACCGAGCCCGTTGACTTCTCCCCCCTCTTATTTCTTCTAAGTTTTTCATCTCATTGATATTTTGTGTCATTTTGAACGTGGTATAACTTTGCATCTGTCGGTCCATTTTGCGCGTATAATATGTAAAAATGTTCGACTCGAAGAGTATATCATTTCATCTCATTGCATCATTTTCAGTTGAGCTCATATTGATGCCTGAAATGCTGTCGGAAGAGGGCTATGTGATGTTAGTTTCTGTTTCTTAACAGAACTTGCACTTTTGTTATTTTTGCCATGATTAATGTGTGCACCCTATGAATTTGAGTCCTACATGTGTTTTGTAATATGTCATGCCATATTTCCAGGGGTGTCTGCCATGTATTTTTGTGATCTATGTGGTGACTAGCACAAGCATTCAAAGTAGGTGTCCTGATGTTGCTGTTTCCAGCTCTGTTTTGCTGATATTTTGATGCCATGTTAACTTGATGCTACCGAGAGATCCATGCATATTTTGAGATTCTTCAGTAAGGATGTTTTGTTAAACATGTCTTGCTCTATCCATCCATGCCTTTGTTTGCAATTATGGAGTACCATAGCTTGAGTCAATCGAGCTCTACTTTTGCTATAAAATGTTTCCTGGCAGATTGTTTACATGTTACTCAATTTTGCCAAGGTTGTTGTGGTTGATCCATGTATGCTATGTTATTGTTCTTGCCATGTATGTCTTCTATGCCATGTCTTCTTGATGTATGTATGCTTAGTTTATCATTTAAGGCTTTTTAGTGAGTGCATTGAGCTTGTAAACATGCCTACTTGTTATCAGTTTTTGACATGCCATGTTGCTGAATCTGTTAACGGAACTTTCAATATTGACATGGGTGTTACTATATTTTCTTATCCTTTTTGGCTTATGGTCAGTAAGGGACTTTTGTTCTATGCTTTTAGTAGATTCATGACATGCCTTGTTTTGCTATTATAAGTTCCTGTAGCATGTAGTTTTGTTGCTCTGAACATTGCTACCTGATGCTGTTTTTGCCATGTCCAGCCTGATATTTTGTGCACTTTTGCCATGCTTGTTTGAACCTGTTATGATGTGATTTAGCCGTAGCTCAGTGCTCATCTTTTGACAAGAATCTTGTGTAGATTACTTCCATATACTTTGTTGATACGTTTGGGTGCAGTAGCTTAATTTCTTGTTGCTTGCTAAGTGGCATCATGCTGTTAATGGCAGATTTGTGCCATTCTTGTTTTGCTTGTCATTTCCAAACCGTGCATCCGATTCCGGTGATCTTTATATCGATTTCAACCGAAATCATCTCATCTTTCCAGTGGCATACTTGGTTTGCCAAGTTGATGCCTGGTTCATCATTTTCCTTACGGAGCGCACATACGCATTGCATATCACATCCCGCATATCATGCCATGTTTTGCATCATGTTGATTGTGCATTGCACCGTGATTTATTGTGGTTCCTTTGTTTGTGTTGTTGCTTTGGATAGAGCCGGGAGACGAGCACGTGAACGAGGAACCCGTTGAGAACGCTTTACGAGGATCAAGCTTTCGACAACTCGAGAACATTGCGAGCAAGATGACCATACCCTCGAAATCACTTCTATCTTTGCTATGCTAGTTGCTCGCTCTTTTGCTATGCCTATGCTGCGATGCCTACCACTTGCTATATCATGCCACCCATATTGCCGTGTCAGCCCCTAACCATCCTTTTCCTAGCAAACCGTTGATTGGCTATGTTACCGCTTTGCTCGGCCCTCTTATAGCGTTGCTAGTTGCAGGTGAAGCGGAAGTTTGTTCCTTGTTGGAACATGGAGATGTTGTTCCTGATCGGAAAATGTTTACTTGTTGGGGATATCACAATATATATCTGCTATAATTAATACATCTATATACTTGGTAAAGGGTGGAAGGCTCGGCCTTATGCCCGTGTTTTGTTCCACTCTTGCCACCCTAGTTTCCGTCATACCGGTGTTATGTTCCTTGATTTCGCGTTCCTTACACGGTTGGGTGATTTATGGGACCCCCTTGACAGTTCGCTTTGAATAAGACTCCTCCAAAGAAGGCCCAACTTTGGTTTACCATTTGCCACCTAAGCCTTTTCCCCCGGGTTTTCGCGAGCCCGAGGGTCATCTTTATTTAACCCCCCGGGCCAATGCTCCTCTGAGCGTTGGTCCAAACTAGAGCCACTTGCGGTGCCACCCTGAGGCAACTAGGGGCATCTTCGGTTGCCGTGCGTAGTGTTCATCCGGTGTGCCCTGAGAACGAGATATGTGCAGCTCCTATCGGGATTTGTCGGCACATTCGGGCGGCTTTGCTGGTCTTAATTTATTGCTGTCGAAATGTCTTGTAGTCCGGGATTCCGAGATTGATCGGGTCTTCCCGGTAGAAGGGATATCCTTCGTTGACCGTGAGAGCTTATAATGGGCTAAGTTGGGACACCCTGCAGGTAATATCTTTCAAAGCCGTGCCCATGTTATGAGGCAGATGGGAATTTGTTAATGTCCGTTGTAGAAAACCCAGTTGACCTTAATTTAAAATACACATCAACCGCGTGTGTAACCGTGATGGTCTCTTCTCGGTGGAGTCCGGGAAGTGAACACGGTGTTGGAGTTATGTCTGACGTAAGTAGTTCAGGATCACTTCTTGATCGCTACTAGCTTCACGACCGTGCTTTTCTCCTCTTCTCGCTCTCTTTTGCGATGTAGCCACCATATATGCTAGTCGCTTGCTGCAGCTCCACTTTACCACTCTGTCCTTCCTATAAGCTTAAATAGTCTTGATCTCATGGTGTGAGATTGCCGAGTCCCCGTGACTCACAGATTCTACCAAAACAGTTGCGGGTTCCGATGATGCGGTCAGGTGACTCAACCGAGCTCAAGTGGGAGTTCGACGAGGAACGTGGTCGTTACTATGTGTCTTTTTCCTGATGATCAGTAGTGGTGCCAGCTTGGGACGATCGGGGATCTGTGTAGCATTTGGGGTATCTTCTTTATTTTGGTTCCGTAGTCGGACCTTGAGTGTACTCTGAATGATGGATGTTTATTTATGTATTGTGTGAAGTGGCGATCGTAAGCCAACTATGTATCTCTTTCCTTATGTATTACATGGGTTGTGTGAAGATTACCTCACTTGCGACATTGCTTTCAATGCGGTTATGCCTCTAAGTTGTGCCTCGACACGTGGGAGATATAGCCGCATCGAGGGCGTTACATACACGTTTTCATTGGCAAGTGGGGCGAGCCGGGCCATGAGCCGGACATCTGCACCGACCTCGTCGAAACGGCTCTACGCGATCTGCCCGGGTCAAGCCTGCCATAAAGTGTGCCTTCATGGGAGTCATCCATGGAGGGGAATACGAGGACAGATCAGAATCTGGTGGTGAAACCGTCGTTTATTCTGGCGACGAGTCATCAACCGGAGATACCGAGTCATTATATCAACTACAAGATGGTCGGATTGGAGGCTATTCCGATGGCGACAGTATTCCGGACCCCTCTGATCTGCCAAACCGGGTTGGAATCTTCATGGACGGTACACAGCCTGCGCTCCACTCTTCGACCGCAGAAAGAATCGGCGGCAAGGGCAGGAGGCCCTGTCGCGCTGGCTCAAGTTTTATCTGATCTATTTGATGCATTGGCAACACTGATGGCGGAGGTTAACCCGGCGGATCAGGATGCGCACAATGCGGAAATTGCGAAAGTAAAGGATCAGATTACTCAGGCCAAGGCCGATTTGGCAGCTGAGGATGCCAGGATGGCCGTGGAGCGGGCCACTTTGGATGCACAGGCTTACCGGCTTATGCTGGATCAAAATGAATCGCACGAAGTCCTAAAGAGAAGGCACCGGTCTCGCCTGCCTCCGGTTTATGATGGTAGGAACCTCTTTAACACCCCAGGTGCAGGGACCAGTAACCCGCCGGTAGCAAACCGGGCGGAGGCACCTGGAGCGGGGGCTCCGGTTCAGCCCCGTTTGATGGATCTGCCTCGATAGAACAATGTGACGCAGCCTATCCCAACGCCGCCGGGTCATTATTCTACTCCAATGGAAAATCTTGTTGCTGCCGCTTCACAGCTGGAGGCTATCCCAATTGAGGGCGATTCTCCGACGGCGGTCGAGACGCGTCAGGTTAAGGAGCTTCTTAGGACAGCCTTGGTGCAACGGGAGGCTTATTCATAGTCGTGATCGGATTCATGCCACCCCCTGTCCAAGCCGGAGTTATAGTAGGCGTATGGATGAACCAGCCGTGTCAAGCAATGTGGGAAACCGGGAGCTATCCCGCGGTCACAACCCGGTAGGGGTGGTGGACCGGGCTCGTGCACGCAGGGAAGCCGAGTTAGCAGCGCAGTATGAAGCTCGTCATCCTACTCCGGTTCGTCCAACCACTTTGAGAGAGCCAGGAGTTACCTCTAGCTCTTTGGGGGTGCCGTGTCTCGTCCCAGCATTACGCAACGTACGCCTACCCAAAAATTTCAAGGGCCCGTGCAAGGTGCCAAATTACACCGCCGATTTGCCTCTAGAGACATGGGTTGAAAGCTATGAGATGGCCATGGCGATGCTAGATGTGGATGATGCAACTTGTGCGAAGTACTTCACCATGATACTAGAAGGGACGGCTCGTACTTGGTTAAAGAGTCTACCAGCTAACTCTATCAGATCATGGCCCGAGTTGAGAGCCCGGTTTGTCCAGAATTTTAAGGATACATGCAAGCAGCCCATGTTGATTGTGGACTTAGCCGCCTGTGTACAGGAGGAAGGAGAACCAACAACCTAGTGGGTGCGCTGGGTATTGGAAATTTTGCATTCACCGGACCGCATCAACGCTGAGACTGCAGTTCTAACTTTGGAAGGCAATTGCCGGTTTAAGCCTCTGAGGTTGAAGTTGGGACGGATGAAACGCCATTGTACTGACATGGGAACCCTCATGGCCGCTTTAGTAAAGTATGCTGACTCTGATAGTACCAAGGATCCTGAGTCGGATGATGATAAGACAGGGACGGGAAAGAAGAGCGGCAACGCCAAGGTGCAGCACCACAGCCCGGCGGGTCACGGAAACAGTGGTAAGCGTAAAGCGGACAATTCCGATTTTGTGGCTAACACCAGTATGCAGGGTAATACGCAGTGCCGTAAGGGTGAACCGCCCTAGCGTGGTGGAGGAATGAATCTGGAACGCTTGTTAAACCAGCCCTGCCCAAAGCACGGGACAAAGGAGGCTCCAGCCACACACCTCTGGAAGGATTCCACATCATGAGGGAATTCAGAAACTCTGATCTTTTCCGGTATGATCAGGGTCCACCTGGAGGTTCCGATCCAGGATTTCACGGGCCGGGTTACGGTGGTGGCGGTTCAAGCTCAGGATTTCAGAGTAATCAGGGCAATCAGAACAACCAAGGTGGTAACCAATCAGTAAGGTAATCAAGGGAAACAGCAACAGTTAGGTTATCAGAGTAACCCGAAGTAGTTAAACGGTGGACCGTATCATGTTTTCACTACTAGCTTGTGCAAGCGCGATCAGAAGCTCCATAAAAGGGCGGTAAACTCCGTTGAACCAGCAGTGCCCCGTTACCTACGCTGGTCTGAGCAGCCTATTGTCTGGAGCAGGGAGGATCATCCGCCCCGGGTTGACAACCTGGGCCACCTAGCTTTGGTCGTTGCACCACAGGTTGGAGGTTATAAATTCACCAAGGTGCTCATGGACGGAGGGAGCAGTATCAATATCTTGTACTATGAAACCTTTCGGTGTATGGGGTTGACAGATAAGAACCTTAGACCGTCAAACACCATTTTTCACGGTGTGGTGCCTGGTAAATCGGCTTACCCAGTTGGTAAGATAGCTCTGGAGGTGGTTTTTGGAGATGATCATGATTCAAAGATCCGAAACGCTAACCTTTGAGGTGGTCAAGATCAAGAGTCCGTACCATGCTTTGTTTGGACGGTAGGTTTATGCTAAATTCATGGCAAGGCCGTATTATGTTTATCTACAGCTCAAGATGCCGGGTCATAAAGGGACCGTCACGGTTCATGGTAGCCGCAAGATTGCTCTGGAGTGTGAGGAAGGTGATGCGGCATATGCTGAATCATTTTGTGCAACGGAAGAGTTGAAGTTTTATAAGGACAATGTTGATCCGGCAGACATGACCTCTCTAAAGAAGCCCACTACGGAGCATGATCCGGCTTTGAAGTTTAAATCGGCTGATGAGACTAAGTTGGTTGATTTTGTTCCTGGCGATTCATCCAAGCAGTTCAGCATCAGCGTCAATTTGGATCCGAAATAGGAAAGCGCGCTCATCGAGTTCGTCCATGAGAACCGAGACATCTTTGCATGAAAACCTTCTGACATGCCAGGTGTACCGAGGGAACTCACTGAGCACACTCTTAATGTTGATCCGAAGTTCAAACCGGTCAGACAGTTTCTTCACCGCTTTAATGAGGAGCGGCATAAGGCCATTGGGGAAGAAGTAGCCCGGCTACTAGCAGCAGGGTTCATTGTAGAAGTGTTTCACCCAGAGTGGTTGGCTAATCCGGTGCTGGTACTTAAGAAAAACGGCACTTGGCGTATGTGTGTGGATTACACAGATTTGAACAAGGCTTGCCCAGCTGATCCCTTTGCCCTCCCTCGTATTGATCAAATCATTGATGCAATGGCGGGTTGTGAGCGTTTGAGTTTATTGGATGCTTATTCTGGTTATCATCAGATCAAAATGGCATTTAAGGACCAGGAGAAGACAGCCTTCATCGCTCCCTTTGGAGTCTTCTGTTATGTATCAATGCCCTTTGGGCTCAAGAGTGCCCAGGCAACTTATCAACGTTGCGTGCAGAATTGTCTTGTGGTCAAGTCCAGGAAGGCAGAGACACTCATATCTGATTTGCAGGAAACCTTTGATAATCTGAGGGTTTATAAAATGATGCTCAATCCGGCTAAATGTGTCTTTGGTGTACCGGCTGGCAAGCTCTTGGGTTTTTTGGTGTCCAACCGGGGCATTGAGGCTAATACGGAAAAAATCAAAGCTATCACATCCCAAGCTAAACCGGCATGTATCAATGATGTTCAGCGTTTAGCGGGTCATATTGCGGCTTTGAGCCGGTTTATCAGCAGGTTGGGAGAGAAGGTGATCCATTTGTATCAGATGTTGAAGAAGACAAATAGTTTTGTCTGGAGTGATGCTGCTGATGCGGCGTTTGAAGATTTGAAGAAGCAGTTGGCTGAACCGCCGGTTCTTGACGCTCCAGTTGATAAGGAGCCACTGTTGTTATATGTGGCTGCTAATGCCCGAGCTGTCAGTGTAGCTATTGTGGTGGAGCGCAAGGAGGCTGAGAAGGAGTACCCGGTTAAAAGGCCGGTTTATTATATCAGCGAAGTGCTCATTGAGTCAAAGCAAAGATATCCGCATTGGCAGAAGCTGGTGTATGGGGTTTTTATGGCAAGTCGGAAGCTTAAACAGTACTTTCAAGGTCATCCCATAACAGTGGTCAGTTCTGCTCCTTTGGGGGATATAATCCAGAACAGGGAGGCAACTGGTCGGATTGCCAAGTGGGCCATTGAGCTTCGACCACACGGTTTGAAGTATATGCCTCGAATAGCAATCAAATCCCAGGCCCTTGTTGATTTCATCAATGATTGGACAGAATTGCAAATACCGGAGGACAAACCGGACAGTACATACTGGACTATTCACTTTGACGGATCCAGGCAATTGGAGGGCTTGGGGGCTGGAGTTGTTCTTACTTCCCCTCGAGGTGATAAAATTCATTATGTTCTTCGCTTAATGTTCCCTTGTACTAACAATGCAGCTGATATGAAGCTCTACTCCATGGTCTTCGGGTGGCTAAGGAGATGAACTTAAGCCGAGTACGATGCTTTAGAGACTCGGATCTGGTAGCCCAGCAAGTTTCAGGTACTTGGGATTTCAAGGATCCGCTCATGGCGGCTTACCGACGCGAGGTGGATATTGTTGCTGGCCACATTAAGGGTTATCAAGTGGAGCACATTGATCGGCGCAAAAATGAGGCAGCTGATGCTTTAAGCCGGCTGGGATCTCAGCGTAAACCGGTACCACCCGATACCTTTCTGGATGTCCTGCACAACCCGTCGGTTCAACTGCCTACAGAGGAGGACCTCGCTATTCCTGATCCGAAGGCACAGTTGGTGGCTGCTTTACATATCATTCCAGATTGGACGGTTCCATACTTGGCGTATCTAAACCGGGGCGAGTTGCCAGAAGATGAAGTTTTGGCCAGGCAGATAGTACGGCGATCTAAGTCCATGGTTGTTCACAACGGCGAGTTACACCATTGCAGTGTTTCTGGTGCGTTCCAATGATGTGTTTCTCCTGAAGAAGGCCGTGAGATTCTACGAGAGATCCATGAAAGGGACTGTGGTCATCACGCCGGTTCAAACTCTTTGGTTGCTAAAGCATTTCGTCATGGCTTTTATTAGCTGACGGCTCATGCTGATGCTGAGGACTTGGTAAGGCGGTGCGATGGTTGTCAGAAATTCTCACGACGAGCTCATGTTCCAGCTCAGGAGCTACGGATGATTCCCATCACCTGGCCGTTTGCTACTTGGGGGCTTGATATGGTCGGGCCCTTCAAGTGATCTAAAGATAAGAAGACCCACCTGTTGGTGGCGGTTGACAAGTTTACCAAATGGGTTGAAGCGGAGCCAGTAAGCAAGTGTGATGCAGCAACGGCGGTTCAGTTCATCAAAAAGGTGATCTTCCGTTTCGGCTTTCCACACAGCATTATCACAGATAATGGTACGAACCTCTCCAAAGGCGAGATGGAGGATTTTTGTCAACGAGAGCACATCCGGCTTTATGTCGCATCTGTGGCTCACCCCCAATCTAAGGGTCAAGCTGAGAGAGCTAATCAGAAAATCTTGAAGGGCATCAAACCCCGGCTTATGGTCCCTTTAAAGCGGACACCGGGTTGTTGGGTGGAAGAGCTACCATCTGTGTTATGGAGCATAAACACCACCCCAAACCGATCTACAGGGTATATGCCTTTCTTCATGGTTTACGGGGCAGAAGCGGTACTCCCAAGTGATATTCGTCATGACTCGCCCCGGGTTGCCAATTATGTTGAAACGGACAACGAACAAGCACGTCAAGAAGCACTAGACCTGTTAGATGAAGAAAGGGACATGGCATTGGCTCGTTCGGCGGTTTATCAGCAAGATCTGCGGTGTTATCACAGCCGCCGGGTTAGGCAAGAACCTTTCAAGAAGGCGACTTAGTGCTCCGGCTCATCCAGGATCAGATCGATATGCACAAGTTATCCCCACCTTGGGAAGGGCCCTTTGTGGTCAGCAAGAATCTGCACAATGGATCATACTACCTCATCGACGTTCGCGAGCACAAAGACTCAAGCAAATCGGAGGAGGAGACCCGTCGGCCGTGGAATATCGCTCTTCTTCGGCCTTACTACACCTGAGCCATAGGCTCTTATTATGTACATATTTTGACAATGTATATATTATGATCAATATAATAAACCGGCATCCTTGCTACAAGCAGGGCCACCGCCGTTCTTCCTATATATCTTGGTTACAAGGGGGCTTCTGCTTACAAAGCAATGTCCTATTTTGTCCATTAAACCGGCTATCATGCCACAATACAGCTTGGGAGCTTCACACCCAAGGGGCCAAAGACAGTATTGTTGCTAAAAGCGCAACTCAAACATAGGCACCCATTGAGCATAGCTCACAAAGTTACTTGGGGGCTCTTTGTGTAAAGTAACAAAGAATTTGAAAGGACCCTTGTAACTGGGTATCGACCCACGGCTTGGAAGCCTGGTGTATTCACCCAAAACCCCGGGTTAACCTACCTTCATCAAGTAAGACACTCCTATCCAGGTAATCCTGGCATGACCCGCCGAACGTTTGACAAGTTACTCTCATAGAGACCCTGAACTTGTCAAAGTTAAAACGACGATTGGTTAGTTGGAGGTCTGTCTTAAAAGGCTTTGTTAAATGGTTGAACTCAATGGCCTGGCAGCCCACGAAAAGCCTCGCATTTGGGCCTGGCAGCCCTCGAAAAGCCTTGACTACAAGTTTTTATTTGATTTTGTTTTTGCAAGTTTTATCTCTGTTGATAAAGTTTTAAGGTAAACCGGTGTCTCTTGGCCCGGACAGACTATATGTCTTCATCTCAACCCGGTGTTTCTTAACCCGGTGTGGTTTACAGTTATCAGCTATTAAGCCGACAATCAATGATGAACCGGCATCTTTCCGGTCTGGCATTGACTATAAGTCGCCAGGATGATCATCCGATGTTTACCATAACCCGGCATGACTTATTACGTACCAGCATAATGCGGTGGGCGTTCTCAAAATATTCAAAGTTTGGGTTATCACCCTTACTAAGCAAGTTGGTCAACCAACAAAAGTGATTTAACATCGCAGGTATGATATATTTCATATTTCAGTATTTTGTAACCTTGGTTATAAAGATCCTGGTTCTACATTGAGTATCATAACCCGTCCGGCGGTAAACCGCCAGGAGATGTTTAAGTATTTAACATGCAGAAGGCAGGATTTTCTACAAAATACCAAGGCAAATCAAACATGTATAGCACCAATCATACCGGATTAACAAAATCAGGTAGCAGTGCACGATGGCAGAAGATCAAAGTATTTCAACTAGCCTATTACACAGCGCTTTTGATGCCCAAAAGAATAATTGTTTGTTGCTCACAACACTATCTATGACAATCAAACCAGCTGGCGGATTATGACCCAGCATCAGGCTGACGCGAAGTTGAAGGATCATCACGCGTCGGTTCAGCCTCCACCTCCTCACCCAGTGGCTGGAAGTCAAGGGTGGTCCAATCAATCCTGGTTAAGGCTTGAAAGACAGCTTTGTTGCTTATAAGGTTGGACGGTTCAATGTCAGGGGCATAGGTGTGCTTATGGATTGGAGGGATCAAGTTTTGTACTTCCTTCACGGCTGCATCAACATGTTTGTTGTCCGCATCATAGCTGGACCGATAGACAGATAAATCAGCCTCCTCAGCCAATTGGCTTGCCAGTGGGCGCATCTCTTTGGTCAAGACTTTTAGGGCTTCATTGTCAAAGTCCGATCCGTCCTCCTGTTGACCAGGATAAACCTTTGTGATGTCTGCCAGATCAAGATCGGCAATCCACACTTTGTCCCGCGTCAGCGCTATTAAAGTGTCAGCCCTTGCAGCAGATCGCTTCATTTCTTCCATCTGGGCTGGAGTCATGGATAATTTGGTCAAGGTATCCTTGATCAATGTTGGTGCCGGTTTGTTGAAGGAGGCCGCACAGATGACTTGTTGCGCGCCAGTGTACAATTGTTCTACCAGTGTATATGATGCCTTCAACTTCATCCGCATGTCAGAACCTAGATGAGCAATACGACTACCTTCAACGGTTTAAGAAGTTTCTGTTAAACCGGCCAATTTCACAAATGATTAAGGATGATGTTGATAAATGATACATACCAAAAATTGCTGAAGTCATAGCATTGATTTGGTGTTTCAACCCAGTTAGCTCCTCTGCAACCAGTTTGAGGGTTGCTTCAGTATCTTCGACCCGCTTTAAAGAGAGCAGTTTTCTCTGTTTCCCAATCCGCCCATTCACTTTTAAAACCATCCTTCATTTGTTCCATGGCAGTCAAAGCGCCCTTCAGTTCGTCTTTGGCCTTGGAGGTTTCTGCTTACTGGGATTTAATGTTTTCTTGAAGCTCAGCAATCTGGGAATCTTTGACATTTAAGTCAGCCTACACAAGACAGATGATAGATATGTTAACGATTTTTTCTCAATGTCCCAAGCACATAACAAGTTATACGCTTGGCACTTAGGGGCAAATGCGGATTGCCTTTTATTTTAACTATCATTCAAAGTCCCAAGGCTCAATACAAGTATTAATCTTGGCACTTGGGGGCTAATGCATATTTGATCACAAAACTCAAAGAGGAAGGAATTCAACAAAGAAAAGTTTGAAACAAGAAGTCCTGATTCATCTTGAAGAGATGAACCGGCCCTTGGGGGCTACAATGGAGTTATACAGTATAAAGAAAATTTGTGAAGTGTTTGAAAGTTACCTCATAATGCTCCTTCATCAAGTTAACCAAACCGGGCTCATAATCACGGCTTGTGTAAAGGCGGTTTAAGTATCCAGAATGAAGTTCCTGAGCGGAGAGATGAGCATAATTCGACACATCGGTTTTCCACTTGCCTTTCTCATCAGCAGCAGATTCCACCTTGGCACTGTGCTTTGCCAAAGTGACAGGATTACCAGGAGAATTATAGCCAGTCCCAGTAATCACAACGTCATCAGTTGCTGCATTTGAGCTTGTCGTTTTGTCTGCGGTCTTGGCAGGGCTTGGTGGATCAGCAGTTGGATGTGGAGGATTGTCTTGCGGACTTGATGGATTGATATGAGGGCTTGCCGGATTGACTTCAGGCGGATCAGCATCAGTGGCCTGGCTTTGTGGCACCGGATCATCCATGGCGACATCAACATCTCTGCCAGCACCTTCTGAGATCCTATTCGGTTCAATATCATCAGTAGGGGCATTGGTCTTTGCTTTCTTGCTAAAACGGGCTTTGGCACTGCAAATTGACAATAGAGGATTAGTATGGTGAATCGGCGCAAGACAATAACGTTAACATTATTATACGTACCCAAGGACGGTTTTCAGGGGAGGCATTTGCGTGGTTGATGAATCGCCAGATGAGGAGTTAGAAGTCACCTGATAATTTGAGTCAGACGGATTAAGAGGGTATCGGAAGTAACCCGCCAAGGGATAAGACTTGATAGAATTACACAAGACCTCTGCACGACGCTTCCGGAGTGGAGTGTCTGGTAAACCGGAGGAAGTGACTTGCTGGCCACTATGCCGGGTTGTGCGACGAGCTTCAGGATGCTGTGGATCCAAATGAGTGAAAGGATGTGAATGCTTCACTTTCCGGACTGCGCGACGGATTTTTCTTACTGGCACAAGATCGGAAGTGGAGGAAAGGGAGATTACCTCAACATTGTCAGCACGGCTAGCTTCCACATCATCCTGGTAATGGTCGTTGTCAATAAGGTGTATGAAAAATGAGACAAGGGAGTTAAGTTCTACCTCTTGTTCCGAATCATCAACACCTTCGGGCGGTTCAGAGGACTCGACGGTTTTCTTCTTGGCTGGCTTCTTAACGGCCTTGGCATGAGCAGTCCTCGCCGGTTTCTCTTGAGTTTTTGATGGTTTATCCAGAGTTTTCCTCTTCCAGAAAGGGTCTTTGGCCTGTAAGAATAAATAAAGAATCATCAGAACCATGTTAAAGTGGAGACGAATCAGAAAAGCAGAAGGATGAAATTTTTTACCACTGGCGGTTTGTTGGAGGTGTTAAAGGGACACAGCCCAGTTTTGTTGCATTCAGCGATCGGTTCATCCAGCATTTTCTTGACGGCCTCAGTGACTTCATCATTGGTTATCTCTATCTCATGACGCCGTTGAGGGTCCTTGATGTCCCCGGTATACTCATGCATCAACCTGGCATGGCGGCTTAAAGGCAAGATACCCCATGAAACCCAGCAACGAACGAGGTCAACGCCGATTAAACTGTTGGCTAGGAAAGCCCAGAGCTTGGCGAGTTGAGGTGCATAAATTTGTCGTTCTTTGGCAGTGAGTCATTGAGGTAGTGGGTGGCCATTGCTGAGCCGGTGAGCATGGTAACCCGGTAGAGGGTTTTCTTCAGTAGGAGAAGTGTTCTGACAATAGAACCATGTTTGATTCCAATCTTTGGGGTGGCTGTGATGTTTGGCATGAGGAAAATCAACTTCTTTTATTTTCTAAATCGACACTCCGCCAAGTTCAGTGTTGGGGCCGTCAGAGAATTCAGTTCGGCGGTTTAAGTGGAAAAAGTCCCAGAAGAGCTCAACAGTTGGTTCTTCTTGAAGGTAAACTTCACAGAACACTTGGAAATTACAGATATTGGACACAGAGTTCGGTCCAATGTCTTGAGGGTGGAGTTGGAAGTTGGCAAGCACATCCCGGAAAAACTTTGATCCGCGAGGGCTAAATCCCCGGTCTAGATGCTGCATAAATACCACCACTTCTCCAACTTGAGGTTCAGGAGGGCACTCATGGCCTGGGACTCGCCAATGCATAACCTCTTTCTTGGCCAAAGCGCCAGTTAGAACATACCCGTTGAGTTGAGTCTCTGTGATCCGGGAAGGAACCCAGTTGCAAGAGGCGAATTGCTTGGCCATTCTTAAGAACAGACTGTAAAGGAAGTGCAAAAACCGGTTTACGGTTCAAGATTGATGTGCACAAACCGGTGTTAAACCCGGAAAGTTAATTCAAACATATATGCACTATAAACCGGATATGGGTGCTCAAGATAAGATGGCGGTTTACGCGATGCCTAATGGTAACTGACGGATTATCATTTTCTAAAGGTTAAACCGCCTACAAGTGGAAGAAGCATACCTGAAAATTACTAAGTACTGGAGAAACAGGTTATGCAAGATGGTATTATAATTTTGGATCTGCCGCGGCCTAGTAAAGAAAATTTTCTGAGCCCTAAAAATGGCGATGGTAGAACAATAACAATCCAGATGAGATCTATCCAGGAACAACAAGAGGCTATGGCGGAGCAGATTAACACTACGGCTTCGGCTACAAGGATAAAGCTGTCAGGGCTAGCTATTTTCAACAAGATGCTAAGAGAAGGAAGATAAACACCGATGAACGCTGATGAACACCGAAGAATTTTGAAACCCTAATGCAGATTCGATAAATTGAGGAAAGGAGTATTCACCAGGGCCACGTGGCGGCGGAGGAGCGTCGCAAGAGCTCTGGTACGAACAGGTTGATGAAGCGGCCTAGTCGGAGCAGGTTCAAGGATCGACGGCGGCGGCGGTGTTTGAGCTCTTCGGGGTCGCGAGGAGGAAGAAGATGCGAAAAGGCAAGGGGGAAAATGGAAGGACCCCCTGGTCTTATTTATAAAGGCAAGTGGATAAGCAGCAGGCACGAGAATCGAGGAGCCTGAAGCAACAAGAGGGGGCGCAGCTGTCGCCTTGATCTTCGGGAGATTAAATAAAGGGGATCTTTTAATTTTTTATGCAGGGATGACATCATAATGATTTATTACGATTTCAGAAGATGGCGTCATGGCGGTTTACCAAAGTTTACAAGGAGAAGACATCTCAGCGGTTTATGAGGATTGCAAGAAAGTGTTCAGGGAATATTTCTAAGTGTTGAAGATTGACATGAATAGGTTCAAACCAATCTGGGGCCTAATGTTGGGGATATAACTACTGAGTGTAAACCGCCCAGGAGGGTCCGGTTCACGCTCATCCATACTGAAGCCCATGAAGATAAAGAAGATGGCGCTTTACTATTAAAGCTTAGAGGCCCAGAGCCCAGAGGCGGATTAGGGCCCATAGTTGTAAACCGCCATAGTTGTATAACTTGTGTTGTAAGTTAAGGAAAGGAAGAGACCGAGCTGGACATTTGTATGAGCCGGCCTCGGAACTCTGTAAACTGGTCGGGTGTCAACCTGTGTATATAAGGGGACGACCCGACGGCGGTTCAGGGAAAAGAAACAACAACTCGAGACTCAGGAAAGCATATTTGCTCCCTCATCATCGAAACCCCAATAATCCCATCACAAGTAGACGTAGGCTTTTACCTTCATCGTAAGGGGCCGAACTAGTATAAAACTCTCTTGCGTCCCTTGTCCGCGTTAACCCCTTTAAGCTAACCCGTAGCCATGGCTCCACGACTAAGTCCTTTCATGAGGACATCTGCCGTGACAAAACCACGACAGCCAGCATGTGCGCCAAGGTGCTAGTGGAGGTGTTGAACGGCTGCGGGGCCGTGACGCGGCTCCTTATAACCTGGTTAGAAGTCGAGGTGCATCGCGGTCCACCCAACTTTTGCCGCCACCCACGCCAGCGGAGGCCCTAGCACACGCGCAGCTGCTCCTCGATTTTCCTCCCGCCGCGGAGAAGCTCGACGAATGGAGGGCCACCGTCCAGAGCCTCGTCGGCATCGCCAACAACAATGAGTTGCGGCCGGCAGGACCCGTAGGCCGTCGCTCTGCCTGGCCACCGCATGCCAGCGGAGGCCGTGCCGGAGGCGACGCAGCCACGGTGTACTCCCCACCTCCATCCCGGCCACCCCGGGCGTCGGTCTGTTACGACGGTGCTCGAGATGATATCTCCATCGCGTCGTCCGACCCGCGAACCAACCGCGATCGACGTCAAGTCCTTCGGGAGCAGGCTCATGAGGACGCTCAAACTATGATCGAGCGCCGACGTGACACACGCCACCAGTCGGACAGGCGGGCCCGCTACGGACCACCCAGCGCCGGGAGGCTACGGTGGCCTACCCTACGAGGTGGGTTGTCCAGCCTTCACCCGTGAGCTGCGGTAGTTCCAGTGGCCCTCCCACCGTACGTTCAAGCCCAACGTTGGCGAGAAGTAAAATGACAAGACTCACCCGTCAGAGTTCCTCAGCATCTACACCATCATGATGCAAGCTGCTGGGGCCCGCGACGATAAGGTGCTTGCCAACTATTTCCCATTGGCACTCAAGCCTAATGTTATGTCATGGTTGATGCACTTGTCGGTGGACTCCATCTCTTCTTGGGCGGATCTGTGCCATGAGTTTGTGGGCGCCTTTACCGGAGGCCACCAAGCTCATGGCCAGGCGAGTGATTTGCACATCATCCCCCAGAAGGAAGGAGAAAACTTGCGCAAGTACATCCAAAGGTTCAGCTGGTGTGACACTCCAAAATATTCTTTTGGCTTTCTTCAAAAGTTTTGTTGGATTTGAAGAAGGTCTTCTAAACCCTTCCAAAAAATCTCTCTCAAAAACTTTTTCCCTCTACCAAGGATTTTATTTTGGCATCTCCTTCAACTCTGGTGTTTGGTTTTTAAGTTTTTCCTCTGATTGCCCTCTTCTCAAATTTTCAAAACTTTTGGATTCTAATTTTAATTTTAAAAAGAAAACCCTAGGAATTTTACATCTTCTCCAATATGGAAACCACTCATGATCTTTACCATGCACCACATGGTAAAATCTTCCCTAAAATCTCTCCTTCCACCTTGGGCAATCCAAACATTCTGTCTCAACAAGTTCAATCCTTTTCTGAATTTTAGTTCATTTATTTCTCCTCCCAAATTTTTTATGTCCATTATTTTGAGCCTACGAGATTTGCAAAGCAAGTACCTAATTGCATTTGAGCTTTGACCTCAAACCAACTCCCCAGGATAGTCCTTGGTACCCACAACCTAGAACAATCAAGATCCACTCCTCTTCTTTTCAAAAATTTCAAATTTCAGTCTCTGCAAGTTTGGACCAGATTTGACAAATTTGGTGAAATTCATATCTTCTCTGCTCCAAAAATTCCACAAAAATTCAGGCAGCCTCTAGATGCAATGAGAGGCCCCTCCAATAAAAATCAGCTCAAGCAGAGCCTCTCACATACCAAAATCATTACATCGAACACGACCTACATTGTTTCATTGCACTTTCGTAGATTGAGAGAAGTTCGTAGTTCGATGTCGCTTCTCTTCGTCAGATTTGATCACGCGCCACAAAGTGCACTCTGGCATGATGCACACGGCCTCTTCCCCTGGCCAGCACCCCGCGACGCACGCTTGGCGATTCTGGCGTCGGTGGTGACGAGCCTCGCCGGCGTTGGAAGTTACTGCGGTGGCCGCGCCACCCATGGCGGCCAGAGAGGGCCCGAGCCCGCTCGCCACGCCACCCGGCGCCGCCCATCGCCCCCTGGCTCTCCGCATGTCCCTACCATGCCAGCGCACGCCCGTGGCACTGTCGCCGTGGCCCGGCAAGCACAGAGCATGCTCCCTGCCGCCGACGGGCCCGCGCCGCCCCGTTCCGTCGAAACACGCCCAGCACCCAATCACTGGCTCGTTTAGCACCTAAACGGAACCAAAGTGAAACCCCACGACGGCACTCAACCCCGAACCTCCCGATCAATGCCCTCAAGGCCCAGAACTTCGTCCGGAGAACCCGTTCTCGGCAACCGCCTCGGGCGGCTATATATAGCACCCCGAGCGCGCCCCGCCTCGCACACCTCCACCACCTCACTAGTCCTCGCCAAGCCCTGGAAGGGCCTCGAGGACCTCTTCTTCCTCGACTCCGGCCACCCGTTCGCCTCGGCCTCCACCTCGATTCACTCCGGTGAGAGTCGTCCCGGCGCCAAATCCCGTCGGCTACCCTCTCATGCTACCACAGGTCTAACCCCTCCTCAATTTCTCCTCCATGACACTCTCCGTGAGACCCACGACCACCCGAACCGCCGTCCGCCGGAGCAGGAGCCGCCGTCGATGTGGTGCTCGCCGGCGACCACCACCACCACCAACCGGCGCGGAATGACGCCCTGAACACGGAGGTATCCTCCGATCTTCCTTCCTCGCCGTGGATCGCCGCCGGCGACCACCGCGGCTCTCGGGCGCTGGCGAGCCCCGTCTCTCTCGTTTGAAAATTCAAACCTGATGGGTGGGACCCGCCCGTCAGCCTCTCTGCTGTTCTTTTTGAATCGTTTTCTGAAAGCATACTTTGGCAAATACGCTTTCTACTCTGAACCGTTTTCTGTGATTTTCTGTTTAAGCCCCTGAGAGTTTTCTGTTTCATTACAGATGGGTCCTTGTACCAAAACTCTTATAACTTTTTAACAGAAAGGAATTTTTGAGTGATTCTTTTTCTGTCCTCTTCAAAATTTTGTCTAGTTTTTTTTATCATATTTATTTGAAAAATATTTGGATTAACTTTCTGTACCCAACGGTATTTACGTTAGCGTGTGTGTTTTGTGTACCGTAGATACCGAAGGAGGTGACGGAACCGCGAACTTCGCCGAGCTAGACCCCGACTACTCCGAACCAGGCAAGAAATGTTTGAACTTTTGATATGATGAGTGTTTGGGCATGTTTGCATTATTTTTGTATCATGGCACGTTCATGAGCATTTTGATGATAGCTTATCTCGTAAGAGTTGAGGCAAGTGAGTTAGGAAAATCCATGAGGTATTGGAAACATGTTGCATGGCCATGAGTTGGCATGAGTATGGGTAAGATGGCAGTGTTGTAGCATGCCAGGCTTATGCCAGATCGTTGACCCTGTGTCAACATAAATCAGTCAGATTCCCGTCCATCTCCCCTTTCGTACTACCACCTGTTTCCTGCAAGGGATACGGCTTAGTAAGTTGCAAACCACTTCCTGGTACAAACCAAATCAAGAGGCCGAGATGAGAGTTCCATGGCCCTGGATTAAAGCCTTTCATCAGGTCAGGGGGCATGGGTGTTTCCGGTTGGGACCGAGAGGGGGGCACCCCTTAGAGCGCGCGTAAATAAATTTGATCCCATGCTATTCGAGATTGTGATCTCCCCGTCTCAAAGTTTTTCTTAAACGCTGTCTAGGGTGATCCCTGGCAACGTGAGGTATGATGGGTGTGTACTAGCTAGTTGTGTTTCCTCCGAAATACCGTAAACGGAACTAGTCCTTCGTGACTACAGAAATCCATTGGCTGTGGACAATTTTGGTACAAACTCTGCAGAGTCAAAATTCTTGAATTCATCTTATTCATGTCCGAGTACCGTGTTCACCTTACCTTGTCAAATGTCAGTCTCGGTGACAGAAACTCCTGATAACCATATGAGTGTTAAATGTTTATTTCCCTGTGAATGGACTAACCGCTTATTGTCTTGTGAGGAATATTTTCCGTGAGCACCATTTCTTGTCAGTCATGAGTAATGAATTATAAGCCCTTTCTGCGATGTCGCTCAGACGTCCGACTGCGGCCTTGTGGTTATTTACTTTTGTTATAAGCCCTCTCTGCGACGTCGCTCATACGTCCGACTGCGGCATTATTATTATTTATTTTTGTTATAAGCCCTTTCTGCGATGTCGCTCAGACGTCCGACTGTGGCATTGTCATTATTTACTTTTGTTATAAGCCCTTTCTGTGATGTCGCTCCGACATCCGACTGTGGCACGCATTGTCTTTTCATTCAATATAAGCCCTTTATGAGGTGTCGCTTAGACGCCCGACTGTGGCATGTTTTACTTATTTGTTCACCCTTCGAGGCGTTGCTTCAGACACCCGATCGGTTTTGAGTTTATCTTTTTTTTGGGTTTTTGAGCGGACTACCGCCGATTCCCTTTTTACTTACTTGCGTTACTGATTTGATAGCACATTGTTATAAATTAATCATGTCGCATTCATGCATTCATTTGTTATATGTTTTGTCCGAACTGTCTTGCGAGTACTTTCAAAGTACTCACCTGGCTTGTTGATTTGGCGGAATCTTGTGAAAGCGATCTCATGGATGAAGAGTTCGATAGCGAGTCCGACGCCTAGAGGAATCCCAGTCGGTCTCGTGCGACCCTGGATTAGCCATTGTGATATATCCGCTTCCGCTACCCAAATAAATTCATCGAGCCTCACCTCGACGCTCGATGAGCCGCCAGTGTAGTAGTCTTATTAACCACCCCACTGTGTTATTCCACCAACCACTCATATCTCGAGTCAGTAGTATTTCCACCCCACACCATTGTGTCATATCCGCCATTATGTATAATTATTGGCATGTTTGTAATAATTGGTTGGGCATCTTCAGCCCGGCCCTGTAATATTTTAATGCTACTGGCTTATTGTATCAAAGTTTTGTCTACCAGTATGGAGGATTTTCCTCATATTGGACTTCATAGGTCGGTTGTTCAATAAATATTTTTATTGAAAAAACCGGTCGTGACAAGCTTGGTACCAGAGCCAGGATGACTGTAGGAAGCCACTAGGTGCGATCGCTAATAGGTTATTAGCAGAATAGAGCTGTTTATTATTTTTACAAATGTAGTCAATTTCTGACAGTCAGCATAAATTTATGATTTGACTACTCAGGATTTTTGCCTACTTTTGTAGATGGTCGGCAATGATCATGAAGTCGCAGATGTTCGCCAACATGCCCGATGGGTTCGCAAGCTTCTCTCCTTCATCGTCCAAGGCGATGGGGCCAGCTGTCGCCAGTCTTCTCACTCTCTCAACACAAGGTCAATGACCATCTAACCATGCACCAAGCGGTGCAATTCAAGGGAGGCGTATTGAGTTACGCCGCTTCCGGTTCTTGGGAGAGCCATGCCCACGGAGAAGCATGCATCGCAGATGGCAGCCCGTGAGGCGATAGCTCGTCTCGGGGACATCCTTCCTTCAATGAAGACTCGTCGCTACCGCTACCTGCCATGTCACGTGCCATATACCTGCCACTCACGCTGCTCTCTTGCCCCGAGGAGAACGGGACGAAGCTTTGAGATGCTCATCGAGTATCTTCGGGCTTTGGAGGCAGCCTTCGACAACCTGGTGGACGACTTTGTAGCTGCCCGCATGGACTCAGTCCATGGCTGCGCCGCCAACAGGAGGGAGCTCCTGCGCGCCGCACCGCCACTGACTTTCGTCTCATCATCAGCATCATTTGCTCCTATTTCTCTCACCACTACTCGTCACCTGCCTACCACGGAGGAGTTCAACCATGTCATTGCGCCTACTCCGGTTCGTTCTGCACCACCCCTCGTGCCCGCTCATGTTCGAGTTGTCCCGCACAGGGCACCTGCTCCACCAACTCAGCACAGCACCTCACGTCTGGAGCCTATCACCGAAGAGGAGGTTGAGTCCCCAGCCTCACTACGCCTCACCCTTGGCAGGCCAAGGGAAATCCTTACCATCTCTCACTGAGTACGGTTAGCCGCCATGCGATGTACCGACTTGTACGATATGTTTATATGTACATAGGCTGTGAGAAGTAGCTTGTTTGCGCATCATGTAGGATCTGGAGGAGTGCACTAGCCTAAATAACATGTCAGGATTATGTACGCCTATCCTGAGTGATGTATTGTATAATTACTGCTTGCGTGTAAGATATGTAATGAACAGTCCTTCTCCGTGCATAACGTTTATTCTCTTGAAAAATCTTGGAGCATTTGCGACTTTTTCCGCCTTCTTGAATTTATTGATTTTTATGCGGCTCAATTTCTTTTCTTATGAGTGTTTCAAAATATATCCCTCAGAGTGAACTATGTCTGCGTCCTTGGGCGCTCCATGCCAACTCCGACAGAGGAAAATTATGGCACACCCCAGCAACAATTTCACACAGGCAGACAAGTCAACAGGACGGTGAAACGGCACTCTCCCAAATGTGCCGTCTTTATGAACAAAGTCAGCAGCAACATCAGGAAATAATGAACCAAGTCATCAATATGGGGAATCACCGTGGACGATGTCGGCAGCAATCAAAGTTATCTCGAGCTAAAGAAGACACGTCCCCAAACTTTTTCTCACACCGACAAACCTCTTGAAGTCAAGACTGGCTTCGAGACATGGAAAGAAAGTTAATTATTGCCCAGTGTTCAGATCTTGAGAAAGTGCTTTATGCTCCGCACTATCCCACTGGAGCAGCCGCATCGTGGTTGGAAAATTTCCTACACATGCACCCCAACGAAAATAATATAACATGGGAGGAATTTAAAGAAGGTTTTCGTAGCGATATTCCTAAGAGTATTATGAGGATCAAAAAGAGAGAATTTGATGACCTCAGGCAAAGGACAATGACGGTGTCAGAATACAACAGTCAGTTTACTCTGCTGTCTCGCTACGCCAACGAGGAGCGTATGTCGGAAAACAAAAAGATGGAGAAATTTCTAGACGGTCTGACACCCGCGCTTAAATGCCAATTGGTCGTACACACCTTTCCAGATTTTAAGACGCTGGTGGATAAGGCCATTACCTTGGAAAATGAGAGATGCAGCTTAGAAGATTTCCGCAAGCGGAAGAGGGACCAGACTAATCACGCCCGCAACCACCGCAGCAAGACAGATGTTCAGAAAAACTGGACACCCAAACCCATGACAAGCGTCTCACGCCCAATCAAGAATTTCCATGCAAGGGACAAGGAGTTCACATACCGCCCAGGCGTTACCTGTTACGCTTGTGGAGAAGAAGGGCACTATGCCAAGCGGGCCCCAAGCCAAGGAACTCGACCCCAAAGCCGAACAACGGAGGCAATAATTGGCGCCAAAGCGCAACAATTTCAACCCAAATAACAACCACAGGAAGGGTCATCGAACCACGTGACCAAAGAGGAAGCACAAAATGCCCCGGATATCGTGACTCGGTATGTTTCCTGTCAACACAATACCTGCCATGGTTTTGTTTGATTCGAGCTTCTCACTCATTCGTTTGAAAAGTTTTGCCTTGCAAAATAATTTTTCGATGCTTCCCTTGGAAAAATCTATGATCGTCAAGTCCCACAGGATTAAGCAAGTTACCTGCACTATTGCTGTGGTGTGGTTATCGAGTTTGAAGGGTTGAAGTTTCACGCAAATCTTATCGTGTTGGAAAATAAAGGACTGGATGTCATCTTAGGGATGGATTGGTTAACCACCAACAAAGGTTTTATTGACTGCTTCAACAGGACCGTAATTCTCACCCACCACCACGGGAAGACCATAAAGGTTTCAGCCAAGGAAAGAAAAATATCCCGGCAACCGAGATTGAACAAGGTGGATATTTCTGAATTGAGCAATGTTCGATGGTGTGTGAATTTCCAGATGTATTTCCCGAAGAGCTACCAGGCATGCCACCAGATCGAGAGATAGAATTCAGCATTGAGCAAGCACCCGGAACCGCTCCCATATACAAGAAACCATACAGAATGGCACCATCCGAATTAGTAGAACTGAAGAAGCAAATAAAGGAATTATTGGAAAAAGGGTATATACGAGCCAGTTCCTCACCTTGGGGTTCACGAATTTTGTTTGCCAAAAAGAAGGATGGAACACTGAGATTGTGCATAGACTATTGAGCGCTAAACATGGTCACAATCAAGAACAAATATTCGATGCCACGAATAAATGACTTATTCGATCAACTCGCTCAGGCCAAGGTGTTCTCAAAGATTGACTTGAGGTCGGGATACCATCAACTGAAAGTACGAACCGAAGATATTCCCAAGACAACTTTCACCTCCAGATACGGATTGTATGAGTTCACCGTAATGCCATTCGGACTAACAAACGCCCCCGCATATTTTGTTCACCTCATGAACAAAGTATTCATGAAGTTTATGGACAAGTTTGTTGTGGTATTTATCGATGATATTCTGGTATACTCCAAAACACCAGAAGAGCACGCTGAACATCTCCGAATTGTACTAGGAGAACTCGGGAAACATCAATTGTACACCAAATTCAGCAAGTGTGAATTTTGGCTAAGGCAAATGGGTTTTACGGGCCACGTCTTGACCCAAGAAGGTATCGTCGTGAGACCGGAAAAAGTCAAGGCCGTGCCTTGGCTGGAAGCCACCAGCCAAGCGTGGACGGATGTACGAAGTTTCTTGGGGATGGCAGGATACTACCGAAGATTTATTGAAGGATTCTCCACCATAGCAAAGCCAATGACGCAACTACTCAAGAAAGACAGGAAGTTTGAATGGACGGAAACTTGCGAGAAAAGTTTCCAAGAACTGAAGAGGAAACTGACAACAGCACTAGTATTAATTGTGCCTGATATACACAAAAATTTTGAGCTATTCTGTGACGCATCTCGAAAGGGCCTCGGGTGCGTATTAATGCAAGAAGGCAAGGTTGTCGCATATGTTTCCAGGCAACTTCGCAAGCATGAGGAAAATTATCCTACTCATGACCTAGAATTAGTAGCAGTTATTCATGCACTCAAGGAATGGAGACACTTCTTACTTGGAAATCGTTGTGAGATATACACGGACCACAAAAGCCTCAAGTATATTTTCACACAACCAGAACTCAATTTCTGGCAGCGATGCTGGTTGGAATTAGTAAAGGATTATGATGTTGGAATCCACTACCACCCGTGCAAAGCAAATGTTGTAGCAGATGCTCGAGTCGGAACCCCAGTCGGACAACGACAAGACGCCAAACTTGAGACCTGAATTCCAGGAATTCGCAAAGCTCAATCGATGGTGGTCACCAAAGGCGGTGTGTCTAACTTAGAGTTACAGCCTACCCTAATAGAGAAGGTTAAAGAGGCTCAACGTGGACACCCCGTGCATTGAAGGCATAAAGCGGAAGATGAATTTGGTCAAGGCCTCGAGAATTGCGTTATCGATGAGCAAGGAATATTATGGTGCAGGGAATAGGCTTTGCGTACCAAATATCCATGACCTTAAACAGCAAATCCTGGCTGAAGGCCACACCGCTCCGTATTCAATCCATCCTGGAGGAAAAAAAATGTACAAAGATCTCCAGGAAACATTTTGGTGGCATGGTATAAAAAGAGACATAGCTGTTTATTGCATGTTGTGACTCTTGTCAACGCATCAAGGCCGAGCACCGTAAATCGGCCGGGCTATTGCAACCAAATAAGATACCCGAATGGAAATGGGACGAGATTGGAATGGATTTTATTGTTGGACTACCTCGGTCACGACACGGACATGATGCCATATGGGTCATCACTGATAGACTGAATAAAGTAGCACACTTCATCCCCGTGAAGACAACCCACACCACTCAGAAGCTTGCCAGGCTCTACCTTTCCCGTATCATTTGCTTACAACAAGAGGCACTCAATTCGTCTCCCGATTTTGGGATCACTTACAACAAGCTCTGGGAACTCAGCTGGCATTCAGTAACGCATACCATCCCCTGCATGTATGGGCGACCGAGCGAGAAAACCAGATTCTAGAAGATATGCTGAGAGCATGTGTCCTCACCTATGGGACCAGTTGGGAATAGAGCTTACCATACGCAGAATTCGCATATAACAACAGTTATCAGTCCAGCCTGCAAATGGCACCATTTGAAGCTCTGTACGGGCGACGATGTCGTACCCCGCTAAATTGGTCGGAAACCGGAGACAGCCATATCTTCGCCCGGACCTGCTCAAAGAGGTCAAGATAAGGTCAAGGTGATTAAGGACCGACTCAAGACAGCCCAAAGTCGACAGAAGAGTTATTACGATCGTAAGCATCGTGGAGTCAATTTTGAACCCGGTGAATTTGTGTACCTCTGAGTATCCCCTATGAGAGGCCTGCATCGATTCAAGATTAAAGGGAAGCTAGCACCAAGATTCATCTGACCATTCTGCATAGTGGCACAAAGAGGCACGGTAGCCTACCAGCTTAGACTTACTCCAAGAATTATCCGACATCCACGACGTATTCCACGTCTCCCAATTGAGGAAGTGCGTAAGCAACCAAGAGAAACAAGTACCCCATAAAAACATTGACGTGCAGCCAGACCTTACATATCGGGAGCATCCAATAAAATCTTGGAAGAGTCCGGAAAGGAGGAACCGACAGAAAACCATCAAGTTCTTCAAAGTTCAGTGGAGCAACCACACCGAAAGTGAAGCCACTTGGGAAAGAGAGGATTTCCTTCGAACAGAGCACCCACATCTATTTGAGGATCAGCTGGAATCTCGGGGACGAGATTTTTCCTAAGGGGGTAGGTGTTGTGACACTCCAAAATATTCTTTTGGCTTTCTTCAAAAGTTTTGTTGGATTTGAAGAAGGTCTTCTAAACCCTTCCAAAAATCTCTCTCAAAAACTTTTTCCCTCTAGCAAGGATTTTATTTTGGCATCTCCTTCAACTCTGGTGTTTGGTTTTTAAGCTTTTCCTCTGATTGCCCTCTTCTCAAATTTTCAAAACTTTTGGATTCTAATTTTTCTTTTAAAAAGAAAACCCTAGGAGTTTTACATCTTCTCCAATATGGAAACCACTCATGATCTTTACCATGCACCACATGGTAAAATCTCTCCTTCCACCTTGGGCAATCCAAACATTCTGTCTCAACAAGTTCAATCCTTTTCTGAATTTTAGTTCATTTATTTCTCCTCCCAAATCTTTTCTGTCCATTATTTTGAGCCTAGGTGATTTGCAAAGCAAGTACCTAATTGCATTTGAGCTTTGACCTCAAACCAACTCCCCAGGATAGTCCTTGGTACCCACAACCTAGAACAATCAAGATCCACTCCTCTTCTTTTCAAAAATTTCAAATTTCAGTCTCTGCAAGTTTGGACCAGATTTGTCAAATTTGGTGAAATTCATATCTTCTCTGCTCCAAAAATTCCACAAAAATTCAGGCAGCCTCTAGATGCAATGAGAGGCCCTCAACCAAAAAATCAGCTCAAGCAGAGCCTCCCACATACCAAAATCATTACATCGAACACACGACCTACACTGTTTCATTGCACTTTCAGAGATTCAGAGAAGTTCAGAGTTCAGTGTCGCTTCTCTTCGTCAGATTTCGGTCACGCGGCCACAGTGCACTCTGGCACGATGCACACGGCCTCTTCCCCCTGGCCAGCACCCCGCACGCACGCTTGGCCGATTCCTGGCGTCGGTGGCGACGAGCCTCGCCGGCGTTGGAAGTTTCTGCGGTGGCCGCGCCACCCGTGGCGGCCAGAGAGGGCCCGAGCCCGCTCGCCATGCCACCCGGCACCGCCCATCGCCTCCTGGCTCTCTGCGTGTCCCTGCCATGCCAGCGCACGCCCGTGGCACCGTCGCCGTGATCCGGCAAGCACAGAGCGTGCTCCCTGCCGCCGACGGGCCCGCGCCGCCCCGTTCCGTCGAAAGCACGCCTAAGCACCCAATCACAGCTCGTTTAGCACCTAAACGGAACCAGTGAACCCCACGACGGCGCTCAACCCTCAACCTCCCGATCAATGCCTGCGCACAGAACTTCGCCGAGAACCCCGTTCTCGGCAACCGCCTCAGGCCGGGCTATATAGCACCCCCGAGCGCGCCCTCGCCCCCGCACACCTCCACCACCTCACTAGTCCTCGCCAAGCCCCTGGAAGGGCCTCGAGGACCTCTTCTTCCTCGACTCCGGCCACCCCGTTCCGCCTCGGCCTCCACCTCGATTCACTCCGTGAGGTCGTCCCAGCGCCCAAATCTCGTCGGCTACCCTCTCATGCTACCACAAGTCTAACCCCTCCTCAATTTCTCCTCCATGACACTCTCCGACGAGACCCACGACCACCCGAACCGCCGTCCATTTGGAGCAGGAGCCGCCCGTCGGCGTGGTGCTCGGCCAGCGACCACCACCACCACCAACCGGGCGCGGAATGACGCCCTGAACACGGAGGTACCCTCCGATCTTCCTACTCGCCGTGGATCGCCACGGGCGACCACCCATGACTCTCGGGCGCCGACGAGCCCCGTCTCTCTCGTTTGAAAATTCAAACCTGACGGGTGGGACCCGCCCGTCAGCCTCTCTGCTGTTCTTTTTGAATCGTTTTCTGAAAGCGTACTTTGCCAAATACACTTTCTACTCTGAACCGTTTTTCTGCGCTTTTCTGTTTAAGCCCCTGAGAGTTTTCTGTTTCATTACAGATGGGTCCTTGGACCAAAACTCTTATAACTTTTTAACAGAAAGGAATTTTTGAGTGATTCTTTTTCTGTCCTCTTAAAAATTTTGTCTAGTTTTTTATCATATTTATTTGAAAAATATTTGGATTAACTTTCTGTACCCCACGGTATTTACGTTAGCGCGTGTGTTTTGTGTACCGTAGATACCGAAGGAGGTGACGGAACCGCGAACTTCGCCGAGCTAGACCCCGACTACTCCGAAGAAGGCAAGCAATGTTTGAACTTTTGATATGATGAGTGTTTGGGCATGTTTGCATTATTTTTGTATCATGGCACGTTCATGAGCATTTCGATGATAGTTTATCTCGTAAGAGTTGAGGCAAGTGAGTTCGGAAAATCCATGAGTTGTTGGAAACATGTTGCATGGCCATGAGTTGGCATGAGTATGGGTAAGATGGCAGTGTTGTAGCATGCCAGGCTTATGCCAGATCGTTGACCCTGTGTCAACATAAATCAGTCAGATTCCCGTCCATCTCCCCTTTCGTACTACCACCGCTTCCCGCAAGGGAATCTGGCTTAGTAAGTTGCAAACCACTTCCTGGTACACACCAAATCAAGAGGCGGGATGAGGGTTCCATGGCCCTGGATTAAAGCCTTTCATCCGGTCAGGGGCATGGGTGTTTCGGTTGGGACCGAGAGGGGCACCACTTAGAGCGCCAGAAATAAATTTGATCCCATGCTATTCGAGATTGTGATCTCCCCGTCTCAAAGTTTTTCTTAAACGCTATCTAGGGTGATCCGTGGCAACGTGAGGTATGATGGGTGTGTACTAGCTAGTTGTGTTTCCTCCAAAACACCATTAACGGAACTAGTCCTTCGTGACTACGGAAATCCGTTGGATGTGGACAATTTTGGTACAAACTCTGCAGAGTCAAAATTCTTGAATTCATCTTATTCATGTCCGAGTACCGTGTTCACCTTACCTTGTCAAATGTCGGTCTCGCATGTAAACTCCTGATAACCATATGAGTGTTAAATGTTTATTTCCCTGTGAATGGACTAACCGCTTATTGTCTTGTGAGGAATATTTTCCGTGAGCACCATTTCTTGTCAGTCATGAGTAATGAATTATAAGCCCTTTCTGCGATGTCGCTCAGACGTCTGACTGCGGCCTTGTTGTTATTTACTTTTGTTATAAGCCCTCTCTGCGACGTCGCTCAGACGTCCGACTGCGGCATTGTTATTATTTATTTTTGTTATAAGCCCTTTCTGCGATGTCGCTCAGACGTCCGACTGTGGCATTGTCATTATTTACTTTTGTTATAAGCCCTTTCTGTGATGTCGCTCCGACGTCCGACTGTGGCACGCATTGTCTTTTCATTCAATATAAGCCCTTTATGAGGTGTCGCTTAGACGCCCGACTGTGGCATGTTTTACTTATTTGTTCACCCTTCGAGGCGCCGCCTGCATAATTCGATCGGTTTTGAGTTTATCTTTTTTTTGGGTTTTCGAGCGGACTATGACCGATTCCCTTTTTACTTACTTGTGTTACTGATTTGATAGCACATTGTTATAAATTAATCATGTCGCATTCATGCATTCATTTGTTATATCTTTTGTCTGAACTGTCTTGCGAGTACTTTCAAAGTACTCACCTGGCTTGTTGATTTGGCCAGAATCTTGTCGAAGGCGATCTCATGGATGAAGAGTTCGATAGCGAGTCCGACGCCTAGAGGAATCCCAGTCAGTCTCGTGCGACCCCTGGATTAGCCATTGTGATATATCTGCTTCCGCTACCCAAATAAATTCATCGAGCCTCACCTCGACGCTCGATGAGCCGCCGAGGTCCTGGCCGATCGATGCACTCGCGTTGAAGAGGGAAGGAAGTACCCCGGCGAAGATGCCGGCGCGGAAACCGGCTCCACTGGCGACGCCGCCACCCCAAATAAGAAGGGCGGCGCCCGTAACAGAAGCGCAAAGGGCAAAGCCGTGCTTGCCATTGAGCGATCCGGCGACACCGGGCGCCACCAAGAAGACCAAAGCGGCGACCCGGCAAGGAGGTTGCGGGTGTGACGCTGCCGGCCTTGGCGGCCGCCGACAAGCCCGGGGCTCCGACAAGCGATCGCAAGATCCACCGCACCAAGGGCCATGACCTCCAAAACTGCAGGCAGGTAGAGTTGCTCGCCGAGAAGCAGAAATCCGAGTATGAGCGGCAGGACAAGGAGAAAGGCCCAGATGGTGCCGAGGGATCTGGCAAGACACGTGGCAGCCAAGGAGGCCGCCGCGGCAAGGATAATTAGCAGGAGAGGCCCGCCCGAGGCCGCGACAAGAAGCAGGAAGACGATGGTCATGACGAGGACGACGAGTCCGGCGACCACGAGTTTCAGAAAGCCACAGAGGCCATGTGCGTCGATGGTGGCGCCTCGCTGCATACATCCCACCGCCAACTCAAGCAGTGGGCGTGTGAGATCACGGCGGTGGAGCCATCATTCGACGCACGGAAGCCCCTGAAATGGTCCAGCACGCCCATCATCTTCGACACCGAGGACCACCCTGACCGCACTACTGCGGTCGGGTGCTTGCCATTGTTGGTTTCACCAACGATCCGCAACCTCAAGGTGACAAAGATGTTGGTTGACGGCGGGGCCGGCCTGAACTTGATCTCGCCTGTTGTGGTCAAAAGGCTGCAGATCCCCGATGGAGACCTCGAGGAGACGGGCACGTTCCAAGGGGTTAACCTGGGGAGGAGCCAGCCAAAGGGAAAGGTCACGCTGCCCGTGATATTTGGAGGCGAGCTGAACCACAGGACGGAAAGGATTGTCTTCAATGTAGCCGAGATCCCCTTGTCTTACAACGAGATCCTCGGCCGCCCCGCACTAGCCAAGTTCATGGCGGCCTCACACTACGCCTACAACATGCTGAAGATGCCCGGGCCGATGAACATCATCACCGTCCCCTCCGACAAGAAAGATGCGTTGATCTGCGCCGACCAACTCTACCGGGAAGCAGCTGCAGCAGCTGCCGCCAAGGCACCTGCTCTTGCCGACGGAGCCCCGGGGGGAAGAAGATCAGCGAGACCCCTCGCACCCACTCCGGCAAGCGCACCTCTTCGGGGTGTTGCGCTCCCATCGAGAACGTGCCAGAGAGCTCTGCCGGCAAGAGCAAGAAGTCCAGAGCCACGCCACCAGAGACCAAGAAGGGACCCGTTAAGGAGGACGGCACGGGGGGAGCTTTTACCATAAGTTCCACCCTCGACAGCAAATAGGAAAGTGAGCTCGTCACCTTCCTGCGGGCGAATGTCGATGTGTTTGCATGGCAAGCCTCCGACATCCCCGGCCTTCCCAGGGGGGTGATTGAGCACCACCTTGCTGTCTGTCCTCATGCGTGGCCCATCAAGTAGAAGGTCAGGAAGCAAGCTCTGGAGAGGCAGGAGTTCATCACGGAGGAAATCAGAAAGCTAGAGGCGGCAGGTTTGGTGAGAGGGGTACTCCATCCTATGTGGTTGGCCAATCCGGTAGTAGTGCGCAAGGCAAATGGGTAGTGGAGGTTGTGTATTGATTACACAGACATCAATAAGGCCTGTTCAAAGGATCCCTTCCCGCTCCCGCTCATTGACCAGATTTTTGACTCCATGGCTGGGTGTGACCTGTTATCGTTCCTTGACGCCTACTCAGGCTACCACCAAATCTTCATGACAAGAGAGGATGAAGGGAAGACAACATTCATCACCCCATGTGGTACGTATTTCTTTTTATGGATGCCTTTCAGGTTGAAGAGTGCTGGCTCAACCTTTGCAAGAGCAGTCCAAATTGGTTTTGAGCCCCAGCTACATAGACATATGGAAGCTTATATGGATAACATAGTGGTCAAAACCAAGGACAAAGCAACCATTGTGCAAGATCTGGAGGAAACATTCGGAAACCTGTGCAAGATCAATCTCAAATTGAACCCGGAGAAGTGTGTCTTCGGCGTCCCGTCCGGCAAGCTTCTCGGATTCTTTGTGTCCCAGCGCAGGATTGAAGCAAACCCAGAGAAGATCAAGGCCATCGAGCAGATTGAGGTACCCCAAACGGATCAGGGACGCAAGGCCGGCTCACCTTATGCGTTGCTGCCATGAGCCGGTTCATCTCCAAGTCCGCGAAGCGTGCCCTCCCTTTTTTCAAGATCTTGAAGAAGGCAGGGCCAATGGAGTGGACCCCAGAGGCCGAGGTAGCACTGCAGGATCTGAAGAAATACCTCTCCTCTACCCCAGTGTTGGTTGCGCCCAAACCACAAGAACTGTTGCTGCTTTATCTAGCGGCGACAAATCAAGTGGTTAGCGCCGCACTAGTGGTGCAGAGAGAGGTCGACGAGAAGGCGGCGGCAGCGGCAGAGTCAACAGATGGCAAGTCGGAACCCTCTCCGGCAGGGCTCGATCCCGGCAAGACTGAGTCCCCGGCAGAGGCTGGCGCCAGCGCGACAGGACCCACGCGACCAAGTGAAGAGGCGCAGAAGAAGAAAATGGTACAGCACCCAGTGTACTTCGTCAGCTCCCTCTTGCAGGGGCTAGGTCGAGGTACTCAGGTGTGCCAAAGCTGCTCTTCGACCTCCTTATGGCTTCGAGGAAGCTGCACCATTACTTCCAAGCGCACTAGATCACGGTGGTCACCCGCCTCCCATTGAGACGGATGCTGCATAACCCAGATGCAACGGGAAGGATCGTGGAATGGGCCCTGGAGCTGTCAAGTTTTGGTTTGAAGTTCGAAAGTACCTCGACGATTCAGAGCAGAGTCTTGGTGGAGTTTGTTGCGGAATGGACCTCGACGCCCGACGAAGAAGTACAGGAGACCATTCTCCCCGGCAAGGAAACGAGCCGCAACTGGATCATGTACTTTGACGGTGCCTTCTCGCTGCAAGGCGCCGGTGCTGGTGTGCTGCTTGTCGCACCCACTGGAGAGCACCTCAAGTATGTCATCCAAATGCACTTCCCCCGGGAGATGTCAACCAACAACACCGCCGAGTACGAGAGTTTGCTTACCAGTCTCAGGATCGCGGCAGACCTTGGAGTTAAGAAGCTCATCGTCAGGAGCAACTCACAGATCGTCGTCGGGCAGATCAATAAAGATTATCAAAGACCGTTGATGGAAGCTTACGTAGATGAGGTGAGGAAACTGGAGGATCGTTTTGACGGTATACAAGCAGAGCATGTCCCTTGGATGGAGAACAACATCATCGACTACCTATCAAAGCGGGCTTCCCTCAAGCTACCTGTGGAGCCAGGTACTTTTGTGCTTTAGTTAACTCAACCATCCGTTGAGCCGTCGACCGGGCAGAACAAGCGAAGGAAGCTAGGCTCCGGCAAGTACTTCCCCACCGAGCTCCCTGGAGCCGATGGCGAAGATGTTGTCGTGGATGCCGATCCTGCCACGAGACAACCGACTCCGGCAGGACCTCAGGTCATGGCCGTGGAGGCGGCCGCTCCCGTGGCAGAAGAGATGCCTTTGGTACTTGTCGTCGAGCCACAGGCTCCGGCATGGGCGCAGCACACCATCCAATTCCTCCAAAAAGGAGAGCTTCCTGAGGAGCAGGAAGAGGCACAAAGAGTAGCCCCTCGGTCTGCTCTCTACCAATTCGTTGATAACGTATTGTACAGAAGAAGACCGAATGGGGTGAAATTGAAATGCATCTCCCGGGAGGAAGGACTAAAGCTGTTGGCAGAGATACATGGAGGCATATGTGGCTCCCACATAGGGTCGAGGGCCCTTGCCGACAAGGCTTTCCGGCAAGGTTTCTTCGCCCATCGCCTCCGTGATGCGACGGCACTAGTTACCAAGTGTGAAGCGTGCCAGTTCCATTCGAAGAAGCTTCATCAACCAGCTCAAGACCTTCAAACCATCCCTCTCTCCTGGCCCTTCTCGGTCTGGGAGCTCGACATACTGGGCCCTTTCCCCCGTGCTGTCGGGGGTTTGAGTACTTGTATGTTGCAATCGACAAGTTCACAAAGTGGCCAGAAGTGGAAGCTGTGAGGAAGGTGACTGTCAGTGTCAAAACCGGCGGATCTCGGGTAGGGCGTCCTGAACTGTGCTTCTAGGTGGATGGTAACAGGGGACAAGGGACATGATGTTTTTACCCAGGTCCGGGACCTCTCGATGGAGGTAAAACCCTACTCCTGCTTTATTCATATTGATGATATGGGTAGTACAAGAGTAGATCTACCACAAGATCAGAGAGGCTAAACCCTGGAAGCTAGCCTATGGTATGATTGTTGTTCATCCTACGGACTAAAACCCTCCGGTTTATATAGGCACCGAAGAGGGTTAGGGTTACACAGAGTCGGTTACAATGGTAGGAGATCTACATATCCGTATCGCCAAGCTTGCCTTCCACGCCAAGGAAAGTCCCATCCCGGACACGGGACGAAATCTTCAATCTTGTATCTTCATAGTCCAGAGTCCGCCAAAGGCTATAGTCCGCCATCCGGACACCCCTAATCCAAGACTCCCTCAAGAGCCCCTCGAACCAGGCTTCAATGACGATTTAGTCCGCGCGCATATTGTCTTCGGCATTGCAAGGCGGGTTCCTCCTCCGAATTCTTCATAGAAGATTTTGAACACAAGGATAGTGTTTGGCTCTGCAAAATAAGTTCCACGTACCACCGTAGAGAGAATACTATTTACACAAACACAATCTGCTGACGTATTCCGCAGCGTGACATCACACCACGGCCAAGCCTTTATTCAAATCATTTTTACTGTCCCACCTCAGCGCGTTTAGCGAGGCGGTTTCCTTGGCACATCTTGTCAAAGCAGAGATCGTGTCCCCTTATTCCGGGATTCTCATCAATACGGGCGTGGGTAACCCAACTGCGCCATTGATTACGGCGCTTGGGAGATAAGCGGGTTTTATCAGGCCGGTGGGGACGCATAGCTTTGTCCGTCCATATAAGGGGATAAGGATCCACTTTTTCACAACGCCTTCTTCCTCCTTTGCTCATCCATTTCCGCGCACTTGAGCTCTAGCTCCCAAGTCCGCACATCCCACCTCAACCTTCTCCAACTATGTCCGGAGCGGGAGGCAAGTGGATGGCCTCCTCCGTCACGGAGGGGCACATCAAAAATCTGCGAAAGGCCGGATACTTGTCCGACGACATCGCGCATCGGCTCCCCGACAAGGGGCAGCTCATCCCCACCCCTAGGCCCCATGAGAGGGTGGTGTTCCTCCCCCACTTCCTCCGCGGACTAGGTTTTCCACTTCACCCATTTGTCTGGGGCTCGTGTTCTACTACGGCCTAGATTTCCATGATATGGCCCCGAATTTCATCCTCAACATCTCGGCGTTCATCGTCGTGTGCGAGGCCTTCCTTCAGATCCAGCCCCACTTCGCTTATGGCTGAAGACCTTCAATGTCAAGCCGAAGGTAGTGGGCGGCCGCCAAGCGGAGTGCGGAGGTGCCATGGTGGGCAAGATGGCCAACGTCCTATGGCTCGAGGGCTCCTTCGTGGAGACCATAAAGGGGTGGCAATCGGGTGGTTCTACATCACCGAGCTGCGTGACTCCAAATGGGCGGCGGCCCCCGAATTCCGATCTGGCTTCCCTACACGGCTCACCTCATGGAAAGAGACGGGCCCGACGTAGGGTAATTCGAAGAGCTGACCGACTCCAAACTCAAGCGTCCGAAACCTGGTGGACAAGAAGCTCAAGCTTGTCAACGTAGTCCAGGTTATGCTCATCCGCCGGATCCTCCCATGCCAGCAACGGGCCTTCAAATTGTGGGAGCTTGATCTGGCACAGCACCAAACCTTGAGCCGGCTCTTCGACACTACGTACGAAGATGCCTGGAAGGTGTTGTTCAAGGGCGCCGAGGCTCCCGCATCCGCTACCGAAGATTGCGGATTCAGCTCGCGGCATCAAGCCAGCGAGGTAAGCTATTTTACCCTTTACGGGACTCTTTTTTCATAGTTTGACTCTATGCGGGATCTAAAACTCCCTCACCTTTGACAGATCGGCGTAAGACGTCGGACAGGTTGACTATCCGGCTCCCTTGCCGAAGACCTAGCGGACGCCCGATTGACGGGTTGCTGGTTCCGCACCTTACATGGTGCCGAGAAGAAGGTTAAGAAGGCCTCGGTAACTCGAAGGAGTTCCCGGCGCCTGGTGTTGTCGTAATCATCGTCCGATGACTCTGAGGCGGACTCCTCCCGCTAAGATGAGGAGGAGGATAAAGAGGCCTCTCCCCCAACGGGGGGAGAGAAGAAAAGGAAGGCCGCCTAACCGGGAGGCCGGAGGGTCCAAGAAGGAAGGACCTTCCTCCGACTACACCACCAACGCCGACGACGGGCGAAGAGGAGTGGCCACCGAGGACCAAGCCCTGGCGAAATCGTAAGTGTCTGGACACCAGAATAACTCATGGCGTTCCATTTGTCGCACAACATCTTCTAACGCCGAATATAACCATGCAGCCCGCCCAAGGACGGGCTCGGCGCTTCGACGAGCGACTCCCTGGATTCGTCGGATGTGAATAGCACCTCACTTCCGACCGCCTCATCTCCTCCCGCCGCGGATGACGCCGAGGTGGAGTCCCAAAAGGGGTCCAGCCAGGAGGAGGTGGCCTTGGAGGTGCTACAAGGCATCCTCCCGGACTCCGGGCGCAAAGGGGATAAAACCCCGAAGGGCTTTAAGTCCGGCCCTGTGCCGGACTCTGTACCGGAACCTTCAGTGGTTCCGGAGTCCGGCAGCGACCCTTCCGTAAGAAGGGCAAGATCATGACGCCGGTGACCTCCGTCCAACCGGAGGCACCGGATAATTGGGTAGAGGTGCTTAACGGCGCTTCCATCAACGAGGAGCACGGCACTGTTATGAGTGTGGTGATCCAGAAAGTTCAGTCTGCCAAGAGCGGGCTGACTGAAGCCTGTGCCAGCCTTCTAACAGGCTTTGAGGTATGTATTTAAGATATGTAAAAATATTACCGCATAGACAGAGAGCCCTCGATGCTCAGTTTGGTGTTCGGGAAGAAAAAGCCGAATCGAGGATCTAAAAGATATACGCAGGAGTCTAACATAAGTATGTAAATACGGAATGCAAAGGCGCTGCTGACCTCTGCCGCATCGATCATGGAGGTTGATGCATTGAAGCAGAGCCTCGAGCGGTCCAAGAACGAGCTCGGCCTTGCCAAAAAGCAGCTCGAGGACAAGGAATGTAAGTAATACCTTATGGGAGTATTTAAAAGATGTGGTAGCAAAAAATGATAGGAATAACGTGAATACTGCAGGGGCCACGAACGAGGTGGCGACCCTGAAGGAAGCGGTGTCCAAGGCCGAAAGCAATGCGGCCGTGGAGCGCACTGAAGCGAGAGAAGCAGGAGGCGCGGGTGGCGGAGGTGCAGCAAGAGCTCCAGGCTCGTGGAAAAACACGAGAGTTTGGAGCGTGACTCAAAGACTCGAGAGTCCGAGCTCGCCTCGGCCCTTGAGAGTGCCAAAGCCGCTAAGGCCGAAGCCCAAAAAGCCCTCCAGGAAATTGAGGCGATGAAGAAGGTAGTGGCGGGTAAGGCATTCTTTATGCAAAGCAAGCATGTGAAAGTGAATTATCTGTTACTTACTCGAATCCGAAGCTCTCCAGGAGCATTCGCAGATCTGCCTCAGCAGTGTCCGATGTCGCCGCATTCTACCGAATGAGGAGGGAAGCTCGACGGAGAAGGTGTTCGTCTCAAGATGCCGAGGCCGGACACCGGTGCCCTTAACCGACCAGTTGAAGCAGCTGGTCGAGCTCCATAAGGTGGCTGAATAGGCCATGAAGGGCCTCATAGTTCGGTTGTGGCCTAAGGAAGCCATGCCTGGGAGCTACTTCGGGCTGGTGAGGCGGCTGGTGGACGCCTGTCCACGGGTTGAAGTCGTCAAGCGCTCCGTCTGCATCGAAGGTGCCCATAGGGCCCTTGCCGTGCTAAGGTGCACTGGGGCAAGGTGGACGCGGAGAGGCTTGGGACGGCCGGACCACCACCGGGCAAGGAGCATCGCAAGCCTGAAATGTATTATGAGGACGTCCTGAAGGGTGCCCGCCTTATAGCGGGTGAATGCTCCAAAGATGTAATTTTTTAGTAGACTCGCATTTGTTATCCCGTACGCTGAAAACTTGTTCATATGCGCTAAGCAACACTATTGAATTTAAAATATTACCTTCTGTGCGGCCGTGTATTAAATTTGAGAGATGGCGAGTCATTGGCTTCAGCCCCCATGCCACGAGTGCTGGGGTGTTCGGGATAAACTTGAGTGCTCTTGTTCCCATTCTTGGGTCCTTCGAGGGAGGCGCTCAACGCAACGAACAAGGCAACCGGACTATAATGCTTGAACACTCTCACTTAGCCATAGAATTCTATAATTTTAAATTTCGGCGAAGCCCCTGGTATTCGGAAGACCGATTTCGGGGCGCTATCCACGCCTAGGCCGGACAATGCCGACTCCTAGCTCTAAGCGGCATAAGTCTTTAGGGACTCGAAAACCTCTCGAACAGCGACCGGCTCTCACCCTATCATGACGGTCAGTTTTAGCTTTCTCCACTTAGGTGCTTAACCCAGCTCAACAGGGGCACAATCGCAGTGGTTCTCCCAGCGCTACCTTTGCCGATATAACGGAACATAAGGTACCAAAACATGGGAGCCGGGCAAACCCAACTATTGATCCAAGACATGATTCGGAGCCGATGCATATAATGCTATAAGTTCGGGGTGCCGCACTTGTGAAAGTGTTCGGACTTATCACACCATATTGTGGGGTACTTAAGCCCCTGGTGTATTGCCCGTACTAAAGTGTACGGTTGCACAATGTCATAATCACATATATATATATATATATATATATATATATATATATATATATATATATATATATATATATATATATATAGAAAAAGGAATTCAATAATAGGCGTAAGCTATGTATTGTTTATTCAAAAGGGATGCAGAAGAGCAGAACGATACAAATAGTGCGATAAGCAAGGGACGGACTTTTAACATGTCCCCTCCGTGGGTAAGCTGCGGGATGGTATGTAAAACAGGTATACTGCTGCGTAATAGAGACCACCTAGACACTCGATGTAGCTTTGCTTCCTGGCTATTGCATCGTGTGTTCGCGATTCTTTTTGCCGGACAGGGCTTCGTGAGAACGAAGTCCTGAAAGTAAAAAAAAAAGAAAAAGAATGACACAATCGGGAGCCCCTGGTGCGGTTGAGCCGCATTCTGGGCATGCCGTGGTCGTGCCCCTCCCCCTATGCCCATGGTATTTCCAGAGCATAATTATGTACACGTAGTACTGGTTTCGCAATTTCGCGAGGGCTGGGGTTTGGGCCGCAATGCTATGCGTGCTCGGAATGTGCCAGGCGGTCTTGTTGTAGGTTACTCCAGGCGCACTTGACGGTGTCCGGACGTTTAATAGCCGGACTCGAGAATTGCCTTAAGAGGCTGCTTTGTACTTCCGCCGCGAGGGCCGCCTTATGCTCCTCTATCCGGAGAGAGCGTTCGGTGTTTCCATTGACTGTAATGACTCCTCGAGGACCTGGCATCTTGAGCTTGAGATATGCGTAGTGCGGCACCGCATTGAACTTTGTAAATGTGGTTCGTCCAAGCAGTGCGTGATAGCCGCTGCGGAACGGGACTATGTCAAAGATTAACTCCTCGCTTCGGAAGTTATCCGGGGATCCAAAGACCACTTCAAGTGTAACTGAGCCTGTACAGTTGGCCTCTACACCTGGTATGACGCCTTTAAAGGTCGTCTTCGTGGGTTTAATCCTTGATGGGTCTATGCCCATTTTGTGCACTGTATCCTGATAAAGCAGGTTCAGGCTGCTGCCGCCGTCCATTAGGACTCTAGTGAGGTGAAATTCGTCAATGATTGGGTCTAGAGCCAATGCAGCGAATCCGCCATGGCGTATGCTAGTGGGGTGGTCCCTTCGATCAAAAGTGATCGGGCAGGAAGACCACGGGTTGAACTTTGGGGCGACTGGCTCCATCGCCAGATACGCCCCTTTAGTGCATGCTTCCGCTCCCTTTTGGGTATGTGGGTTGCATATATCATGTTCACCGTCCGCACTTGTGGGGAAGCCCTTCGTCCTCTATTGTTCGGGCGGGGGCTCCTCCTCGTCATCGCTATGCAGCCCCTTGTCATTGTTTTCGGCATTTAACTTGCCTGCCTGCTTGAACACCCAACAATCCCTGTTGGTGTGGTTGGCTGGTTTTTGGGGGTGCCGTGTATCTGGCACGAGCGATCGAGTATTCGGTCCAAATTGGACGGGCCCGGAGTATTTCTTTTAAATGGATTTTTCCGCTGTCCAGGTTTAGATCCTATGAATCCGGCATTGACTGCCGTATCCTCAGCATTATCGCCGTTAATGTGGCGCTTGTGCTTGTTGCGACGCGACCTGCCATTGCTGTCCTTGGTATCGAATTACCAGGGCTCTTGGTCATGTTGTTACTACGAGCTAGCCAGCTGTCCTCTCCCGCGCAAAAGCGGGTCATGAGTGTTGTGAGGGCTGCCATGGATTTCGGCTTTTCCTGTCCTAGGTGTCGGGCAAGCCACTCGTCATGGATGTTGTGTTTGAAGGATGCAAGGGCCTCTGCATCCGGACAATGATTTATTTGATTTTTCTTGGTTAGGAACCGTGTCCGTAATTGTCTGGCCGATTCCTCCGGCTGCTGAATTATGTGGCTTAGGTCATCGGGCGCCCGTGGTCGCACATATGTGCCCTGGAAATTGTCGAGGAATGCGGCTTCCAGGTCTTCCCAACAACCAATTGACTCTGCTGGCAAGCTGTTAAGCCAATGCCAGGCTGGTCCTTTAAGCTTGAGTGGGAGGTATTTGATGGCGTGTAGATCATCACCGCGGGCCATGTGGATGTGAAGGAGATAGTCCTTGATCCAAACTGCAGGATCTGTTGTGCCATCTTATGATTCAATGTTTACGGGTTTGAAACCCTCAGGGATTTGATGATCCATCACTTCATCTGTGAAGCTTAGTGGGTGTCTTGGCGCCTCAGATTGGGCTATATCACGACGCAGCTCAAATGGGCTTTGTCTCATCGTGGTTTGGCCCGGCGAGTTGCCATATCCGGCGTGACGGTTATCGTCACATGTCGTGGGCGCCCACGCCGATCCGTAGATCAATCTTGTTTGCCTTGCCTTGTCCTCCAATATATCTCTTAAGTCCGGCGATTTCCCAGCCTTTGGTATTTTTTGAGCGGCGCAGGGGTGCGGCTTGAGTTGAGGGCCGAGAGGCCTCTCTATCGCGGCCACGAGGTGGCCGGTCAGCCGTATCATGCGCTGGTGATGTAGGTTTGGGTGCTTCCTCCTCTAATTGGGGTAACAGCCTGCATTTTGGGTAGCTCTTGGAGGGGCGCTCGAGTTCATACTCTTCAGCCGCAAGGACTTCAGTCCATCTGTCAGCTAGCAAGTCTTGGTCAGCTCTAAGCTGTTGCTGCTTTTTCTTGAGGCTGCTTGCCGTGGCCATAAGCCTGCTTTTGAAACGCTCTTGTTCGACGGGATCCTCGGGCACGACGAATTCGTCGTCGTCGAGGCTTGCCTCATCTTCGGAGGGAGGCATGTAATTATCATCCTCTACCTCTCTTTATGCCGCTCTCTCATGAGGGCTGGCTTCTCCATCCTCCTGCGCTGAATCCTGCTGCGGGGGGTTGTCTTCGGCACTGTCCGGGGTGTTATTGTCTCCCGTGCCGGAATCACCGTTTTTGCTGTGGCGGGATTTAGAGCGGCGCCGCTGGCGCCGGTGCTTAGGCTGTTTCTTGGAGGGGTCTTCCTCCGTTGTTCCATCGCCATTCCCATCTTTTGGGATGTCGACCATGTATATGTCATATGACGAGGTGGCCTTCCAATGCCCTGTAGGCGCTGGTTCTTGGTCGTCTGCATCGCCGCCCATACCGTCAATGTCTTCAGAGTCAAATTCGAGCATGTCGGTTAAATCATCGACAGAGGATATGAAGTGGGTGGGTGGGCTTTGAATTTCTTCGTCGTCCGCATCCCAACCTTCCTGACCATAATCCGGCCAGGGCTCTCCTGATAAAGAGAGAGACTTTAGTGAATTCAGGATGTCGCCAAAGGGCGAGTACTGAAAGGTGTCCGGGGCAGTGAATTCCATGATCGGCGCCCAATCGGATTCGATTGGCGGGGGCGCGGAAGGCTCGGAGTCCGGAGAGGAGTCCGGCACCTTGGAGTCACGAGCTTCGCAGAAGGACGGTAGGTGTACGGCTCAATCGCCGTAGAGATCGCAGCCCCGAGGCGGTGTCTAGCCACCCGCCCTCGATCAGGCGATCGGCTCGTGCTAAAGGTCGGAGCGGACACCGGTGCAGCCTCCAGACACCGCTCGGGCGGCAGAGCTAGATCATGCCTCGTGATGACGGTCTGCGGCGCTTGGCTGTGGCTTGAACCCGTCGAAGATCAAGTCTCCGCGGACGTCACCGTGTAGTTCAAACTTCCAAATCTGACCAGGTGGCTGGCGTAGCTTAATCTGCTCCGGATGGCCAGCGAATTGGCCCGCAGCAGCAAAGCCGCCGAATCTGAAGATCTGTCCGGGAGAAAAGTCTCACCGAGCGCATCGTTGTTGATGATCGGAGGATCCATCGGGTCTAAAGATGATGACACAGAGGAACTCTCAATGAAAGCACCAATGTCGGTGTCAAAACCGCGGATCTCGGGTAGGGGGTCCCGAATCGTATGCCTAGGCGGATGGTAACAGGAGACAAAGGGACACGATGTTTTTACCTGTGTTCGGGCCCTCTCGATGGAGGTAAAACCCTACTCCTGCTTGATTAATATTGATGATATGGGTAGTACAAGAGTAGATCTACCACGAGATCAGAGAGGCTAAACCCTAGAAGCTAGCCTATGGTATGATTGTTGTTCGTCCTACAGACTAAAACCCTCCGGTTTATATAGGCACCGAAGAGGGTTAGGGTTACACAGAGTCGGTTACAATGGTAGGAGATCTACATATCCGTATCACAAAGCTTGCCTTCCACGCCAAGGAAAGTCCCATCCGGACACGGGACGAAGTCTTCAATCTTGTATCTTCATAGTCCAGGAGTCCGGCCAAAGGCTATAGTCCAGCCATCCGGACACCCCCTAATCCAGGACTCCCTCTATGACAGCACAGTCAGCCATCAAGTTCTTCAAGGGACTAGTGTGCCGCTTTGGGATACCCAACAGGATCATCACCGACAACGGCACACAGTTCACAAGCCATGCCTTCATGCAATACATCGAGGATCTCGGCAGCAGGGTCTGTTTTGCTTCCGTGGCGCATCCACGGAGCAACGGCCAAGCGTAGAGAGCAAATGCTGAAGTCTTGCGAGGCTTAAGGACGAAGACTTTTGAGAGGCTGCAAAAAGTGGAAGACGCGGGATTGATGAGTTGCCGGCGGTTCTTTGGTCGATCAGGACGACGCCAAATTGAACCACCGGCCAGACACTGTTTGCCCTGGTCTACGGGGCAGAAGCAGTTCTCCCCACAGAACTCATATACGGGTCACCTCGAGTGCTCGCTTATGATGAGCTTGAGCAAGAGCGGTTGCGGCAAGATAACGCAACGCTCCTTGAGGAAGATCATCTCTGGGCGGCTGCGAGAGCAGCATGCTACCAGCAAGCCTTGCGCCGCTACCATAGCCGCAAAGTCCATGCCCGGAGCCTTGAGGAAGGCAACCTTGTTCTTCGGCATGTTCAGTCGGCCAAGAATTCCAACAAGTTGACGCTGAAGTGGGAAGGCCCTTATCGGGTAACACGAGTCACCAGGCACGGCGCAGTCCGGCTGGAGACCGAAGATGCCGTTCCAGTGAGCAAATCCTGGAACATCGAGCATCTCCGCAAGTTTTACCCATAAGGCATGTAACACTTTTGTACAAGCCTTGCTTGTAAGGCATGTAACCCTTTGTACAAAGCCAAGCGCAGACCCTGAGCATAAATAAACGAAGCGCTGGCGCCCTAAGTTATAGCATGCATGCAAGGTCGAGTCTCTTCCTCGGTTAGGGTTGATAGTGCTTAGCGGCGGCTAACCATAGCTTAGAGGTCGAGTGCGCGTCTCTCTGTTCTTCTCTGTCTTCTTTGGTTCGCAGGGCACATGAATATCCTTGCCGAGCTGCTTTGGAAGAAAGGGGACAGACCGGCGTCCGAGCTCCGGCAAGCCAAAGTTGTCGGGGGCTACAAGAGCAAGGATCCATCCGCGGCAAGCCAAGGTTGCCGGGGGCTGCAGATCTAGATAAGTCTTCTATCCTCTATCATGCATTTCGTTATGGACTGAGGTATGTGAAACCTCGTTTTATCCTTAGGCTACCGTGCTCCCCTCATTCCGGACCCTAGGACTCATCTCCTGGGACCGAGTTTGGTCATAGTCGCGGCAGCAAGGAAATAAAACGAGGAGCCTAAGCCCACTTCATCCCTGCCTCTGCCAAGGGCGTGAGAAAAGTCGAGCAAAGTGGGGGGACGGCAAGGCCTGTTGCCGGGCAAGAAAACTTTTATCTTAAAGGTAACAAGGATTAACTCCTTGTCGTGGGTTCCACCTGCGAACGAAAAACCCGGCAAACATCCCTTTTTCATTAAAAACATCCCATATAGGTACAGTTCATACGGAATGAAAAACATGAACAGGGGGATTACAAGTTCTAAATCTAGCAAAGGCCCGAAGGCTTACAAGACTAAAAAGAGATAAGGTGCCCGTAATCCCTTTCTTGTCCCTCTCCTCAGGAAATGGAGCAAGAAAGCAGAAGGGCAAAAGGGGCGCCTAGGCGAGCTACGAGTGGCAGAAGACACCAAGAGAACATCTCGGTGGCTGTCCAAGGGCTGGATGGTGATGGCGGCGCCGGAGGCAGAGCTCGAAGATGAGGCGGCAGGACGTCAATATGCGATGAAGGCGTCGGTGCCCGCATACTCCGACTTGACGGCCTTGCCACCCGCCCTCTTCCTCTTCCGCAGCCTCCCAACGCCAGCCGCCCAAGGAGACGACCCCGAGAAGTTCAAGGATCCGGCAACACGGATGATGGGGTCGCCGGTGCCGCTCGGAGCGGCGCCCGACGCCTAGTCGGACCCGTCATCCTGCCGCCCGCTAGCCTTGTCGTCGCTGCCGTTGTCTTCCTCGCCACTCTCGCTCAAGGAGGAATCTTCATCGTCAGAAGAGCTCTCCACGCAGCACCTTACGCGAGTCCTGAAGTGCCCGAAGATCTTGACGGGGAGGAGGCCATTCTCCATTAGTTTAAAATGGAGAGTGAGCCCCTCCGTCAAGCTGTGGAGGCGAGCGAAGGTCTTCCACCCTCGGTGGAGATACATGACGTGAGGGGCGGGGAACTCGACGTCGGCCCATGTGCCACTGTTCCTACAACCCCTCATATGCAGCCGCAGCGCCTGCGGCGGATCCAGCTCCATCTCCCGCGCAAATGGAGTCGGGAGGCAAAGGCGACGACGTGGTGGCTGGCGCAACCTGACGAAGAACTCGCAAGGGTTGTCCCCGACGTGGCCCTCCATCGGAGGAGGGGCCGCTGGCGGAGGTGAAGCCAATCTGCCATCCCGTCCTCCTCTCCCTCGAGCGCCACGACGGCCTCGACCTCGCCCCCTCCCCCTCCCTCTCGTGGCCGGTTCCGCCACTACAAGCTCTTGGGGAGGGGCGATGGTTTTCTCATACTTCAAGTTCCTCATAGTGACCAGCAGATATAAATCCCAAGTGACTCAAAGAATAGAATTATGCTCCCCGGCAACGGCACCAGAAAATAGTCTTGATAACCCACAAGTATAGGGGATCGCAACAGTTTTCGAGGGTAGAGTATTCAACCCAAATTTATTGATTTGACACAAGGGGAGCCAAAGAATATTCTCAAGTATTAGCAGTTGAGTTGTCAATTCAACCACACCTGGATAACTTAATATCTGCAGCAAAGTATTTAGTAGCAAAGTAGTATGGAAGTAGCGGTAACGGTGGAAAAAGTAACAGTAGCAGTTTTGTAGTAATTGTAATAGTGCCAACGGTAAAGTAACTAGGGATCAAACCCTAACAAAACTAACTCGATTACATGATAAATCTCATCCAGCCCATCACCGTCCAGCAAGCCTACGATGGAATTACTCACGCACGGCGGTGAGCATCATGAAATTGGTGATGGAGGATGGTTGATGATGATGATGATGGCGACGGATTCCCCTCTCCGGAGCCCCGAACGGACTCCGGATCAGCCCTCCTGAGAGAGATTAGGGCTTGGCGGCGGCTCCGTATTGTAAAACGCGATGAATCCTTCTCCCTAATTTTTTCTCCCCAAACACGAATATATAGAGTTGGAGTTGAGGTCAGTGGAGCACCATGGGGCCCACGAGGCAGGGGGCGCGCCTCCCACCCTCGTGGATAGGGTGTGGGCCCCCTGGCCTTGATTCTTTCGCCAGTATTTTTTATATATTCCAAAATAATTCTCCGTTGATTTTCAGGTCATTCCGAGAACTTCTATTTCTGCACAAAAATAACACCATGGGAATTCTGCTGAAAACAGCGTCAGTCCGGGTTAGTTCCACTCAAATCATGCAAGTTAGAGTCCAAAACAAGGGCAAAAGTGTTTGGAAAAGTAGATACGACGGAGACGTATCAGTCAGCACGCTAGATAGGCCCCTTGTTGATCCCTCCATAATAATGCCAATGTGCAGAGACCATTTTTTTGTCTTTATCATCATCTGCAATCACAAAATGAAGAAAACCAAAAAAGGATAACAAAACCATATAACGCCAAAAGACAATGTATCCAATAAAGAAACACCAACGATGCAAGGGAATACAATACAGACAGAGAACAATGTTATTGCACCCTCAACGGATAGAGTGATAACCATGTTTGGTACACACAAAGTCCAAACTAATTAAGAAGAAAATGATGAGAATACTGAGTAATAAGAAAATAATTAGCCCAAACACCGAGTAATCTGCTAGTGTGGAGGCGAAAAGAAATCTGACAAAACATCATAAAAAGAGACACACCTGTCCAAGAGGCAACTCAACAAGAACAGTTGAACATATCTAGTTGACAGTGTCCACTCTGGTCCCCAAAATATCAGCTCAAGCGTGGCAATGTCCCGACTACGTGAGAAAAAACTGAATTTTGAGAATGAACGATTGGCACCGAACTTATTCTGCTACTCTAAAAGCTATGACATCTAAATATAAATGATAAAATTCTAAAATCTACATAATGTAAAGTCGATGACGTGCATAAAATAGATCGTATTTTTCTTCTAAATAGCTACAATTTGCTAACAGGATGCTTTGCCGACGTGTGTGAACAATAGAGAGCTAACAAAATCAATGCTCAGTCGAACAAAAATAATTAGAATGACACTTTTGGGCATGATTTATAGATTACGACAGACCCAAAGGTCAGGCCTGTGAGGCAAGTAAACAATCAACTTACACATCTGTCAAATAATCCATCTTTAGACGAACAAAATCAAAGAGCCATGTAGGGAGTTGGGTGATGTGGAGATGCAGTTTATGCCCGTCCTTCGACCTCCATCAGCGTCTGATTCAACACAACCAGATGAGCCTGTGACCATGCCGCCGTGGATGCTCCACCTCAGACTCAATTGTGCCATCGCCACGATGATTGTACGCCGAGCACCCGAGCACATCGTGACACTGTTGCCCACCTGACAGCAACGCCAATTAGCGCTTGCCGGCGTTCGTGGAAGCGCTGGTGTGGCGCTTGTGCAGGACGTGGCCTGGCAGAGCGTTGCTTCTTACTCACGTGACATCCATCCTAACCAAGTTCTCCGTTGTGCTTGCAATTCTTTGGCCTCTATATGTTCCTCTGCATCATCAGCGGCGCCGCCGGAGAAACCCTAGCGGGTCGAGACAAGGAGAGTGCGAGGGGTCTGCAGAGGCGGAGGTAAATCGGGAAAGACAAGACGGAAGACACTGGGTTTTTTCTTACTTTGACGGTGGCTCGAGGGGATCGTGCGAGGGGGATGAAACAACGTACATTCAGTGGGAGGGGGCATCGATGGGGTACCAACAACGTACGTAGGAAAGGTAAGAATCGATGCATTAGAAAAGTTATGATTTTTGAAGTAATTTCCATGAAAATGGGGTTTTATTAATTGTAATGTGATGTCGATACACCTTTCGTTTGTGACGTGCCTGGTTAGGAAAGTTTGCAAATGTTTAGAAAGTTTTTATTGGGAGGGTGAAAAAAATCGACGTGAGATATCATGATAGAAGGTGAGCCAAAACTAAATCAGACAAAAATAAAACGGACGAAAATAAACCTGGACGCAATCCTACCAACTGCTCCATTAGGAGTAGAGATTACAAATAATGAAGCATGCACTTAGTGCAATGTCAATGTTTGTGTTTTTCGACAGCGACAATGATAGCATTTCTCTAACCATAAAAAAGTAATGGAAAACAAATACTACCCCCGTTCAAAACTACAAGGCAAGACAAATGTTGCATCTGGTACACGATTAGAAAAGAAAACCACAACTACCGAATCGAATATAAAAATCAATCCATTATGTTCCTACAAGCCGAGAATGAACATGGAAGAAGAATAGTCCTTCTCAAAATGTAACACTGATTAAAGATTGCATGTGTTCGTACTACTATGATCAATACCTGCGCACTAAGCACTGTAACATAAATGCATAGTATCATCAACTAACAAGCTTCAAGCTGTTTGGTACTGCAGACATGTCTACTGCAACGATCCGTTTATCAAATAAAATTTATGTAAAAGATTAGTGTAAAAGGCAGAGCTATCACGCTGCACTCGCCATCCTCGACAGGTCGCCATATTTGACCACAAAATTAAAGGGTGAAAGCAATCTAGCAATAATTGATAGATGATATGAACTGATATCTTTTGCATTTACCACCAAGACACATAAAATTTCCAAACTAAATGCATAAGACATATCAAAAATTGAAAAGAAAGTAAATTGTCAGCTCTTTAGCTGAAATAATTCACACAATAGCAGAACAAATAACCTGAAATCATGACCCCATTCCAATATGCAATGCGCTTCATCAATAGCGAATAAGCAGATTTTGGATGCCTTCAAGTTACTCCATAACCTAGAGAGAAGATTGAAAATACTAAATCAACAGACCGGCCGCTATATTACTAAATTCTACAAGGGACGAAGGAAGACGTATAGGAGTAGTAATTTGCGCTCCATATATGTGTGCCCTCCAGTTCGAGCCATATAATGGAAAACTATAGTTTCATAAGTAATGCAAATAAAAGTCCATAATGACCTTCATTAGCGTTTATATCACATGTTTTTCACCTTCAAAGAAATGGTTCAACTTTCTTAGGAATCATGTACAGAACATCATACATGCATTTTTCAGCCTCACTGCTACCAGAGATTTTCATTTGGTGCTGCCAAGATAATCAGATTTCCCACCATGTTGTTTTAAACTCAAGACCTGTTTTAAGTAAATGAAACCCACCATAAAAAGCTTTCCTGTCAAAGAAATTTTCACGATGAAAAAAACACTAAAATGTTATGATGTATCTAGCGATAATACCTGGTCTTTGGATCAATGACAGAACAGAGCTGACAACAACAGTAGTCTTCTTTCCAAGAAATGGAGAGATTTGATAGCTGGCATGAAAAGAACTATCGTGAGAGTTTCCAATATACAAGAAGAAGTAATAACATTAAAATTTTAAACAGGAGCATATTTCTTTTAAGTCTAAGGTGCTACAGATGTTTTACTGTCTTGGCGTGGAAGCCTAGCAATTTGCTGAACACATTGCCGATGAGTCCCAACATGTACACGATGCTAAAGGGGGACGACCTTGGACTCATCAACAATGACAATAAAGCAGCAAAAGGGAATGATGTCTCATTCATGGCTCGTTGTCGGTGCGGAACGACACCTATGGGATCACAAGAATCCCTACTACGGTTGCCGGGGCGCAGGGTTGCGAGGAGAGCGGGGCTAGTAGACAGCACAAGGATCGTTTACCCAGGTTTGGGCCGCGAGGATGCGTAAAACCCTAGTCCTGCTTTGGTGGGTGTATTTCTGAGAGTTCTTGAGCTCTTGAACTAGCTGTGGTCAGTACGTGGTTCGAAAGAGCCAAATCCTTCTCCAGCATGACATGGGCCTCATTTTATAGTTGAAAGGGGCTGCCACAGTGACACACGGGAGGTGGAAAGGCGTACAGTGCCCTGAGCTTATCGCTCGTATTACAGGACAAGATGCATTTTATGCGTGGCTTAGGTGTCCCCTTGCTTTATCGGGGACGGGGCGAGGCCCGTCCCGTCCGTCGCCGCTCCTGCTCGCTTCGACACGTGCCCTGGATAGTGATGCGTGCGGTGCCATGTAGGCAGGCAAGCAGCTGGGTGGCACGGTGGTGGAGCCTTCACGAAGATCTGCATGCCGCCATGCAGGCACTTGATGAGTTGGCCTTGGAGCTGCATGTTGCCACGCAGGTGCCCGCCCAGCTGGTTGGGCTAGCAGCTGCACGGGAACGGTGGTGGAAGCTTGGTTGGCACGGGCCTGGCGGTGGTCCCGCTGGCGTCCTTGGTGAGGGCCTTGCCTGGTGGCCCGGCAAGGGTCTTGCTGTGTGGCCCGGCAAGGGTCATGCCGTGGCGCGCTGTCGTCCGCAGCAAAGGTCTTGTCGGGGGTCTGGTAGCCTTCCTCGGCAAGGATCTTGCCGAGGATCGTCGTCTTCTAATCCTCATTTGATCTTGAATATGTCTTCACAAAGATCTGCATGCCACCACGGAGGTGCCTCCCGAGCACTGGCCCCACATGGATGATGGTGTTGGGGATCATGGGCTCAAGGGTGGCTTGCTCTGTTTGTGTGGGGCGAGCTGTCCCGGCAAGGGTCTTGCCGGGGGAACCTGCTTCGTCCCTCTGCTCTTTGTGGTCTTGGCCTTGGTGTTGCTTTGATTGTCTTGGGCTTTGGTCTTACCTTGGCTCGCCTCCCTGCTACCTTGGTGTGGTCGTGGGCGGCTCTGTTGCCCGTGCACAGGTAAAGGGGTACAAAAGCATGCCCCTCTTTTTGTACACCGACAGGAGCCCCGGGGCCTGGGCCACACATAAGCGCGACACGTTGTTGGGCCAGGCCCAAAATGGTGCGCGGGCAGGTGGGGCGGTTTTTACCGTGGTAAGACTCTTCGCGCGCTCCGCTTCCCACGACCCGCGCGTGCGGCGCGGCGTGGAGGGGCGTGCGTGACGTGGGCGGCATGCGTGGGGCGGTTCCTGCACGCATGCGTCACATCGCAGTAAATGGGCAGCGCGACCCGTGGCTTCCCCATAAAAAGGGATAACCGCGGGCGCACTGTTCCCTTTACCCTTCACGCAACCCCAATCTCGGAAGCCTCCGTCTGCCTTCCTCTTCTTCTTCGTTCCCGCTTGCCGCCGTTGCGCTTCCGCCGCCCTCTGTCCTGCCCTCCTCTCCCAGCCGCTATGGCACCAAAATCCACCAAGGGCAAGGGAGTGGCCAAAGACGCCGGAGCCGCGGAGCCGCCGGAGAAGTCTTGTTGGCGGTGCAGCGGGCCGATCCGCCTTCTTCCCTCGACGGTCAACGTGTTCGAGCTTCCGGACTCCTTCAGGCCCTTTTGGGGAGTGAAGACGGGGGAATTGGGCATCCGACCACGCTGGCTATCCCCGCCGATCGCCGAGGCTACTCCCAAATCGGGTACCCTTCTTTGCTGATTATTTTTCTTGTGGGCTCTGTCCTCCTTCTCCGATTTCTTCAATGACATCATGCACACCTTCGACTTCCGCCTCCTGGATTTTACTCCGAATGCGGTGGCGTGCATGGCCCTTTTCGCGTACCTCTGTGAAGGCTTTGCCGGGGTGCACCCCAACACGGCGCTCTTCCGCCATTACTTCTTCCCTCGGATCCATACGGGAGGTGCCATCTCGGGGTGCATCACCTGGATCCAAAAATCCAAGGGAGCGTACCCGGACGGCGCCATGAAGGAGAGGTGGGAGGAATGGCGGGGCCGGTGGTGCTGGATCGAAGAGGAGGACCCGCCGGCGTTCTGCAGAGTTCACCGGGCGCCGCCGGTTCACGGAAGTGATTGGAGCAACGTCGACGCCGACGACGTAAAGCTCACGGTTGCCACCACCAGGATTCTCCGGCTTACCCAGGCCGGGCTCACCCTTGAGATGATCAGGGCGGACTTCATCCGTCGCCGGATCGCTCCTCTGCATAACAAGGGGAGGCCAGCCTGGCTCTTCACGAACCCCGCCGACATCATGCGGCTCCGCCCCGGCCTCGACCACAACTTCACAGTGATGGGACACGCCCATTTCTGCCAGCGGATCTTCCAGCTCGACGTGGGCCGCGACGGCGAGGTCGAGCGGACCGGCAAGGTCGCGAGGGCCGCCGCGAAGGCCGGCAAGGTCCTCAAGGGGCCTCTGTTCAAGCTGCCGGCAAGGGTGGTCCCATTGTGCAACAACTCGCGTCGGTCCGAGATCATTGCCATGATGCCGGACTGCAACGCGCATGGCCCCGACCCGAGCTGGAAGGAGCCAGAGGACGCCGAAGTGCAGCAGTTCTTTGATACCCTGTATGAGGGGTATGTCAATGCCGACGCCCAGCGGCTGCTTGTCCAGGACACCACCCAGGCGGAGCTGGACTACATCGCCACCAGGGCGAAGGAGGCACAACTTGCCAGGGAGGCCGGAAGCGTCGGCGGTGTGGAGGACAAGGTCGCGACGGCCGCGGAGGAGGAGGAGCTTGCCCGGTGGACGGCAGCCGCCGGGGGAGCCAGCAGCGCCGGCACCGAGGCTCCTCTGGTTGAGGATGTGACCGCGAGTCGTTGGAGGAGGAGGCCGAGACCGCAAGCCCGACGCCGGCTATGGGGAGAGGGCGAGTCCTGCGGCGGGCCAGCTCCGGTGAGCCGGTCCCACCCGGCAGGGCTGCGCGGCCATAGCTGACCTTGGAGGGGTCCGGCGCCACACGGGGGCCGCGGCAGCAAAGAAGCCGACGAAGGTCGCGGTGAAGAAGAAGACAGTCGCCCCTTCTTCGTCCGCACGTGCCCAGACACCACCTCCTTCTCCTCCTTCGGCGGATGTTGATACGGAGGTCACCTTTGATTATGGATCCCTCAGCCCGAGGAGAAAGAGGAAGACGGCAGAGGAGGAGGTGGACGACGAGTAAATATCTGGTTTCTTTTCGTTATCTCTGCCTCCTCAACTCGTGTTGCTCATCTTGACGTGTCTTCATCTTTGCAGGGACGGGGAGACGCTGGCCCAGAGAGCAAAGAGGGCCAAAGTCTCGGCAGGTGGCCAGCCCCCAGTTGGTACTTCGGGGGCGCCTCTGGTGGTGTTGAGCAGCCCGGACAGCAGCCCCCGGCATAGCCCCCAGCGTAAGTTCATCACTCTTCCCTCGTCGACATGTGTTAGGGGCATGACACTTTGGCGCTAATCTTGCCAGGTATGCAGGAGGAGAGCAGCAGCAGGAGGAGCCACAGAGGGCTACTCCCAACACGCCGCCCCCATCGACCACGCCGCCCCGAGGGGCGTCCCCGGCAAGGGCGCCAGGCACCGGGCCCATGGAGGAGGAGGAGGAGAACTTGGGTGCCGACGGCTTTGCCTCGACGCCAAATGTTGGCGGGGAGGGAACTTTCGTTTCCCAGCCGGGTACTGGCATACGTAAGTCGTCCACCATTTGTCCCTGCTTCTCTTTCTTTCTGGCTCTTGGTTCTGGCCTTGCCTCATCCCTTTCTTCGGCGTCCAGATTCCTCCTCGGTGAACCCAGAGGACGTGGGCGAGGACGTTGCCAAGGTTGCCGAGGCGGACGCCGAGAAGATCGCCGCCGAGGAGGCCGCCAAGGATGCTGCCGAGGATGTCGCCAAGGGGCCTACCTGGGAGGCCGGCAAGGGTCCCGACGGAGAGGCTGGCGGGGCCGCTGCCGTAGACGAGGAGGAGCTGGCTAATGACCAGCCTTCCTCTTCTGCTACTTCCGGCTTCGGCAAGTACCTGAGAGTGAGCGACGACCTGTTCGTCCACCTTCCAGGCGCGTCGAGCACTAGGACACACGTTGAGGGAGAGGTGTTCGACGACGAGGTGCCTGCCGCTGCCGGGCTTGAAGTCGTTGACGAGTCGATCATCGGCGGGGACGGTTCGTAGGAAGAGCGGCTCCTCCACGCCATGGGTGCCAGCTTCCGGAAGCTCCAGGAGCTCCACCGCGCCCGCCTGGACAAGGCTAAGTCCAGGACGGCGGTGGTGGAGAAGGCGGAGGCGGACCTCCAGAAGCGCGTTGCCGAGGCGCAAGACTGGTTCCGCGAGGCCCACAAGAAGCTCAAGGCTGCCCAGGGTGGCCAAGCGCGACGTGGAGCTCACCATGAAGCTCGCTGATGTCGAGAAAGCTCAGGAGACGGCGAAGAACTTGGCCGCGGCCGCCGAAGCCGTTCGGACCCAGCGCGAGGCCACGCTGAACTCCCAGTAGGAGGACCTCGCCGCCACGCTTCGCGGCAAGGACACCGAGGTGGAGAAGCTTGTCTTGCAGCGAACCAGTGAGCTGGAGCAGAGGCACTCAATGCCCAAGCCCAGGTTCACGCCGGCAAGGTGGAGGAGCTGGAGGCGGAGCGCGATGGGCTGAAGGAGCAGGCCCTAAAGCTGTCCCAGGAGAGGGACACGCTTAACAGTGCCCTGACAGAGGCGCAGGGTGTGGTCGTCAGCAAGGCTGGGGAGCTCTCCGAGGCCAACAACTCCATCAAAGACCTCCAGCTGAAGCTGGAGGGTCTCGAGAAGGTGTTGTTGGAGGCCAAAACCCAAGAGGGGACCCTGGCCAAGGAGCTGGAGGCCCAAAAGCAGTTGCGGACGAACGAGGGCCTCAACTTCGCGGATCACGTGGCGGGCGAGAACCGTTGGCTTGATCGCCTCGCCACCGTCGCCAACCAGGCCGCCGCGCAGCTAGCCATCATGGGGATGCCGGACGTGAGGTATGTCTCGGAGCGGAGCGTGAGCGCCAATTGCAGCCTGACCATGTTCTTTGAGAGGGTCATCGGCGCTCTGGAGCGGCTCCACGCCAACCGGGCGACCTCACTTGCCGAGGAGTCCCGGAGGCTTTGCCAGGGTGCCATGACCAAGGTTCTCACCAAGGTGGCGCACTGGTACCCCGACCTCGACTTCGACGCCGCGCTGGAAAGCTTGCCGGACGGTACTGACCTCCCGCCACTCAGGGAGCGCATCAAGCACATCATCAGCCGTGTCGGCGGAATTCTGAGGGTGGAGGGCTAGCGCTGGGATTAGGCATCCCGTTCTTTATCGCCGCTGCAGGTCCACAACCAAGACAATCACTATCTCTAGTTAGAACCGCATCAACAATTTGATGTAATATAACTCTGCAGCACTTTCAGAATTATGCATGTTATTTTCATGTTCGGTTTTCCTTTGTATGTCCTCCCTACGTTACTGGGTAGGTTCGCCGGCGCGTAAACCCAAGGCGACGTCTTGGGGACGGATCCCCATTGGCCTGCCGGGTGTGCTTGCTGCCGGGCAAACCACCTTGCCACCCTTAGCACGGTCGCCCAAACTGTCGAGCTTGACTCGAGTCAGAGTTGGGAGCGTTGCCAGGTGCGGAAGGCTACCCCGCCACTTTCGACGCGGCCGCTTTGAGCTATTGAGCGGACTCGAAATAGAACAAGGGCGTTGCCAATTGCGGGAGGGCCCCTTTGTTGGGGAACGTTGCAGAAAATTAAAATTTTTCCTACGGTTTCACCAAAATCCATCTATGAGTTCATCTAAGCAACGAGTCAAGGGAGTGAGTTTGCATCTACATACCACTTGTAGATCGCGTGCGGAAGCTTTCGAGGGGATGGTGATGATGGAGTCGTACTCGGATCACCGATGACCAAAGCGTTGAACGGACAGCACCTCCACGTTCAACACATGTACGGTACGGGCAACGTCTCCTCCATCTTGATCCAGCAAGGAGGAAGGAGAGGTTGAGGAAGATGGCTCCAACAGCAGCACGACGGCGTGATGATGATGGAGTGACAGTTCTCCGGCAGGGCTTCGCCAAGCGCACGCGGAGGAGGAGAGGTGTTGGGGAGGGGAGGGGCTGCGCCTTCAATTGTGTGTTGCAGCCCTCCCCTCACCCCTCTATTTATAGGGGAAGGGAGGAGGGGGGCCGGCCCCCTCTAGATGCATCTAGAGGGGGGCGTTAAGGGAGGGGCTTGCCCCCAAGCAAGGCGCCCCCTTAGGGTTCCCCTCAACCCCTAGGCGCATGGGCCCAAGGGGAGGGTGCGCCCAGCCCACTAGGGGCTGGCTGCCTCCCACGCAGCCCAAGTGGCCCCCGAGAGGTGGCCCCTCCCGTGGTCCTCCGGAACCTTTCCGTGGCCCCTCCATAATACCGATATGACCCGAAACTTTTCCGGTGTCCGCTTGACGACTTCCCATATATAAATCTTTACCTCCGGACCATTCCGGAACTCCTCGTGACGTCCGGGATCTCATCCGGACTCGAACAACATTCGGTAATCACATACAAGTCTTCCTAATAACCCTAAGCGTCACCGAACCTTAAGTGTGTAGACCCTACGGGTTCGGGAGACATGCGCATATGACCGAGACGCTCTTAGGTCAATAACCAACAGCGGGATCTGGATACCCATGTTGGCTCCCACATGCTCCTCGATGATGTCATCGGATGAACCCACGATGTCGAGGATTCAAGCAACCCGTATTCTATTCCCTTTGTCGACGGTATGTTACTTGCCCGAGACTTCGATCGTCGGTATCCCAATACCTCGTTCAGTCTCGTTACGGCAAGTCACTTTACTGCATCGTAATGCATGATCCCGTGACTGCACACTTGATCACTTTGAGCTCATTATGATGATGCACTACCGAGTGGGCCCAGTGATACCTCTCCGTCATACGGAGTGACAAATCCCTATCTCGATCCGTGTCAACCCAATGCACACTTTCGGAGATACCGTAATGCACCTTTATAGTCACCCGATTCGTTGTGACGTTTTGTACACCCAAAGCATTCCTATGGTATCCGGGAGTTACACGATCTCAAGGTCTAAGGAAGAGATACTTGACATTGGAAAAGCTCTAGCAAAACGAACTACACGATCTTTGTGCTATGCTTAGGATTGGGTCTTGTCCATCACGTCATTCTCCTAATGACGTGATCCCATTGTCAATGACATCGATGTCCATAGTCGAAACCATGACTATCTCGTCGACCAACGAGCTAGTCAACTAGAGGCTCACTAGGGACGTATTGTGGTCTATGTATTCACACGTGTATTACGATTTCCGGATAATACAGCTTATAGCATGAATAAAAGACAATTATCATGAACAAGGAAATATAATAATAATGCTTTTATTATTGCCTCTAGGGCATATTTCCAACAATCTCCCACTTGCACTAGAGTCAATAATCTAGTTACATTGTGATGAATCGAGCACCCATAGAGTTCTGGTGTTGATCATGTTTTGCCCGCAGAAGAGGTTTAGTCAACGGATCTGCGACATTCAGATCCGTATGCACTTTACAAATTTCTATGTCTCCATCCTGAACATTTTCACGGATGGAGTTGAAGAGACGCTTGATGTGCCTAGTCTTCTTGTGAAACACAGGATCCTTGGAAAGTGCAATAGCTCCGGTGTTGTCACGGAAAGAGTTTGATCGGCCCGACGCATTGGGTATGACTCCTAGGTCGGTGATGAACTCCTTCACCCAAATTGCTTCATGCGCTGCCTCCGAGGCTGCCATGTACTCCGCTTCACATGTAGATCCCGCCACGACGCTCTGCTTGCAGTACCGCACCAGCCATCGCTCCACCATTCAACATATACACGTATCCGGTTTGTGACTTAGAGTCATCCAGATCTGTGTCGAAGCTAGCGTCAACGTAACCTTTTACGACGAGCTCTTCGTCACCTCCATAAACGAGAAACATGTCCTTTGTCCTTTTCAGGTACTTTAGGATATTTTTTACCGCTGTCCAGTGTTCCTTGCCGGGATTACTTTGGTACCTTCCTACCAAACTTACGGCAAGGTTTACATCAGGTCCGTACACAAAGCATGGCATACATAATAGATCCTATGGCTGAAGCATAGGGGATGACACTCATCTCTTCTTTATCTTTTGCCGTGGTCGGGCATTGAGCCGAGCTCAATCTCACACCTTGCAATACAGGCAAGAACCCCTTCTTGGACTGATCCATTTTGAACTTCTTCAAAATCTTATCAAGGTATGTGCTTTGTGAAAGACCTATGAGGCGGCTCGATCTATCTCTATAGATCTTGATGCCTAATATATAAGCAGCTTCTCCAAGGTCCTTCATTGAAAAACACTTGTTCAAGTAGGCCTTAATGCTGTCCAGAATTCTATATCATTTCCCATCGTAAGTATGTCATCTACATATAATATGAGAAATGCTACAGAGCTCCCACTCACTTTCTTGTAAACGCAGGCTTCTCCATAAGTCCGCATAAACCCAAACTCTTTGATCATCTCATCAAAGCGAATGTTCCAACTCCGAGATGCTTGCACCAGCCCATAAATGGATCATTGAGCTTGCATACTTTGTCAGCATTCTTAGGATCGACAAAACATTCCGGCTGCATCATATACAGCTCTTCCTTAAGATAACCGTTAAGGAACGCTGTTTTGATGTCCATCTGCCATATCTCATAATCATAGTATGCGGCAATTGCTAACATGATTCGGACGGACTTAAGCTTCGCTACGGGAGAAAAAGTCTCATCGTAGTCAATCCCTTGAACTTGCCGATAACCCTTAGCGACAAGTCGAGCTTTATAGATGGTGACATTACCATCTGCATCCGTCTTCTTCTTAAAGATCCATTTGTTTTCTATCGCTCGCCGATCATCGGGCAAGTCAGTCAAAGTCCACACTTTGTTTTCATACATGGATTCTATCTCGGACTTCATGGCTTCTAGCCATTTGTTGGAATCTGGGCCCGCCATCGCTTCTTCATAGTTCAAGGTTCACCGTTGTCTAACAACATGATTTCCGTGACAGGGTTGCCATACCACTGCAGTGCGGAACGTGTCCTAATGGACCTCACGGTTCAAGATCAACTTGATCCGAAGTACCTTGATCATCATCATTAATTTCCTCTTCGGTTGGTGTAGGCATCACAGAACATTTTCCTGAGCTGCACTACTATCATGTTCAAGAGACAAGATTTCATCGAGTTCTACTTTCCTCCCACTTATTTCTTTCGAGAGAAACTCTTTTCCGTAAAGGATCCGTTCTTGGCAACAAAGATCTTGCCCTCGGATCTTAAGTAGAAGGTATACGCTATGGTTTCCTTAGGGTATCCTATGAAGACGCATTTTTCCGACTTGGATTCGAGCTTTTCAGGTTGAAGTTTCTTGACATAAGCATCGCATCCCCAAACTTTTAGAAACGACAGCTTAGGTTTCTTCCCAAACCATAATTCATACGGTGTCGCCTCAACGGACTTAGACGGTGCCCTATTTAAAGTGAATGTAGCTGTCTCTAGAGCGTATCCCCAAAATGATAGCGGTAAATCAAGAAGAGACATCATAGACCGCACCATATCCAATAGAGTGCGATTACGACGTTCGGACACACCGTTCTGTTGAGGTGTTCCAGCGGCGTTAGTTGTGAAACGATTCCACATTTTCTTAAGTGTGTACCAAATTCGTGACTTAAATATTCTCCTCCACGATCCGATCGTAAGAATTTTATCTTTCGGTCACGTTGATTCTCTACTTCATTCTGAAATTCCTTGAACCTTTCAAAGGTCTCGGACTTGTGTTTCATCAAGTAGACATACCCATATCTACTCAAGTCATCTGTGAGAGTGAGAACATAACGATATCCTCCATGAGCCTCAACGCTCATTGGACCGCACACATCGGTATGTATGATTTCCAACAAGTTGGTTGCTCGCTCCATTGTTCCGAGAACGGAGTCTTGGTCATCTTGCCCATGAGGCATGGTTCACATGTGTCAAATGATTCATAATCAAGAGACTCCAAAAGTCCATCAGCATGGAGCTTCTTCATGCGCTTTACACCAATGTGACCAAGGCGGCAGTGCCACAAGTATGTGGGACTATCGTTATCAACTTTACATCTTTTGGTATTCACGTTATGAACATGTGTAATACTACGCTCGAGATTCATTAAGAATAAACCATTGACCATCGGAGCATGACCATAAAACATATCTCTCATATAAATAGAACAACCATTATTCTCGGATTTAAATGAGTAGCCATCCCGTATTAAACGAGATCCAGATACAATCTTCATGCTCAAACTTGGCACCAAATAACAATTATTAAGGTTCATAACTAATCCCGTAGGTAAATGAAGAGGTAGCGTGCCGACGGCGATCACATCGACTGGAACCATTCCCGACGCCATCGTCACCTCGCCCTTCGCCAGCCTCCGCTTATTCCGCAGCTCCTGCTGTGAGTTACAAATATGAGCAACGGCACCGTATCAAATGCCCGGGAGTTACTACGAGTAATCGGTGAGGTACACATCAATTACATGTATATCAAATATACCTTTGGTGTTGCCGGCCTTCTTGTCCGCTAAGTATTTGGGGCAGTTCCGCTTCGATGACCCTTCCCTTGCAATAAAAGCACTCAGTCTCGTGCTTGGGTCCATTCTTTGACTTCTTCCCGCAAATTGCTTACCGGGCGCGGCAACCTCCTTGCCGTCCTTCTTGAAGTTCTTCTTGCCCTTGCCCTTCTTGAACTTAGTGGTCTTATTGACCATCAACACTTGATGTTCTTTCTTGATTTCAACCTCGGCTGACTTCGGCATAGAGAATACTTCAGGAATGGTCTTTACCATCCCCTGCATATTGTAGTTCATCACAAAGCTCTTGTAGCTTGGTGGGAGCGACTGGAGGATTCTGTCAATGACCGCCTCATCGTGGAGGTTAATATTCACCGGTCATACGGTTGTGTAACCCGGACATCTTGAGAATGTGCTCACCGACGTAACTATTTTCCTCCATCTTACAACTATAGAACTTGTCGGAGATGTCATATCTCTCGACCCGGCGTGAGCTTGGAAAACCAGTTTCAGCTCCTCGAACATCTCATATGCTCCGTGATGCTCAAAACGCTTTTGGAGCCCCGGTTCTAAGTCAGAAGCATGCCGCACCGAACGAGGGAGTAATCATCAAGACGAGACTGCCAAGCATTCATAATGTCTTGGTTCTCTCGACGGAGCGTCACCTAGCGGTCCTTCTAGGACATATTGTTTCCTGGCAGCTATGAGGATGATCCTCAAGTTCCGGACCCAGTCTGTATAGTTGCTGCCGTCATCTTTCAGCTTGGTTTTCTCTAGGAACGCGTTGAAGTTTAAGTTGACATGAGCATTGGCCATTTGATCTACAAGACATATCATTCAAAAGTTTTAGACTAAGTTCATGATAATTAAGTTCATCTAATCAAATGAACTCCCACTCAGATCAGACATCCCTCTAGTCATCTAAGTGTTACACGATCCGAGTCGACTAGGCCGTGTCCGATCATCACGTGAGACGGACTAGTCATCGTCGGTGAACATTCTCATGTTGATCGTATCTTCCATACGACTCGTGTTCGACCTTTCGGTCTCCGTGTTCCGAGGCATGTCTGTACATGCTAGGCTCGTCAAGTTAACCCTAAGTGTTTTGCGTGTGTAAATCTGTCTTACACCCGTTGTATGTGAACGTAAGAATCCATCACACCCGATCATCACGTGGTGCTTAGAAGCGACGAACTTTAGCAACGGTGCACGCTTAGGGAGAACACTTCTTGATATTGTTGTAAGGGATCATCTTATTTACTACCGTCGTTCTAAGTAAACAAGATGTATAAACATAATAAACATCACATGCAATTATTTAATAGTGACATGATATGGCCAATATCATAAAGCTCCATTGATCTCCATCTTCGGGGCTCCATGATCATCTTGTCACCGGCATGACACCATGATCTCCATCATCATGATCTCCATCATTGTGCCTCCATGAAGTTGTCACGCCAACGACTACTTCTACTTCTATGGCTAATGCGTTTAGCAATAAAGTAAAGTAATTTACATGGCGTTCTTCAATGACACGCAGGTCATACAAAAATAAAGACAACTCCTATGGCTCCTGCCGTTGTCATACTCATCGACATGCAAGTCGTGATTCCTATTACAAGAACATGATCTCATACATCACAATATGTCATTCATCATTCATCACAACTTGGCCATATCACATCACATGACAATTGCTGCAAAAACAAGTTAGACGCCCTCTAATTGTTGTTGCATCTTTTACGTGGCTGCAATTGGGTTCTAGCAAGAACGTTTTCTTACCTACGAATAACCACAATGTGATCTTGTCAACTTCTATTTACCCTTCATAAGGACCCTTTTCATCGAATCCGCTCCAACTAAAGTGGGAGAGACAGACACCCGCTAGCCACCTTATGCAACTAGTGCATGTTAGTCGGTGGAACCGGTCTCACGTAAGTGTGCGTGTAAGGTTGGTCCGGGTCGCTTCATCCCACAATACCGCGGAAGCAAGATAAGACTAGTAGCGGCAAGCAAGTTGACAAGATCTACGCCCACAACTAAATTGTGTTCTACTCGTGCAAAGAGAACTACGCATAGACCTAGCTCTGATACCATCATAGGGAACGTTGCAGAAAATTAAAATTTTTCCAACGGTTTCACCAAGATCCATCTATGAGTTCATCTAAGCAACGAGTCAAGGGAGTGAGTTTGCATCTACATACCACTTGTAGATCGCGTGCGGAAGCTTTCGAGGATGGTGATGATGGAGTCGCACTCGGATCACCGATGACCAAAGCGCTGAACGGACAGCACCTCCGCGTTCAACACACGTGCGACACGGGCAACGCGTCTCCTCCGTCTTGATCCAGCAAGGAGGAAGGAGAGGTTGAGGAAGATGGCTCCAACAGCAGCACGACGGGCGTGATGATGATGGAGTGACAATTCTCCAGGCTTCGCCAAGCGCACACACGGAGGAGGAGAGGTGTTGGGAGGGAGGGGTTGCGCCTTCAATTGTGTGTTGCACCCCTCCCCTCACCCCTCTATTTATCGGGGACGGGAGGAGGGGGGCCGGCCCCCTCTAGATGCATCTAGAGGGGGGGCGGCGGCCAAGGGGAGGGGTCTTGCCCCCCAAGCAAGGGGGGCGCCCCCCTTAGGGTTCCCCCCTCAACCCTAGGCGCATGGGCCCAAGGGGAGGGGGTGCGCCCAGCCCACTAGGGGCTGGCTGCCTCCCACGCAGCCCAAGTGGCCCCCCGAGAGGGGTGGCCTCCCGTGGTCCTCCGAACCTTTCCGTGGCCCCTCCATAATACCGATATGACCCAAAACTTTTCCTGTCCGCTTGACGACTTCCCATATATAAATCTTTACATCCGGACCATTCTCGAACTCCTCGTGACGTCTGGGATCTCATCCGGACTCAACAACATTCGGTAATCACATACAAGTCTTCCTAATAACCCTAAGCGCCACCGAACCTTAAGTGTAGACCCTACGGGTTCGGGAGACATGCGTACATGACCGAGACGCTCTCAGTCAATAACCAACAGCGGATCTGGATACCCATGTTGGCTCCCACATGCTCCTCGATGATGTCATCGGATGAACCACGATGTCGAGGATTCAAGCAACCCGTATTCTATTCCCTTTGTCGACGGTATGTTACTTGCCCGAGACTCGATCATCGGTATCCCAATACCTCGTTCAGTCTCAAGCATCGGGCAAGTCACTTTAGTCGCATCAGTAATGCATGATCCCGTGACCGGACACTTGATCACTTTGAGCTCATTATGATGATGCACTACCGAAAGTGGGCCCAGTGATACCTCTCCGTCATACACGGAGTGACAAATCCTGTCTCGATCCGTGTCAACCCAACAGACACTTTCGAGATACCGTAATGCACCTTTATAGTCAACCAGTTACGCCAGGACGCTTGGTACACCCAAAGCATTCCTACGGTATCCGGGAGTTACACGATCTCAAGGTCTAAGGAAGAGATACTTGACATTGGAAAAGCTCTAGCAAAACGAACTACACGATCTTTGTGTTATGCTTAGGATTGGGTCTTGTCCATCACGTCATTCTCCTAATGACGTGATCCCGTTGTCAATGACATCTGATGTCCATAGTCAGAAAACCATGACTATCTGTCGACCAACGAGCTAGTCAACTAGAGGCTCACTAGGGACGTACAGGTCTATGTATTCACACGTGTATTACGATTTCCGGATAATACAGTTATAGCATGAATAAAAGACAATTATCATGAACAAGGAAATATAATAATAATGCTTTTATTATTGCCTCTAGGGCATATTTCCAACACCCTTTGCGTGCAGGTCTCCCATACATAGGCCAGATCTCCGAGGACGATAACCTCAAGTGTAAAAAGGAAATAATCCAAGGCTCTGAATGACTTAGCTTTTCTGTCGCCGAGCCGGTGTCGTTCCTCCAGCCGCCTTCTTCTCAGAAACCGAAAGCGATGAAGAACCGCTAGGCTAACTACCAGACCAGATTCTCACAATTGCGCCCCCTACCTGGCGCGCCAAAGATGTGTGTGCGGAACGACACCTATGGGATCACAAGAATCCCTACTACAGTTGCCGGGGCGCAGGGTTGCGAGGAGAGCAGGGCTAGTAGACAGCACAAGGATCGTTTACCCAGGTTCGGGCCACGAGGATGCGTAAAACCCTAGTCCTGCTTTGGTAGGTGTATTTCTGAGAGTTCTTGAGCTCTCGAACTAGCTGTTGTCAGTGCGTGGTTCGAAAGAGCCGAATCCTTCTCCAGTATGCCATGGCCTCCTTTTATAGTTGAAACGGGCTGCCACAGTGACACACAGGAAGTGGAAAGGCGTACAGTGCCCTGAGCTTATCTCTCGTATTATAGGACAAGACGCATTTTATGCGTGGCTTAGGTGTCCCCTTGCTTTATCGGTGACGGGGCGAGGCCCGTCCCGTCCGTCGCCGCTCCTCCTCGCTTCGACACGCGCCCTGGCCAGTGATGCGTGCGGTGCCATGTAGGCAGGTAGGCAGCTGGGTGGCACGGTGGTGGAGCCTTCACGGAGATCTGCATGCCGCCACGCAGGCACTTGATGAGTTGGCCTGGGAGCTGCATGTTGCCACGCAGGTGCCCGCCCAGCTGGTTGGGCTGGCAGCTGCACGGGAACGGCGGTGGAAGCTTGGTTGGCGCGGGCCTGGCGGTGGTCCCGCTGGCGTCCTTGGTGAGGGCCTTGCCGGGTGGCCCGGCAAGGGTCTTGCCGTGGCGCGCTGTCGTCCCCGGCAAAGGTCTTGCCGGGGGTCTGGTAGCCTTCCTCGGCAAGTATCTTGCTGAGGATCATCGTCTTCTAATCCTCATCTAATCTTGAATATGTCTTCATAAAGATCTGCATGCCACCACGGAGGTGCCTCCCGAGCCCTGGCCCCACGTGGATGATGGTGTTGGGGATCGTGGTCTCAAGGGTGGCTTGCTCTGTTGGTGTGGGGCGAGCTGTCCCGGCAAGGGTCTTGCCGGGGCCGCTGAGGCCGCCCGGCAAGGGTCTTGCCGGGGGAACCTGCTTCGTCCCTCTGCTCTTTGTGGTCTTGGCCTTGGCGTTGCTTTGATTGTCTTGGGCTTCGGTCTTACCTTGGCTCACCTCCCCTGTTCTGCTTGGTGTGGTCGTGGGCGCGGCTCTGACTGCCCGTGCACAGGTAAAGGGGTACAAAAGCGTGCCCCTCTTTTTGTACACCGACACTCGTCCTATGGCTTTTTAGATAATGACCTTATCATGCCCATTTTCCTGGAAAAAAATATAGTTAGAACAGTACAATTTATATTTTAGCTTTGTGAACCGCTTCAAAAAGAATTTAGGATGGATATGTGAATTCAGGAAAACTATATGTCTACAGAAACCAGAATATTTTGTTGAGAAACATAAACCATACTTACAGAAGGCCGACACCTTTGAGATGCCGACGCCAAACTATTTGTGTACAGGAATGACAAATGTAACTCATGGCATGTAACCTAGTAATCGATGATGCTCATTTTCACCTACTTATAGAATTGCAGTTCAACTCAAACTGGGGTCTCTTGATGAGACTGCTTTGTTTCAAAGTCAAGTAGAACAGTCAGACACCCCAAACCAAATCACAAAGTGTTGCTGCTCCATGCCAGGCAGCCCCTGATCTTTCATGGTTTCCTGCTACATGGCTCTTCTTCGATGATTGGGAGAACCGTCTGACGTTGTGACCGAGTTGATGCTTGTAATACCCGTAGCCTGAAACAGCATTCCTTGGAGATCATGCAGGGGTAGCAAGAAAGTGATGCAGTTGGCCAGTTCCTTGGAGGAGTTTGGTGGCTGCCGATATGGTTAGCGGAGGTTCGAACTTGGTGGGCTCCGATCTGGGCTGAGAGGACTGGGAAGAGGTCGCCAGCACGCGGAGCACGAAGATGCCGGAGACCATGATCTCTGGGAGCCTGGTGCCACAGTCGTGCTCCACGATGGTGGAAGAGGAGCACGCGTCGGTAGGACGCAGGCCCGGCAGACCTCGAGATCCTTGTGGACATCAGGCGTCGCCGACGCCAACACCGCACAAGCCGACGCTCATGAGGTTCCACCGTTCCAGAGAGAATATGAGAGGGATAGGATCGCCGCCCCAGGCCGAGGCCCCCTAAGGTTCCATCGTTTCAGAGAGAGGATGAGATGGGCAGGATCAGCCAGAGATGGCTCTCAACCCATCGTCCCCTGCAGCGACCGGCTTCGGTGCAGCGCTTAGTCGCCGCCTTACTGGTGTTGCATGAGAAAGGGGGCGAGAGAAACAAGGGGAGGGATATGAGGAAAGATTTTATGTTCATTGATTTCTAAATTATGGTGATTGGTGATGATGAAGAAACAGGGGAAGGAAGACAACATGAGGAAAGAGGGAGCAAATCTTTGTGTGATTAGAGCGGAAATGTTTTTTAACCTTGTGTTGGTTTTTAGGAAGGTGATCGGAAATTATAATGAAAGTATTTAATCCGTAATTCAGTAAATATTATGGATATAAAAACCAAATGGGAAACCAATTCAGTTTTTGGTGGGAAGGTGATCTCATGTAAGAAGGTAAGCAAATCATGATGTGATTTTTGAATCCTTAATTACCCAAGAATTAAATGAGCACCTACCAAGAAAGCGCAAGAATTATTGCCTGATATAAACCGATGAAGTGGGGGGAGGGGATGAAAAAAATTCTATGAAAAAAAACCAGCGAAGGTGGGACGAAAAAAAACCATGGTAGGTAGGACGAAAATTAACCGACGGAGACTACCAACTGAGACATTAGGAATAGAGATGGAACAGAGCTGGGAGTATACAAGTTAAAAGTGTCGGCAATTTTTTTTGCCATGGCTAGTCTGCAGCTAAAGAAAGCAACTTGAAATTTCCATGTCATTACATAGATAGAGGCAAAAAACAACATAATTAGTAAAATTACAAATCATGGCAAGTTTATGTACAAAATAAAAATGTCATGATGCATAGACACTACTTGTCGTGATGTTGAAAAACGCATCATCGACACACTAGTTTATGTAGATTTTCCGTCAAGGTAGATCAAGATTTTAGGTTCGAATAAGTTTCCATGATTTTACTCTGAATAATGCCACCCCAAAACAATTATGTCATGATCATGAGTTCATGGTTCAGTTTGTAGAAAATTGCCATGATTTCAATCTAAGGATTTATGAATACTTTTGTGGTGCGTGCAACCATACTATAATGGTAAAATGCCCATGTTATAGAACTTTTCTCCTTAAAATTGGCATGTGATACTCATCAAATGTATCTATAATTTTTAATTATTTCATGTTATATTTATAACACTTTGTTATAGCTTTGGCATCAATTTTTATTATTTCTCTGGACTAACATATTAGTCTAGTGGCCATTGTTTGCTGCTTGTTTTTTGGATTTTCAGGAAAATCAATATTACGGAGCTAAAAAATCCAAAAAATTACAATTTTTGCATCGAATCTCCTGGAGGAACGTGGCCCCACCTGTGGGCCCCACGCGGCCAGGAGGTGCTCCTCCATTGATATGGCTGGTTTCTTTTCCATTTGAGTGTCATCCAGTTCAACTCAAAGTTCTGGTACCTCTTCTTGCCAGACAACACCGGGTAGAGTGATCCCTAAACTGAAGAGAAATCAACAGGTACAATAACGTGTATGTTATACGCGATAGCAAGAAACAACGATGAACCAAGAAATCAACCAACAGGGACACGAGATTTTAACGTGGAAAACCCTTGCGGGAAAAACCACGGGCGCCAGCCAGCAAGACTTCACTATATCGGGGTGAGGTTACAAACGCCGGGGAATTTCCTCAATGCAACATATCCCTTACGGCGGCTTACAAGAGGTATTTATAATAGGTGAACCCTAGTCCAACTCGGTAACAACTCGTACCGTGGCCCTGGCCGGACGGATTCACGCGTCTGCCGATGTGTCCATGACTCCATGTTGAACTCGGATTCCGGATGCGCTTCCTTGATCCGAATTGGAGTGGAGCTCGACCTGCACATCATCAGAACTTATATAAGCGTACTACATCCACAAGAGAATTCATCGCTTTCCTTGATCGCCCAACCTTGTGCCTACACCCGCGAGACAAGAGCACCACCGCTAGCGTCCGCCGCCACGCCATGGCCGCGCCCACGCAGAGCAGCCCGCTCCGCCGATGGAAGCGTTTCTTCCGCGCCTTCGACTCTGTGGATGCCGCCATCAAGCCCTCCGACCCTGACCACTCACGCGACGAGCTCCGGCGCGCCAGGGTCGACATCGTGGAGCAGCTCTGCGACGCCGCGGACGACGATCAGGCGGAGCGCCTATGCAAGATTCTCGACGACCACATGGCGGAGTCCCTTGAGACGCTGCGACTGGTTCCGGTGATGCCCAACCTGTTGGCTTCCACGGACCTCGGCAAGTCCGTCTGCGCGCTGCGCAGGCACGAGTCGGAGCGCGTCCGCGTCCTGGCCAGAGGCCTCGTGAGCGGGTGGAGGGCGTCGATGCAGGACGAGCTTGCCAAGGTCAGAGACGCGCTGCACAAGCTTGACAACATCAACATGCCGCAGACAAAGGAGATCGCCGTCGATCAGCAGCAGCAACATGTCTCCGCCGATTCTGACATAGCCAAGACGAAGGCGTCGGCCATGAAGACGGTGGCAATCAGAAAGGATGCGTCCGGTTCCGCCGCGGGGGACCGTGCCGTGTTCTGCTCCGAGGAGAAGATGGAAGCCGCGAAACGCAAATTCCGCCAAGGTTACCAAGAAGCAGAGGACGCCAAACGGGTGCGCAGGACACAGTTGGTGCAGGCGCCCAAGATGATGCAGCCAATGCCAATGAGGAGGTGCAGCAGCTCCATGGTCAAGAAAACCTTCTCGATCAGGACGCAGCTTCACATGGCTTAGGGCTCTAGAACTCAAACAGTTGGAAAGATCTAAACTGGTAATGTTTCTGTATCCTTCTTTTCGAACATTCAGTACTGCAGTTGTAACTAGCATGACTGTAATGCAGTTGCTTGCTTGTCTGTTATGTACATGATCGAAGGAAGTTGATGAATTGAAAGTGAGATTCGGTGTTAGTACAAATCTACTGACATGTTCAAAGAACTTGGGAAGAAATTACTCGTCGTGTTGGGAAAGATGTGTTAGCCTTAAAGGTTAAACAAATGTCCAACTCCAATCCACACCAAAACATCCTGTCCAACTCCAATCCCAGATTGAAGTGTGTCCACGAAATTCCTGTTTTCCTCATGGCTTCAATACTGTAAAAATCTCAGGCGGCTTTTAGTAGTGTTCAGAAACCATGCAAGAGCTCACATACGGTTTTCAGGCGAGATTCACGACAACACCATGCAAGAGCTCCCTTCCTCGCACAGAAACAGCAAAATTTTATCCATGCCTCTCCTTGGCCTCGCTGTTGTCCTCCTGCACTTCTTTGCCTCTCCTACCAAGTGACTGTTGTTGTTCAGGAGAAAAAGAAGATATGTGTGCTCCCTCTAGAAAAAGTTTACGGCGAATTTATTTGTCGTGTCAGGAGGGCACCAAAAAGCTGATGTGCACTTGCTCTCTGAATTTTACAACTGCTGCAAATTTCGTTCGATACGATTGGTGCCAATATCAGGCCAATTTCATGCCACATTGCAGAGAAAATAAATACTTACAACAATGGTGTTTACTGCATTGAGTTCACATATTTATCGACATAGATCCACTGGATTACAAGGGAACTACAATGCCTGATACATCATCTAAATTCACAGTACTATACAACTTCATTCAAAATCAGCTGAATTACAGGAAAACGTCGACAGCATTCACAGGTGTTGCAGTTTCTCCTCTGCCTCTAATCCTGAGGAAACCGAGAGCGACAGCAACACTAACAAAGCCAACCAGAGGCGAGCTCGGCAGAGAGCCTGCGCAGCATCAACCAATCGAACCGAGCATCAACGTGGCGCAACCCGGTGGTGCCTAGTAGAGCAAGAGAGTAGTAGCGCTAAGAGAGAAGAAGATAGGCAGAAGATGATGGCTTGGCTGGCTTATTTTAAGTAGTCTATGTTTCTTCTCTGGAGGTGTTCTTTCCTCCTTTTTTTCAGATATTCTTGCTGTTCACCCCCAAACTTCTGCTACTAGGCCTGACTATGGCCTGCTGCAACTTCTTTTGCGGCGCTCACATAGTCTCTCATGTAACTGACTTCGGTCACCCAGACTGCTCTACCTTTTGTTAAAAAAAAAACTTATTTATGAACAAGGGTGATGAGCCCGTTATCCTAAATAAAACCAACCATGACTTCAGCACCGTTCCTTTGTTGCCAGGAACTCGATATCTCCACTCTCTCCAACTATGGTTTAAATCTCAATGTAACTTGGATGCACTTCTCTTTTATTCTCTTTAATTTTCAGGTGTGGCTAGGAACAAAATTCATCACCTCAGAGGCTCAGACTTCAGTGCAAGGGGAGAATCATTAATCCAAACTGAAATAGTCCTATGGATCATGTACATAAGTTGTATAAATTGGATAGAGTATAACACCAATTCTCCACATATATTGAATTGTCCAATTATGGTCACTGCAATGAAATTAACTTGCTAAGACTAGAAAATGACTACACAGAAATTATTCAATGTGATAACCCACCCAAGACATTGTTTTCAGCGGTCTTCTTACAAGGTCGTGCGTTGACAGGAAAAGACATCCATCATAGACAAATCACTGAATGTGCTCCCAGGAAAGAAATCACTGAATGTACTAATGAACATTTCTGATACACCTAATGTGAAGAGGAAGATAGTCTATTAGAGCTATTCAAGAAATTAATGCACTATCTCCTAGCAATGCTGGTAACTTGTATAAATCATAACAACATTTTTCCAGCTGCAGTTTCAATCAAAATGAAAAATGACTTCATTTTTTGTAAGCTTCCTAATTTTTGCTCACAGCTGAAAAGAAAAACTTCAAACCCAGAAGCCAACCCATTATGGATACGACAGGTTATAAAAATCAGGCACATCTACATGATTATTTGCATGACCTTATTTTTCACACAAGTAGAATAATAATATCATATCCGTATACATCACTTGCAGCTACATGATAGGGTATAAAAACCATGTACTTCTACTTGCATGCAATCTACGAAGCACAAGGGAAATTTTTATCAAAGAGCGCAACTGATTAACAACTTTATGCCGCAGTTGCTCCTGCTGCTCTTGTTCTTCTTCCAGGTTTCACCACATGCCATATTAATGGTGGAATCATACTAGCACCAATCCTGCATCAAGCGCAGGCATCAGAATGTTCAGAACTATTACAAAATGCTAATTAAAGATAACGTTCCAGCTGTTCTAATACTGAATTTCCTATTAATTGTTCCCCAGGTGTGAGTGAGTTTTGGCTTCTTAGGATCTCTAATACTGAATTTGGATGTTGAACTGGTTTCATGTTTAATGGAACTGGGCGTGGGCATTTTGTTCTAAGAAAAATTCAGATCACCTGAACCAAGGCCAAATATGCGGTTCCGTAAATACAAATACGCGCCGGGGGGGGGGGGGGGGGGTCTAATTTTTATCATATAAAACTTTGAACAAAACAGAGAAAAGTAACATAGTTTCAACTTTCAAGCACTATTCTACCATCAGCTTGCAACCACAGTACATTGTGTTGTTTTCAGAGAAATGGACTGGCTGGCTGGGATAGGGAGCAATCAACAGATTTTGGGCAGCTCGGCACTGACTTAGGTTTTTTGGTATCGATTTCTGGTTCAAAGAGAGCAGCTAATCACAATTGTTTGTTCAGGCATCAATTAATGTCTTGTTGGAGTCTGAAAGCTATGTGGTACTTGAGTAATGTTTCTTGGCACTCTTGTCGCTGTGCATTGCCTTCCCATGACCTTTAAAAGCTGGTTTGTATTCCATATGCAATATGTAACCTCTTGACAGTGAGTACTCCTTGACATTATACACTTGCCACCAAGTTCAGTTTGACTCTCTTCCTAGCTCTTTCATAGTCACTTACTAGTAAGGACGCAATTTCTGCTTGCTTCTGTAAAATGGCAGAGGATGGGTACACGAATCAGTTGGAAAAAACTATCTTTAGACATGAAACTGTACTCTAGTGAGCTCCAAAATGTAAAGAAAGACAGTCAGGTATAGTAGCAAAGGCAAATTGTGAGTAAGGATTATGGGCTTTTTACGGCTCAGGTAGCGTGCATATTTGAGATATCAAGACCAGTTTTGTGGAGTGAAAATAAATATGTGTGTGTGGTACCAGTTACCAGACTGGTTTTCCATCAGCTACATTGTAATCCAAACGTATGATGTTTCATGTTTTTCTGCTACTACTGTAGCCAGTTCTTAGTGAAGTTTAGCCAGGGTTGCTCATGTTCTGGTTAAGATGTTTAACTCTGAACTGAGCGAAGCATAGCAGAAGCAGAGAGACGTGGTAATCGGAGGAAGCCATTATCCCTGAGATTCCAACCTCTCATGTTAGACAACTTGGTCTCAGACTCGGATTCAGAAACGAAACTGCGCGTTTTAGCTCTTCCTAGGCTGACTCGGATTCAAATTGCTTGCCGCCACTTCTCTTTCTCTCCCGCGTCCTTTATTTTCTTGCTCGCCGCGTTTCCCGAATCCCCGACCCATCTCACCCCGCCCTCCGACCAGCCTCCCTCTATCCATCTTCCTCTCCCTCCCAACGCCGGATCGTTGCTCTCGCGATTCCACGGCCGCGACCATGGCCGGCACCACGGCGCTCCCGCCGTCTCTGCTCCCGCGCCGTAGCGCCGCCGCCGCCGCCGCCGACCTGCACTCCTGCTCCTCCCGCGTGCGCGTGAACCCCACCTTGATGGCGAACCCCGCGGCTGCCAAGAAGCCAAAGCGCCCCGGATCCGTGCGCGACGTTCAACCGCCGCCGGCGAAGCGCGTTCGCGGTCCCTGCTCCGGGGGCGAGCTCCATGTCGCCGTCCCCGCCAACATCAAGAACGGCAGCAAGCTTCCGTCTCCCAGCAGCGGCAAGGATCCGCTCCACTCCTCCGCAATCAAGAACCAGGTCGCCGAATCTCCGGCTGCCGCGACGCAATCGAAGCCGCAGATGAGCATGCGCGAACTGATCGAGAAAGCTCGCCTCACCATGGCTCGCCTCGACAAGGCTCGCTCTGCCTCCAAAGAAGAGGCCAACCGTCGGCAGGAGATCGAGCGCAGCAGAACAGACGCCCGGCGAAAGGTGGAGCAGATGGCGGACACGGTGCAGTTCAACGACCCCTGGATCCATCACTCCGACGTGACCAAGTCTCCTGAGGAGCTGCTCAAAGCAAGACAGCACGCATGGCATTATCAAGCTCACCTCCTCGAGATGGCTCGTCGACGGGACTTTGCTCAAGCGATGCAAATCCACGGATGTGTGGTCGAGTGATCGAAGCAGAGGAAGAAATCATCAGCAGTGCAGGCTTGTTGCTGAGTAAAGCAGAGGACGCTGGGTCGGCAGTGGTATTCTTAGTTAGCTGAGAAAAGCAGAGGAAGCAAAGGAAAGGATGGATAAGCTACAACCTGTCAACTATGTAATCTAGTTGCAAGTGTGTAGGAGTATTTCACTTGCATGTTTTCCAGTAGTGCGAGTGAGTGAGATTCTTATTAATTTGGCCATTAATTTGTGTGCATTATGATCACAATTGATCAATTAATGCAAGGGTTTTGTTTCATGTAAAGGCATTGGATCTGATCAGTCTGATGTATGCAAGCATCTGCCAGGAGAGGAACAGATATGTCTGCTCTACTCCCTTGAGAAAAATTAACACCTCAATAATGCAGAATTTATTTGTCGCATCAAGAAGGCGCCAAAAGGCACGTTTCCTGAATCCTGATGCATACATGCATCATTGTTACCAACAGCTTATGTGTACAATTTTGTTCAGTACAATTGCTGTATATGCCAGACCAGTTTGATGTCACACTGCAGAGAAAATCAATACTTGACGGCAATGGTGTTTTCTTCATTTGATTAACATATTTAATTAACATGGATCCACTGAGCTAACATATTCAGTACAATTGCCGCAACTCATGTGCACTTGCCAAATTTGGCAACTGCTGCAAATTTCGTTCCATACAAATGGTGCCAGTATCAAATCAACCACATGTCATGTTTTACTTCACTGAATATCTGAAATCACATATTCATTGACATAAATCCACTGGATTACAGGGGAATTACAATGCCTGATACATAATCTGAATTCATAGTGACAACTTCAATCAATTACAATGGCAAATGTTGGCAACATTCACAGGTGTTGCAGTTCTTCCTCTTCCTCGGCACCTTCAAGCGCCATCCGTAGCTTATCGGCTCCCTTCCTCCTGCAGAGAAATCAGGAGTGCCCATTTTTGACACACTGGGAAATGGCATGACCAGGGAGAAGAATAATCAATACTTCAAACTGGCACAGGGGAGAAGAATCAATACTTGAACAAAAGAGAAAAGGCTTACCCATGGTTTTTATCCATTGCATTTTGCCATGATCAATACTTCAAAACTTCCAGCAAGACATTCAGAATACTAGCCATCGCGGTCGGTCGGCGGTGTGACGCTGCTGATAATAGTTCTTACCCTATGACAGCCAGCACACTGCACGTCAAATTGGAGGTACCTTCTTTAGAGGCTACGGAGTACCTTCCATGTACAACGTGGGAGGTGATGAACAATCCAGTCATGGTCAGAGCCTGGCACAGCAACTTTATAGGAGAATTTCAGCTTGCGGCAAGATCGCCGGTTTTGTAGGTCAGCTCGGGAGACTGGAGGAGCCCCAGTTGGTGTTTTGGACAATAATATCATTTCACCATGCTCAAGCAGTCAACAGACTACAGGTACTCAGTATGGCCAATGGGTGGCCAGTCCTTCAAATGTAGCATTCACTCATTTGATGTTTTGGATGCTCGCTTTCATCTAGCATTTGTCGCTCCTGCATGTGAAAAGACAGGTAAAGTCATTTAGTCACACAAATGCAGGTCCAAATATTATTCTAGAAAAATAGTACTCCCTCTGTAAAGAAATATAAGAGTTTTTAGATCACTAAAGTAGTGATCCAAACGCTCTTATATTTCTTTACAGAGGGAGTATGTTATTATTTTTTGAAAAGAGACATTACAAAAAAGAACCATCCAATCCAAGCAAAAGAACAGAAGGATTAAAAGATCAACAGCTCAAGAGTTCATATAGGATAAAGTTGTAAAGTACACCCATTCAGTTGCTTTCAGATGAGAGACGGCCTTAAAGCTGAAACAACTGCTGGCCATGCTGGGTTGTTTTCCAGTTACTTATGCAATTAGAGATTAGACATGATTATCATAGGATTAATGAAAGATATAGCATTCGTGGGCAGAGGCAGTTTCTGAACTCCACAATTTCAATTGCCCTCCCAGACCCGTTAATATCGCAGAAGCAAGCGCACTACTTCTCCTATTGTGTACATTTTTCTTTAGCATGAGTTTTGCTACTAGGCCTCTTCGAAAGACCACTGACCTGATAAAATGTCTTGCTATATGTTTTGAAATTAGGTGTGTACAGACCTTCGGGGTGGTGGAGCATCGTGTGGTCGAGTGGTGCCTGGTGCGGGCTGAACCCATGGTTTCAATCCATTTTCCTTTTTTTTTTTTCTCCTCCAACTAAACCGCCCCGATCCAGTCCACTTAACTCCTCAGTCCACCCCGCTCCAGCCCATTATAAATTTAGCAACCATTTCAGCCCATCCAAACGAGACCACGCATGTTTCCACACCAAAACATCCAGTTCAACCCGCCCCATTCCCCAGATTGAAGTGTGTCCATATTACCAGGGGTCTCTCCACATGTGGTTCCAATCAAAATGGTCAAAATTGTTTATTTTCTGACAGTGACTGCTATAACAGCAGAGAGACTTGTACTTAAATACATATTGGTAGTAGGATAAAATAAGTACAACATTTCCAACCATACTTACCCAGCAACCCGCGTATTCTTGAAGGTATCCTTCTCTCAAGACTTGACTTATAATTTTATCATTTGCAGTACACACCCAGTTTCAACTACTTGCAGAAACTTGCATCCATTTGCATGCCTTCGGACTAAGTCACTGCTCCTCTTCAGTCTTCAGCTTCCAAAAGTATAGCTTTCCTCAAAATAAGAGGAAATCTTAGCTACCTATTTGCACATGTTCATCCAGTTTACATAAGGCGACGAGCCATTGAGCACCGCACCACCATCCTATTCCTGTTTCCCTCATGGCTTCAGTACTGAAAATCTCAGGCGGCTTTTAGTAGTGTTCAGAGCAGTACAACAAGCCAAATGGTTTTCAGGCGAATTTCCCGAGAACACCATGCAAGAGCTCCCTTCCTCGCCCAGAAACAGAAAAAGTGTATCCATGCCTTTCCTTCAACTTGCTGCTGTCCTCCTGCTCTTCTTTGCCTCTCCTAGCAACTCTTTTACAAATCCCTCTTTGGATATCAAAGCTTGAAAAATTGGAGATGCTAGACCTATCATTGAATCAACTCACTGGACCGATATCATCCTGGATTGATGGGCTGGGCTTCCTGTTCTTTCTAGATATATCAAGTAACAAACTTACAGGGGATATACCAGCTGCATTGACAAAGATGCCGATGTTACTATCAGAGAAAAATGCTGCTAAGTTGGACCCAAAGTTCCTTGAGTTGCCTGTATTTTGGACACCATTACGTCAATACCAGATGTTCAGTGCTTTTCCCAACAAATTGTGCCTGGACAACAATAATTTCACTGGTGCAATTCCCCCTGCGATTGGACAGCTGAAAATGCTCGAAATCTTTAATTTAAGCTCCAACAGCTTAACTGGTGAAATACCACAAGAAATCTGCAACCTCACAAACCTGCAAATGCTTGATCTGTCGAACAACCAGCTCACAGGTGAAATCCCATCTGCACTGAGTGATCTGCACTTCCTTTCCAGATTTGATGTTTCTAACAACAAGCTAGAAGGGGAAGTTCCAAGTGGAGGACAGTTTGATTCTTTTTCAAACTCCAGCTACAGTGGGAATCCAAAGCTATGCGGACCTATGATCGATAATGACTGCAACTCAAGACCATCTTCAGCCTCTGGGAAGCGACGGAACAACTTGCGTCGTGCGTTAATTATCGGAATCACCGCGGGGGGACTCATTGCTCTCATTTTGCTTGCATGCTTCCTTATTGCAAGGTTAGCATATGATGATCACACTGAAAATGTGGTTCCCCTTCGAAGCAGGCGGTGATGGAGATCTTATGTTCTCAGCAGAAGTGGTGCTGAAGATCTGATGCTTTGAACATTGTGCTTTTCTTCCCTCCTGTACTAAGACATGGCTTAAGTCTCCATTGTTTGCCGGGACTTTACGCACATCATTCCCAGTTCGCCTATGCTATGCAAATATAGCAAGATATTAGATTTCATAGGGCTGTAATGTAGTCTCTCGAACTGGATGTGTATTAAAAGTGTAAGGCAGTATTACCAGCATATGCCTGGTACATGTAACTCCACGCATATCACCAAATATTCTAAAGAAGAGAAATGTATAAATCCTCTAGTTCGCCAGCCCTCAACGTTTTTCCACAGAAATGAGTCGACCAAGAACATTATAATGGGGGATTTGGCTACAGCAGGAGCCTAATGTAACAAATGAGGATAGAGTGCTCGGACTCAGAAGCTTGAGCTCGAGAACTTACGATTCCCAATTTCCCACGCGCATCGTTCTGCATTTCCACCACGGAGCCACTCGCACGCGTTGCCCGCGTCGGCCGCCGGAGCCGCGGCAGCCCCGCTCCTCGTGGTCGTGGGAGGGGGCGGGGGCTACCGAGGCGGCGCCGCAGTGCCGGCTGGATAGGCCGCGCGGCCAGGACTCGACTGGTAAACGGAGCACGCACGCGTACCAGAGCGGTGGCACCCCCGTCGGCCGGCGCGGACGTGCGGCGGCGACAGGGGAACGGGCTATGGGCTACGGTGGACTTGTCATGCTGTGGGAGGGCCGTGTGGGTGGATTGAAGAAGGGTGGTGGTTCCTATATGACGCCCGTTAGCGTCCCAATCGCTTCCACTTGAGCCAGCCCACGATTCGGTTTTGCTGTTGTTTCTTCCTTGTCTTGAAGGTTCCTGGCCGATTTTGGGGATCTTCTAGAAGGAACCGGTTTTTTCATGTTTTGTTTTTGACCGGGTTTCAGTTTTTTCGATTTCCTTTTCCTTTTCTCTGCTTATTTCTTTTTTTTCCTTTTTCCCTGTTGCTGTTTCTCTTCTCTGTTTTCCTTCTGGTAGTATAAAAAGTCACCGCGTCTTAAAAAAGTGTTCATCGTATATTAAAAAAATATTCACCTTATATTATAAAAAACTTCACCACGCATTATAAAAATATTCATCGTGTATTACAAAAATGTTCATCGTATATTAAGAAAGTGTTCACCTTGTTTATGGAACATGTTCATCATATATTAAGAAATTATTCAATGTATACTACAAAATTGGCATTGTGTATTTCAAAAAACTTGTTCAATGTTTATTTAAAAGTTGTTCAGCATGTAATACAAAAAATGTTCAATGTTTACTTAAAAAAATCCGGCCTATATAAAAAATTGTCAACGTTTTTCAATTTTTGTTCACTTTTATCAAATTGTTCATGTTTCAAAAGTTGTTTGAATTTTTGAATTATTTTTTAGAATTTTCAAAAATTATTCGTCTTTTTTAAGAAAATGTGTTCACATTTTCAAACATTATTCATGTTTTTGAAGGAAATTTGTTCAAATTTTCCCAAGACATGTTAGATTTGTTTTGAAACATGGGTATGCCGCTCAAGCTATTACTTAAGTTTCTGCGCTGCGTTTTACCCAAGGACATTTGCCTACTTGCCCGGCTAAGAACGTGCTTTGTAGCATGCGGTCATGGGTTCGACTCCACGCGCCCTACTTTTTAATTTTCGTGAAGTTTTACATTCAACACCTCTGAATGGGCCAGCCCGTTTACACGCCCTTCAACGAATGCTCGGCTATTTGCCGCTCGCGAGCGTTCGATGGGATCTCTTGGATTGAAGGGAGCCCCTATTTGAGGTTGTTTGCATCAAATAGGTGGCGCCACGCACGGGAAGCAGTCTGACTGGGCTGGCCATCTAGCTGTACCACAGGCGAAAAAGACAGCAAAAAAGCAAGCTAAGCGCGATGAGAGGTTTGAAACTGGCGGCCAGCCACCGGTGATTTTGTGCTTGTCGCGACTCCAGCTTACTAGCGGTGTTCATTTAAGAGTGGTGCGTAATTTAATGAACTAGTTGTAGCCGTAGAATCAGACTTCCTTACTATAGCGAACCTGAATCAGTTACTGTAGTGAATACTTTAAAAGAACTGAGAACAATTATTTTTTAAGAGTACATCTTTCTAAAAGCGTTTATTTCGAAAAAGTGCAAACATTTTTCGAAATTCTAAAAGAATTTAATAAAACAAGAACATTTTATGAATATATGAACAAAAAATTTTAGAACGCAAATATTATTTTAAAACATATAACATTTCTTGAAGTTGTGAACAGATCATGAAATTCTAAGAAAATTTGGAAACCTTGAATTTTTTAAATTTGTGAAGGAATATTTTTAAAATGAAACATTTCATGGAATTCTGAACAAAAAATTTGAACCGTGAAGATTTTTGAAATTCCTGAATATTTTTTGAAACGTGAACATTTTTTAAATAGTGATTTTTTTGAATTTGTGAACAAATTTAAAAGTAGTATCATTTTTTAAAATTCCTATACGGATTTGAAACTCAAACGTTTTTTGAATCTATGAATAAATTTTAAAAATAGGAACAATTTTTAAAATTTTAGAACCTTTTTCTGGAAAGAAAATTAAACTTGAAAAGGGGAGAAAAGAAACCAAAACAAAATCGAGAAACCAGAAAAAGAAAACAAATTCTTCTAGAAGGGTCACAAAACATGTGTTGTCGTGCTCAGATGGGCCGGCCCATTCTAGCAAAACCTCAATGGAGGAAACATTAGTCGTCATGATATGGCCAAGGATACAAACTATGACAATAAGTCCATGAATATTATAATTTGCATGAAACAACTAATTCGATAACTTATGTCACTATACCCTGAATATAATACTAGAAGAAAGTAAACCTCCAATATTTTATGCGGGGTAGTAAACCTCCAATGTTAAACGACATTACGACACACACGTCCTAAGGCCCCGCCCCCACCGACCCACCTTCCAACAGGCGCTCCCACCTTTGCAGCTGCTTATCTTCCTTCACGCCCTCATCGATGTTGTTCATGATAAACTTATGTCAATAATTTTGTATGGAATATATTCTTATATTGTCTTTTTTCATGTAAAACAAATTTATTGATATCTACATTAATGGTAAAGTTAAAATACCTACATTTTTTAATAACTAGACTACTCTATTTTCATCAAGTTGTAAGTTGTGTCATGCAAGTTCAAGAGAAACAACCTTGAATTGTTAAGTCTAAGAAACAACCCCAAACTTCAAAACTATCTACTTTACAAGCCCAAACTCTTAAAATTAGACAAATACCAACCCTTCTCTATCATGACCCTCGCTTTGACCGAGTTGGCCCTATTTTGACCCTTTGACCGTCTAGTCAGCATCTTAGTCAGTGTTGGAAATATGCCCTAGAGGCAATAATAAATGTATTCTTATATTTCCAAGTTCATTAAGTTTATATTTCTGTGTTATAATTGTATTGGTTCTTCTATGTGAGATTTAGAGGAAAACCCAACCATTTGTTGTCTTCTCTATCACTCTTACCACCCACTCCAACTTTCTTTGACTTTCCTGCTTTTTCTGCAAAATAATCTTGTCATTTAGCCATCTGGCAATCATGTCAATGGGGACATAAGGGTCAGTAATTTTAGCATTATCAAACACAATGCTATTCTTATTTCCAAATTGTCCAAAAGATATCAGGGATGAGGTATTTTCCATCAGTTATGAACTTATACATCCATATATTAACCATAGCATTTGAATTATCACGCACATCAAGCAAACTAAAATCACATTTTATACTATTCCACAACATTCTAGCTAAGGAAAATTTTATGAAAAGATGATCAATAGATTCATCCAAATCACAAGAAGGCCAAACTCTCCTACCAACCCATCTCCTCCTGATTAAACTGTCTTTTGCTAATATACTATTTCTAAGAACTAACCACATAAAGGTAATAGAATCTTAGTTTTACATATAAAACTGTGTAGAAAATTATCACCATTTTCAATCAAAATTTTAGTATGATTTAACAGTGTAACACCACTTTTTGTGAAAGTCCACTTGACAGAATATTTTTTATTAGTGAGAGATATAAGAACCCTCATTAAACATTTAAACCTATATGATTTAGGGATACATAAAACATTTTTTACTTTACTAGACTTTTGGACTTAGAACACTAATATGTCAAACTATAGTTTCTTAAGAATTTTATTTTGATAAGTAAAACAAGTCAATTAATTGACTTAATTCATCAAGGTTATGTTTATACCATGAATATTTATGTTTCTATCAATTCACTCTGCAAAAAATAGTATAAGAAAAGTAAGATAAAACGAGAAAGGCGTTTTGGAGTCCGAGCTCCATGGAGGCCTCTATTTTTGAAAAATTCAAATTCAAACTATTATGGTTTAAAAAATTCTGCAAAATAAATATGCGTCTATGTAAGGATGTAACTCACATGTGTGTAAAAATTCATGATGAAATACTTTGAGTTGCGACCTGTACAAAAAAGACAAATTCATGGCCTGTGAGGATCAATAGTATCATGTGTTAAACAGCCCCAGATTTGTCTTTTTTTTTGCACAGTCCTCATTTCAATGTATTTTGAACTGAAAATTTACACACATGTGTGTTATGCCTTCATATATATCTGTATTTTTTCAGAATTTTTTTAAATATAAAAATATGAATTTTAATGAAATTTCAAATTTGAATTTGGAGGCCTAACTGGATCCCAAGCTCCAAAAGGGATTTCTGTCATAAAACCATAAACTTTATATTTATATGTATCTTCTTACCATATATTTACGCTCATAATTTTACATCACATAAAATATTTTCGGACAACATACATCTTTTGACTTCCGAGTAAGCCAAAAATACATTGTAGTGATATAAAAAGAGAGGGGTAAAGAATAACTATATGTCCATGTATCTCAAATTAATGTTCATGTTTTGAAGAAAAATTGTTCCAATATCAAAAAAGACATGAAAAATAACTATCTATTTTTTCCCAAAGAGAAAAACAAACAAATAGGAAAAATAAAGAAGGGAAAGAAATAAATCAACAAAAGGAGAAAATGGTAAAAGTGTTGTACTTGTACTGACTAATGTGCAACGTGTATGGGAGATTTATCCCTTATATACCGTGGTATATAGTCTTCTGGGGTTGCATAGTGATTCTAACCTACAACACTCCATCACATGAGATAGTGCTTTCATCCTCCTAGCACCCTCACAGTTCAAACTGTCTGATCCATCCTCTGATCACTCAGACTTCACGTCGCCCGAGTGTATTGTCCCGCGTGGGGTAAGGGAAATGTGCCTCGTCATTTCAATATGCAGACATGCTCACGTATATGGCACGATCAAAGACATAACGGCCATCGAGCATTTTGTGGTGATGGTCATCGAAATGGTGCTCGCTCTGTGGCAGGTGAAAACTGGAGAGCCCGGGTGGGTGGGCCCAAAATCACAAAACATATATACTAAACGTCATAAATGATTTTATACTAAACATTTATACTTTTATTTTTTTATTGAATATAGTATTAACGAGTATGATTTCTTATTATTTAGCTAGCATAGCTAACCGCAAAATAGTACTTCTAAAAAATAGTTCTAGTGTTCTTAAATATACAACTATAGTGTATATCATTGGAAATTTTGATTCTGCTATATTTAAAATTATGTTATACCAAAAGTTCTATTTAAATTAAGTTTTGATATATTCGTTGTATTCATGTGTGTGTCTTGTATTGTTTTATACCATGGTATGGACTTCTAAACCCTGCAGCCTAACAGATATTTTAACCATCTATTTCTATCATATCATTAGGTAAGTGAATTGATAAAAAAACTTCTATAATATAAATTGAATAATTAGCAAATGTGCCTTGCAAATTAGGTCCAACAATTAGTTTTTTTTTAATATCGGGTCCAACAATTAGTTGGAAACATGTGCATGCTCTATATTTGTATTCAAACACAGTCGCTTGTAGTAACCAATCAAGAACATAAATATCATTGTTTCACACATACAGTTGGATTGTTTGATATGCTTGTCCAGAATGTTCTTGGTTCATTTGGTGTAAACAAGAGATGCCGCAAATTTTGATAACTAGATGGAAAGTGTGGCTTGCCGCACCCCGCACCCCTGCCGGGTGCGGTCACATACACAACTTGACAGTTTCAACTTTGATAGGTTGACATGATGGAAGGGAAAAGTGCGCGCGTTTAGAACATCATATCAAAAGCAAAAAAGAATGGCATCACACAATAACTTATTTACAATGCAGTGACAGTTATATCCAACTTGGTAGAACACAATTCATATTCGATTCAGGCTGTTACATGATTAGCAAAGCATGATGGCAGCACCCACCCAGTCCACTACTGGTTATACAGAATATATTCCACATACTGAAGGAAATATAGACCATTGATTCCATCATTTTAATTTCTCAAAGAAAGATATAGGAGGACTAAGCCCTAATAACAGTGATGGTTTGGTTAATTACATCACTTTGAGGATGTCATACAAAATGTCACATGATATACCAAAAGCAAGTCCTAATAGTAGCCTAAGAGAACAGATATATATTGTTCTTCTATGTCATATGGGCAGTGTATTGGATAGCTCTGTCTGAAGATCTTGCTTGTCGAGGTGTTGTCCAAAAGACCTGTTGATAGAATTCTAAAGAGATGAGTGAACCTAGAATGGAAACAAATAGCACTAATAACACTATCATACCACTATTTGATCAAACCAAAAAGGATGTCCAAAAATATTAGATATGAACATGTATAAATGTTGGAAAATCTCAAAATCAGCTTAGCTCGCCGGGTAGTTCCACTTATCTCTTCTTATGTTGTAGCAGCAGGAACAAAATAAATTGCAAAGTAGTCGAACATGGTTGAAAACCATCAGAAACAGAGAGTTCTGGCAACTGAATTCTCACAAGAATAATACTACATGACACTGCGACAAAATTATTCAAATTGAATATTATAAAGTTTTTGGCATAACCAGGAGGTAAATGCCAAGCTATTGGTATGCTTACATATCTAAGCATGGTATAATCAAAGAAACATAAAAACAAAGTAACTAATTTTTTTGAAGATGAAGAGTGATATAGAAGAGCACCATTTTCCAATAGAAGGTATGAGTCGAGCAATGGCATCACATCGAAAACCAAAGTAGAAAGGATTGCTGAGAATGGATCTTACACTGCATCATTGGAATATATATCCAGAACTTTAAATTTCTTCATATACTGGTTCAGAGTTGTAAGTCCAAATGATGGTGCTGCATCATAAAGGAAAATCAAACCAAACCTGCAAATGGACCTGAAAGTGATCATAATTAGTACCAAACCTGGAATCGTCAGTCAAAATCCTTTGAGTGAGGAGTATCTCTTTGGCATGAGAATCTTGTGCCGCTTTGCCATTCTTTCTTGTCTTCTAATCATATATGGTTTATAATAACAGGTTATGAGGACATCAAAAACAGTCTGCATGCTTATTTATACATGAAGAGGATTCGTAGGTAAAATATATCATTTCATGCTCTCTTTTTTGGACAAGAGCGCACGTTCAGATTCAATTCTTACTCAAAATATCATATATATTTATCAAGTGTGAGTAAATAATATATAACTAACGGACGGTCAAAGAAAGCATCTTGTTCTTTTAAGAAAAACAGTGAAGACAACATGTAGCAAGATAAGAGCATTTCCTTAGTATATCCTGCTAAAGCGGAAAGGGTGAAACGCTGAGATGCAAGGAACATACTCATCTTCACTTTAAATCATAGAAGATCTAGCAATATATAAGCGGTAGCGATAGCACACTCACAAAACAGCAATCATATATTTATACAAAACATAAAGATGCATGTTTTTGAAAAAGAGATGAAGGTTATACCTGCAATGTGATCCTGGTGAACCTCAAAGATAAAGAGTCACTAACCAATTATCCTTCCAAGCTTATGATCTGCAATCTCTTCTGAAGTTGCATAACATGACCGTGTGAGCCATGTAAAAGCAAAAGAGCAGATGTAGATCAAGTTGATACTTGATACTTTTATATCCAACATACAAACAAACATCCCTCCTCCATGGAACCTAGCTAGACCACTAATTCCAAAGAAGCCAACACCAAAAATCCCCGTCTTTGGAATCTACCTAGACCACTGATCCAAAAATCAAAAGAAGAATGATACAAAAGCCCTCTTCCTTGCAACCTACCTAGACCACTGATTACAAACAAGCCAGCTAATTGAATTCTCTTTAGTTGTACACTGTTTGATAAGCGTAAGTAAGTTTGTTAGCACTATGCTGCTAAAGTAAGTTCTTCGCCAACATATAAAAATTGAAAATGACTAAGGAAAGAATATATGAATATTCTGAATTGGTGTATTGCTAAAGAAAGTTCTATCACATAAATAAAAAGGCCCAGGGCAAAAAAAATAGTCATGCTGCAAGTGTAGATTGATTCACACTATTTCTGCATACTATTGGGAACACTCACAGGCGACACCATGATATAAGAAAAAAAAAGTACAAACACTACTACATAATTTCACAGGGCAAGACCTATACAGAAAAGTACATATATGTACATCCTTTCTACAACTTGCGATCTTGTCTTACAAACCTCAATCAAATGAAACCTGACAAATAGAAAACAAAGAGAGGGATATATCTCACCCAGCAAAACAATTGATTCACCACACCAAAATAATTACTTTTCATCTCCATGACAAAGCAGAATTGCCTAAAAAGCTATGTCTATATTTTACACAAGCAACATTGATAAAAGTGGAAGCTCCAGTTCACCTACAATAGACAGATATCCTAACATGGACTAAAAATATATAATACCAAAAGGCTTACCAATCCTTCAATTTTTGAGAAGACTGATAATATACAGAAAGAAACAAAATTTGCCTGGGTGTTATAACTAAAATTATCCAAACTGGTCACCGAAGAGATGGTCAAAGCTCCATATTAAGAAAATCAAGAAAATGCTTGATCTTCAATATGAAAATCAAGAAAATGCTTGATCCTAAAATGCACATTCTAGAAGAACATCTATATGAAGTATGCACCAATTTTTCACCACTGCAGCTTCCAGAGAGTTCTTTATCGAAATTAGATAGTATCTGCAGAAGTGCAAATACCGTCTCGGTTGCTGCACGTTCATATGGTCTAGTTGGGCTTGTTAGGGTCAACATCAAGGTATTTCATATGTCTATCTGAACCAAACATGTATGTAAATGCCACAAGGACTGTTAATTGTGAATTCTTGCTTACCAAACTATCATGATGTCATATTATCACAGCTACAAGGGCTGTTAATTGTGAATTCTTGCTTACCTATGGCTCCTTAACATTGTTTGGTAGTCCATTATGCATCAGGAAACCATATTGAGAGGGAGTCAAGGGCCAAATCATTTTGAGGGAGTTAACAGTTTTTCCTTAATTGTACTATTAGGAGCACTGTGTAAAACTGGACCACTTCTTGGATGACTCACGGTTTAAGCATACGGCTCGAATTAGGTCCTGGCAAAAACAGTAGCTTTGTCAACAATCAGAATATCCTAGAAATTTGTTTAGTTATTTGGCCAACAAACTCAAAAAATCATGTACCTTAAATTCCCTTTTCTCTTGCCTGGCCGAAGGTCTGACCATCACGCGCATCGACCCATTTTTCTGCAAGCCTCACGAGGATAACAATGTATGGAGTATGCTTGTGCACAACAGAATCTTTGTCGCATATGTCGATCGACCTTGCAAATCTGAGAGTCAATAGCAAGTCAGCAACGAATATTTCCCTAAGAACGAAATAATTATCATGCAACTTGTTCTGCTAATAATCAAGATACAAATATATTCTTACTGCTTGAGTTCAGTCCAGAGATAACATTCCACAAAAACGAACTGATCGTTGGCATTGTCCACTCCATCGATCACGTTGATGCTAACCACATGTACATTACTTGCCTTAACTGAATATTGATCCCACTGTTAACTGAATATTGGCCGTAGTGTTAACTAATATGCTAAACTGAATATTGATCCTAGAGATTGCTTGCACACAATCCTTGGAGATTTATACTAGAGTAATACATTTGTCCTTGTGTTCGAGATACGGTGAAACTATAATCACAGAGAATGGTTGAGTGTATTGGAGATACAGTCAAGCATTAATTCACTGGACCATAGAAATACCAGCATCCAGTTTAAATTTCTCAGAAAATGGAGTGCAATTTAGCCTGACCATTAATCTACACATAATGTTGTAGATTAAGCCTCACTGTTAATCTCTATAGAAAATGTTGTAGATTCTCACAAATTATCTTTAAACTTTTAAATTGGTTGCTCTTATGGGCTTTATATGAGAACCAAGTGCTACTACCATTTTTGGAATCTAATGTATATGCATTCTAAATTCAGTTTACTTTAAATCTTCAGTACAGTCGGTGACAAATTTTCAGTACAGTACTGAGAACATTTAGAACACTAACTTCAATGTACAATCGAAGACAAATCTTCGGTAGTTCAGTTATCCATTAACTTACTGTAACATAGGGGTATTTTACTGTAACCAATATCCAGTGAACCACTAACTTCTGTAACCAGTGACAGACATTAACACTAACTTACTGTACCCACAAGCTTAGTGAATTTTTGACTTCAGTAGTTGGGAACCAACACTGTATAAAAACACATATTTGACAGTACTCAGGCAGGACACACTAACCATCCTCCTTTGATCTTTCGTCATCTCCCGGTGACCTCCTCTTTTGTCTCCGCCGAGCTGCTGCACGCACACGCAAAGACATGTATGTTAAGACATAGAAAACATGGATCAGAGAGAAAGAGAAGGGGGGAGCATGAGTGTTGAGAAGACATGGGTGAATATGAGGATGGAACGCAGGTGAGACACGGAGAGGAGGGGGCTGGATCCGCCGATCCTCCTCGCCTTCTGAAAAAGGCAGAGCGCCTTCCACCGGACGGCTGCACCCAAGGTGACGGCGACATGCTCCTTGTCGAACAAAGAACAGGCAGCTTGGGAATCAGTTGCTCCTGCTCGAGGACGCAGGGCTGCACGGTCGAGCCATAACACAGCAAGGACTCCCCATGGAGATAACCAAACTTGAGAATAAACAGAAATTGCTCTATTTTTCTAAGCCAAGAAGGTGCACAATCAGAACAATGATCATATAGTGTTTTCTCAAACCAATTAACAACAAAGAGTAATCAGCAGCTAGAAGGTGATTCACTAACGTAGGATATGCACATGAGAGACTTGTTATAGAATAAATCATGAGACTAATAGCACCAACATAGATCTGCAGATACTCTTCCTAGTCCTCTTCCTAATTTTTTCGTCTTCTAAATCAACATAGAAGAGAAATAGGAGCTTACCCATCTTCTTCTTCCCAACAACTCTGGAGGACTGCATCTCTGCCCCTTAGGATCCAACCCCCCTGCAAATGACAAAATCAACATATCAAATCACGGCGGATGAACTGGTAAATCCGTGCGAGAAGGAGAGGGGATGGGGAAAGTGGTGAGGGCACTTTCGGTGGTAACCGCATGGCGGATTGGAAGCTGCTCACCTTAGGTCGCCTTCTTCCGGAGGTGCAAGAACTCGAGGGCGATGGTCCGCCACTCCTTCACCGGCAATGACGCCACGAGCAGATCCGCTGCTCCTCCCGATGATGAACACGTGATAGAGGAGGAGTAGCGGGGGAGGGGAAGGTGCGCTCCTGCCAATGGGTGGTGGTGGAGGCGGCCAGAGTTGACCTCTCGACGGCGGCTGGCCGGAGTTGCGAGAGAGGGGGTCGTGGGCGGCGGGGCGGGAGGAGCAGCGGATCCGACGCGCCCAGACTTGTAGCAAAACGGATCCGGCTACCGCTGCGTGGCACCCATCTCCCCGATGCGGTTGACCCGCAGCGCCCACGCCTTGGGTAGGCGCCAGCGATGGCGTGGCGGCGATGGACGGGGAGGATGGCTGGCGGTGGCGGCGGCGGGCGGGAGGACGGGAGGAAGAGGCGAGGAGTCTTGAAAAGGGAGAGAGGCGGCGGCTAGGTCTTCGCCACGGGAGCGGTCATATTTTATACCCCCCTATGCGAAATGACCAAAATGCCCCGGTGGGGGCACGGTATTTACCTTCTGTTGCAATTGGAATTTTATCCAACGGCTCGCAACGATCTGGTAAATATCCGACGCCTCACGTGAGCCGAGCCCGAGATCCGACGGCCGGAATCGCATCAGGAAAACGATCGAATGGTCCAGAATCCAAACGAACAGGAGAGCTCCATTTTGCTTCAGACTCTAACAAGGGGATAAGTGTTTTGCATGAAAATTAAACATAGAAATCAAACTTATACAAGAGCCTTCCTCCCTCGATCTCCGTCGGTGAGCCCGTAGATTCACCTGCCCTCCACTTGCCGCTCCGACGGCCAGTGGCGGGGAGGGGATTCTTGGTGTTTCCGCTGCGGCTAGTAGATAGGTAGGGATTTAGTCCTTGCAGGGGCGGCGTATGGATGTATGGCGACACTTCTTCTTCGAGTCAGTCTTCCGAACACAGATCCTCCTCAAGTTCGTCCATTTGGACGAATTAGACGGAGTTCCAGCGTAGATTCCTGCCATCTCTTTGAAGCGACGAGGTTATGGTTTATCGCCGTGCATACGCAACGGCGAGTCAGGTTCTTCAGATCTATTCAAGGATTGAATGGCGACGACTGTGCCTCCAGGGCGCTGGTCCTTAAGGGAACATGCACAAAGACTTCTCGGTTGTCATTGACAAGGTCAGGCCGGCTCTGGTATGAGAGCGGTGATAGTGGCGCATGTGTGGAGCATGTCGATCGAGGCGACGAGGTTAGGGTTCATCGCCGTGCGTGCTGATGGGATTGATCTGGAGTCCTTCATCGAGCCGGCTAAGCCCTCGAGTGTGGAGCATGTCCTCACTCAGATTGTTTTCGGACTTAGGCGAAAGCTGGTCCGCAGCTAAACCCCCGAGTGTGGAGCATGTCCTCACTCGAATTGTTTTCGAAGTTAGGCGAAAGCTGGTCCGCGACTAAGCCCTCGAGTGCAGCGCATGTCCTCACTCGGACTATTTCGAGCTTAGGCGAAAGCTGGTTTGTACTAAGCCCTCGAGTGTGGAGCATGTCCTCACTCGGATTGTTTTTGAACTTAGGCGAAAGCTAGTCCGCGGCTATGCCCTCAAGTGCGTCGCATGTCCTCACTCGGATTGTTTCAAACTTAGGCGAAAGCTGGTTCGCTCTAAGCCCCCGAGTGTGGAGCATGTCATCACTTGGATTGTTTCGAACTTAGGCGAAAGCTGGTTCGCTCTAAGCCCCTGAGTGTGGAGCATGTTCTCACTCGAATTTTTTTTGTACTTGGGCGAAAACTAGTTCGTAGCTAAGCCAATTCACCCGCTGGGAGTGTGTTAGTTTTCGAATGCTGTTAGTAACCTGAGTGAAAATGCGTCTCTCGGCCGAACCAGACAATATACATGAAAAGTAAGACTTTTATTCATATAAGTTCAGTCGGAAACTATTACAATGGAGAAACTTATTCTAAGTGTAAAACTTGCGGAGCAGGTCCGTGCTCCAAGCTCTGGGCTCTTCTATCTCTTTGCTGAAATTGTAGATTCGGTAAGCCCCATTATTCAAGACCTTCGATATGGTGAAAGGCCCCTCCCATGGGGGTGCTAGCTTGTGAGGCTTCTGTTGATCCATTCGGAGGACCAGATCACCTTCCTGGAAGGCCCGTCCTCTGACATGTCTGTCGTGGTAGCGACGCAAGTCTTCTTGGTACAACGTCGATCTTATGAGCGCCAACTCACGTTCCCCTTACAAGAGGTCAAGACCGTCTTGGCGTGCTTCCTCAGCTTCGGCTTCCAACTAAAAATCCACTTGAGGGGAGTTGTCAAGTAGATCACTCGGTAAGACCACTTCTGACGCGTACACCATGAAGAATGGAGTGCTATTGGTGGATCGGTTCGGAGTCATGCGCAAGCCCCAGAGGACCGATGGTAGCTCCGAGACCCAGGATCCCGCCGCGTGCACTAGGTCGCGCATAAGGCGAGGCTTCAGCCCTTGGAATATCAATCCATTCGCTTGTTCCGTTTTCCCATTTGACTGCAGGTGAGCCACAAAGGCGTAATCAACCGGAGTGCCCTGGGAATAGCAGAACTCGCAGAACTCATCCGGATCAAAGTTGGATCCGTTGTTGGTGATGATGCTGTGGGGAACTCCAAATCTGAAGACTATTTCCTTGATGAACTATATGGCAGTCGACGAGTCCAACTTCTTTATGGGCTTCACTTCAATCCACTTAGTGAACTTGTCGACTGCCACCAACAGATGTGTGAAACAACTTGCCCTAGTCCGAAGAGGGACGACCATGTCAAGTCCCTAGACGGCGAATGGCCAGGTGAGGGGGGGTCGTCTTCGGCGCGGACGCCGGCTTGTGTGGCTGGTTTACGTAGAACTGACACCCGACGCATTGGTCCACTATGTCTCGAGCGGCTTCATTGGCTCGGGGCCAATAGAAACCAGCCCCGAACGCCTTGGCGACCAACGTCCGAGAGGATGCATGGTGCCTGCATGGTCCCGAATAAATTTCTTGCAGAATTTGTTGTCCTTCTTCTGGGGATATGCATCACTGAGTGACTTCGAAGGTGCTTTTCTTGTAGAGCTGATCGCCCATGACATTGAAGGCTTTCGATCGGCGGACGATCTGTCGAGCCTCAGTCTCATCTTCTGGGAGCTCTTGCCTGAGAAAGTAAGCAAGGTACCGATTTCCTCCTGCTTTGTGTGCATGCCATTGACTCCTTTAATGGGTCGAAACCTACTTATAGTTCTCATTTTTATTTCGTTCAGGAAAGAGGGAAATAGCTCAGTTGGTTAGAGTGCTGGTCTGTCACGCCAGAACTCGCGGGTTTGAACCCCGTTTTGCCCGCCCGATCTTCCTCTCCCTGCCCGACTCATTTTGAAAACACTGGAAGCTCCTGATCCCAGCGCTCTAGGGGGTGCGGACATACCTGCGCGGATTACAGGTGACAGTTACAAGAATGATGGGGAAGTGAAGAGTACCCGACGACACTTCAAAAAACTCGATAAAAAAGAAATGCCAGACATCTAATCTAGTCTTTGCTTTCTGTCTTTTACTAACGCAATTTGCGTTCCGAATTGTTAGCTCTTCTCTTTCAGTATTATGAAATTCCACTCCCATTAGAATATTCATTGATGGATAATAAAAAAGGAAAACTCTAATATTATAGAAAATGAAATGAAAATTAACTCGGAATTTTTTTTGGAAGCTTCGTTGTGGGATTCAGACCTAACCGTAGTCTAGCAGTTCAGTTCGACTCTATTTGAGAGACATCGCTTGCTTATTGCAATTCAGAATTGAATTGATTCTATCCTTGATGTATTTGCAATAATTTTTTCTACGACACTTTAGATTCTTTCTATTATATTATCTTTGAATCTACATAGAATAGATTAGTAGATTGAAATAGTTAAGTAGTCTAATTCAATTTCTTTTTTCATTGCATCCACTTAATTTCTACGACACTTTAGATTCTTTCTATTATATTATCTTTGAATCTACATAGAATAGATTAGTAAATTGAAATAGTTAAGTAGTCTAATTCAATTTATTTTTTCATTGCATCCACTTAAATAAAAAAATCTAAGACAATTCTAGACCAAAGAATCCATGGAAGGAAAGAAAAATAATATTAAGAATAGACTAAAGTAAAAAGTAAAAGGAGATGGAAAATATGTGATATGTAGTGAATAGTTCCGTGGAAGAAAGTCTAATTTTCTTATGTATAGAACATTTTTTAACCATTCATTCTTCTACTAGGGGGTCTAGGAGTAGTATTACTTACCAATCCCATTTATTCTGCCTTTTCGCTAGGATTAGTTCTTGTTTGTATATCCTTATGTTGGGGAACGTAGTAATTTTAAAAAATTTCCTACGCACACGCAAGATCATGGTGATGGCATAGCAACGAGAGGGGAGAGTATTGTCCACGTACCCTCGTAGACCGTAAGCGGAAGCGTTATGACAACGCGATTGATGTAGTCGTACGTCTTCACGATCCGACCGATCCAAGTACCGAACGTCACGGCACCTCCGAGTTCAGCACACGTTCAGCTCGATGACGATCCCCGGACTCGATCCAGCAAAGTGTCGGGATGAGTTCCGTCGAAGACGGCGTGGTGACGATGATGATGCTCTACGGCGCAGGCTTCGCCTAAACTCCGCGACGATATGACCGAGGTGGAATATGGTGGAGGGGCACCGCACACGGCTAAGGAACGATCCGTAGATCAACTTGTGTGTCCATGGGGTGCCCCTGCCCCGTATATAAAGGAGTGGAGGAGGGAGGGCCGGCCCTCTCTATGGCGCGCCCTAGGGGAGTCCTACTCCCACCGGAGGAGGATTCCCCTTTTCCTAGTCCAACTAGGAACCCTTCCATGTAGTAGGAGTAGGAGAGAAGGAAAGGGAAGAGAGAAGGAGAAGGAAGGAAGGGTGCGCCCCCCTTCCCTAGTCCAATTCGGACCAGACCAAGAGAAGGGGTGCGGCCACCCTTGAGGCCCTTTTCCTTCTTTCCCGTATGGCCCAAAGAGGCCCAATACGAATTCCTGTAACTCTCCGGTACTCCCAAAAATACCCGAATCACTCGGAACCTTTCCGAACTCCGAATATAGTCATCCAATATATCGATCTTTACGTCTCGACCATTTCGAGACTCCTCGTCATGTCCCCGATCTTATCCGGGACTCCGAACTCCTTCGGTACATCAAAACTCATAAACTCATAATAAAACTGTCATCGTAACGTTAAGCGTGCGGACCCTACGGGTTCGAGAACTATGTAGACATGACCTAGAACTATTCTCGGTCAATAACCAATAGCGGAATCTGGATGCCCATATTGGCTCCTACATATTCTACGAAGATCTTTATCGGTCAAACCGCATAACAACATACGTTGTTCCCTTTAATCAAATGACAATAGCAACATACTAAACGATCAAGTGCTAGGCTAACGGAATGGGTCAAGTCAATCACATCATTCTCCTAATGATGTGATCCCGTTAATTAAATGACAACTCATGTCTATGGCTAGGAAACTTAACCATCTTTGATTCAACGAGCTAGTCAGGTAGAGGCATACTAGTGACACTATGTTTGTCTATGTATTCACACATGTATTATATTTCCGGTTAATACAATTCTAGCATGAATAATAAACATTTATCATGAAATAAGAAAATAAATAATAACTTTATTATTGCCTCTAGGGCATATTTCCTTCAGTCTCCCACTTGCACTAGAGTCAATAATCTAGTTCACATCATCATGTGATTCAACACTAATATTCACATCTCAGTATGTGATTAACACCCATAGTTCACATCGTCATGTGACCAGCACCCAAAGGGTTTACTAGAGTCAATAATCTAGTTCACATCGCTATGTGATTAACACCCAAAGAGTACTAAGGTATGATCATGTTTTGCTCGTGAGATAATCTTAGTCAACGGGTCTGTTACATTCAGAGCCGTATGTATTTTTGCAAATATTCTATGTCTATAATGCTCTGCACGGAGCTACTCTAGCTAATTGCTCCCACTTTCAATATGTATCCAGATTGTTGGATCAGTGTAAAAAGCTTGCATCGATGTAACTCTTTACGACGGGCTCTTTTATCACCTCCATAATCGAGAAATATTTCCTTAGTCCTCACTAAGGATGTTCTTGACCAATGTCCAAAGGATCTACTCCTAGATCACTATTGTACTCCCTTGCCAAATACGGAGCAAGGTATACAATAGGTCCGTACATATCATAGCATACTTTATAGAACCTATGACCGAGGCATAGGGAATGACTTTCATTCTCTTTTCTATTTTCTGCCGTGGTCGGGATTTGAGTCTTACTCAATTTCACACCTTTGCAACACAGGCAAGAACTTTTCTTTGACTGTTCCATTTTGAACTACTTCAAAATCTTGACAAGGTATATACTTATTGAAAAACTTATCAAGCGTCTTGATCTATCTCAATAGATCTTGAAGCTCAATATGTAAGTAGCTTTACTGATGTCTTTCTTTTAAAGAAGTCCTTCCAAATACTCCTTTATGCTTTCCAAAAATTCTACATCATTTCGATCAACAATATGTCATTCACATATACTTATCGTAAATGTTGTAGTGCTCCCACTCACTTTCTTGTAAATACAGGCTTCACCGCAAGTCTGTATAAAACTATATGCTTTGATCAACTTATCAAAGTGTGTATTCCAACTCGAGATGCTTGCACCAGTCCATAGATGGATCATTGGAGCTTGCACATTTTGTTAGCTCCTTTAGGATTGACAAAACCTTCTGGTTGCATCATATACAACTCTTCCTTAATAAATCCATTAAAAATGTAGTTTTTACATCCATTTGCCAGATTTCATAAAATGTGGCAATTTCTAACATGATTCGGACAGACTTAAGCATCGCTACAGTTGAGAAAATCTCATTGTAGTCAACACCTTGAACTTGTCGAAAAACCTTTTTTTTGTGACAAGTCGAGCTTTGTAGATAGTAACACTACTATCAGTGTCCGTCTTCCTCTTGAAGATCCATTTATTTAACTTGACTTGCTGATCATCGAGCAGGTCAACCAAAGTCCCCACTTTGTTCTTATATATGGATCCTATCTCAGATTTTATGGCCTCAAGCCATTTCGTGGAATCTGGGCTCATCATCGCTTCCTCATAGTTCGTAGGTTCATCATGGTCTAGTAACATGACATCCAGAACATGATTACCGTACCACTCAGTGCGGATCTTACTCTGGAAGACCCTACGAGGTTTGGTAGCAACTTGATCTGAAGTTTCATGATCATCATCACTAACTTCCTCACTAATTGGTGTAGGAATCATGGAACTAATTTCTGTGATGAACTAGTTTCCAATATGGGAGAAGGTACAATTACCTCATCAAGTTCTACTTTCCTCCCACTCACTTCTTTCGAGAGAAACTTCTTCTCTAGAAAGGATCCATCTTAGCAACGAATAACTTGCCTTCGGATCAGTGATAGAAGGTGTACCCAATAGTTACCTTTGGGTATTCTATGAAGACGCACTTTTCCGATTTGGGTTCGAGCTTATCAGGTTGAAACCTTTTCATATAAGCATCGCAACTCCAAGCTTTAATAAACGACAGCTTAGGTTTACTGCTAAACCATAGTTCATACGATGTCGTATCATAACGGATTTAGATGGTGCCCTATTAAACGTGAATGCAGCTGTCTCTAATGCATAACCCCAAAAGCGATAGTGGTAAATCGGTAAGATACATCATAGATCACACCATATCCAATGAAGTGCGATTCACGATGTTCGGACACACCATTATGTTGTGGTGTTCCATGTGGCGTGAGCTGTGAAACTATTCCACTTTGTTTTAATTGAAGACCAAACTCGCAACTCAAATATTCATCTCCACGATCAGATCGTAAAAACTTTATTTTCTTGTTACGATGATTTTCCACTTCACTCTGAAATTCTTTGAACTTTTCAACTATTTCAGACTTATGTTTCATCAAGTAGACATATCCATATCTGCTCAAATCATCTGTGAAGGTCGAAAATAATGATACTTGCCACGGGCATCAACACTCATTGGATCGCATACATCAAGATGTATTATTTCCAACAAGTTTGTTGCTCGTTCCATTGTTCGAACAACGGAGTTTCAGTCATCTTGCCCAAAAGGCACGGTTCGCAAGCATCAAACGATTCATAATCAAGTGATTCCAAAACCCATCAAGATGGAGTTTCTTCATGCGCTTTACACCGATATGACTCCAAACGGCGATTGCCACAAATAAGTTGCACTATCATTATTAACTTTGCATCTTTTGGCATCAATATTATGAATATGTGCATCACTACGATCGAGATCCAACAAACTATTTTCATTGGGTGTATGACCATTGAAGGTTTTATTCATTTACACAGAACAACAATTATTCTCTGATTTTAAATGAATAACTGTATTGCAATGAACATGATCAAATCATATTCATGTTCAACGGAAACACCAAATAACATTTATTTAGGTTTATCACTGATCCCGAAAGTATAGGGAGTGTGCGATGATGATCATATCAATCTTGGAACTACTTCCAACACTCATCGTCACTTCCCCTTCAACTAGTCTTTGTTTATTCTGTAACTCCTGTTTCGAGTTACTAATCTTAGCAACCGAACAAGTATCAAATACTCGTGGGCTACTATAAACACTAGTAAAGCACACATCAATAACTCAGTATATCAAATATACCCTTGTTCACTTTGCCATCCTTCTTATCCGCCAAATACTTGGGGCAGTTCTGCTTCTAGTGACCAGTCCCTTTGCAAGAGAAGCACTCGGGCCTCGTGCTTAGGTCCAGACTTGGGCTTCTTCACTTGAGCAGCAACTTGCTTGCCGTTCTTCTTGAAGTTCCCCTTTCTTCCCTGTGCCCTTTTCTTGAAACTAGTGGTCTTGTCAACTATCAACACTTGATGTTTTTCTTGATTTCTACCTTCGTCGATTTCAGCATCACGAAGAGCTTGGGAATCATTTCCGTTATCCCTTGCATATTATAGTTCATCACGAAGTTCTACTAACTTGGTGATGGTGACTAGAGAATTTTGTCAATCACTATCTTATCCGGAAGATTAACTCCCACTTGATTCAAGCGATTGTAGTACCCGGACAATCTGAGCACATGCTCACCGCTTGAGCTATTCTCCTCCATCTTTTAGCTATAGAACTTGTTGGAGACTTCATATCTCTCAACTCGGGTATTTGCTTGAAATATTAACTTCAACTCCTGGAACATCTCATATGGTCCATGACGCTCAAAACGCCTTTGAAGTCCCGATTCTAAGCCATTAAGCATGGTGCACTAAACTATCAAGTAGTCATCATATTGAGCTAGCCAAACGCTCATAACGCCCGCATCTGCTCCTGCAATAGGTCTGTCACCTAGTGGTGCATCAAGGACATAATTTTTCTGTGCAGCAATGAGGATAAACCTCAGATCACGGATCCAATCCGCATCATTGCTACTAACATTTTTCAACTTAGTTTTCTCTAGGAACATATCAAAAATAAAACAGGGAGCTAAACGCGAGCTATTGATCTACAACATAGATATGCTAATACTACGTGACTAAGTTCATGATAAATTTAAGTCCAATTAATCATATTACTTAAGAACTCCCACTTAGATAGATATCCCTCTAATCTTCTAAGTGATTACGTGATCCATATCAACTAAACCATGTCCGATCATCACGTGAGATTGAGTAGTTTCAATGGTGAACATCACTATGTTGATCATATCTACTATATGATTCACGCTCGACCTTTCGGTCTCCGTGTTCCGAGGCCATATCTGTTATATGCTAGGCTCGTCAAGTTTAACCTAAGTATTCCGCGTGTGCAACTGTTTTGCACCCGTTGTATTTGAACGTAGAGCCTATCACACCCGATCATCACGTGGTGTCTCAGCACGAAGAACTTTCGCAACGGTGCATACTCAGGGAGAACACTTCTTGATAATTTTAGTGAGAGATCATCTTATAATGCTACCGTCAATCAAAGCAGAATAAGATGTATAACAGATAAACATCACATGCAATCAAAATATGTGACATGATATGGCCATCATCATCTTGTGCCTTTGATCTCCATCTCCAAAGCATCGTCATGATTTCCATCGTCACCGCATGACACCATGATCTCCATCATCTTGATCTATATCAATGTGTCGTCACATGGTCGTCTCGCCAACTATTGCTCTTGCAACTATTGCTATCGCATAGCGATAAAGTAAAGCAATTATTTGGCGCTTGCATCTTATGCAATAAAGAAACAACCATAAGGCTTCTGCCAGTTGCCGATAATTTCAACAAAACATGATCATCTCATACAACAACTTATATCTCATCACGTCTTGACCATATCACATCACAACATGCCCTGCAAAAACAAGTTAGACGTCCTCTACTTTGTTGTTGCAAGTTTTACGTGGCTGCTACGGGCTTAGCAAGAACCGTTCTTACCTACGCATCAAAACCACAACGATAGTTCGTCAATTTGGTGCTGTTTTAACCTTCGCAAGGACCGGGCGTAGCCACACTCGGTTCAACTAAAGTGAGAGAGACAGACACGTGCCAGTCACCTTTAAGCAACGAGTGCTCGCAGCGGTGAAACCAGTCTCGCGTAAGCGTACGCGTAATGTCGGTCCGGGCCGCTTCATCTCACAATACCGCCGAACCAAAACATGACATGCTGGTAAGCAGTATGACTCTTATCGCCCACAACTCACTTGTGTTCTACTCGTGCATATAACATCAACGCATAAAACCTAGGCTCGGATGTCACTGTTGGGGAACGTAGTAATTTCAAAAAAATTCCTACGCGCACGCAAGATCATGGTGATGGCATAGCAACGAGAGGGGAGAGTATTGTCCACGCACTCGTGAGACCGTGGCGGAAGCGTTATGACAACGCTGTTGATGTAGTCGTCGTCTTCACGATCCGACCGATCCAAGTACCGAACGACGGCACCTCCGAGTTCAGCACACGTTCAGCTCGATGGCGATCCCGGACTCCGATCCAGCAAAGTGTCGGGATGAGTTCCGTCGACACGACGGCGTGGTGGCGATGATGATGCTCTACGGTAGCGCAGGCTTCGCCTAAACTCCATGACGATATGACCGAGGTGGAATATGGTGGAGGGGGCACCAGACACGGCTAAGGAACGATCCAGAGATCAACTTGTGTGTCCATGGGGTGCCCCTGCCCCTCAGATATAAAGGAGTGGAGGAGGGAGGGCCGGCCCTCTCTATGGCGCGCCCTAGGGGAGTCCTACTCCCACCGGGAGTAGGATTCCCTTTTCCTAGTCCAACTAGGAACCCTTCCATGTAGGAGTAGGAGAGAAGGAAAGGGAAGAGAGAAGGAGAAGGAAGGAAGGGTGCGCCCCCCTTCCCTAGTCCAATTCGGACCAGACCAAGGGAAGGGGTGCGGCCACCCTTGAGGCCCTTTTCCTTCTTTCCCGTATGGCCCAAAGAGGTCCAATACGAATTCCCGTAACTCTCCGATACTCCCAAAAATACCCGAATCACTCGGAACCTTTCCGAACTCCGAATATAGTCGTCCAATATATCGATCTTTACGTCTCGACCATTTCGAGACTCCTCGTCATGTCCCCGATCTTATCCGGGACTCCGAACTCCTTTGGTACATCAAAACTCATAAACTCATAATAAAACTGTCATCGTAACGTTAAGCGTGCGGACCCTACGGGTTCGAGAACTATGTAGACATGACCTAGAACTATTCTCGGTCAATAACCAATAGCGGAACCTGGATGCCCATATTGGCTCCTACATATTCTACGAAGATCTTTATCGGTCAAACCGCATAACAACATACGTTGTTCCCTTTGTCATCGGTATGTTACTTGCCCGAGATTCGATCGTCGGTATCCAATACCTAGTTCAATCTCGTTACCGGCAAGTCTCTTTACTCGTTACGTTATGCATCATTCCGTAACTAACTCATTAGCTACATTGCTTGCAAGGCTTATAGTGATGTGCATTACCGAGAGGGCCCAGAGATACCTCTCCGGCAATCGGAGTGACAAAACCTAATCTCGAAATACGCCAACCCAACATGTACCTTTGGAGACACCTGTAGTACTCCTTTATAATCACCCGATTACGTTGCCAGGACGTTTGGTAGCACCAAAGTGCTCCTCCGTAAACGGAGTTGCATAATCTCATAGTTACAGGAACATGTATAAGTCATGAAGAAAGCAATAGAAATATACTAAAGCGATCAAGTGCTAGGCTAACGGAATGGGTCAAGTCAATCACATCATTCTCCTAATGATGTGATCCCGTTAATCAAATGACAACTCATGTCTATGGCTAGGAAACTTAACCATCTTTGATTCAACGAGCTAGTCAAGTAGAGGCATACTAGTGACACTATGTTTGTCTATGTATTCACACATGTATTATGTTTCCGGTTAATACAATTCTAGCATGAATAATAAACATTTATCATGAAATAAGGAAATAAATAATAACTTTAATATTGCCTCTAGGGCATATTTCCTTCACCTTATTCTATTTTTAGTATGCAAATGGTCGGTCCCCTTCGAAAGGCAATGGAAAGTGAGGGTCCCGCTAGCCTCGGGAGGGGAAAAGGATTACTTTATTTGGGCCGCTAAGTCTTTCTTGTTGATTCCGGAAATAAAGAGGACCTTCTTAATCCTTCGTGCTCCACACTCGCCTCACTGGACCTACATAGGTGATATCAGGGTAGGTACTTGAAAGACGAGAATAGAACCCATGTTGATGTACCTTAGCTTTTCCGCTCTTCCAATCCTAAAAGAGAAGTGGTAGCTTCATGTCGGGGCGAACTGAAACATCCTAGCCATAAAAAACCTCCAAAGCGGAGGGAGGGGAATCTAAGGATTCCTATGACCTTTCTTATATCGCATTTTGAAGAACTCATTTAGGGTTTTTCCCGGGTTTGGTCTTCCCCTCTGGACCTCGGAAATGGAAAAAGTTACCGGTGTAATAGAAGATTCGGTGAAAACTAGTCAACCTTTCATCACAAATTGAAGTAAAGGTTGTTAGTTGAAAATCCATTTGCAGATCATGTTGTCAAACGGTCTTTCCTTTATCCTCCTTGTACGCCAACCTACTGACAAAACAGGATTTCTAGCTGCCTCCTCCGGTGAAAACGAACATGGTTCGGTCCACTCAGGGATGATTACCAACATCTCTTGGATCAAGTCGATCACCGTGGGGATGTCTACGTCAGTTTGATTAGATGGACCAATTGGTTATGGGGGCTCCTCCATGAAAGGGTCTTCCTTGATTCGTGGGCGAGTGTAAGTGCTTCAGGAACACGTTTTTGGGGACTTCCTTCCGAGTGGAACCTATTTTGGCTAAATCATCAGACGCTTGGTTCTTGAGCCGCGAAATATGATGGAGTTCCAGTCCTTCAAAGTTCCTTTCCAGCTTCCTGACGGTGTTGCAGTAGCTTGTCGTGGCTGGACTCCTAAGACCCCACTCCTTCATGACTTGATTGACCACCAGATCCGAGTCACCATAAACCATCAGTCAGCAAATCTCGAGTGAGTTTGCCATACGCAGCCCGTATAGAAGAACTTCATACTCGGCCTCATTGTTGGAGGAGTCAAAGTGTATCTGAAGCACATAATTGAGTCGGTCGCCTTTGGGGGACACTAAGACCACTCTAGCTCCAGAGCTGTGGAGCATCTTGGATCCATCAAAGAACATTGTTTAGTGCTCTGGGAGACTTGGACAGGCTGCCCCTGCTCCACCCACTTGGCGAGAAAATCCACTAGGGCTTATGACTTGCTGACTTTCTTAGCCTCAAACTTGATATCCAAAGGAAGGATCTCGATGGTCCACTTCGCCACTCTGGTGTTCATGATCTCGGACAAAGGAGTGTCACTTATCACTATGACCAAATGCTTTTGGAAGTAATGGGCCACCTTCTTTGCAGTCCCATACATCAACTTCTGGTAATGCGGGTACCTTTGTTTGGAGGGAGTAAGAACTTCTGAGAAACGAAAGTGCTCGTTTTAGCTCTTCCTAGGCTGACTCGGATTCAAATTGCTTGCCGCCACTTCTCTCTCCCGCGTCCTTTATGTTCTTGCTCGCCGCGTTTCCCGAATCCCCGATCCATCTGAACCCGCCCTCCGACCAGCCTCCCTCGATCCATCTTCCTCCCCCTCCCAACGCCGGATCGTTGCTCTAGCGATTGCACGACCGCGACCATGGGCGGCACCACGGTGCTCCCGTCGTCTCTGCTCCCGCGCCGTAGCGCCGCCGCCGCCGCCGACCTGCACTCCTGCTCCTCCTGCGTGCGCGTGAACCCCGCCTTGATGGCGAACCCCGCGGCTGCCAAGAGGCCAAAGCGTCCCGGATCCGTGCGCGACGAGCAGCCGCCGGCGCCGAAGCGCGTACGCGGTGCCTGCTCCGGGGGCGAGCTCCACGCCGTGGTCACCACCAAAATCAGGAACATCAGCAAGCTTCCGTGTCCCAGCAGCGGCAAGGATCCGAAGAGTCCGACGTGCCTCCACTCCTCCGTGACCAAGAACCAGGTCTCTGAATCTCCGGCGAGCGCGACGCAATCGAAGCCGCCGATCAGCATGTGCCAACTGACCGAGAACGCTCGCCTCGCCATGGCTCTCCTCGACAAGGATCGCTCTGCCTCCAAACAAGAGGCCAGCCGTCGGCAGGACATCGAGCGCAGCAGAGCAGAGGCCCGGCGAAAGGTGGAGCAGATGACGGACACCGTGCAGTTCAACGACCCCTGGATCCATCACTCCGACGTGACCAAGTCCTCTGAGGAGCTGCTCCAAGCAAGACAGCACGCATGGCGTTATCAAACTCAGCTCATCGAGATGGCTCGTCGACGGGACTTTGCTCAAGCGATACAAATCCACGGATGAGTGCTCAGATGATCGAAGCAGAGGAAGAAATCATCATCAGTGCAAGCTTCTTGGTGTTGGTGGTAGTCTTACATCAGAGGAAGCAGAGTCGGCAGTGGCCAGTGGTAGTCTTACCTAGCTGAGAAAAGCAGAGGAATCTAGTTGTAAGCTACAAGTTGTCAACTATGTAATCTAGTTGCAAGTGTGTAGGAGTATTTCACAATTAGTCCGTGTGAGATTTTTAATTTGGCCATTAATTAGTGTGCATTATGATCACAATTGATCAATTAATGCAAGGGTTTTGTTTCATGTAAAAACATTGGATCTGATCAGTCTGATTTATGCAAGTATCTGCCATTGGATCTCTTTCTATGTTTTCATCTGATGTGTGTTCCATTGTTCCTCCTATTTACATTACCATGAATAGTAACAGGCACACGATTCCACCAAGAATATTTCTTTTGTGAACTATTCCAAGTGACTGAATTTCAGGAGAGGAACAGATATGTGTGCTCTACTCACTCGAGAAAAGTTTGCACCTCAATAATGCAGAATTTATTTGTCGCATCAAGAAGAAGCCAAAAAGCACGTTTCCTGAATCCTGATGCATACATGCATCATTGTTACCAACAGCTCATGTGTACAACTGTTGAATCCTGAATCCTGCTGTCTGAATTTTGCAACTGCTGCAGATTTTGTTCAGTGCAACTGCTGTATATGCAGACCGGTTTCATTTAATTAACATATTCATTGACATGGATCCACTGAGTTAACATATTCAGTACAACTGCCGCAACTCATGTGTACTTGCCAAATTTGGCAACTGCTGCAAATTTCGTTCCATACAAATGGTGCCAGTATCAAATCAAACCACATGTCACGTCACAGAGAAAATACATACTTGACGACAATGGTTTTTTACTTCACTGAATATCTGTATTCAGATATTCATTGACATAAATCCACTGGATTACAGGGGAATTACAATGCGAGGAGCGCTTCGGTACACCCCCCCACAAAACGTATAAAGGGTAATATGGACTTTTCATAAATTGTATTCACTTTTTTATGTATACACTGTAGGTTTGTATAATACCCAGCGAACGCCCTCCCATATGGGCTCAGCGCATTTAGATTTTTTAGTTTTAATCATCAAAAAATGGAAGTCCTAAGCTGGATTCGAACTACGGCCCTCACGATTGGGCTTGACCGCACAAACCATCTGGGCTAGCAAATCTCATTGGATTACTAATGTTGTTCTCCTCTTCTTGTTCGAGAGACATAACGCCAAGAAAAAACATAGCACCTTCACTCTTTGGTTTATGTTTCTTTTCTTTTTTCCACGGTTTTCATTAGGGTTTCTACTTTTCCTGTTTCGTTCATAAAATATTAATATTTGTTTTTTAAAAGTTGTACATAAATTCCAAAAAAAAATGTTCATTCCTTTCAAACTTGCTCAGAATGTCTTAACACGAACAGTTTTCTTATAAAAGAACAAAATTTTAAACATGAGTTTTTTTTTAAATCAGTAACAAATTTGGAATTCCAGAAAAATATAAACCTGGCCCCAACGGTTCGTGTGAGAGCACTTTATTTTTCAATATCTTTGAAATGACCCCAATTTCCCCAGCAAAAAGAAGAAGAAATGGACCTAATTATTTTCATGGCCTTTTATGGGCAATTCAAGGCATCATGCCAAGTTGATTTGGTTTTCGACATATTCTGCATTTTCTGGAGTTTTCTTAGTAAAAGAAGACCGATAAAATGGTTTAACATGTCACAACTTGCATATGGTGTCGGAAATTGTTAAACCTGGCATGTTTACCTACCATGGGCATGCCCATCCGGGTGCACCCTCCATTGAACATGGTCTAGTTTTGAATTTTTAAATGACCCCAACTTTTGCAGGCAGGGGGCATGCCCGTGGCAAGGATCCATGCCAGGTTTGAACGATTTCCGACAAAATATGCAAGTTGCGACACGTCTTGTCATTTATCTGCGTTTTTTAACTGAGAAAACTCCAGGAAAGATCAAATTTGTCGAAAACCAAAACAACTTGGCATGGTGCGTTTAAACGGTCATATAAGATCATGGAAAGATTTGGGGTGAGTTAGTGGATGCCGCAAAAACATGCCCATGGTAGGCATCCATGTCAGGTTTGAATGAATTTCCCACACCATATGCATGTTGTGTCACGTCCGACAATTCATCAGCCAATTTTCACCGAGAAAACTGAAAAAATGCAAGAATTATTAAAAACTTAAACAACTTGACATAGTGTCTTGATTTGATCATAGAAGGAGGTGGGAAATTAGGCCATTTGAAGGATGTTGAGAAACAATGTATCATCAGGTAGAGTATTCTAGCCAACCCGAACATCCTTCATTAAACATGGTCTACTTTTGCACATTCTTAAAATGAACCAAACCTTTTCAACCAGGTGAGCATGACCATGGTAGTCATCCATGCCAGGTTTGAACAATTTCTGACACTGTATGCAAGTTGTGACATGTCCGCCCATTTATCGGGCGTTTTTGACTGAGAAAACTCTGAAAAGTGCAAAACTTGTCGAAACCAAAACAACTTGGCATGGTGCCTTGAATTGGTCATACAAGGCATGAAAAAAAATTGGGGCCATTTCAAGCATGTCGGGAAATTTCTTAGACGGAGCCATCTCGCCTACTCGAACACCTCTGTTGATCATGGTCTAATTTTTTCCTTTTCCATCTTTTGTAGTAACGCTAAAAAGAAAGACTTTGGTTTTCCTTTTCAACCGAGCTGGTTTTTTCTTTGGTGTTTACATGGGTTTTTATATTATTTTGTTTTTCTTTTCTTTTTTCTGTTTCTTTTACTGATTTTGAGAAAAGTTCATCAAAAATTCAAAATAATTTATCGATTTTGAAGAAAAGTTCATTGATTTGGGAAAAAAATTCACAAATTAAAAAAAAATCATTGATTTAGAAACAAAGTTCGTCAATTTATTTAAAAAGTTCAACAATTTTCAAAAACAAATCGCCAATTTGCGAAATAGTTCACTAATTTGTGAATAAAACTGATCAATTTTGGAAAAAATGTTGACTGATTTGGAAGAAAAATTGAAGAATTTAAAATTTTGTCTTCATTTTCGTAAAAAATCACAATTATAAAATTTTTACGCATTTAACAAACAAAAAAGAAAAGGAAAATACCAAACAGAAAATGTTGCGCTTTTCCAGTATTCTATTTGAAGTATTAAAAAATACACATAACACCTGACGTCCGGTTGTCCAGTTGGTTACTGAGGCTGTTCTAATTCTTGGAGGACCTAGGTTCGAATCCTGCATTAAGCAAGATTTTTTGCGGTTTTATTAAAAAAAGGCTGAATGGGCCAGCCCAGCGCGGCAGGGTGTGCACGTCCGTTCGCGTACAGTGTATACGTGTTTCTCAGAAAAAACAATTAGCATATACATGAAGAATTTATAAAATATGACTATCATGCCCTTACTTATGAAGAGGTATGGGCTAATCTGAGCCGTCCTTGTGTTTAGGGGGGGTGTACCGAAGCAGAAGTGTTACAATGCCTGATACACAATCTGAATTCTTAGTGCACATACATGAAGAATTTATAAAATATGACTATCATGCCGTCCTTAGTGTATACGTGTTTCTCAGAAAAAAACAATTAGCAATGTTGGCAACATTCACAAGTGTTGCAGTTCTTCCTCTTCCTCTGCACGTTCAAGCGTCATCCGCAGCTTCGCGGCTCCCTTCCTCCTGCAGAGAAATCAGGAGTGCCCATTTTGACACGCTGGGAAATGGACCAAGGAGGAGAATAATCAATACTTCAAAGTGGCACAGAGGAGAAGAATCAATGTTTGAACAAAAGAGAAAGGGCTTACCCATGGTTTTTATCCATTGCATTTTGCCATGATCAGTACTTCAAAACTTCCAGCAAGACATTCAGAATTCTAGCCATTGCGGAATTTGTTCCAATAGACTGTTGTTTTTCAGGAAAAAAAAAAGTTTACATCTCAACGATGCAGAATTTGTTTGTCATATCAAGAGGGCACCAAAAAGCTCATGTGCACTTGCTCTGAATTTTGCAACTACTGCAATTTTCGTTCAATACAATTGGTTCATGTCACATTGCAGAGAAAAAAAATACTTACAACAATGGTGTTTACTCTATTGAATTCACATATTTATTGACATAGATCCACTGGATTAAAAGGGAACTACAATGCCTGATACATCATCTGCATTCACAGTACACAAGTTCGTTCAAATTCAACTAAATTACAATTGGAAACGTTGGCAACATTTACAAGTGTTGCACTTGTCCCTCTTCCTCTATAATCCAAAGTGAACGAGAGCCTCGGCAGAGAACCTGAGCAGCATCGACCAACCCAACCGAGCATCACTCGTGGTAGAACAGGTGTAAATAATATAAGCAAGTGTAACTTAATGTATGGAAATTTGTTCACTCGTAGTAAAATGTGTGCTCTGTGTGGTCTAAAGTCTGCTTACATTTTTCTTATATTTTAAATATGCATTTCTGTTGTCTTTTTTGCTGGAAACTCAGAGATGCATTGACCTACACAGGCAATGGATTACTGGATTAGTAAAAGTTTAGGCCTCAATGTGTTTAGTTGCAGGACGAATGGTAAGAGTTTGACATCAGAATCGTGTCTTCGAAGAGGAAAGGTACTATTAGGCTGAGTTAAACATATTCTCTACAAATGTTTAATGACCCTTGGAAGACTGGAACTGCATACAAGGTGTAGGAATCTACAGTCTGCATGTCAAGAAAGTATTGCTGTGATTCTTTAATCTGATGACAAATACCAATGTACAAAGTGGGTGTTTACTGGTTTTCTAGAGCCATTGTTCTTTCATAGAAACTGAACTCTGAGTGGACAATATTGTTGATGAAATTATATGCCATCTGGACTGTATTATTACACGTGTACATATACTGGCATATTAAATACCTGCAAATAGGATACGTTGGAACCATTTTAATTGAAATAGTTTGATGGGCGATCTGTAATAATTGGTTGTATAATTGAAGCGTGTCTTATATAAACCATCACGCTTGATAGATCATCGCCGTGATCATCACACTGCACGGACAAAAATGCAGGAATGGTTGGAATCTACTGTACACTGAATCGATTGTGGGCTGAAAACTACAGCGACAGAATGGGAATGGGGGAACGCACTGACAAGTTTTAACAAAGCGCACAAGCACATAACAACAGAGCAAGATACTATTGCAGAAGAATTCGAGTTCGAGGGTAAAATGCTGCAATTTCCATCCTATCACTGATGTACATCCAAACACTGAACACTGAACAAGGGCAGCGAGATGCCGCCATTACAATGAAGACAGTGAACACTGAACAGGGCGCGGGGACTTGGCGGGAGGAGGTGTGTTTTCTCGGGGGTAGTGCTCAAGAGCGAGGTCGACCTCGATGGCCTCCCCAATGATACATGGCGGTTGTGCAGCATGGAGCAGGTGGAGGATCTCCAAATAAGCGCTGCTCTGGGTTGAAAAAAGACCTTGATGCACCGTGCCATGCTGGTTAAGATGTTTAACTCTGAACTGAAGGCAGTCCTCTACTCTTTGTGTGTGTGTGTGTGCGCGCGCACCTGAAGCAGAGAGACGTCAGCAGCGACACATAGTAATCGGAAGCCTGTCGAAAACGAACGTGCGCGTTAGACAACTTGGTCTTGGACTCGGATTCAGAAACGAAACTGCGCGTTTTAGCTATGCCTGCGCCGACTCGGATTCAAATTGCTTCCCGCCACTTCCCTGTCTCCCGCGTCCTTTATTTTCTTGCTCGCCGCGTTTCTCGAATCCCCGATCCATCTGAACCCGCTCTCCGACCAGCCTCCCTCGATCCATCTTCCTCTCCCTCCCAACGCCGGATCGTTGCTCTCGCGATTCCACGGCCGCGACCATGGCCGGCACCACCGTGCTCCCGTCGTCTCTGCTCCCGCGCCGTTGCGCCGCTGCCTCCGCCGACCTGCACTCCTGCTCCTCCCGCGTGCGCGTAAACCCCGCCTTGATGGCGAACCCCGCGGCTGCCAAGAAGCCAAAGCGCCCCGGATCCGTCCGCGACGTTCAACCGCCGGCGCCGAAGCGCGTACGCGGTGCCTGCTCCGGGGGCGAGCTCCATGTCGCGTTCCCCGCCAACATCAAGGGCAGCAAGCTTCCGTGCCCCAGCAGCGGCAAGGATCCGAAGAGTCCGACGTGCCTCCACCCTTCCGGGATCAAGAACCAGGTCGCCGAATCTCCGGAGAGCGCGACACAATCGAAGCCGCAGATGAGCATGCGCCAACTGATCGAGAAAGCTCGCCTCACCATGGCTCTCCTCGACAAGGCTCGCTCTGCCTCCGAAGAAGAGGCCAGCCGTCGGCGCGACATCGAGCGCAGCCGAGCGGAGGCCCGGCGAAAGGTGGAGCAGATGGCGGACACCGTGCAGTTCAACGACCCCTGGATCCATCACTCCGACGTGACCAAATCCCCTGAGGAGCTGCTCCAAGAAAGACAGCAAGCTTGGCGTTATCAAGCTCACCGCATCGAGATGGCTCGTCGACGGGACATGATGCAGGTCCACGAATGTGTGCTCAAGTGATCGAAGCAGAGGAAGAAATCGTGAACAGTGCAGCCTTGTTGGTGGTGGTCTAACATAACAGAGCAAAGCAGAGTCGTCAGTGGTAGTCTTGGTTGCAAGCAGAGATTCATAATTTGGCCATGAATTAGTGTGCATTATGATCACAATTGATCAATTAATGCAAGGGATTGTTCTATGTAAAAGCATTGGATCTGATGTATGCAAGTAGCACCAGGTCTCTTTCTATGTTTTCAATCTGCTGTAGTAGTATGTTTTATGTGAAAGCATTGGATGTGATGATCCCACCAAGAAGATCACTTCTGTGCTTGAACTACTGTTCCATATGACTTTTATTTCCCTGGAGAAGAACAGATATGTGTGCTTGGTCTAGAAAAGTTTACACCACAACAATGCAGAATTTATTTGTCGCATCAAGAAGGCGCCAAAAAGCATGTTTACTGAACTCCTGAATCCTGATGCATACATCCATCATTGTTGCCAAATAGCTCAAGTGTACTTGTCTGAATTTTTGCGACTGCTGCAAATTTCGTTCAGTACAATTTGTGTATATGACAGACCAGTTTCATGTCACACCGCAGAGAAAAGCAATACTTGAAGTTGTCGGCAATGGTGTTTACTTCATTTAATTAACATATTCATTGACATGGATCCACTGAGTTAAGGGAATTACAGTGCATGGTACATCATCTGAATTCAAGCTAGTACACAGCTTCATTCAAAATCAACTCAACTACAATGAGAAACGTTGGCAAGGCCCACAGGTATTGCAGTTTTTCCTTCTCTCCTGTACCTTCAGCGTCATCCGCAGTTTCTCGGCTTTCTCCTGGGAAATGTAAAGATTAGCACTGCTCTGTATCATAGCTTGGGGTGAACGATTCCTTTTCCTCTACTTTTATCATAGCTTGCAACGTCAAGATGATTTGTAGACACAAAACAGTCCTCTTTCTGGTTGTCTGCCTTGTAGCAGCTCTGAACTTCAGGGTTAATATTGATGTTTCCTTCCCTAAATATAACTTGTCATCAACAGTTAAACGAACTACCAGTTAATATTTGGAGATCAACTTCAACGGTCAAAACTTGGCCAGCGACACCATCATCCATCTTTGCCTCCATTTGGCCCTCACCAGTCATTTATCTCCAATTCTCAAGGCAAAACTTCCAGCAAACATTCAAAATACTAGCCATTGACGCTACTGACAATAGATCCTACCCTCGTGCCGATCAAGTGATCGAAGCAGAGGAAGAAATCATCAGCAGTGGAGCCTTGTTGGTGGTAGTAGTAGTCTTGGTTGCAAGTGTGTAGGAGTATTTCACTGGCATGTTTTCCAGTAGTGTCATTGAGATTCTTATTAATTTGGCCACTAACTAGTGTGCATTATGATCACAATTGATCAATTAATGCAAGGGTTTTGTTTCATGTAAAAACATTGGATCTGATCAGTCTGATGTATGCAAGCATCTGCCGTTGGATCTCTTTCTATGTTTACATCTGATGTAGTATGTTCCTCCAATTAACATTACCATGAATTATAACAGGCACCAAGAATATTTCTTTTGTGAACTATTCCAAGTGACTGAATTTCAGGAGAGGAACAGATATGTGTGCTCTACTCCCTTGAGAAAAATTTACACCTCAACAATGCAGAATTTATTTGCCACATCAAGAAGTTGCCAAAAAGCACGTTTCCTGAATCCTGATACATGCATCATTGTTACCAACAGCTGCTGTCTGAATTTTGCAACTGCTGCAAATTTTGTTCAGTACAATTGTTGTATATGCAGACCACTTTCATTTAATTAACATGGATCCGCTGAGTTAACATATTCAGTACAATTGCCGCAACTCACGCGTACTTGCCAAATTTGGCAACTGTTGCAAATTTCGTTCCATATCCCCCGCATCGCCCCCCGCCCGGGCGACTCGGGGGCTCCCCAACCCTAGCCGCCGCCGGGCCTAGCCCATCTTCCTCCCCTCCTCCCGCCGCCGCCGGAGGCCGGCGGCGGTGGCGGGGGCTCTTCCTCCCTCTCGCGTCTCAGGGGTGGCGGGGCCCCAACATGCGTGGAGGTGCGGCCGATCTAGAAGCGACGGTGTTGGCTTCGACGGCGGCGGCGGTCGGCCCTGCCTCGGGCCATGGGCGGCGGCTGCGGCGGCTGGCTTGGATCGGGCGGCAGCGCGATGCGGTCTTCGGCGGCAATGTCATCTGGCTTTAGATCGGCGTCAGCGTCGAGGGCCTGGTGGACTGCTTGGTGGCACCCATGGCAGATCTGTTCTGGCCGGTGTAGCCAGTGGTGGTGGTCATCTTCTTCGTCGGCGGTGGCCGGCTAGAAGCTTGGTGATCGGATATCGAGATCCATCATCTAGTCCCGGCTGCGAGTTGGGGAGACATGGTTGCCGGTGAAAACCCAGCCGATGGCAGGCGATGGCGGCGTTCTACGCCGTTACCTTGATGAAGGCATCGTCGTGTAACTACTGTCGACCCACTCGTGCTGCTCCAGGGGAAACCCTATGATCTGGTGTTCCAGATCGGACTATGGCGGCACTGCGGTGCCGTTTCTCTCTTGGGAGCGTCGTTTGTGGAGCAGCGCCGAAGTCGAGGCGGGGAGGTGGAGCGGCTTCGTCTTGCACGGAGCTTCGGTGGAGATGTCAAGTCATGCCTAACCGACAGGTGCTACGCTTTGTCATGCCTGGTCGGCAGGTGCTACGCACGACAGATCTTCCAAGGACTTCAAGCTATGTCTACTGGTGGTACTTGGCAGCATGACGCTGAAGTGTATCAGTGGCGACCGCGACGTGCTCAGTTGTTTGCGCGCAGAGAGGAGGTGTCATTGGGCGCCGTGGTGGCGTCGACGATAGCTAGACCGAACAAGGTTGATGCATCAGTACAGTTCCGAAGATGGAGCGGTGGCAGTTGGCGGCGGCCTCGAGAGCACGCCCGGACCGATGTGTGCCCCAGACCCGGCAAGTGGCTAGGTTGGGGTCTCAGGTCTTAGATGTTAGGCTTGGCTGCGATGTCTGTTTGGTATTAGGCCCAGGCTATTTGCGCTCCTTCATCAACTGGATAGGTGTAGCGACATTTGTTGCTTAGATGGCGGCTTTAGTCTTACTATTGTATGACTTTGTAAGGTTTTGTGAGAATAATTAATAAAGTGGCCGTATGCATCGTCCAGATGCAGAGGCCGGGGGTCATCCTCCTTTTTTAAAAAAGATACAAATGGTGCCAGTATCAAATCAACCACATGTCACGTCGCAGAGAAAATACATACTTGACGACAATGGTGTTTACTTCATTGAATATCTGAATTCACATATTCACTGACATAAACTCACTGGATTACAAAGGAATTTACAATGCCTGACATATAATCTGAATTCATAGTAACAACTTCAATCAATTACAACGGGGTATGTTGGCAACATTCACAAGTGTTGCAGTTCTTCCTCTTCCTCTGCACCTTCAAGCGTCATCGCAGCTTCTCGGCTCCCTTCCTCCTGCAGAGAAATCAGGAGTGCCCATTTTGACACGCTGGGAAATGACATGACCAAATGATGTCTAACCACAGCCCTTGGCCAATCTCTGGCCTTCTGTCAACGGTCCGGTGGATCCCAGTTCTGCCAGTCAGTCATCCAACAGCTCCCCGTTTTCCGCATTGGGACTTCCAGATCGGTCGAATCGGCATCAACGACCATGTTTTGGTTCGACCGATGGGCGGGAGACACCCCCTTCCCGGCTCACTTTCCTGACCTCTTCTCCATCGTCGTCGCCCCGACGATCTCTGTTGAACGGGCCCTTATTGATTTAGGGCGTCTCGCGTTCCGGAGGCCATTTGGGCCTCCGGAAGTTGCCGCCTGGCATGAGCTTCTTGATTGCATCGCCCTCCATGAGCCGGTTGTCGATGCAGGCCCGGATGAGGTCCGGTGGCGCCTTGAGCCTTCGGGCCAATTCTCCACCAAGTCCCTCTACTCGGCTATTTCCCCCTCCTCCGCCCCGTCCCCCATCCAGGCGATGTGGCCCATTCGCCTGCCTCTAAAAATTCGGACCTTCATGTGGCAATGGATCCGCAGGCGGTTCCCGTCTAGGGTAGAGGTCCGCAAGCGCAATGGTCCGGGCTCCGGTCTTTTCCCTCTCTATGGTACCCCCGAAGATTCGAACCACATCTTCTTCTCCTGCGTGTCGGCTCAGTTCGTTTGGAGCTGTTTTAGAGAGGCTGTGGGTGGGGATTGGTGCCACACCAACTTCCCCGACCTCTTTGCCGAACTCCAGGCCTCCCCTCTGCCCACTCGTCACATTAGGTGGCTTGAGATTGGGGTTCTCGCGTGGACCCTCTGAACGATTCGCAATAAGCTTGTGATTCAGCGCACTCCACTTCGACGGGCTACTGATGCTCTCTTCAAACTGTCTGGTTACTTGCAGCTTTGGCGGCCGCTTAGCCGTCCTCGGGACCGGGACGCCATCTCCGTCTTCATCGCCGACCTGCGCTCGATGGTCGTCCGCCTGTCGCCGCCGCCCCCTCCGCCACCTCCAAAGCCTGATTAGATGCCTGGCGTGCTCCCTGGCTCCGGCCTCGGCCGCACCTCTTGTGTTATTTTGTGTTATGTTTTGGGCTTGTTGAGCTGTGCCCTCAGCAGTATCTTTGGACCTCTTGTTGTATGACTTGGGTGTGTGTTCTGGACAAGTCCGTGTATGTGTGCTCTTGGCGGTTTGCTTTATCTATAAAGCAGGGCGAAAGCCTTTTTCGATAATGACATGACCAAGGAGGAGAATAATCAATACTTCAAAGTGGCACGGAAGAGAAGAATCAACGAAACTACAAACGACGTACTACATGCACGACAGCTGCACGATGTCAATCTTGCCGTCCGCTCCACTTTGATAATATGAATGGACGCACTGATATGTGCTATCGTCCATAAATCGTCTGCCTGCATCGTGTGTATAGCACTGCTGAAGAATCAATACTTGAACAAAAGAGAAAGGGCTTACCCATGGTTTTTGTCCATTGCATTTTGCCAAACTTCAAAACTTCCAGCAAGACATTCAGAATACGAGCCATCGCGGTCGGTGTGACGCTATAGATAGGGTAAGAATTATTATCTGTAAACCTCCTAAGTTCATGGAAGTATGTCCACACCCTCTTCCAAAATGTCATGCCTTTTTGCTCGGCGCCGGTATTGGGGTCTTGTCGAATTTCCATCCATACTTCGCAAATCAACCTGTCCTCATCTTGTGTGTATACTCCCGCCCGGATGCTTTTCCGCCTCCTTTGAGCATTTGTTGAGAGAGCTCCTCGTGGAACAATGGATCATCGTCAATGTCCACACCATCTTCTTGCCCTTGGTTGTCGTGGTCGTCGATGTCCACATCATCTTCTTGCCCTCTGTTGTCGTGGCCGTCTTGTGTATTCTTGCCCTTCGACATCCATATCCTCTTGCCCTTCTGTGTACTGGCCATGACCATCTTGGCTTTGGGTCTCGTTGTCATTGTACGCTCAGCCACCCTCAATGATCATGCCCTCCATGAATTCATTGTAGTAGGTCGGGTCTTCACGAGTCGGCCTTGGGGTCGGCGGCTCATTGAACAGCTTGCGGGCATTGGCATAGCTGCCCGTAAGGATATCCGACGCACACTTCTTTTGCGTCCCGGTGGACTGGTCGACCATTGGTGCGACGTTGAGGTCGAGGGCCACCACCACGGGGAATGCCGACGCAATTTCACTCGTTACCGGCGAGCCGTCCCGAGGCGACCCGAAGAAACGAGACGCACCCAGGTCGTGTTGAGGATGGAACCCATACGACGACGACTGCGTCAAGGTGCGCTGCGACTCTGGATGTGGCGGGCAGGTTACCGGCGAGCCCATGTTGGCTGCGGCCGCAGAGGCAGCGACAAGAATGGCCGGCTCGCCGCGAATCCCTACCATGAGAAGGGCACGCTGCATGGCCTGGGCCGACAATGAGATCAGTTCTCCGCATCGGCGTCCTTGCGCCACGTGGCCTCGACTGCGGCGCGGGCTGTGGCGACATCTTTTTGGTTTGCTACCACCTTGATCCGGCCAACCCTCTTCGCCATTTCAGCGGCCCTCTACTCCGACGTGAGCTCCTTCTTCAACTTCTTCTTTGGGCGCATGGCATGGGTGGCCGCGTTGTTGGCCGTGGCGTCTGGGATGAAGGCGGTGACGGGGTTGGGCGTGTCGTCTATGGCGCAAGGGCGAGAGAGCTATTGGGGTGGACCTCCCACCGACGAACAGGTCAGGGGAGGACAAGGGAGGGCGTCACGGGCATCCGTGCCGACGAAACCCGGCCCAAAATGGAAAAAGTCCATTTTAAACCTTGAACTTGTAAAGGTTGGGCGGAATGAACCTCCAAGTCAAAATCCCGGTCAATTGCACCCTGAACTCTGCAATTCCGGTCTAAATCAAACCTTCGGATCATTTGCCAAACGAGGATTGCTGACATGGCAAGGAATGACCGGGATTGGGGAGGAAAACGCCCATAGCGCCTGCTGGGTGGGCGGCCCAGTTCACGTGCGCGTGCTGCACGTTGTTGCTTCTGTTGTTCGTTCTTTATTTTTTTTTCGGTTTTTCTTTTCCGGTTCTTCTTTCTTTTTTTATTTTTTTTATTATTTTATTTCTCCTTTTATGATTTCGTTTTTTCTTTTTACTATTTCTTTTTCCTTATATTATACAAAGTTCATTGCGTGTTATGAAAATGTTCACTGTATATTTAGGTATGTTCATGCTATATTAGAGAAAAGTTCTAAAATGTTCACTGTATATGTTGGGAAAATGTTTGAAATTCAAAAAAATTCTTTTATGAATTCCATTTTTTTTCACTTTTTCAAAATTTGCACACTTTTCAAAATAAGTTCACTGCAGTGAAAAAAAATGTGCAACGTACATTGAAAAACTGTTCCCTGTGAGTGTACACAAAAATGTCCATCGCGTGTGGAAAAAATGTCCATATTGCATTAAAAAAACAGTTCACTGTAGTGAAAAAATGTGCAATGTACATTGAAAAAAATGCTCACTGTGTACAAAAAAATGTTCATCGTGTATAGAAAAATCGTTCAGATTGCATTTGAAAAAATGTTCACCCCATTTTTCCAAAAATGTTCAGTGTATATTTTGAACACTTTCACCGTATACCAACAAAATGTTCAGTATGTATTTTACATTCATTTATAAAAATGTTCTCTGTTCATAAATATTGTTTGGAATTCGGAATTGGTTTCATTATTAAACAATATTCGCATTTTTCAGAAAATATGTTCACACCTTTTTCCAACAAATTTTTTGCAAATTCTAAAAAAAAAGGATCTGTCACAGTACTTTTTTGTTAGCGCTGCGTTTTAGTCACAAGTAGTTTCCCGGACTACTGGCTACCGACGTTTCTAATAGTGGTGAGGAAGGGAGTTCGAGCCCCTTGCTCTCGCTAGTACTTTTCGTTATTTTTTTCACATCCGCTTGAGGCATGCTAATGGGCCGGCCCGTTTTGCGCGCCCCTTCAGCGGGCTAGACTATTGAACGCACGCCACGCGGAGCTCCCCAGGGTGTGCGCTTTTAGGAATTTTTGTTATTGAACGAAAACATAATCTAGCGGGCCGGCCCACCAGACGAATCCCGGTTCAAACGATGTCATGGTTCGATTTAGACCGGGATTGTAGAGTTCAGGGTGCAATCGACCAGGATTTTGACTTGGGGGTTCATTCCGCCCAATCTCTACAAGTTCCAGGTTTAAAATAGACTTTTTCCGCCCAAAATTGGGCCAGAAATGAGTCACGGCAAACAAAAAATGACACATGTTCGTTTGCGTCTCCACCTTTAGCTGCGTGTTTATCCGCGACGGATGAAATGGGTCGCCGCGCGTTAGAGCTAACCTTACTCGGGGAGGAAGAATGGGGTGGAGGATTTGCATCTGAGCGCCCCGCGAAAACTGGTAGTACTAGCGAAGATGGACGGTGGATGGTAAGTTTTCGTGGCGCTCGCGTAACACATCCTGGCCATTGCCGGACGAATTCACGCGTCTGCCGATGTGTCCATGTGGAACTCGGATTCCTGACACGTTTCCTTGATCCGAATTGGAGTGGAGCTTGCCTTGCACATCATCAGAACTTATATAAGCGAACTACATCCACAAGAGAATTCATCGCTTTTCTTGATCGCCCAACCTTCTGCCTACACCGGCGAGAAAAGAGCGCCACCGCTAGGTCAAGGTCACACAGAGGACGACAGAGCTCGCGTTCGCCGCCACGCCATGGCCGCGCCCACGCAGACCAGCCCGCTCCGCCGATGGAAGCGTTTCTTCCGCGCCTTCGACTCTGTGGATGCCGCCATCAAGCCCTCCGACCCTGACCACTCACGCGACGAGCTCCGGCGCGCCAGGGTCGACATCGTGGAGCAGCTCTGCGACGCCGCGGACGACGATCAGGCGGAGCGCCTCTGCAAGATTCTCGACGACCACATGGCGGAGTCCCTTGAGACGCTGCGACTGGTTCCGGTGATGCCCAACCTGTTGGCTTCCACGGACCTCGGCAAGTCCGTCTGCGCGCTGCGCAGGCACGAGTCGGAGCGCGTCCGCGTCCTGGCCAGAGGCCTCGTGAGCGGGTGGAGGGCGTCGATGCAGGACGAGCTTGCCAAGGTCAGAGACGCGCTGCACAAGCTTGACAACATCAACATGCCGCAGACAAAGGAGATCACCGTCGATCAGCAGCAGCAACATGTCTCCGCCGATTCTGACATAGCCAAGACGAAGGCGTCGGCCATGAAGACGGTGGCAATCAGAAAGGATGCGTCCGGTTACGCCCTCTGCTCCGAGGAGAAGATGGAAGCCGCGAAACGCAAATTCCGCCAAGGTTACCAAGAAGCAGAGGACGCCAAACGGCTGCGCAGGACACAATTGGTGCAGGCGCCCAAGATGATGCAGCCAATGCCAATCAGGAGGTGCAGCAGCTCCATGGTCAAGAAAACCTTCTCGATCAGGAGCCAGCTTCACATGGCTTAGGGCTCTAGAACTCAAACAGTTGGAAAGATCCAAACTAATGTTTTTGTATCCTTCTTTTCGAACATTCAGTACTGCAGTTGTAACCAGCATTACTGTAATGCGGTTGCTTGCTTGTCTGTTATGTACATGATCGAAGGAAGTTGATGAACTGAATGTGAGTTTTGGTGTTACAAATCTACTGACATGTTCAAAGAACTTGAGAAGAAATTACTCGTCGTGTTGGGAAAGACGTGTTAGCCTTAAAGGTGAAACAACTGTCCAACTCCAATCCACACCAAAACATCCTGTCCAACTCCGATCCCAGATTGAAGTGTGTCCACGAAATTCCTGTTTTTCTCATGGGTTCAGTACTAAAAATCTCAGGCGGCTTTTAGTAGTGTTCAGAGCAGTACAACTAGCCATATGGTTTTCAGGCGAGATTCACGACAACACCATGCAAGAGCTCCCTTCCTCGCCCAGAAACAGCGAAGTTTTATCCATGCCTTTCTTTGGGCTTGCTGCTGTCCTCCTGCTCTTCTTTGCCTCTCCTACCAGCTCCTGTTACACCAAGAAGATTGCTTTTGTGCTTGAACTGTTCCAAGGGACTGTTGTTGTTCAGGAGGAAAACAGATATGTGCGCTCCCTCTAGAAAAAGGAATTTATTTGTCGTATCAGGAGGGCACCAAAAAGCTCATGTGCACTTGCTCTCTGAATTTTGCAACTGCTGCAAGTTTCGTTCAATACAATTGGTGCCAATATCAGGCCAATTTCATGCCACATTGCAGAGAAAATAAATACTTACAGCAATGGTGTTTACTCCATTGAGTTCACATATTTATTGACATAGATCCACTGGATTACAAGGGAAAACGTCGACAGCATTCACAGGTGTTGCAGTTTCTCCTCTGCCTCTAATCCTGAGGAAACCGAGAGCGACAGCAACACTAACAAAGCCAACCAGAGGCGAGCTCGGCAGAGAGCCTAAACAGCATCAACCAAACAAACCGAGCATCAGCGTGACGTGACCCGGTGGTGCAGAGTAGAGCAAGAGAGCAGCAATAGCAGCACAGGGAGCGAGTTAAATGTACAAGTGTTATTTTCTTCCCGAAATGGCACTTACCACGCTTTTTTCCAGACCGTATTTCTGGGCTTGTAACTGGCAAGTCGTCTCAACATGAGTAAGCAATGAATCAAGGTTCCCTAAACTAATCCTGTTCTATGACAGGCACGTTGACTTGGAGCTACTCTCCAACGAATTTACCTGCTCCCCGACACCTCACGGTCTGTCGTTACCGACACGCGTAACGAAATGGTCAGAGTTGTTTGTTTTTCTACATTACTTGTGATTTACTACTACTACACATACGACTAGGGATTAGGAAGACCTGGAAGCAGTATACTACCACAACCACAAGGGACCTGCCGTTAGCCGTAGAATAAACGTTGGTATACAGCTGCTTCTCTTTTTATTCTTGAGCTAAAAAGAGTGAAGAGTTGCCAAAGAAGGAGCGGAAATTATAGCTACCCTTCGCTGCACATGTTCCTCGGCGAGTTTGGGTAAGGCCGCAACCCGTTCTTGATCTAAACCACCATCCATGTTCCTGTATGGCTCATGGATTCAGTTGCAGGAACACTACGCTGTGCCATAAGGCTTTTCAGGCACATGCCTCTGCAGCTCCGCTTCACATCAAGGAGCAGGGAGAAAACAACCATGCATCTTCATGGCCTCGCTGTTGTGCTGCTGCTCTGCTTTGCTTCTCCTACAAGTTCCTGCACGGAGCATGAAGCCACCACACTCTTTGACTTTCTAGGAGGGCTTGTGCCGGGCGGCAACGGTGGCCTCAACGTGTCATGGGTCAATGGCACCGACTGCTGCAACTGGGAGGGCATCATCTGCAGCAGTGATGGAACAGTCACAGATGTCTTGTTGGCTTCCAAAGGCCTCAGAGGGGTCATCTCACCATCCCTTGCCAATCTTACGGGGCTCTTGCACCTCAACCTATCTCACAATTCTCTTCAAGGCAGCCTACCAGTGCAATTGTTGTTCTCCAGAAGCATCATCGTCCTCGATGTCAGCTTCAACCGCCTCGATGGTCATCTGCAAGAGATCCAATCCTCAAATCATGGTTTTCCTATCAAGGTGTTGAATATCTCAAGCAACTCCTTCACAGGACCGTTTCCGTCCAAAGCATGGCAGGTGACGAAGAGTCTGGTTGCTCTTATTGCAAGCCACAACCGCTTTGAAGGACCCATATCGTCTTCTATCTGCATCAATGGCCCATCATTTGCCATGCTTGACCTCTCACATAACCAATTCAGTGGCAATATTTCTCCGGGATTTGGCGGTTGCGCCATGCTGAGAGTGCTAAAGGTTGGCCACAACAACCTTACTGGACCTCTTCCCGATGGACTATTCAATGCTACCTCACTGGAGCACCTCTCTTTGGCCAACAATGGTTTCCAAGGTGTTCTTGATGGTTCCAGCATAGTCAAATTAAGTCGTCTGACTGTCCTTGATCTTGGATTGACTGGTCTCAGTGGCAAGATTCCAGACTCTGTCGGCCAGCTAAAAAGATTGGAGGAACTCTACTTGGACAACAACAACATGTCGGGTGAGCTTCCATCAGCACTCGGCAACTGCTCAAATCTCAGATACATTACCATCAGAAACAACAGCTTTATCGGGGATCTTAGCACAGTCAATTTCACCATGTTGGATCTGAGGATAGCTGATTTTTCGATGAACCTCTTCACCGGTCCAATTCCTGAAAGTATCTACTCATGCAGCAATCTAGTTGCGCTGCGGCTGGCTTACAACAACTTTCATGGCCACTTCTCACCAAGAATAGGCAATCTCAGGTCCCTCTCCTTCTTTTCAATTACCAACAACACTTTCAAAAATATCACAAACGCACTTCAGATGCTCAAGAGCTGCAAGAACCTCACCTCCCTGCTTATCGGAACCAACTTCAAGGGTGAAACCATACCACAGGATGAAACAATTGATGGTTTTGAGAATCTTCAGGTACTGACCATAGATGATTGCTCATTGGTTGGGAAAATTCCTCTTTGGATATCAAAGCTTGCAAAATTGAAGATGATAGATTTATCAGTAAACCAACTCAGTGGACCAATACCATCCTGGATTGATGAACTGGGCTTCCTATTCTACCTAGACATATCAAGCAACAACCTTACAGGGAATATAGCAGTTTCATTGACAAAGTTGCCGATGTTGCTATCAGAGGAAAATGTTGCCAAGTTGGACCCGAAGTTCCTTGAGTTGCCTGTATTTTGGACACCATCACGTCAATACCGGATGGTCAGTGCTTTTCCTAGAATGTTGTTTCTGGACAACAATAATTTCACTGGTACAATCCCCCCTGAGATTAGTCAGCTAAAATTGCTCGACGGCCTCAATTTAAGCTCCAATAGCTTAACTGGTGAAATACCACAAGAAATCTGCAACCTCACAAACCTGCAAATGCTTGATCTGTCGAACAACCAGCTCACAGGTGCAGTACCATCTGCACTGAATGATTTGCACTTCCTTTCTACATTTGATGTCTCCAACAACAGGCTAGAAGGACCAGTTCCAACTGAAGGACAGTTTCATACATTTTCAAATTCCAGCTACAGTGGGAATCCAAAGCTATGTGGACCTATGCTCAACTTCGATTGCACCTCCGCGGCCACCGATCAAACCTCTACCTCACGGCGCCACAACTTGCGCTTTGCATTAATTATTGGAATCACCTCAGGAGGACTCGTTGCTCTTGCATTGCTTGCGTGTTTCCTTATTGCACGGTTAGCATACTATGATCACACTGAAAATGTAGTTCCCCTTCGAAGCAGGCGGCGATGAAGATGTTTAAGTTCTCAACGGACACGGTGCTGAAGATCTGATACTTTGAACATTTTGCTTTTCTTCCCTCTTGTACTGGATGTGGCTTAACACTTTATTTCTTCACGTCGTTCCCAATTCTGCTCTGCGATGCAAAAATCGCATGAGATTAGATGTGTAGACCTCGATCAATCTAGGGTGAAATGTACTTTCTAGTACCGTCGGTATGTTCATGAAAAATTAACCAATTTCCTTATCCGTATCACTGCCAGCATATGAAGTACTAGTACCCAAGCCTCTATATCCGGCAAGTTTTTCACCCCCACGTCTTGCCACTTGGCCGATGGGGACTGGGCTGCGTATCAAGTGCAGACATGTGCATTAGTTTGGTAGGCTACGGGGTAGAAATCGCATGTGGCTGTAAACTGTCAATCGAAATTTTCTTAACGTGTGTGGCCTGTGGTGGTACACCATTGTGTGCAGGTAGCAAATGATGTTGACAACTACAACTTGGTTTTCTATTGGTTGCATGGCTGTGGAGGATTGTCAGAAAGATTTGGTCCTTATGCATGGTTTGCATTGTAGTGCATGCTCCCCGTTCGGCTGCGTTGTTTATTCCCTTGTAACTTATTTTTTGTCTTCTTGCATTTGTTTGTGTTTGCATGCTTCTCCTTGGATCTGTTGCCGCCATGGACGCATGTTGCCGTGGACGTTGTACATGCTGATTGTTGTTGGTTTCAAATTGAATTTTTCCTGTTGCATGTGCGTCCTTCTGCCGTCGGCTGCCGCTTTTCAGGCTTCGGCTGTAGTTGTCCGCCGCTTTTACAGAATTTTCTGGTTGTTCCTCCATTCGTCGCTGCATGCGGTGGCTGTACTCGAGACGTCTTCTGCTTCTTCGCTGCCGGCTATAAATACAGGCATTCGCACACATCCTTCCACACTGGCCGGGCTCAGTTGCGCGCCCTTTTCTGCAGTATGGTTGTTGCTGCTGCTATTCGGTCTGCTCGGGTTCGCCGGGGGCGTCCTTCTGTGATCCGGGCTACTGTTACTTCCCATGTGCGCCATGCCGGCAACCATTTACCACCTATGGATCGTTTGGCAGTGATGGAAGAGGCTGCTGTTCGTGATGAATTTCCTGCAGCTCATTTGGGGCAGCGTTGCCGCCGTGCGGTTCGCCGGCCGTTGCGTTCTGGACGGATTGGTAGGTTTATTCTGTCTGTTTGTGTATTTGCAGGTTTATTCAGATTGTTTCTGTACTTGTTTATCTAGAGTGTGGTCATTTTAGTCTGTTGCTTCTTTTTGTAGATGATCAACGTTTGAACTCTGATGGGTTTTCAAGTGGAGGTCTTGATCTCCATTGTCGAGAGATTTCATTAGGGGAGCGGCCTGTTGACTTTACTTTTGGTAAGTACGTTGGGTTCTGCTGTATGTGCAAGTGTTTCTTTCTGCACGCGTACATTTCTCTCTTCTGTTTTGACTACTGTGCCTATTTTTTTATCTTATATGTGTAGGTTCTACTTCTACTGTTGGTTGTTCTTCCGTACGTGGTGGTCTTGCGTCTGCTGTTCCGCTCGCCAGTGTGGAAACTGGTGAGATTTTGCTTCTTCCCTATTTATTATGCTGGTTTTGCTGGCTGTTGTAAAATGGGCATAATTTGTTTGGCGAATTGACCAGGTGTAAGCAGAGGGAATTGGAGCAGAGCGGTTCTATTTCTCAACCTTTCTGACTTGCTCCTACGGAACCAAGGCTTAAGTAACCACCAGTTGAAACTGAGCAAGGATGCCTCTCCTAATGGAAGTTACGGGCTCAAACAATACCTAATGGTAGGCAACTTTGCTATCCGAGCATCTCTTTCTTATTAAGAATGACATAAATGTTGATTTTCTACCCTCGGGAGTAGGTAAGGGGGAATATGCTGGGCGGGTCTCGATGCTGGATCAATGCGCAGGACGCACGATCTACAAACAACAATAGAGAGAGCCAACCAAGAACGAAAGAACCTAGAAGCAAACCCGCGAGTGAATACCAAACATAGTAAGGAGGAGGAAGGGCCGAAGGCGGCTTACTAAGCGAGAAGGCTCCAAGCAATAACGCATTAGAAGGGAGCTTTTAATATTTCGGTAATACTACATCTCAAATTTGGTCTCAGTCGATCTTTCTCCCTTCGATGGCACAAGCAACGAGCACGTTTATGTGCTTTTGTTACCGTTCATAATCTCCTGTTCTTATCTTTCCAAAAAAAAATAAACATACCTGCCTAAATATATAAGGGCCTAATAGGGATTAAAAAATGACTTTTCAAATGGATTGCGTTTTCTTCACAGTTGAACTTTTCTTCTCTTTTGCGGGTAATTCAGAGTTGAACTCTAGCCCAGATAACAATTGGGCATAGCTCTTAAACCACTACACCTATCATACGTGCATGGATCTTGCTTGCAAATTTGCCACGTATTGGGATAGTACACATCCTATGTGGACATAATGATTTGTATAGTCATTTGTCCTTTTTTTTACCAAACCTTTGGCTGTTGGATGCATGCAGTAGCCAGACTTAATTTTTAACACGATGTACTACTGCATGAAATTTCAAGGGGAAGTTGGCTAGGTGCATTTTTTTTAATACGCACAAGCCATATATTAAAGGAGATGCGGCAAGAGAGCCAAAGGTGCATGTCTTTTCTCTGTTTCTATGTACGCGCCACAACTAATGTTGCATGTGTATAATGAATAGATTTTTTATGAGCTATTTAATATAGACATTTTTTCCTCAAAAAAAATATAGTCATCTTTTTTCTCTTGCTGCATGTCTATGTTGATTCACAGGTGAGCTCGCTGAAATACAAGGTACAACTAAAGAAAACGCTGGTCAAGTAGCTTTAAAACACATATGCACCCACTACAAGATCACTATCAGTGATCACAACTATCATGCACTTGAAGTAGAAAAAAGAAGCCTGCTTTCAAACACAAACGAAGGCATGAGAACGAATCAATCAATGGCAGTTCAATATGGCCCACCAGCAGGTTACCGCACAGTCAAATGAGAAGGCAAACTAAAATCCTTGCAAACATATGAGACAATTTCTTTGTTATACCACTGTGAATGTACCCTCAATGCCCATACACTGATGATTCAATCATTAAGTACACCGGCACGAAACCACCAGTGGGTCGTGTACAACAATTGGTAAAGGTTCTCTATCACTTCATCACAGGTACCAATCTTGCAGGAGACTCCATCAGAATGATCTAAACTATAAGTGCACATACCCTATTTATTTTATATTACAAAAAAGATACCAGCATGTACACCCTGTTATCTAAGATGCACCACGGATGTTGGGAATAAATCTATCATTTTTTCAGTTTCTCCTTTTTCTTATTCATACTTCTCTTGCTTTAAATTCAGTTTCAATGTAAATAATAAAAATAACATACATAAACACTACATATCGATGGGACACAAGCAATGGAAAACCTATCCTAAAATATGCAATTTGAAGAGTACTACAATTACTGCGTCACTGAAGCTACAAAGGGAAGTCTGATTTCCTCACATGAAGCGACCCATACCAAACAATGACAGTTTAACATGGCCAAAAAATAAGCACTCAACATAAGAAATTCACAAGGCAAGTTAAAATCTTAGCAAAGATATGTGACAGATTTTCAGACATACCACTATGTATGTGTCCTCGGCGCCCGCGGACTGAAGATCCACTAATCACATATAATGGTACCAAACGACCCCATGGCCGTATGCGAGAATTTGCAAAAGTTTTGTACTATTTCGTTATGGACACCAATCCTGTAGGAGGTGATAACTAGGTAATGAATAAGTCTATATGTTCTAATCCAAATTTGTACACTACTTGCTTTATTGCAATAAAACAATAACATGAACGTAATTTGAAGGTAAAGTCTCAATCTCTATAATTATGTGGCACACCTGGAAGTTCCGCATCAGCAGAGCACACAAACCAAGCAATGGCAATTTAACATGGGCAGACGGCAAGGAACTACTCAGCAGAATGAATTCGCAAGGCAGACAATCATTTTGGCAAAAATATGCAACAACTTTTCTGATGTGCTGCCACTTTGTATATATCCCCAATGTGCACACAGCGAAAACCCTATTATCACATACACATGAGCAAAACCTCCTGCCGGGCATGTCCAAGAATGCAAAAGCTCTATATCACTTTATTATTGAAACTAATCCTGAGGGAGGCTATACAAGGATGATCTTATTCAGGGAAAATTAGTTGAAATTTCTTATTGCAGTACGGCCGTGTCACCCAACACAACCCACTATGTAGGGTGGACTCTATATAGTTTTAATAAGTACCTTTTATTAGAGATCTATCAGTTTTTATCATTCTGTTTATCAACATGTATCATGCATGGTTTTAATAAATGTACTTCTTTGCCATCTTGAACTTTCATACTCCGTGGCGACATAAAGCTACAATGCATATTCTGTTTAACTCATAATTGTTTATAGTTTTATCATTTCAACTACGGTCTACATAGTTGCGATTTACCGACAGGAGTGACGTGGCGCCGCGCGGGCTAAGCTAGTACCTACTAAATCTAAATGTTTAAATCCTCTATATGTAGCCAGCCCTCAACGCTTTCCACAGAAATCGACCAAAGAACAGTATAGGAGGATCGCATACACGATGTCAGAAGGTTGAGCTCGAACTTACGATTCGGAAGGACGCGGGTCGTTCTGAATTCCCACCACGGAGCCGCTCGCCCGCGTTGTCCGCGTCTGTCGCCGGAGCTGCGAAAGCCCCGCTCGTGCGCGAGGGGGAGCTCGTTGGGGAAACCGCCGCTACGCTCTGCTGCACGGTAGCGAGCGGCAGCGCGAAGCCGGCCGGATAGAACGAGTGGCGAGGGCTCGACGGGTAAACGGAGCACGCACGCCGTACCCGAGCGGTGGCATCTCTGTCGGCCGCCGCGGACGGGGAATCTTGCCGTAGGTCGGCCGCCAGCGACCTGGCGCCCCGCCCCCCTTCTGGCGCTGGGCGTTCGTATGGGCAGGCCCATTTTCCGTGTTTTCGTTTAGTTTTTCCTTTTCCTTTTCCATTTTCCTCATTTACTGTTTCAAAAAAAAATTCCAATTTGCGAACACTTTTTTATACATCAAATTCAAAAAAAATTCATCAATGTAAAAAAAATGTTCATCGAATTCAATTTTTGTTCATCGGATTTAAAAAATATCCATCAACATTCCAAATTTGATCATTGAATTAAAAAACGTTCATCAAATTTTAAAAAAATTCATCAGTTTCAAAAAAGTTCATCAAATTCAAAAATTGTTCATCCTTTTAAAAAATTGATCCTGAATACAAATTTTGTTCATAAAGTTTAAAAATTATCATCGACTTCAAAATTTGTTCATTGAATACAAAAAATTTCATTATTAAAAAAACTCATAAAATATTGTTCATCAAAATAAAAAACGTCCATTAATTCAAAAAAGTTCATTCTTTTGAAATCGTCAACATTTTTTAATTCAACAACTATTTTTGACAATTCACATTTTTTGAAAATTTAGAATCTTTTTATAATCCTGAATTATTTTAACATAGAAAAAATCAGGGTGCGTCCAGCCCTATAAATGGGCTGGCCCAAACTGGTGCGCCAGGGGAAGGGAGGGTGCGCATTTGCCATCCCCTGACACACATCACGCCATATAGGAGGCCCCGCCATGGACGTGCGGCTACAAGAGGAAAATGGACCTTGGAGGGATTGTCATGTTGTTCGACAAAGGAGATCGGGCCGTGTGATTTTCTGTAATCGGTTCGATGCTAGAGGCCCAAAAGGGGACTTCCCAGACCTGGAACAGCGAAACCACTGATAGCATTATTTCTGCTTATGAGTTTTTCCACTTTATGAAGGAAAAAAGGCGCGAAAACACATATCTTGCGCTCTAAAGTTAAATATATGATGAAAGCTTACATGATTGAATAGGCCTATTTCAGGCAATCATGGAAAAAAATGGGCATTTTCACAGCAGTGGATATCTGTGGTTATGGGCATGCTAAGCTCGGTTTCCTCTTCAGTCATGTTCAACGAAAAGAGAACAGAAAATTTTAAACTATCTACAGGAATCCGGCAGGGAGATGCTCTTTCACCCTATTTTTCTTGTTGGAAGCAGAGGCTTAGTGTTATGAGATTGGCTCAGTCGGCAACACCAGTGAATCACCTTTTTTTTCCATATGATAACATGTTTTTTCTTTAAAGCAAGCAAGGGGGTGTTGGAAATATGCCCTAGAGGCAATAATAAAGTGGTTATTATTATATTTCCTTAATCATGATAAACGTTTATCATTCATGCTAGAATTGTATTGACCGGAAACTTAAATACATGTGTGGATACATAAACAAATACCATGTCCCTAGTAAGCCTTTACTAGACTACCTCGTTGATCAAGAGATGGCTAAGGTTTCCTAACCATAGACATGTGCTGTCACTTGATAACGGGATCACATCATTAGGAGAATGATGTGATGGACAAGACCCATCTGTTAGCTTAGCATATGATCGGCCAGTTTATTGCTACCGCTTTCTTAATGTCAAATACACGACCATGAGATCATGCAACTCCCGGATAATGGATAATGTGTGCTATCATACGTCACAACATAACTTGGTGATCATAAATATGCTATACAGGTATCTCCGAAGGTGTCTGTTGAGTTGACATGGATCGACATTGGGATTTGTCACTCCGTGTATCGGAGTGGTATCTCTGGGCCCTCTCGGTAATACAACATCACAAGAAGGTTGCAAGAAAAGTGACTAAGGAGTTAGTTATGGGATGATGTATTACAGAACGAGTAATGAGACTTGCTGGTAACGAGACTGAACTAGGTATGGAGATACCGACGATCGAATATCGGGCAAGTAACATACCGACGGACAAAGAGAATTACAGATGTTGTCATAAAGGTTCGACCGATAAAGATCTTCGTAGAATATGTAGGAACCAATATGGGCATCCAGGTCCCGCTATTGGTTATTGACCGAAGAAGCGTCTCGGTCATGTCTACATCATTCTCGAACCCGTAGGGTTCGCACGCTTAACGTTCGTTGATGATATAATATTATATGAGTTATGTATGTTGATGACCGAATGTTGTTCGTGAAGGAAATATGCCCTAGATGAAGGAAATATGCCCTAGAGGCAATAATAAAGTTATTATTTATTTCCTTATATCATGATAAATGTTTATTATTCATGCTAGAATTGTATTAACCGGAAACATGATACATGTGTGAATACATAGACAAATAGAGTGTCACTAGTATGCCTATACTTGACTAGCTCGTTGATCAAAGATGGTTATGTTTCCTAGCCATAGACAAAGAATTGTCATTTGATTAATGGGATCACATCATTAGGAGAATGATGTGATTGACTTGACCCATTCCGTTAGCTTAGCACTCGATCGTTTAGTATGTTGCTATTGGTTTCTTCATGACTTATACATGTTCCTATGACTATGAGATTATGCAACTCCCGTTTACCGGAGGAACACTTTGTGTGCTACCAATCGTCACAACGTAACTGGGTGATTATAAAGGTGCTCTATAGGTGTCTCCGAAGGTACTTGTTGGGCTGGCGTATTTCGAGATTAGGATTTGTCACTCTGATTCACTACAAAAAAAATACACTTTCGTGATGATACGTGTTTGTCATAGTAGGTCGCGTTTTTTGTCATGCATGTACATCCATGACAAATTTATAACAGAATCAAGATAGTCATACCAGGTCTTTGTCGTAGAAGTGTTCCATGACATTACCAAAATCATCATCACGGAAGTGTCCACTTCCATGACGATAAATCGCGCGTCATAGAAGTGCTTTCGTCAAGGGTGACCGACACGTGGCATCCACCGTAATCTAACGCCGTTAAGCTATCGGGTCGGATTTTGGATCCGATAACCCGTTAACAGCCCCGACCAATGTGAAATTTCCACGTGTAAAATTCTGATTGGCCGTCAGTGGCCCAGATGTCGCCCGTACATTGGAGGAGACATGCCTATGGTACGTCGACACGTGGCTGGGCCCAACAGAGGCCCATATAGGTTAAAAAGGCCCACCAAAGGCCCATATAACTTAATCAGTACTAGTGGGCCACCAATAACGACACCTTAATAAAGGCCCATTCTACGTACCGAAACCAGATCTCGCCCGTTAATTGTTCGCCCAATATTTGGGCCCATTTACGACCGAAGCCGATCTGGCCCGTTAATTGTTCGCCGAATATTCGGGCCCAACTACAACCTGCAAAGGACTTTCGGCCCGTTAGAGGCCTGATGTAGACATGGGCCCATTTCACCGGTGTGACTTTCACCGAATGGCCCGTCTTGTCCATGGGCCATATATGGTCCGAGGGGACATCGGGCCCACTAACGGCCCGTGCTAAAGGTGGCAATGATTAAGCCCAACGTGACTTTGGGCTGTTAAAGGCACATCACGTAATTCGGCCCGTTGATGCCTGTACTAAGCTTTCGACCTCTTAAAGGCACATGATATCAGTGGGCCAACTAAGGCCCGAGATATGTTTCGGCCTGGTAACGGCCCATGAGCTAACTGGGCCCATAACGTCCCGGTCTACATTTCACCGTCAAGGCCCGTCGACGACTAGTGAAAATTGAGGCCCAACATGCATTTTGGCTCGCTAAAGGCCGTGGTTTCATCTCGGCCATAACAAGCCAAGACAATATTCAAGATGTTAATGGCCCAACGCTTCGTGGGCCAAACTAAGCTACTGGTCGACAAAAGGCCCAACTAAAATATAGGCGGTGTAAGTTTGGGCCTAGCGCAATGTGTGAAGGCCCCAATCATTCGGGCCCAAGAAAGACGCAGTCGCCCAATTGTGGCCGCTAAAAACCTCGCCCGTTATCAAATGTTTCGCCCGATCGACTACATCTGATTTTTTTTCAGATAGCGAATGATGGCGGTAACTAGTAGGAATTAAGAACAAACCTACTCTATACAATAAAAAATTTCGGCATAGTAACTAAGAATAAACCTACACTATACAATAAAGGATTTAAGGTATATTACATCCACTGGGCATCGAAGTTTGCCACCAGTGATCATAAAGCGCAACGAAGAAGCAGATTACAAAATCGGGCACCATTGCAACAGTAACAAAATAATATCAACCGAGACCACTTCCAAGACAGTTCAAGAAAGGTTAGCCTTGCGGGAATTGTCGCTAAGTCTTGAAAGCAAGGTTGTGAGACCGGCCTAGCATGTCGGTCATAGCTTCCATGTGTAGCTGTTTAGCGATGAGGTTCTCATTGGTGTTCTCCGCAATCTTTCTTAGAGATAGGACTTCAAGTCGAAGTTGAGTTGCAGAATGCCTTTCTGCTAGAACTTGGGACTGAAGAAGTCGAACCGATTCGCATAATGAATTACGTGAGCTTGTCTCGACCGTTAGTCTCAAGTAACTTGAACACGCATCAAGACAAGACTTTGGGGTTGTCTCGCTATCTTCAAGATGTTTTGCCTTCTTTGCTGCAATATATGTTGGGTTTGTCTCACAACCTTCAAGATGAACTTGTGCATGCCATCGTGCATATCACCTGAAACAAAGCGAGAGAGATGACAGGTTTTGCACGTGTATAAACAAAGATGATAACTTTTACATTAATTCTATCCAATTTCAAATTATAAAATAAAGAGTAAGTTCAAAATATCAATAGCATAATTTGGCATTGTTCATAATGCGGGAGCTTCACCACACCTCTTGGATTACCATGTCAACATAACAAGCATAGATGAAGGGCAAAGAAAATCATTGTATCTATTTTGGATAATGTGCATGGCATGTTGTTCATATCATCAGCCACATCAGTAAGATAAAATAGGTGATGACAAGGTGCAAACGTGGGCTGCTTCACCACACACTGGATTGTAGATCCACAAAAGCAAGCATACATATAGGGAGTATTAAGTAATGTGCATGGTATGAATAAGAAATTTGGTTTTACAAGTAAAACTTAGAACTTAAGGTTCTTACGAACATGCATTTCGGTAGAAACAGCAAACTAAACAAAGAAAGCGATAGGGAGTATGAGCAAATTAAACAACAGTTGAGGATAAAGGCTTTAGAAGGACCGACTTACATTAACAAGCTAACAACGGCTTTATAATGCCCTTCTCCATGTCAAGGGAAGGATAACTCAAGAATTTCAGACGTAATCTTCTTCATAAGCATTGCCTGTACTCTACATTTTGTAGAGAGTAATTATAGATATGATAATCTTGGAAGGGATAGAGGATAATGAAGATAAGATGCAGATTGATGCTACATAATCAACTACCAATCCTCGAAGTACAAGCATTACAGACAAAATGTCTTGACAAGAGCAATGGGCTACACTTACGCATTGGCATTGTCTGTGTATTCTACTTGTTGGTAAGATTAAATATAGATATGATCTTTTTAGTAAATGGTGGGCGAGGGAGATAAGATGCGAATGCTACAAAATGAACCAATCCCTCTTCCCATAATACAAGAGTGTTTTGAACAACTTTGGTGTCTTTGTACAAAAACGTTCTTATATTATGGGACGGAGGAGAATGGCTGATAATGTAAGTACAGTGATAGACCACGTTCAGTCCTTACAAGAGGACCGCATGAGCTAAACCTCTTCAAAAGCATTGGGTTGATTCTAAATTTGTGTAAGAGTCCATACGGATCTTATAATGTCCACCAAATGGACGATTACGAGGCTAACATGTGCAAAGTGATGCTACATAATCAAACAACTATGAAAGTAAGTATGGTCATACAGGCAAGAGGTACTCACAAGAGCAATGCAGTGTGCGAGATAGTTGCGAGATTACATGGTCCCTTGAGAACAAATGTTCTTACGCTAACAGTTTTCATACAAGTGAGACATTAAGGCAAATGCGTAAATGTAGTTCAAATTGTGATGTGATATCATAGATGCGGTACCTTACGCTGCGGCCGAGACCAATGTGTAACAAGATTATTCCAGTCACCGTCGAATAAATGTAGCACCGGAGACTTTACGTAAATTTCGTTCAGAGGCTTGCCATCAAAGTGCGCTTATGACTCGGTAGGAACGATACTTCATCAATGAGTGCTTGAAAAGCGCAACCAACTCTTGCTCGTCATCACAATCCAGTTTGCTCTCGCCTATTTAAAATAATGAAATCTTGTGTCTTCGTCGTGAAACATATGCAGTAATGACCATGAATAACATTAGTACATTAATTACGCGTAAGTTGCGGAGGAAGACTGGAAATTGTTCTGTGTCTGCAGAATAATCTTTCCATGAAGGAAAGATGCGCACAAAGTTCCTGACAACAACATAAGCTTCGTCTTCTAAACTGGGAAGAAATGGAATAGGGGTCCTATTTGCTGCAACTGGGGCTCTCTCTGGTTCGAAAAGGGATTTGGCAAGTGGATTTGGTGTACTCTTTCTTTGGAATGGGGTTTTCGTCATACAAAGGTGCTATGTCAATGGCATAATCATACTTGTTCTTTCAGCTTGGGGTCTGCTGAGTTGGGGCATCGAAATGACCAAAGGTAGTAGGGCTAGAGTCTGCTAGAGTTGGGGTATTTTGTGGGTCAGGTGATATTGCAACTACACCTAATGGGCTATTTGATTTATCAGGTGCCACTACTTTTTCCAAATACTTTGCTTGTGCTCCTCCACGATCAGCAATCGCCATCGTCCTTTTGGACGTCTGATACACAAGAACATCATTTGAATGGATAAATATGGTATGATGACAGATGGAATATGTACTGAAAATGGATAGGCAGGGCGTATTCACATACACGATGTGTAAATTAAGCTAATGGCAATTCAACAAAGTAGAAGCAATGCAAAGCATCAGTTGCAAGATATGTGCGATTAATGTAACCTTGGAAAGTTAGAGCAAGTACCTTGATGGGTGAATAAGATAGGGTATCTTCCTCTGACTCCTCCACTAGGGAGCTACATTGACTTAGGTCTCCCTCTAGCTCAGAATCACTGTTAGGTTCATATTCTGAGCATGAATCTGTAGGTGGAGAGCGTTTGCATTGCATTGCATCCAGGCTTGATTTCAGTTCCTTAATGCCAAGTTTGACAGCCATGTCATTGTTCTGCTTTATTCTTTTCATGCACGCAAGCTCATAATCATTATGATGCTGTTCAGAATCTGAGATTCATGAAAACATAAAAAGTAGTCAGATTATCTATGGAATGCATTGCGGATTCAACTCAGAGAGTGTCTGCCTATAAACCCCTGCATATGCAAAGTTCACCTCCCCAACCGCGCTGACTAGACCACACGCAGAAATACAAACCCCTTATGTCTCTATAACAGGCCGACACACATTTCAAAACTGAAGTAGGAACATTAGAATCATATGAAATTCGTATTTGAACAAATAAACTAAGCAATTATGAGTGGCGTAATGTTTAGGTTCAAGGGTGGAGTGTTGGTAGTGCGACACAAAGCAAGTAGACAGATTGTATTCCATGTAAAAGATCGAAACCTATGTAAAAGCTGGAAATGACACTTTCTTTCTATACAATGCAAAGGTTCGTTACTCCACACATGATGGAAGAGATCACATAGAGAAATACTATTCACTCGGGTCTATGGTTCCAGATTTAGAAACACGGTGGTCCACCCTAAAAGAATATTGACAACAAATATGACAAGGCAAGCATAGATGTAGTGAATCAATCATTTACTTGTGAGCTTATTAGGACAAGTATGCGTAATTGTAACCGCAAAGAAGAGACCGTCCAAAATCTGAATGAAGAAGTTTGTCTAGCACTTATTGTTTGCAACTAATCAACGTGAAAAATTGGATATTATATCGAATGAGTAAGAAAGACAAGTAAAATTGCCAACAAACCTGGCTTGCAGTAGTAATCTGGGTCAATGTCACTACGACCAACAATCCAAAATGACTAGTTTCTGTTCCGAGGGCCGGAATTTTGAAAACCCTGTGAACTTTAGAGGTACTAAAGATTACCTAAATACATCTGAACCATTAAGTGTAGGTAGCACTGAGCACACAATAAACCCTAATGACAGTCCGGCCTAATGAGTAATGAATCAATTAGAAAATGGGTGATGAGGAGTGGTCACGAGTGTTGAGGACGTATCTCGTGATAAATCGGGTTGGCTTGGTGGGTGCTGCACGCCTGAGCCCTGAACGGATGGGAAGGTAGGCACGACGGCGGCCGGGCAGCGGTGACGCTGTTGGGCGGCGGCTCCTGGCCTCCTGTTAGTCCGGCTTCTCCTCCTAGAGTCATGCCGTCTGGGACGGTAAGTCGGGCGAGGCAAAGCGGTCAAAGTAGTAGAGATCGGAAGCCGCCAGCAGAACAGAGGGGAATTGGGGCCCGACGACCCAAAATCCCTGGTGGGCTGCCCACCGTGGGCACCTCAGAGAGATACACACCCGAAAGCGAACATGCATTTTCAAAACTAATTTAGGAACATTTAGCTGACCAATTAAACAACTCTGTTTTAATAATATCAGATTCAGATTTGAACATCTAAGCTTGTTTAGCTTGATGCGTGGAGCGATGTTATTATGACACGAAGCACGTATTCTGATCATATAGTGATCATAAAAGGGGGAAACTCTAAGCATATTTTTTTAGCAAAAGAGGGTTTCCCCTCCGATTTCTATTAAAGAAACCACCACGGAACCAACATGATCAATTAAACCGTATTATGGCTGTGCCATGGCAGATTTGAAGCTGCAAACCGGAGAAATGATATTTAGCATCCATTGTTTGCTTCGAACTAAGAACTAAATTCTAAGAGCTGAAATGAAAGTAGAGTAACCAAGTTAAGATCTATTTTCTGGTTGAGATCAAAAAGTTGAGGAGATATGAAGTACCACCTCTCTTGCGGCGCCGTGTAGGCATCGGGGGGTGCGATGGCTGTCGGTGGCGTTGGAGCAGATCCGCGACGGTAGACGGGTGCATCCGGGGATAAGTACCGTTGCGGTGGAAGAGAAGGTCGTGTGAGCGGCCCCGGCAAAGAGGACGATGACGCCGATGAAGCGAGAGGACGCGATGCAAGGCTATTGGTCCGTCACCGTGGATGAGAAACATCCATCTCTAGCAGTGGACGACGCGGTCTTGGTAGGCGCTCCGGCATGGTGGAGGACGGTGGCGATGGATGTGGTGGAGGACGGCGGCGATGGATGGGGTGGCAGACGGAGGCTGGTGTGGGGATGGGGTGTTCTAGCGCGGATGGTGTATGAATGGGAAAATGGAGGGAGAGGTACGGGGAACCATGCTTTTGGGACGCTACCGTCTGAAATATGGGAAAGTTACTGAACTTAGCCCCTGCTTAAAATTTGGACGCCTCTCGTCGGTTGGGGATAGGACGGTAATCTCGCATCTCGCCAATATTTACCTGCAGTGATTTCTAAGCAGGAGAGGGTGGTTGGCGCCCATGGTGTATGAATGGGGCTGACAGTAGGGCGGTGGTGTCACGTCTGATTGAAGGTACAAACCTGCCCCTATTGAAAATATTTGCCTACATCGATTTCGGCCGAGTCGAGTTTGTTTTGCCGCCCACCGTGTATGAATGGGGAATGGAGGGAGAAACAGAGGTCTTTCGGACGAGCTTGAATCAAATGTGTTTTGCCACCCATGTTTGACGCCCACCGTGTCGGAATGGGCTCAGAGGCGGTCGTGTCACGTCTAATTGAAGTTACTAACCTACCCCTATTTAGAGCAGTGGAAATCGGGCCGATGGATTGTCCGTGTAATGGGTAGACAGTAATTTCCATCTCGCAAACACTTGGCTTCGGGCAGCCAACGTGGGAGTGGACATTTTGCTGCTTCTTTCGAATTTTGGGACAATAAGCATCCACGCTACTCTGGCAACTAAATTCGAATCCATTTTGTATTCCTATATGAATCTTTATAAATCATTCTATGTGTTTTTATATATCTTCAAAAGGACGACAAAGATGTATTCCATCACATATATGAATATGGGTTACAAATGCCGATACTCAAATTCAGAAACTAGTATCCAGTTTAAGGTGAATTCGAATATTTGGAACACTTCATGTCCAACTCAAATGTCACACACAGCATAATGTGTACTCCCATTTAGATATGTACACAAGCGATGTATCAAGATTCAAATACTGAGTCAATGAACCAAGAATGTACAGAACTAATGTATATATAAACACTTATAGAGTATATGGATCAATAATATCAACTAACATACATAAGCCGTGTCATTGTACTTTTTTTTGGCTACAACAGCATCCTTTTTTTAGCCAACATCTTGGCCCTTTCCATTGCGTGCCACTTATGGTCCATCTATACTAGTACTATTGCTGAATGCACATTCAGCCCGATTGGCATATTTGTAGGTCTGGCACAACAATCCAAATGAAATGTCTCCGAGTCTTATCAATTAATACAGACTTGTGCTCAAATAAAATTACAAACAAAAACAAAAAAAACAATTATTACATGAGCTCTAGAATAAATGGTTTGATTGATTACATGAACAGACAACACAAAGGTTATTCAACTATGGAAAGAACATTTCACCTATGATTTACCAAGTAGGAATTTAATTTCCTTTTTTCCTTCAGGACCTTAACAATCTGGTCAGTCTCAGCTTGCTTCGCTTTTGAAATCCACCAAATATTTAATGGTTGTCTTGAGTACTGCTTGTGATTGTGCTGTTTGCTTCCTCAACATGTCAACTTCATCTCTAAGTGCGTATGTAATCTCTTTCTACCACTAGTTTAGCCTCTAGAGCATCAACAGTTGGCAATTCATAATGCACGATTGGGCGGTGCCACTGTTGTGGGATGATGCAACGTCCATGGGGACCTCGCTCTTTGATCTTGGGCTAACCTGTTTTGTCATTAAAGTTCCGATTGATTCAGAAAAGTTGAAGTTAGCAAAACATCTCAACTGGGAGTTATAACAAGAAACCAGTTAAACAAACAAGGAATTAAAGAGTTTCAATTGGATGCTGAAAAGTACTAGTTATTAACATCATTGTAACTCATTGTTGCAAAGCAGCAAAGCGATTAAACAAACAAGTAGATATTTAAGTTAAGGCAAACAGGTAATTCTTAACAGTAAGTATCAAACACATAGATAGGCGCAGTCTACAATATGATTAACGGGCTGTGCCATTATGTAATCAGTAGCAAACTAAATTAAGCCAAGCAACATAATTCAACAATTTTGCAATAAGTGGCTAACTAAAATTCGAGAAGCAGGTAATCGAACTTACGCTAGTTCTTTGTACAGCACACCGCAACTTCTTTTTCGCTTACAAGGTTGTACAAAGGAGTCCATGGCATCAATTGCTTGGATACGCAGTCCCAATACTTCTTTCTTCCCACACTGCATGGGTAAGTCGAATGGTTAATCTGGTAAGATGGTGCGTCCTTGATATGTTATATGAGGACGTGTAGTCGAACTAGTTGTAGCCAAACACATCACACTGGCTTTTATCTGTATATTTCATGCGATTACTTTTGGCATATCGAGATCTAAGCAATCTACAATAGAATGAAAAGACTGTCATCCTTCACATTATTGGCGAACTCAGTTCATAGAAACAAGCAATTCAACCATTGTGTGGGTAAATCAAAAGCGCCCCTGGAATATTTTTCACTATCCAATCATACACGCAAAAAGGGGCGACGCCACCATAGGGGCTGGTATGGGCGGCCGCCTCAGGTGGCTGGAAGGTGTGCACCTAGTTTGAGTCATCCAAAGTTGGCCCATGCTAGTTTTGTTCGTCCCCAACGCATGAAAGCAGCAATGTAAAAAATGAAGAAAAATGTTTCAATTTGGATGGGCCAATAACATAAGTGCAAGGCAGGCCCTATAGCAGGCTCATGGCCCAAACGAAGCGCCTCCCATATCGATCGACAACAGGAAAAATCCCAATTCGTTCGCTCCAGCCTCCAGTCTGGTTCGCTTCAAACCTAGCCGCCGCTGGACAGACTGACACAACACTTCCTCGCGCCCTCGTTGGAGGGCGGTCGCCGGGCTTCAAGCGAATGGAAGGACAAGAAGATGAAGATCCAACCCTGGGTGTAGCCTGCGTGGGAGGCAGCGGCGGCAACACGGGCATGGCATCAAGCTTGCGCAAACGGACAGTCACAGCTTGCAAGAGTAGCATGCGCAACGAGTAGGTACATCACATCCCTGATTATATCTAATTCAACTCTTCAATTTCTGGCCAATAGTTAAACCTGACGGTGTTGTAAAACTGCTTGTATGTAGGGAATCTATGAGAAAATGAAACCAATTTCTACTTATTTTATAACTCCCCCAATCAATACCGAATCGATCAATCTGATGTATCTAATCAATTTTCCGGTGCAAACATACAAGCTCATGTTGTTCTTGAGCCCGAAGTGTCTAATGAATAGACTGCTAATGAAGGATTTGATGCAAACATTTTACATGCTCCTGGTGATGAACATATAGTGTCTAATGAGGGATCTAATGCAAGCATTTTGCAAGCTCATTGAAGGATTTAGTGTCTAATGATGATCTACTATGTTGAGAGAGATGTAAATTTGCGTGCATTGATGACAAGCAAATTATAGTGCATTTTCATAGCTTGAGGAAACGTCGAGGCCATCTACCAGAAAGTCCCCATATCATGACAACATAACATAAATACTTTTCTAATTCGTTGTTTGAAACTATTGGCATACTTGTGTAGGATAGATATATTGATATGCAGTTTATGCGCACCGTTATACGTGCAATTACACTTCGATATTTTCAGCCGGAGAACGAATAATTCAAGCAGTATGCACCATGTTTGTAGTCCTTGTACACCATGTTGCATTTTGTGTTTTTGGTGCTTGCATCATTTAGTGTTTATAATCTGAACTACTTTGGATCATTAACTGGTTTTCAAAGTGCATGTAGCTTCACATTTCTCAAGTTATGTTGATTTCGAGTGCAACTGCCTTCAGATTTTTTAAGTTAAATGTTTGCCCTGGTAACTTGAATTCGTGGATCAGCCACGCACACAAATCATACACAAATGCCGGTCTAATTAAATGAAATGCAGGGACTTCCGCTAGCTCGTTGTACAGGCTCACTGCAGCTCTGCTTGCGCTTGGGATGTTCCATGTACAAGTCCATGTTACCACTTGCTTGGATGTGCAGGCCTTGTGCTCCTTGCACCCCCCTCTGCATTTTGGACACGGCGAATGGTTGATCAAATAAGAGGAACCAACCTTGATGTTGTACCGGAGGATGACATTTACAAGGTTATACGGGTGTGCGTGATGTGTACCAGATCCCGTAGTCTCCGTCATGCTTCGCTAAAAATGGATTAGCTTGTTTCAGATGATATCTCCGTAAGAAATAAGAGTTAAAGTCGAGTTGCATAGGCGTGTAAGCTAAGAGAGTAGTGAAAGGATATCCAAACATCGTCTAACAAAGGCACAAGGGAGTGATGAGTGGATACCTAGTTCGGCCCGGCGTTTGGGCATGCTCGCCTAGCTAGAGTGCGGGTCACTTCAGAGCCGTTGAGGGTGATGCGCTGGCGTTGGCTGGCCACGCACGGATGCAGATCTTGAGTGGCAGCGGAGCGCTACGATGCGGTGGACGAGACTGTTCGTGAAGCCCCAACGGCCTCGGGGGGCGGAGGTGCGATGATGTGCTCGATGAAGTAGCCCTGGTGAGCCGGGAGACGGCATCGGTGAAGCGCACCTGATGCGGTGGAACTCGGTGTCTGTGAGGCACGTCGGTTGCGGCGGCCGACGTTGTCGGTGGACCACCCGGTGCGGTGGACGAGGGCGTAGATGAGGTAGCTCCGGTGCGGTGGTGAAGCGCGACCGTCGTCTTCGTCGTCCGGCACAGAGGTGGGGAACGGTGGGGAAAGAGACGAGACGAGGGGCGATTCGAGGGATGGCGGCGAATTAGGGATTTGAGCAATCTGGGCGCGGAAGGGGACGATGGAGAAGAGAGATTTTGCAGGGCTGGAATTGGGGCCGCCAGATATTTCAATCTGAAACGTGGAAGCACGAACTTATATTGTCGTCGTCGATTTTTTTGGGGGAGGGTGGGTGGCTGGGCGCTACGCGTCCGTCTGACACACGCGACCACCCCGACAGGACTATGCTTCGGTGCCTTAAGGCACCTCCTTTGTGTCCATGACATGTGGGCCCAACAGGTGGCTGGCCCACATGTCAGTCACCCAAGGACAGTTGCCTTTAAGGCACCGAAGCAGCGTCCACCCTGACACAACCCTGGTCTGCCTGGTGCGCCTACATTTGAGAATGCAAATGAATCTTCTTTCATTTGCAAACGAATCTGTATGTATTACCATGCCCGTGTTTTCCTTGCAATAATTAGTCATTCGGAACGAGATACTCCATCCGTTCACTTTTGTAAGTCGTTTCAGACAACTTAAAATGAACTGTTTTGCACATTGTCTGAAATGTCTTCAAGGTCTTATAAAAGTGAACAGAGGGAGTACTATAAATTAATTAATGAGGAGTTATTTGAAAAAAATTGAAACGGTACCCATGCTAACATGGATTAGAGTGTGTCACATAATTAGTTATTTGAATTAGAGTGTGTGTCACGTAGTTAGTTATTTGAATTAGAGTGTGTGTCACGTAGCGATCTCCAATTCTAACGTGGATTTCGCATTTCACTGTATCCACGCTACTTTTTTAATACAAATTCATATGTATATGATGAACACCATGGTAGTGAGAAAACTTTTGGATGGATTCAAACATATGGCCTACAAAATAGCACAACAAATTGAGCCAATGTCAACTTTTCGAAACTTGGTATGGCACGAATTCGAAATAATTACCCGTATGCCTCGTCCTCGGTTCAAACCTTACAATGTACACCGAATTGAAACATCGATATTAAGTCTCGTACTATGTACATTCAAATGTTGTTTTTAGCCCCCTCCCCCCAAGACAAACGCTACATACTTCCTGTATCGGTCAATCTTCCTCTCCTAACCACCTTAGCAAGCTATCGGTTTCCAACACACGTTCATTCTTTCTCTCCATGTTACGATCTCTAAGTCTCTCAACTACACAAACCCTTTTTCCACTCCTGTTACCAAATGTATTTACCTCACACACACGCCATTGCACCCCATGCCGAGCTCTTTCTCTCTCCCCCCCTCTCCCTCTCACCCTCTCGTGCCAAATACATGCATTGCCTATCTAGCCCCCCCAACCTCTCGTGCGCACGAACGCACGTTGTATATCTAGGTCACTCCATCGAGACTGTCTCATTCTTTCTTCCGCACGGCGGGCCACACTCGCTCAATCTAGCTCTGTTTATCTGAGTCTCATTTAACCTCGTTTTCTTTCACACACAAATGATATATCTCCCTGTTCGGGCCTCGATCAACACACTCTATACTCTCTCACGCGGATTGTCTATCTAGGTCAGTCCATCCAAGCCACCGCCACTCTTTCGACCTCATGGTGGGCCACGCTCACTCAATCTCTCTCTCTCTATCTCTATCTCTCTCTCCGTATGTCTCGATTTACCTCGCTCTTTCTCGGACAAAAACGATATATCACCATGTTTGAGCCCAATTCGACCTATTCACATTGTATACTCTCTCACGCACATCGTCTATCTAGGTCACTCTCTCCAACCCGTCTCACTCTTTCGATCACACGACGACCCTATGTGATCAGTTGACCTTGCTTCCTCCAACGCACAAAATATATCTACACGTCTGTGACTGGATCATCTCTCAAGCACTATCTTACAGCCCTCACCCTTACCAAAAGCTCAATTGGACAATATCTCTCCGGAGCATATATATTTGTTCAATGAATGTCAGACCACACTCACTTTGTCTCTCTATCTATATGTCTCTCGATTGACCTCGCTTTCTCATACCGTATCTTCCACGCGTTGAAGCTACTACCTCTCCATCCCTCGCAAAGCCGGGGCTACTTATATTGCGAGGGGCACTCCAACCTTGGATTAATTTGTGTAGGCATTTATTCCGGTCGGTTTAGATTATATTTTCGTAGCATTCGACCCACAACTACTCCAAACGCCGTTGCAACCCACGCAACTCCCCTAGTTGATTTCCCTCTGGCTCGGTCATCGCTCTCGCACGCCCTTTCTCGCCTTCAACGTCGCACCATGGTATTATTGAAAAAACTATGTTGTTCTCTTTAATTATTATAAATAAGCTACAAAACTACACATCGATAGTCCACTTGGAATGGAACAAATTTCAACCCACAAATTAAAATGCTACAAACTACACACCGAGGGGCCCACATGTCATGAAACAAATTTGGACCCATATACAAATTAAAAAATAAAGGACGAGGATCAAACATGCGACCGGGCCTTCAAGCCGCACGTCAATAGGCAACTTACGAGAATAGCAATTTTTCTTGTACCCCCTTTGTTCACATAATGTTTTTATATTACCACAACCTAATTAATGGATAACATGTAATATTATTTTTAGTACTATTCGCCTTCACTTACTGGTGGGTTCCATGTGTGTGCTCTCTCTCTCCTCCCCTTCCGCGTTTAGACGCACGGGCAAACAGGAAGAACTCGTGGGCTATGTTGCTGTTGACCATATCTGGACGCGTTCACAAGTCACGACACCAGTTTCACGTACTAGCAGCACTAGTCACAGGTACGTGCAATGCACGTTAATTTGGAAGTATATTAAGTGCATGCGGATATTAACTACTAGGATATTATTTGCGTGTTGTCATGTGATTAGCACTATTTTTGGCATGAAATTAACTACACGCTAAACGTGTTGAGCGCTCGACATTGAAGCAGTCTAGTTCGTTGGATGACAAGGAATACATGTGGCTTGATGACGTTTTATATTCAATTTGATACGGCTCTAGCAGAACATTCAATCGATCAAACCATACATTTCGTTCAGTCTGACTCCGACTTTAAATTATACGATGATCGATATAAAATAAACAGAAATGATAAACGTTCGGATTTTAATCATGGCAATCTGAACGTTTTTCATGGCAAATTTAGATTACGCGGCGGCAGCGGGGGCGTCTCGCGGTGCGAAGCAGCTCCTCTGCCGTGCTCTGTGTGCCGTCGGGCCACTGACCGACGGCGACGGTGGCGTCTTGCGCCGTTGTTGGCGTACTCCTGGACGTTGGCCTAGCTTCAAGGAAGGCCAAAATGTTCGACTTGAGCGAAGTCAATCGCGGGAGGAGGCGACTAAGCGTTGGTGCAAGGAAGCGGTCGACGGCGGCCATCCATGCTGCCGAGGGGGGCACCGCACCGCTGGGACATGCACCGCCAACGGCGCGGCGGAGACATTCGTGGTGCATCGGGCACCGCACGGGTGCGCACGCTGCCAGCATCGCGCAGCGCATGCGCCGGGCAGGTGCACGGCACCGCAAGACGGGCGCGCTGCCAGCACGCCAGCGCATGTGCTGGCAGGTGCACCGATGCGTGAAAGTTGGCAGGGACCTCGTGGAACACCATGGCATCAAGCTCGGTGACAATGTGCGGCTCCCAGCCCATCAATGCCATGGGGATGGGCGTTGGCGTAGTCGGGGCGACGGGAGCCGGAACATGAGCGGGGACAGGCGCGGCGTCTTCCCGCAAGGCCAGTTCAAGCTCGTCCAAAAGCGCCTTATGTTCTTGAGACTCCGGCTGGGTGTCTTCTTCATGAAACTGGAACACTAAGGGCAGACCATCGTGATGCGGCATGGCGTACGTTTAGGTCAGGCTAGTTGGAGGTAGACGACAGGAGAACCGGAGAGGAAGAGAGAGGATTGTAGCGGGGTTGATTTTAAACTGCGGCGCCGGTGACATTAAAAGTGGGAGCAGTTGGGACGATGGTGGGCGGCGGACCCTGGTCAAAGGGCTCGCCTCCTGGTGAGTCTGCACAACGGTCTGCTCGCACGCCTCGACAGCCGCTAGCGGTCTGCTCAAGACGCCTCCCTGGCCGACTCACACGCTTGCTGGGACGGCACGCCGATGAGAAGCGGGGACTCGTGGCGGCACGTAAACGCCCACGGTTTCAATAGTGAAAGCGTCATTTTAACGTGACAGGTCTTTGTTCCAAAATACCTTGGCTCTTCATTTGTGCAACTTGTCATAAGCAGCTTGTCTCGAATTGAAGAAAAACTTATGAAGTAATATTTGTGCCATATCACGTGACCATGCTCAGTTTCAAGAATTTATGCTCACTTTTGGATTTTCTGAAATTTAAGATCCAGGATTCGAAACAATATCATAACCTGCATCATGCAATAAATTTTCAAGCCGTACATCTGTCATGTTGTATTTCTTAAGAAAGGATTTGGTCAAACATTTTGCTTAGTTAAACCTCCTTTCCGGTTTATAGGGCTCAATTCAATCACCAACCAAGGTAGATGGTGAGTGGTGGAACAATTGTTGTAGTTTGCAAAACCACTCAATTAATGCGCTTGTTTTCCTCAAAAATTGTGTTTACGAGTGCGTTAATTGCAATGCATGCATGCATAAAGTACATGCATTGGTCAATTTTCTCTTAATACTTGCATGTAATGATTTATTGCACCTTGAAATCTGAACATGTGATGGGGAACAACCAAATTGAGACTTATAAAATGGGAAAACTAAAATTTTGAGATAAGCCCTATAAACCGGAAAGGAGGGAGTAAAAGGATAATCCCTCCGTACCAGTGCATTGCCTGATATATTAACTCAAGTACTAGGCACGAACAAATGGGCTCAATTCTGTGCTCATCCTGGTGTAGTAGTAGTAGTAGTAGTAGTACTAGGCAATGCAGTTGACGGGTGACCTTGACGAGCGGCGACCGAGGGAATTGAACCGTGCTCGGCACGGTAGGTAACGTTGTCTAGTTACTAAAGCATCCCTCCGTTGTTCATCGATAGTCATTATGGACCGGGGACATGAGGGGAATTTCCTAGGGCTGGAATTCTGGCCGCCAGATATTTCGACTTGAAACGCCGAGGCTCGATCGGTGGTTGGGGTTGCCTAATGTGCGTACCACGCACGCCACCGAAGGACACGAGCCCGTTTTTTTAGGATCAACACGAGCCAAGGTCTGGCTGGTACGCCGTTGGGTCCTACCATTTGAGAATACGAAAGGAACCTTTTAAATTGCCGAACGAATCTATGTGTATTACAATACCCGTATTTTCCTTGCAAATACTAATCTCAACGTGGTAATTGATTTATGATAAGTTGTTGAATTAGAGTGAATTTGTGCTATAGTGATCTCAACGTGGATTTCACATTTCATGGTATCCCTAGTAAGTTTTCCAATGCAAATTCAAATTTAAAAGATGAACAATATGGTGGTGAGAAAACTTTGTATGTATCAAGCATATGACCACACACACACACACACACACACACACACACACACATGCACGAACACAACAACAATCCAATAAGTATAGTGCATCTATTTTTCCAACCCATGCATGTATGACACGAGTTCAAAAATACTCCTTCCATTCCTAAATATTAGTCTTTTAGAGAGTTCAACAAGTGACTACATACGGAGCAAAATGAGTGAATCTAGACTCTAAAATATGTCTATATACATCTGTATGTGCCAGTCCATTTGAAGCCTCTAAAAAGACTAATATTTAGGAACGAAGGGAGTAAAATGTAAGACAAACATGGTCCTCAGTTCAATATTTAAAATGAACATGAAACTGAAACATGAATATTAAGTCTAATACTACTGTACATGCAAATGTTGTGTTTAGGCGGAGCTATGATTGTCGGGGGTCAACCCCTCGACCTTAGATAGAATTGTGGAGCTCTGTTTAGGGTTGTTTAGATTATATTTGTCCCCACCCTCCCAACCACCGATTGGTTGTGCACCCCACCCCTCCTCCCCGGGAGAATATCATGTGCCCCCATACCTTAGATGCTATATGCCGATACGAGTTGCTTGGTGTCAGGACCCCGATTCCAAGTCACATCGATCTAGCCGGTAACACCTCATATTACTTTGCGGCCTCACGCACGGTATTCCCACGGGTGTCGCCTTACCATGGCCCGGGACCGTTTGTGCCTTTTGGCTCACATATATGATAGTGTCGCTAGCATCCATATGACAGAGAACCCGGGCCGACATGACTAGTCGTGAACCCAAAGTGGCACTAACTTACGGGGACAGGCATACATGAATCAACATCGAGCATGTCGGTCAGCAGCGTGCGAATCCGGGCTGTAGCACTGGGCTAACAGGACTCCGGTGAACCGGGCTGTAGCAGGCTAGGCAGGACTCCGGATGTCACCGCGTGACATTTCCCTGAAGGGACGTATACAGAACGGTGAATCACATGTCGGCTACCAAGTGTTCCGGAGCAGTAGTGCTGGGCTAGCATGACTCCGATGAACCGGGCTATAGCAGACTACTATGGCTCATGGAAGCACAAGACTACATTTCCCCATAAGAGAGGCTACCAAGGATAAACAACTAGGTTGTCGGATCCCACACATACCAAGCATTTAAATCATACACACAATATGCTCGATATGTGCAAATACAACATGGCATCACAACAATACTCTACGACTCAGAGAATTTATTCATTAGGCTCCGAGGAGCGAGATATTACAAACATGGGTCTCATGACCCAACATTGAAACATACAAATCAAAGCACACGCGAAAGCTTAACATGTCCGAAAGTCTGAGACATCTACAAATGAAAAAGGCTTAGAAGCCTGACTATCTACTAGATCCTGCCGAGGGCACAAGATCGTAGCTGAGGTAACAAGCTAAACGTCGAAGTCCACGCAGAACTACTAGTGAGACTGAAGTCTCTGCAAAAACATAAAATAGGCAAACGTGAGTACAAATGTACCCAGCAAGACTTACATCAGAACTATCTACATATGCATCGGTATCAATAAAGGGGTGGTGGAGTTTAACTGCAGCAAGCCAGCTTTGACTCGGTGGCTATCCTAAACTACGACTGCAAGTAACTCTTTTGAGGTGGCGCACTCGAGTCCACATATTCACCATATCAATACACCACTATGGATCCGCTCCCGTCTCCCTACGAGAACTCCATCCATAGCACTCACGCTTATCTTGCGCATTTTAGAGTATCCACTTTCACTTGTCTATGAACTGTATAGGCAACCCAGAAGTCCTTTACCGCGGACACGGCTATTCGAATAGATCATATTAACCCTGCAAGGGTGTACTTCTTCACACACGCTCTCGCCACTTACCGCCATGTACACGTCATGTATCTCGGCAACCTTCAAGCGGAAGCTTTGGCGAGGAGTCGGCCACGACGACTAACCACACAAGTCTCTAGTCCAGGTTTATGGCCTATTCGGGTTCCATCCGCAAGGAGATCCGCCGGGTGTCGCTCACGGCCCCAAACTATGTGTGCAGGGTTCCCAAGCCCACCTCGACGGGTCGTTTCACGCTTGGTACACCGTGCCATGGTGCCTAGTCTGTCCCAAGCCCACCTGCATCGGGTGCCACTTGGTAGACTACTAACACTACCTACAAACACCGTAAACTAGTTGCAACTCCTGGATGTAGATCAGGTTGATTAATAAGTCGAGAGGGGCACTTAAGCATTCCAATGCATGGTAGTAACTGTTCATGGATCACAAACACGTAACTTCAGTTCACGAGGGCCAGTAATGAGACAACCCACCATGTACTCCTACATGGCCTCTCGCCGCTACCTTTACCAAATCGTGTTCACACACTTAGCTCTCAACAGATGGGACATGTTCACACACCTCCGATTCATCCCCGATGAATCAGACACGACTCAACTCTAAGCGATGGCAGGCATGACAAACAAGCATGAATGAGTAGGCACAACATGGCTCAAACAACTCCTACTCATGCTAGTGGGTTTCATCTATTTATCGTGGCAATGACAGTCATGCAGAGGATAAAGGGGTTCAACTACCGCAGCAAGTAAATGTGATGAATCGTTGTTGTCCTAATGCAGTAAAAGAGAGCAGGAGCGGGAGAGTAGGATTGTATCAGAATGAACAAGGGGTTTTTGCTTGCCTCGCACTTCCGAAGATAATATAGCTCTTCATCAGTGTCATCGATCACATCGTCGGAACCACGTCTATCGAGAGGGGATAAACACCGGCAATCAATGCAATGCAACAATTATGACGCATGATTATGACATGGCAATATGATGTTATTTGACCTAATGTAACTAGCAACATATTAAATGGAGTTGGTTTGAACAATGGGTTCAAATTCAAACTCCATATGTGAGAGTTAAAATGCCATTTATATGATTTGGCCTAAACAGCAGCCCTAAGTTGTTATATCATGCATGAAAATGATACATATGGATAGATTAGATTTTTCTGATCATTTTTCATATATAAATTATTTCATTCTGAGCTACGGTTGATTTACTATGATTTTTTGAAGTTAGCATTATTTTCTGGAATTTTCTGGTTAAATTTAATCCAGAAATGACTTACTGGGTCAGCATTGCGTCACCATGACGTCAGCTGGTCAACAGAGCTGCCCGGGTCAAACCTGACCAATGGGTCCAACTGGTCAGTGTCATAGTGCTGGCTTGGGTCACTAACGGGTGGGCCTAGTCAATGGCCATGTCAGCATGGTCAAAGCTGACACGTGGGTCCAGTCGGGTTGGATTAGTTCTAACTAATTTCGCTAGCTGGCTAATTAAACCGGTGGGGCCCATGTGTAAGTCGGTCAGGGGGTTAATTAGTGGGTGATTAGCCCTAACTAGGTGTGCCACGTCGGCGTGGCCGGAGTTAGGCCGGCGGCGACCTCAATCCGCGGCGGCGTCCGTCGGAGTTGCGCCAGGGGCAACGGATAGATGCGCCGAGGGCACCAGGAGGTAGCCCATGCCCGCACGCATCCAGGGGGACCAACGGGAGGGCGCGGGGTGGCCGGAGTTCGCCGGAAGCGACCTCATGGCGGCGGCCGGAGTTCGGGCGGAGTCCGATGTGACGTTACACGGAACGGCGAGATCAGCTGAGGGGCTCTACGGTTCCCCGGGTCACCGAGAACACGCCCGGTCTGTGAACGCATAAGTCGAGAGCTTCGGGAGGCCTTGAGGCCCGCCGGCCATGGCGGACGGCGAGCTACGGCCATGGCGGCACTGCTAGCTAGGGGACGGACCAGAGAGGGAGAGGTGAGGGGAAATACTCCGGGGCTCACAGCAAGGTCGAAGAGCAGTTCAGTGGTCTCGGGGAGGCGTCGGAGACGCATTTAATCGACCACGGGCGATTGCCGGACAGATGCGGCGATGAAAGCGGCGGGGCACGCTGCGGTGCACCCGGCGTCACGTGGAGTTCTTTGGAGAGCGAAGAGGAAAGCGGCGGTTCTTCCGGAAGCATCGGCGAGGGAGGTGAGGAGTCTGGATTAGGGGGTGTCCGGATAGCGGACTACCATCATCACCGAACTATCATTTGCCGGACTATCATCATCGACCAGGACTCCAAGACTATGAAGATAGAAGATTGAAGACTCCCCGTGTCCGGATGGGACTTTCCTTGGCGTGGAAGGCAAGCTTGGCGACACGGATATGTAGATCTCCTACCATTGTAACCGACTCTATGTAACCCTAGCCCTCTCCGGTGTCTATATAAACCGGATGGCTTTAGTCCGTAGGGACAACAATCACAACAACCCTTACAATCATACCATAGGCTAGCTTCTAGGGTTTAGCCTCCTTGATCTCGTGGTAGATCCACTCTTGTAAACATCCACAATATCAATATCAATCAAGCAGACGAGGGTTTTACCTCCATCAAGAGGGCCCGAAGCTGGGTAAACATCGTGTCCCTTGTCTCCTGTTACCATCCGCCTAGACGCACAGTTCGGGACCCCCTACCCAAGATCCGCCGGTTTTGACACCGACATTGGTGCTTTCATTGAGAGTTCCTCTGTGTCGTCACCGATAGGCTTGATGGCCTCTTCAATCAACAACGACGCAGTCCTGGGTGAGACCTTTCTCCCCGGACAGATCTTCGTATTCGGCGGCTTCGTACTGCGGGCCAACTCCCTTGGCCATCTGGAGCAGATCGAAAGCTACGCCCCTGGCCGTCAGGTCAGGTTTGGAAGCTTAAACTTCACGGCCGATATCCGCGGGGACTTGATCCTCGATGGATCTGAGCCACAGCCGATCGCGCCGCGCTGTCACGATGGGCATGACCTAACTCTGCCGCCGGACAGCACCTTGGAGGCCGCACCCGGATCCGCTCCGACTCATAGTCCGGAGCCGATCGCTCGAATCGAGGACGGATGGCTGGACACCGCCTCGGGAGCCGCAATTCCTACGGCGATGGAGCCGAACACTTACCTTGTCCCACGTAAAGCCTATGACTCCGAGGTGCCGGACTCCCTGCCGGACTCCGAACCTCCTGCGCCCCTGCCAGTCGAATCCGATTGGGCGCCGATCATGGAATTCACCGCTGCGGACATCTTTCAGCACTCGCCCTTCGGCGATATCATAAATTCATTAAAGCATCTCTCGCTATCCGGAGAGCCCTGGCCGAACTACGGCCAGGACGGTTGGGACGCGGATGACGAAGAAATTCAGATCCCACCCACCACCCACCTCGTAGCCACCGTCGGCGATTTAACAAGCGTGCTGCGACTACGACTCCGAAGACATCGACGGTATGGACGACGATGCCGGAGACTACCAAGAACCAGTGCCTACAGGACACCGAAAACCACCTCGCCATACGACATATACATGGTGGACACCCCAAAAGATGGGGACGACGAAGAAGCGGCGGAGGCCGATTCCTTAAAGAAACAGCCCAAGCGCCCGACGTCGCCGGGCGCTCTAAATCCCGCCACAAAGCAAGAATGGAGATTCCGGCACATGAGATAATAACACCCCGTAAAGTGTCAAGACAACTCCTTCCAAAGATGATCCAGCGCAGGAGGAGGCGAAGCAAGCCCTCGGGAGAGGGCGTCGGGCGATGAGGTCGAGGATGACAACTACTTACCTCCTCCGGAGATTTAGGCAAGCCTCGGCGACATTTAATTTGTCGTGCCTGAGGATCCCGTCGAGCAAGAGTGTTTTAGACGCAGGCTAATGGCCACGGCGAACAACCTAAAGAAAAAGCAACAACAGCTTCAAGCTGATCAAGACCTACTGGCCGACAGATGGGCCGAGGTCCTCGCGGCCGAAGAGTACGAACTCAAACGCCCCTCCAAAAGTTACCCAAAACGCAAGTTGCTCCCCCGATTAGAGGAGGCAGCATCACCAGCGCACAATACGGCAGACCGACCACCCCGTGGCCGTGATAGAGAGGCGTGTAAGCCCTCCACCAAAACTGTACCCCGGCATCGCTCTAAAAGCAAGAAGCCGCGGGGGAACGCGCCGGACTTGCGAGATATATTGGAGGACAAGGCAAGACAATCCAGATCTATCTATGGATCACGTGGACGCCCCACCCACTCCACGAATACCGTCGCACCGAATACAACTACTCCGCCGGGCGAACACAGCAGACAACGCTCTCTCGAGCTACGCCGCGATATTGCTCAATACTGAGGCGCCAGACACCCACTATGCTTCACCGACGAAGTAATGGATCATCAAATCCGAAGGGTTCAAACCTGTTAATATGGAATCCTACGATGGCACAACAGACCCGGTGCGGATTGAGGATTATCTTCTCCATATACACATGGCCCGCGCGACGATCTTCACGCCATCAAATATCTCCCGCTCAAGCTTAAAGGACCAGCTCGGCATTGGCTTAACAGCCTGCCCGCAGAGTCAATTGGATGCTGGGAAGACCTGGAAGCCGCATTCCTCGACAACTTCCAGGGCACATATGTGCGACCACCAGACGCAAATGACCTAAGCCACATAATCCAGCAGCCAAACGAATCAGCCAGGCAATTCTGGACACGGTTCCTAACAAAGAAAAATCAAATCGTCGACTGTCCGGATGCAGAGGCACTCACTGCCTTCAAACATAACATCCGTGACGAGTGGCTGGCCCGACACCTAGGACAGGAGAAGCCAAAATCTATGGCAGCCCTCACATCCCTCATGACCCGCTTCTGTGCGGGAGAGGATAGCTGGCTAGCTCGCAGTAACAACCTCAGCAAAAACGCTGGCAGTCCGGATATTAAGGACCGCAATGGCAGGTTGCGTCGAAACAAAAACAAACGCCGCATTAACGGCGACAACAATGAGGATACGGCAGTCAACGCCGGATTCTGAGGCTCCAAACCCGGTCAACAGAAGAAGCCATTCAAAAGAACCACTCCGGGCCCGTCCAATTTGGACTGAATACTCGATCGCTCTTGTCAAATACATGGAACCCCCGAAAAGCCGGCTAACCATACCAACAGAGATTGTTGGGTATTCAAGCAGGCAGGCAAGTTAATCGCCGAAAACAGTGACAAGGGGCTACACAGCGATGACGAGGAAGAGACCCGGCCACCGAACAACAGAGGACAAAAGGGATTCCCCCCTCAAGTTCGGACGGTAAACATGATATACGCAACGCATATTCCCAAGAGGGAGCGGAAGCGTGCACTAAGGGACGTATACGCGATGGAGCCAGTCGCCCCAAAATTCAACCCATGGTCCTCTTGCCCGATCACTTTCGATCGAAGGGACCATCCGACCGATATCCGCCATGGCGGATTCGCCGCATTGGTTTTAGACCCAATCGTTGATGGATTTCACCTCACGAGAGTCCCGATGGACGGCGGCGTGCTGAACTCGCTTTATCGTGGATACAGTGCGCAAGATGGGCATAGACCCTTCAAGGATTAAACCTACAATGACGACCTTCAAAGGCGTCATACCAGGTGTCGAGGCCAATTGTACATGCTCAGTTACACTGGAAGTGGTCTTCGGATCCACGGATAATTTCCGAAGCGAGGAGTTAATCTTCGACATAGTCCCTTTTCCGCAGCGGCTATCACGCTCTGCTCGGACGAACCGTGTTCGCAAAGTTCAACGCGGTGCCGCATTATGCATACCTTAAGCTCAAGATGCCAGGCCCTCGTGGAGTCATCACGGTCAATGGAAACACGAAACGCTCCCTCCGAACGGAGGAACATATAGCGGCTCTCGCGGCAGAAGTACAGAGCAGCCTGTTAAGGCAATTCTCGAGTCCGGCCGTTAAACGACCGGACACGACCAAACGCGCCCGGAGCAACATCAACCAAGAGCACCTGGCATGTTCCGTGCACGCGTAGCAATGCGGCCCCAACCCCAGCCCTCGCAAAACTGCAAGACATACTCTCCGCGTACATAATTACGCCCTGGAGATACCATGGGCATAGGGGGAAGGGCACAACCACAACAGACCCAGAGTGCGGTTCGACCACACCAGGGGCTCCCAAGTGTGTCACTTTTTTTTTCTCTTTTTTATACAGAACTCAATCCGGCGGCGAACCTGCCGAACTCATGATGCAACAGCCAGGGAAGGACAAAGGCCGCGACGAACACTCAGGTGGTCTCCATCACGAGCATTAAATTTGTTACATACAACATTCCACGGCCTACCCCTGGAGGGAGATGCCCTTAATTCGTCCAATCCCTTGCTTTCCGCACTATTTGTATCATTCCGCACTGATAGCATATCTTCTCGAATAAAATGCAGCACTTTTTGCCTTTAATTGCATTACTTTATATATATATATATATAAATATATATATATATATATATGTTCATTTACAACATGTTGCACCCGTGCATCTTGGCACGGCCAAACACACCAGGGGCTTATGTCCTCCGCTTTATGGTGTGATAAAGTCCGCACACTTTCACAAGTGCGGCACCCCGAACTTATAGCATTATATGAATCAGCTCCGAATCCTGCCTTGGGTCAATAGTTGGGTTTACCCTGCTCCCATGTTCGGCACCTTACGTTCCGTTCTATCGGCTAAGGTAGCACTGGGAGAACCACTGCGATTGCGCCCCGGTTCAGCCGGGTTAACGCCTCAGTGGAGAAAGCTAAAACTGACCGCACGATAAGGCGAGAGACTGGTCGCTGTTCGAGAGGTCCTTTCGGGTCCTTAAAGACCTACGCCGCTTCGAGCGAAGTTCCGGATTATGTCCGATGAAGGCGTGGATAGTGCCCCAATTCGGTCTTCCGAATACTAGGGGCTTCACCAAATTTAAAATTATAGAATTCTATGGCTAAGTGAGAGTGTTCAAGCACTATAAGTCCGGTTGCCTTGTTCGTTGTGTTGAGCGCCTCCCTAGATGGACCCAAAAATAGGAACAAGAGTGCTAAAGTTTATCCTGAACACCCCAGCACTCGTGGCATGGGAGCTGAAGCCGACGACTTGCCATCTCTCAGATTTCATAAACGGCCGCACAGAAGGTAATATTTTAAATTAAACAAGCGTTGCTTAGCGCATATGAACAAAGTTTTCAGTGCACAGGATAACACATTGCGAATTCACTCAAAAATTACATCCCTGGGGCACTCATCCGCAATCTTGCGGGCACCCTTCAGGACAGCCTTATAGTAAAGTTCGGGCGTCGATGCTCCTTACTTTCTTTGGTGGCGCGTCGATGATTAGCTTCTCCGCATCCAGCTTGCCCCAATGCACCTTTGCGCGGGCAAGGGCCCGACGAGCACCTTCAATACATGCGGAGCGCTTGATAACCTCCATCCAGGGGCACACATCCACCAGCCGTCGCACGAGGCCGAAGTAGCTCCCAAGCATGGCCTCTCCAGGCCACAGCCGGACTATGAGGCCCTTCATGGCCTGCTCGGCCACCTTGTGCAGTTCGACCTACTGCTTCAGCTGGTCACTAGGGGGCACTGGATGGCTGGCCTCGATATCTTGAGACCGTAAGACCTTCTCCATCGAGCTCCTTCCTCGGCTCGGTAGAATGCGGCGACATCAGACACGCTGCGAGGCAGATCTGCAAACGCCCCTGGAGAGCTCCGAATCCGGGTAAGTAACACGTAATTTACATTCACATGCTTGCTTTGCATGAAAAATGCCTTACCCGCCGCTATCTTCTTCATCAATTCAACCTCCTGAAGGGACTTATGGGCCTCGGCCTTGGCGGTTTGGCACTTTCGAGAGCCGAGGCAAGCTCGGACTCTCGAGTCTTTGAGTCACGCTCCAAACTCTCATGCTTTTCCATGAGAGCCTGGAGCTCTTGCTGCACCACCGCCAGCCGCGCCTCCTGCTTTTCTCGCTCCCCCCGTTCCGTGGCCGCATTATGTTCTGCCACAGATACGGCCTCCTTCAGGGCCGCCACCTCGTTCGTGGCCCCTACAGTACCCATGTTATCCTTGTTATTTTTTTATCGCAACCTAAATCCTTTTCTGTAAGGTACAAATTCAAAGTGGTGTTACTCACCTTCTTTGTCCTGAGCTGCTTCTGGCGCGGCCGAGCTCTTGCTCGGACCGCTCGAGCTCTGCTTCACAACACCGACCTCCGCCCGGTCAAGGCGGCAGAGGTCAAGAGCGCAACATGCAACCCATATTGACATAATTTTTAGCAACCTCACGTATATCTTTTTTATTAGATCCTCGGTCCAGTTTTTCTTTCCAACACCGAACCGAGCATCATGGGCTACTGTCTATGCGGTATTACATTGCATATTTTTAACTTCTTACCTCAAAGCCTGATAGAAGGCTATTGCAGGCTTCGGTCAGCCCGCCTTTGGCGAGCTGCACCTTCTGAATCACCGCACTCATAATAGTGTGGTGTTCTTCCTCGATGGAAGCGCTTTGCAGCGCCTCCAAAAAATTACCCGGCGCCTCCGGTTGGACGGAAGCTGCCGGCGTCACGGTCTTGCCCTTCGTTCGAAGGGGCCACCGGCCGGACTCTGGAACCACTGCGGGTTCTGTTGTGGAGTCCGGCGCAGAGTCCGGGAGGACGCCTTGTGGCGCCTCCGGAGCCTCCCCCTGATGGGTCCCCTCTTGGGTTCCCGCCTCGGCGTCCTCGGCGTCGCGAGGGGTGGAGGCGGTCGGGATGGAGTCTACATCCGACGAAGCCAACGACCACTTCGATGAAGCGGGGAGATCATCACTGGCCGGACTACAGGCAGCATGCGGCGTTAGAATGACACTATGTGACGCAGAAAAAGAAATTATAAATCATTCAGGAATCCGGATACTTACGATCTCGCCGGAGGCCTGGCCCTTGAAGGCCATTCTTCCTCGCCAACGTTGATGTTGGCAGAGCTGTCCGGGAATAGTCCTTCCCTCTTGGACCCTCCGGCCTCCCTAGTTGGGAAGCCTTCCTCTTCCTCTCTCCCTCCTCCGGGAGAGAGTCCTCTTCCTCCTCCTCATTTTCAGGGAGGAGTCAGCCCCGAGTCGTCGGACACACTGAAGCGGGCACTCTTTCGAGCACCCTGGCCTCCTTCTTGGCCTTCTTCTCCGGCACCACGTGCGGTGCCGGAACCGGAACCTCGCTAGACGGCGTCTCATCGGATTTTCGGCACGAGAGCCGGACAGGTAATCTGCTCCGCCTTCTTCATCCAGTCATGTCAAAGGAAAAGGGGAAATTAAAACCCGCATAGAGTCAAACTATGGAAAACGAGTGTCCCGTAAAGGGGTAGAATCACTTACCTCGTCAGCCTGGCGCTGCGAGTGAAATCTGCGATCTTCAGTCGCGGATGCGGGCTTGGCGCCCTTGAACAGCACCTTCCAGCGCCTTAAATGCGTTGTGTCGAAGAGCTTGTTCAGCGCTGGTGCTGTTCGGATCGAACTCCCATAGATTGAATGCCCGCTCTTGGCATGGGAGAATCCGGTGACGAGCATGACTTGGACCACGTTAACCAGCCTGAGCTTCTTCACCAGCTTCTTGATACAGTGTCCGAGTCCAGCTCCTTCAAACTGCCCCACAAGCCCTTCTCTTTCCGGAGGTGAGCTGCGTGGGGATACCAGATCTAAACTCGGGGGCCGCCGCCCATTTAGGGTCACGCGGCTCGGTGATGTAGAACCACCCCGATTGCCACCCCTTGATGGATTCCACGAAGGCCCCTTCGAACCAAAGGACGTTGGGCATCTTGCCCAACATGGCGCCTCCGCACTCCGCTTGAATGCCCTTCACTACCTTCGGCTTGAGATTGAAGGTCTTGAGCCACAAGCCGAAGTGGGGCTGGATGCAGAGGAAGGCCTCGAACACGATGATAAACGCCGAGATGTTGAGGATGAAGTTCGGCGCCAGATCATGGAAATCCAGGCCGTAGTAGAACATGAGCCCCCGGACAAAGGGGTGAAGTGGAAAGCCCAGTCCGCGGAGGAAGTGGGAAAGAAAGACAAGCCTCTCATGGGGCCTAGGGGTGGGGATGAGCTGCCCCTCGTCGGGCAGCGGTCTTGTGATATCGCCGGAGAGGTATCCGGCGCCGTGCAGTTTGGCGATTTGCTCCTCCTTAACGGTGGAGGCCAACCATTTACCTCCCGCTCCAGACATGGTCGGAGAAGGTTGAGATGAGATGTGCGAACTTGGACGCTGGAGCTCGAGTGCGCGGAGATGGATAAGCCAAGGAGGAAGAAGGCGTAGGTGAGAAGGTGAATCCTTATCCCTTATATGGGCGGGCGAAGTCTTACGCGTCCCCCACCGGCCTGGTAAAACTCGCTTATCTCCCAAGCGTCACCATCAATGATGCGGTTGGGTTACCCACGCCCGTATTGATGAGAATCCCGGATTAAGGGGAAACACGATCTCAGCTTCAACAAGACGTGCCAAGGAAACCGCTTCGCTAAATGCGCTGAGGTGGTAAAGTAGAAAACAATTCGAGTAATGGCTTGGTAGTTGTGTGACGTCATGCCACGGAAAACGTCAGCAGATTGAGCTTGTGTATATATTATTATTCTCTCTACGGTGGAATGTGGAATTTATTTTGCGAGCGGACACTATCCTGGTGTTCCCAATCTTCTATCATTTGGAGGAGGAACCCGCCTTGCAATGCCAAGCAATATACACGCCGGACTTATCGTCATTGAAGCCTGGTTCAGGGGCTACTGAGGGAGTCCTGGATTAGGGGGTATCCGGGCAGCCGAACTGCATACATCGTCCGGATAGCCGGACTACCATCATCAGCCGAACTATCATTTGCCGGACTATCATCATCGACCAGACTCCAAGACTATGAAGATAGAAGATTGAAGACTTCCCCCCGTGTCCGGATGGGACTTTCCTTGGCGTGGAAGGCAAGCTTGGCGACACGGATATGTAGATCTCCTACCATTGTAACCGACTCTATGTAACCCTAGCCCTCTCCGGTGTCTATATAAACCGGATGGCTTTAGTCCGTGGGACAACAATCACAACAACCCTTACAATCATACCATAGGCTAGCTTCTAGGGTTTAGCCTCCTTGATCTCGTGGTAGATCCACTCTTGTAAACATCCACAATATCAATATCAATCAAGCAGGCGTGAGGTTTTACCTCCATCAAGAGGGCCCGAACCTGGGTAAACATCGTGTCCCTTGTCTCCTGTTACCATTCGCCTAGACGCACAGTTCGGGACCCCCTACCCGAGATCCGCCGGTTTTGACACCGACAGGAGGGGTGGATGGTGGCCATGGTGGCAGTGAATGGCGGCGACGGGCTCGCTCGGGTGGTTGCGGGCGTGAGCGCTGGGGGAGATGGAGGAACCAGAGAGGGGGGGGGGGGGGGGGAAGATGCAGGGGGTGTCGTGGCGCTCTTGGTGCCCTCCAAGGCTGGCGGCAAGCCGAGGTGGCAGGCACGTGCGTGCACGCCATGAGCACGCGCCTGCCCTCCTCTGGCGAGAGGAGAGGGACGACTGGCGTGGCCAGTCAGCTGGGCCGAACTGCTGGGCCGGCTGGTAAGTGGCCCAAGTAAGCCTCTCTCCCTTTTTTTCTATTTTTTTTTCATTTCTATTTCTGTAATTTTTTTTCTGATTTAGTAAAATACTAAACCAATTTATTTTCTTCTGAAAATTAATGTAGGAACTAATTGGATTATTCCAGAGCCCCACAGTAAAATCAGAATTATTGGACATATATAATATAAATAACATATATATATCCAATGCAGATATTTACTAGATTAACTCAAATGGCCAAAAATAAATGCTTCTGAGCTCCCAAAAATATTGGTTGGAATTTTAACTCTGTCCTATATTATTAGAGAAAAACAGGAACATTTTCTCCGGCCAAATTGAAGCAACATTTATCTTGATCATTTTCAAAAATGATTTCTGAGGCTTTCACAAGTTCCCATTTCAAATTCATTGAATTTTAAACATGATGCACACACGACTAGCTAGCCCAGAGCAAACCAGAACTAGGGATGTGACACTTGGAGCTTGTAGATCTGAGATATAGCAGCTCACATGATGTGTCTTACTTTTTTTGCAGGAAACCTTGATGAGTTTGAGAATTGCACACAATTTGTACAAAAACTACTTAGATGCCCTTTGATCCCATATCCAACGACCTCGAAGCTCGTATCAACGTAGCGTCTAAGATGAAGGAGGACATCATATTCTCCTGTATGTAAGAATATCATGTGCTACCACACCTTAGATGCTTTGTCGATGATACAAGCTCTTGAGGCGTTGGATTTGTGACCCAACACCTCCTCGGTGGTTCAATGGTTTTTTGCGTAAAAGCCCCAAAAGAGTTCGGCCACTGCTTATAAGCACAAAGACTGCTCAGATGCCATTGGATCTCAGATCAAACAACCTCCAAGCTCGTATCACCGTAGCATCCAAGCTGCGATAGCACCTTATGTTTTCTCGCAGGGAGAGTATGAGGTGCTCCTGCACCGTAGATTCTATGGTGATACGAGTTCACTGAGATCTAACGGCCCACAATAGGAGGTTTGAATGTTTTTGCAATATACGGCTGATAGAGTTTGGGAAATGCTCAGAAAGTACAAGTGCTATGCATGTGCCATCTGATCACTGATCATACAACCTAGATGATCATATCACCGTAGTGGGTAATTAAGCTACGGGGAGCACCTAATATGAGCACCGGGGAGCCGTTGGATCGAAGATGCAGGGGCACACACGAGGCCTGAATGTTTTATTTGC